>JAPVLO010000068.1:2142500-2882500 GCA_027257055.1 Cephalopachus bancanus
CCTGTCATGTTTCTCTACTTTGACATTATTATTTTACCCATTTAATTAATAAACACCTGTGAAGATATGTTGAGATTATGTAATTATCCTGCTATTTCTCAAGCATTTACACACTAGTTTTAATATCCGTTGATGACTCCTGACTGAATCAATTAGAATAAGTATTTAAAACTTTTTTTGATTGATGCATATTTGTACATATTTATGGAGTACACGTGTAATATTTTGATTCATGCATAGAATGTGCAATGACCAAATCAAGATATTTAGGGTATTCATCACTTTGAATATTTATCATTTCTTTGTTTTGGGAATATTTCAAATCTCTTCTAGATATTTTGAAATAGACAATTATTGTTAACCACAGTCACCCTATGTGCTATCAAACACTAGAACTTATTCCTTCTAACTGTATGTTTGTGCCCATTAACCTAGAATGAGTCTTTTGTTCTTGTTGTTTGGGGTTTTTTTTGAATTGGGATCTCACTCTGTTGCTCATGCTGGAATGCAGTGGCAGGATCACAAGATCACTGCAGTCTCAAACTTCCTGGGCTCAGGTGATCCTTCCACCTCAGCCCTCCGAGTAGTTGGGACTACAGGAGTGTGCCACTACGAGTGGCTAAGTTTTTGATGTTTTGTAAAGACGAAGTCTAGCTATGTTGCCCAGGCTGGTCTCAAATTCCTGGACTCAAGTGATCCTCCCACCTTGCCCTCCCAAAGTGCTGGGATTATAGGAATAAGCCATGACACCCAGCCTAAAATGAGTTTTTTAAATTTAAATTTGTATCTAAGATGTCATACCATGGTAAGTGTTAGCATAGTTATAAGATTTTTATTACAGATTAATGTTTATAACATAAAAAACACTATAATCAGTTGGATGGGAAATGGAATTTCAATATGCCTAATAATGAGCTAAGGACCATAAATGGGCATGAAAAAGTGTTCACTTATTAAAAGTGTTAAAAAATGGAAAAATAGTAGAATCATTTGAGTGAGAACATAAATACAAAGGCCAGTGGATATCATCACTTACATAAATAACAAGTAATTTATGTCTAATCAGACTTTCTTAATCTTCCTGTATATCATGAACTCTTTTGGCAGTCTAATAAAGTATATGAATCCCTTTAAGAATAATGTCTAGTGCATTTTTTTTTTTAAATTGGAGTCTCACTTCGTCGCCAAGATGCATAATATTTGACAAATTTACAGTCACTGCAGCCTCCACCTGCTGGTCTCTGACAATCCTTCCACCTCGGTTTTCCAAGTAGCTGGAACTATAGGCACACACTACCATGCTTGACTAATTTTTTTATTTATTATAGAGGCTAGGCCTCTCCAAGTTGCACAGGCTGGTCTCGAATCTCTGAGCTCAGGAAATCCTCTTACCTCAGCCTCCCAAAGTTCTGTGATTACAGGCTGAGCCACTCAACTAAAAAAAAAAAAAAAAAATAGTAAAGTCTAAAATATACAAATGATATAGAATTACAGAGAAAATATATTATATTGAAAAAGTTATAAAATATTTTTATATGATAATATATGAGCTTTTAAAAATGTGTTAAATAACAGATTTAAAATACTGATCTAGTACCATGATTAGTTATTTTTAAAATATTGGCAAGTCAAGATTAATTTTTAATTTTACATTTATCACCATGCAAGCCGTTGCTGCTTAGCATAAATAAGAACAATAAACTTTCTTTGACAAGACAATGCATATGTCATGTAAAAAAATGCAGTTGACTTCTAATTTTTGTTTTTGTGGTTACAAGTATAATATAAATTCTCAGAAATATATATATATATTTTTTTGAGTTGGAGTCTCACTCGGTCGCCCAGACTGGAGTGCAATGGCCACTACCAGCCACCGCAGCCTTGTCCTGCTGGGCTCCGCGATCCTTCCGCCTCAGCCTTCCAAGTAGCCGGAATTACAGGCATGCTACCACTCCCGGCTGATTTTTTGATTTATTGTAGAGATGAGGTCTCGCTGCCTCGGCGGTTCTCAAACCCGTGGGCTCAGGCAATCCACTCACCTCAGCCCAAAGGCGCGGGATTACAGGCTGAGCCACCGAGCCCGGCTTGGAATATTTCTTAGCAAATACTATAAATAAACATGTCTATAAATCCGCCCCTGACTTTTTCTGATGCAATTAATTAGCACATTTCTAGAAAGAGTTTCCTCTAAATGCTTATTTAATATTCAGCAGAGGACAAGTTAACGCTAACCACTGGCCCCACTGATCAAACAAATGAACTCAATATGAAGAGAAGAAAGGAAGGCTGAAAGCTCATATTCCCAGAGTTCTGCACATTTGATTAATTATGTATTTCTAATATAAGGGGGTACATTTTCAATGAATTAGCAATATGGTATTAAGAATGTATGAGAAGACAATGCAGTAAGTGCCTAAATGTGAGGCTAACATTCAATTATTTAGTGATAGAGATGAGTAATATAGATGAGTGGGCTGGAAAGGATTATACAGCTTGTACTAAACCACAGAGAACGGATAAAACTTTTTTTTTTCAAACATATTTTTTATTTTAAAACTGTGGGGTACACTTAAGGGTTAAGTATACAAATATGCATCATTCAGGCACCGTTGTTGATAATGGGTGTCCCCCCCGTCCCCAGATATTTATTGACTACCGTTAATCCCACCTCCCTTCCCCTCCCTGCCACCCCATAGTTTCCCAACACTGTCAATTCTTTTCTTATAGTATTATGACAGATGTTCGAAGTCCACTTATGAGTGAGAACATGTAACACTCAGATCTTTGCTTCTGTGAGAGATCATTCAGTATTATAAACTCTAGTTCCATCTAGGTTGCTGCAAAATTCATGATTATGTTCTTTTTTATGACTGCGTAGTATTCTCTCGTGTATATGTACCACATTTTTTAATCCAGTTCTCTTTTGATAGACAGCATGGTTGGTTTCAGGTTCTTGCTATTGTGAACAATGCTGTGATAAACAAACATGTGCAGGTATCTTTTTTATAGAGTGATTTGAGTTCTTCAGGGTATATTCCCGAAAGGGGGATTGCGGGGTTGTATGGGAGATCGATATTTAGAGCTTTTAGGAATCGCCACACTGCTTTGCACAGAGGTTGCACTAGAGGTTGCACTCCCACCAACAGTGTGGAAGTGTTCCCTTTTTACCACATCCTCTGCAGTATCTGCTATTTTTTGAGTTATTGATAATGGCCATTCTCACTGGAGTTAGGTGGTATCTCGGTGTAGTTTTAATTTGCATCTCCCTGATGATTAGTGAGGTTGAACATTTCTTCATGTGTCTGTTGGCCACTCGTATTTCTTCTTTTGAGAAGTGTCTGTTTCATATCTTTTGCCCACTTTGTAATGGGGCTGTTTGTTTTTTTCTTTTCAGCACATTTGAGTTCCTTGTAAATCCAAGATGTTAGGCCTTTGTCAGACATGGAGTTGGCAAATACTTTTTCCCAGTCTGTGGACTGTCTCCCTGCTTTCTTGATGGTTTCTTTCTGCTTTCTTGATGGTTTCTTTAGCTTTGCAGAAGCTTGTCAGTTTAATGAGGTCCCACTTGTCTATCTTATCTATTATGGCCCGTGCATTTCGGGTTTTGTTCAGGAATTGGATGCTAGTTCCAATTTCCATAAGGATGTGTCCTGCATTTTCTAAGGTTCTTATGGTTTGAGATTTTGCATTTAGGTCTCTAATCCATTTAGAGTTAATTTTTGTGTATGGGGATAGAGAGGGGTCCTGTTTCAATCTTCTGCATGTGGTCAGCCAGTTTTCCCAGCACCATTTACTGAATAGGTTCTCCTCTCCCCAGTGGTGGGTGGTGGAGGCTTTGTCGAAGATGAATTGGTTGAGAAATTGAGGTTTTGCATCTGGAATCTCAGTTCTATTTCATTGGTCTATATGACTGTTCCTGTACCAATACCAAGCTGTTTTGATAATTGCAGCTTTACAGTTAAGTTGGAGGTCTGGTAATGTGATACCTTCTGCTTTTTTTAACTAAGGATTGTTCTGGCTATTCTTGGTCATTTGTGTTTCCATATGTTTTTTCTGTGTCATTCCTGTATTTTTTTTTCTAGCTCTGAGAAGAATGTTGCTGGTAATTTGATGGGTAGTGCATGAATCTGTAGATTGCCTTTGGTAAGAGGGACATCTTTACAACGTTGATTCTTCCAATCCATGAGCACGGGATATTTTTCCACTTGTTTGTGTCATCTTTGATTTCTTTGAGCAGAGTTTTGTAGTTTTCATTGTAAAGGTCTTTTGCATCTCTAGTTAGGAAGATGCCAAGATATTTCATTTTTTTGTGTGGCTATTGTCAATGGGATTGTGCTTTTTATTTGGGTTTCTGTTTGTTTATTGTTGGTGTAAAGAAATGCAATTGTCTTTTGCACATTTATTTTATCCCTGAGACTTTGCCAAAGTCCTTTGGCAAAAGCCTCAGTGCAAGGAGGCTTTTGACAGATTCTCTTGGGTTTTCAAGGTACACAATCATGTCGTCTGCAAAGAGAGATAACTTGACTTCCTCTTTTCCTATTTGGGTACCCCTGGTCACCTTCTCTTTTCTGATTGCTCTAGCCAGGACTTCCAATACTATATTGAACAGGAGGAGAGAGTGGACATCCTTGCCTGTTCCAGTTTTCAGGAGAAATGATTCCAATTTTTGTCTTTTTAGGAGTATGCTGGCTGTGGGTTTCTCGTAGATGTCTTTACTATTTTGAGGTATGTTCCATGTATGCCAAGATGTTCGAGGGTTTTTATCAAGAAGGGGTGCTGAATTTTATCAAAAGCTTTTTCTGCATCTAATGATATGATCATGTGGTTTTTGTTCTGAGGTCTGTTGATGTATTTAATTACATTTATGGTCTTGTGAATGTTGAACCAGCCTGGCATCCCAGGGATAAAGCCTACTTGGTCATGACGGATGATTTTTGAGATGTGTTGTTGAATTCGGTTTGCTAGAATCTTGTTGAGAATTTTGGCATCTATGTTCAGCAAAGATGTAGTTCTCCTTCTTTGTTGGGTCTTTACCTGGCTTGGGTATCAATGTGATGTTAGCTTCATAAAATGATTCAGGGAGTGTTCCATCTTTCTCAATTGCTGGGAATACTTTCAGTAGGATTGGTATCAGCTCCTCCTTAAATGTCTTATAGAATTCTGCTGGAAAGTCATTTGGTCCAGGGCTTTTTTTTGTAGGTAGTTTTCTTATTACATAGTCAACTTCCTTGATTGTTATTGGTCTCTTTAGGGTCTCGATTTCTTCTTGTTTCAACCTAGGAAGGTTGTGTGATGACAGAAAGTCCTCCATTTCCTTAAGGTTTTCAAGTTTGTGTCCATACAAGTGTGCATAGTTGTCTCTGATAATCTTTTGTATTTCTTCAGGGTCAGATGTGACTTCATCTTTTATGTTTCTGATTGTTTATTTGGGCTTTTTCTCTTTTTTCTTGGTCAGCCTAGCTAGGGGACCATCAATCTTGTTTATCCTATCAAACAACCAGCTTTTTGTTTCATTGATTTTTTTGTATTATCTTTTTGTCATCTATGTCCCAGATTTGGGCTTTTATTTTGGTGATCTGGATTCTTCTACTGAAGTTAGGGTTTTGGGGTCTTGCTTTTCCAGCTTCCTAAGGTGATTTGTTAGGCTTTTAATTTGTGATCCTTCCATTTTCTTCATGTGCATTTGTAGAGATATGAATTCCCCTCTTACTACAGCTTTCATGGTGTCCCAGAGATTTTGGTAAGATGTTTCTTCATTTTCATTTGTTTCCAGGTATCTTTTAATCTCTGTTTTGATTTCAACGAGTTGTTTAGCATCATGCTATTTAGTGTCCATGCCTTTGTGGGTTTGGGGGAACCTTGTTGGTGTTGATGTTTATTTTTATTCCACTGTGGCCGGAGAAGTTGCTTGGCAAAATTTCAATCTTTTGAAATTTGTTTATGCTTGTTTTATGGCCAAGTATGTGGCTGATCTTAGAGTACATTCCATGCAGTGATGAGTAGAATGTGTATTCTGTGGCCATTGGGCGGAGTGTTCTCTAGGTATCAATTAAGTCCATTTGGTCAAGAGTTGCACTGAAGTTCCAGATCTCGTTGCTTGGTTTCTGTCCTGATGATCTGTCTAGGATTGTGAGTGGGGTACTAAAGTCCCCAACTATGATAGTATTAGAGTCAATATCTTTTTTGAGTTTTCCTAGAAGCTGCTATATGAAAGTTGACACTCCTATGTTGGGTGCATATATATTTAGGAAAAGCCCAAATTTAGGATATTTCCTGTTGATGGAGTGAACTTTTTTATCATTATGTAGTGGCCTTCTCTATCTTTTTACATTTTCGATAGCTTAAATGGTATTTTGTCTGAAATTAGTATCACGACTCCTCCTTTCTTCTGTATTCCATTCGCCTAGAATTTGTTTCCCATCCTCTTACTTTGAGTCTGTGAGTGTCCTTTCTAGTGAGATGGGTCTCTTGAAGGCAATATATTGTTGCCTGGTGATATTTTATTCATTTTGCCATTCTATGTTTTTTCAATGGTACATTTAGTCCATTCACTCAGGCTAATTATTGAAATGTGAGAGTTGATCCCTATCATAAGGTTCTTATTGAGTTGTTGTTGTGTTCATCTTTGTTTATTGTCTTTCTTTTGGTTTTGGGGTTGGTTCGTGTGTGTTTTACTCTTTTTCCTGTACTGTTGTGAAGAACATGTTGTCCTTTTTTCCTTTTCTTCTGTGTTTAGTACTTTCTTAAGTGTTTCTTGTAGAGGTGCTCTGGTGGCATTATAAGTTCTTAGGGATTGGATATCTGGGAAAGAGTTCAATTCTCCCTCACTGATGAAGTTTAGCTTTGCTGGGTCAGTTATTCTTGGTTGAAATTGTTTATCTTTTAGAACTCTGAAGATAGGGCTCCAAGCTCTCCTAGCCTGCAGGGTTTCTGTAGATAAATCTGCTGCTATTCTAATTGGTTTTCCACGGTAGGTGATCTGGCCTTTTTCTCTTGCTGACTTTAGGATTTTTTTCTTTTATACCTACCTTGTTTAGGTAAATTATTATGTGTCTCAGAGTTGGTTTTCTCATTTGTTGTCTTGCAGGAGTTCTCTGAATCTCTTGTGTTTGAATTTTCACATCACTGATGAGATGATGGAATTTTTCTTCAATAATCTCATGGAATATTTGTTCCAGGGTGGCTTCTGTCTCTCTTTCTGTTTCAGGAAGTCCAATTACTCTTAGGTTTGGTCTATTGAAGTAAACGCTCATCTCTTGAAGGTGTTGTTCTGTCTTTTTAAGCTTGTTTTCTATGTTTTTGGCAGTTTTGGTTAGTTCTATATTTTGGTCCTCAAGCTCTAAGATTCTTTCTTCCTCTTGGCTAATTCTGCTTTCCATGCTTATCAGTTTGTTATTTATTTCATTCACAGTATTCTTTACTACTGCTATCTCAGTTATCAACTCCTTCCTAGTTACTTCTTGTCTCTCTTCAATTCTTTTTAATCTCTATTAATGTCTTGAATCTAGGTTTGTAGTTTGAGACCAGTCATTCTGGGGGTTCTTCATTGTTTGCATTCTGAAGTCAGTTTTTTCAGTGTCCACTCTCCCAGGGGTCTGGGAGAGACCCATATACTTCTTTTGGTTTTTCTTCATTTGTGTAGATTTTTCTATGTCCCCCTTTCCCTCCCCTTCTTTAATTCTGTTTTTCAGGGAAGGAGGGGTTGTTTTACTTCTTTTGTTCAATCTCCTGTTCTTCCTTATGAAGGTCCTCTGACTTTGTTCACTTTTGATGCTGGACTGTGGGTTGGGGCCTGTACTTTTTGCAGTTTTGAGGTTTAATTGAGGGGGAAACTGTGATTCGAAGTCTATCTGCAGATCCCAGTATCCACCAACAGGTGTATGGGCACACTGGAACCCATTTCCCGCTGCCTTACAATCTGTCTGTGCAGCGGGGTTTAGGTTTGCTCCCTGGAACAAAAGGAGGTACAAAAAAGAAAATAATGGAAGAAGGGAGGTTCAAGAGGAAGTTAGAGAGAGAGAGATGAGTGAGAGGGAAAACAGACATACATACCAACTAACGAATGAAAAAGAGACACAAGGCCAGAAAAGAGTGAAAAACAGACACACAAACAGAATTCCCTAAAGCATACCAGTAATCACACAAAGACAGTCCAGTAAAATCTTGCCTTTTGATGCGTTTTTCCCCGACACAGACAGGTAGTCTAAATCAAAAGGCAAACAAAGATCAAAACAAACAGTCAAATCAATAAATCAAAAATCAAAATAAGAAATCAGACTAGCTCTGGAATCTTTCCTGAGTGTCTAAAGTCTCTTCAACTCTGATCTCCAGCCTCTCCCCTTTGCTTTCATTGCAGGCAGATAGATTTATTCCAAGCTTGGGTTGGTTCCCTTGGCTTGCTGCCTGAGAGGTCAGCTACAGGACTGAGTTGCCTGTATCTGATTTGGCATAGGAGATGGCCTTTTGTCTCCTGTTTAGTGATGTTACCTTTGAAACCAAGGTGGAGGCTGCTCATAGATGGGCGGGACAATGCAAATCTCTGCCTGGAAAATGACCGAGGTGGGCAGCTCCTCTTTTGCAAATCCTTTCTCTCCACCCGTCCTTTTCTCTCCATTTGTCCAGGTCCATGGGTGATCCAGTATGATGGGCTGTTTTGGTGTGTCTCCAGCGTCAGGCACAGGGGATCAGTGACCCAGCTGGGCACTGGGAATGGAGGAGGGAGCTGAAAATTCTCTCTTCTGTGGCTGAGAGTATCTGATCAGCACCTCCTTATACAACCATGGGGTCCCACGCTGGGTGCCTCAGCCTGAGCAGGGACCAGAGATCCAAAGGGTGGGTGGTGAGTGGTGACAGCAGCTTTGGACCCTGCACAGTGCACTTCATCCAGGAATGGAGCTGGAATCTCTGAGGGGTGGGTGCCTAGAGCCTCCCTGGGTGACAGCAGCTTGAAATAGGGCTGGGCAGGGGCCCAGAACTCAGGGCAGGGAGATGGAACTCTGAGCGAGCACTGGGCCACTGGGCTGGCTGCCCAGTCAGGGAGGGAGCTGGCAGCAGCTGAGTGCCAGGAAGATCAGTATAGCCAGCAATGGAACCCAGATCTCCACAAGGTGGTATTCACAGGCGGCAGCCAGCGGTTTGGGGCTGAGTGAAACATTGTCACCAGGTAGGGAGCTGCGATCTCCACATGGCCAGACCCAGGACTGCCTATGGTGGAGCAGCAGCAGCCGAGGGGCCACAATAGCCGGCCTTGTGTGGGACCGAGGGTATCCAGGCCTCAGACGGGTGTGGCTGGCAGTGGGCAGTGGAGTGGGGGAAGGAAAATAAGAATCTTTTGGGGAACTCACTTTCAGAGAATCTCACAGTCCCACCTATGCCATCACCATCTTACTGGAACCTCCAGAAGAAACATGTATTAGCACTTCTTTTTTAGCTAATAGCCCAGGTTTTTTAAAAAAGTGCAAAAAGTCATTGTATGATCTTGAAAACTTCTTACTGGAGAGAAATACTCTGTAATTACTCCTCAGAACAGTCACAAATATCAGTTCCTCCTGTTTTTGTATGTAGAGTAAAATCCTGGATACCACAGATTGGATAATAGCTCCATTGGTGGTTGGACCCTATTCTCTGCTCAGCTCTAGTTATAAGTGCTCTGGCCCCAAATTATTGTTTTTTAGTTGGAAATGAGTACCTGTTTGGAGATCACTAAGAAATAGGATAGTATAAGTTTCACTACTTTTGCTTTTGTATTTCTTGTGATGATGCCGTTGACCATACTATTTTTCATTATTACCTTTTCTGTGATTAAGCTATGTTTACATGGTATTGAGAGGTTTTATGTATTGTAGTCCAAACAAACACCGTAAGATCTATTTTAGCCATTGTGAAGAGAAAATTCAATTTTCTCTTCTGTTTATTAAAGGATATAAGAGCATACATACACATATATATCATATATGTATCATTTTGCCTATCACAGAATATAAATCTTCAAAAGTGGTCTTTAGTCCATTAAGTATGAACATTCTAAACGAGTGAAATGTTTCTTAGCACATATGTATTCCTCACAGTGTGTTGTTCACACTGGTTGAAAAAAATGTTGAAACTTCTTGTTTTAGTTTGCTATGACTGTACACAGACTGATTAGGTGGCCTAAACACAGAAATGTTTATCTCACAGTTTTGGAGGCTAGAAGTCCCATAGGAAGATGGCTTCTGCTGTGATCTCTTGCCTTGGCTTACAAATGGTCACTTTCTCACTGTGTCCTCATATGGTCTTCCTCTGGATGTGTGCACATGTCTTGTCTCCTTATCTCCTCTTTTTGTAAGAACACTATCCATACTGGATTGGTGCTCACCTATCCAGTATGAATCTAATTATGATAAAGTAAGATCTTGTTTTTGGCCAGGCAAAGTGACACAAGCCTGTAATCCTAGCACTTTGGGATGCTGAGGCTTGTGGATTTCCTGAGCCCAGGGATTTGAGACCAACCCGGGCAACTTGGCAAGACCTTGTCTCTACAATAAATAAAAAAATTAGCTGGGCATGGTAGCACACACCTGTAGTTCCAGCTACTTGGAAGGCTGAGGCAGAAGGATCACTTGAGCTCAGCAGGTCAAGGCTGCAGCGGCCATGAGCATGCCACAGCACTCCAAACTGAACTACAAAGTAAGACTCCAACTCAAAAAGAAATCTTATTTTAGATATGGCTTCCTTAAAGGTCATATACCTATAGTCATATTCTAGAGTGCTGAGGGTTAGGGCTTCAATGTATGAATTTTGGGAGAAGACACAATTCAGACAGAAACACTTCTTTACATTGGTCTTATAATTTTGACTCTTATCAAGTTTATATACTAAAAAAGTACTTACATTATTTTAGATATGAGATATAAATTATAAAATCACACTTTTCTAGTCATTTGTTTGGAAATTGTATATACAAATTGCAATTTTATAGTTCTTTTATATAAGCTATATTAACATTCCATCTGGGCAAAAGCAAATATTAAATGAAGCTGGTAAGATAAATTGAGCTTCCATTTTCAAAACTTCCTATATAAATAGAACACAGAATTCTCTGATTAAAATGAATCTGGACTTTTTCCCTTTTATAAAGGGAGCATGTGACAATGTTGAAACAGGTATTTGGAATGACAATGCACCATGTGTTATATTTCACAAACAAGTAAAAATTAGATTACCTATTCAGCATATACATTAAATTATAAAATTACTTTGAGTATTACATAAATGAGAAAAAACATGGAAGTGCTTTTATAAGACTAATTTTCGTTGTTGTAGCTATAATTAAAGCCATTTAATTTATATGAGAGATTTCTGCCTTATATCTAGTAAAAAGAAAGTTTGAACTACATAGGCATTTTGGTGCTCTTTTTAATGAAAACAGATTAGATTTATCAGAAGATAATGTCATAATGTTCTAGAAAAATGGAAAGAAGGGAAAGATTGTCTTTTTAATGTATTATTTATGCAAATATGTGATCCATGTCATCTATTAGAGAAAGACTGTATATTAACTCTATAAAAAGATGAATATCTTACTCATAGCAAATACATATATATTTGTTATTGGTTTGAGGCTGTTCAACTTAAAGGTTAGCCATAGACTTTTTACAGAATCTCTTTATTAGGTTAAGGAAGTTTCTGTCTACTCTAGTTTTGGGTTTTTTTTGTTTTAGGTTTATCTGAGTTGGAGTCTCACTCTGTCACCCAGGCAACTGCAGGATCACCGCTCACCACAGTCTCACATTTCCTGGGCTCAGGTGATCCTTAAACCTTAGTCTCCCAAGTAGCTGGGACTATAGGTGCACACCACTATGCTTAGTTATGTGTGCTACTAAACTATATTGCTGAGGCTGGTGTCAAACTCCTAGACTCAAGTCATCCTCCTTCCTGACCTTCCTCATGCTGGGATTACAGGAGTGGGCCATTGCGCCTAATCTTTTTTATAAATGTTTTATTGAATACTGAAATAATCTAGGCCCGAATATTTCTTTTTCAGAGGGTTTTAAACTATGAATTCAATTTATTAGATGATTATAGGACTATTTTGATTATCTTTCAGTTTTAATGAGTTTTAATAGTTTGTTGTTCTCGAGGAATTGCTCCTTTTGATCTTATGTGGATAAGAGTTATTAAATTTACATGAATGAAGATGTTTCTAGTGTTCTTTTATTATCCTTTATTATTATCATTATTTTAATATATATTTTTTATTTTAAAATTGTGGGATACAGTTAAGGGTTAGGTATACAAATATTCATTGTGCAGGTACCTTTTGATGAGGTGTGCCCCCTTTCCCCAGACAGATATTGGCTACTATTAATCCCACCTCTCTTCCCCTCCCTGGCCCCCCCATAGTTTTCCACCCCTGTCAATCCTTTTCCTATAGTATTACGGTAGTTGTTCAAGGCCCACTTATGAGTAAGAACATGTGATGCTCAGGTCTTTGCTTCTGTGAGAGATCACTCAGTATTATAAGTTCTAATTCCATCCATGTTGCTGTGAATTCATGATTTTGTTCTTTTTTATGGCTGTGTAATATTCCATTGTGTATATGTACCACATTTTTAAAATCCAGTTCTCTTTTGATGGGCAGCATGATTGGTTCCATGATCTTGCTATTGTGAACAATGCTGAAATAAACATACATGTGCAGGTATCTTTTTTATAGAATGAGTTGAATTCTTCAGGGTATATTTCTGGTAGGGGGATTGCAGGGTCTTATGGAAGGTCGATTTTTAGAGCTTTTAGGATTTCCACAGAGGCTGTAAGAGTTTACACTCCACCAACAGTGTAGAAGTGTTCCCTTTTTGCCACATCCTCCCCAGTTTCTGTTATTTTTTGAGTTATTGATTATGGCCATTATCACTGGAGTTAGGTAGTATCTCAGTGTAGTTTTAATTTGCATCACCTTGATGATTAGTGAGGTTGAACATTTCTTCATGTATCTGTTGGTTGCTCATATGTCTTCTTTTGAGAAGTGTCTGTTCATATCTTTTGTCCACTTTGTAATGGGGTTGTTTGTTTTTTTCTTTTCAGCACGTTTGTGTTCCTTGTAGATCCTTGATGTTAGGCCTTTGTCGGACATGGTGTTGGCAAGTATTTTTTCCTAGTCTATGGGCTGTCTCCCTGCTCTCTTGATGGCTTCTTTGGCTTTGTAGAAGCTTTTCAGTTTAATGAGGTCCCACTTGTCTATTTTATCTCTTATGGCCTGTAATTTTGGGTTTTGCTCAGGAATTAGATGCCAATTCCAACTTCCATAAGGGTGTGACCTGCATTTTCTAAAGTTCTTATGGTTTGGGGTTTTCCATTTAGGTCTCTAATCCATTTAGAGTTAATTTTTGTGTATGGAGATAGATAGCGGTCTTGTTTGAATCTTTTTCATGTGGTTAGCCAGATTTCCCAGCACCATTTACTGAATAGGTTCTCTTCTCCCCAGTAGTGGGAGGTGGAGGCTTTGTCAAAGATGAGTTTGTTGAGAAATTGAGGTTTTGCTTCTGGAATCTCAATCCTATTCCATTGGTCTACATGCCTGTTCTTATACCGGTACCAAACTGTTTTGATTATTGTAGCTTTATAGTATAGTTTAAGTCTAGTAGTGTGATACTACCTGCTTGGTTTTTTTTTTTTTTTTTTTTGCTGAGGATTGTTCTGGCTATTCTTGGTCATTTGTGTTTCCATATGAATTCCTGTATTGATTCTAGGTCTGAGAAGAATGTTGCTGGTAATTTGATAGGTATTGTGTTAAATCTGTAGATTGCCTTAGGTAAGATGGACATCTTCAAATGTTGATTCTTCCTATCCATGAGCATGGGATACTTTTTCACTTGTTTGTGACATCATTGATTTCTTTGAGCAGTGTTTTGTAGTTTTCATTGTAAAGGTCTTTCAAGTCTCTGGTTAGGAAATGCCAAGGTATTTCATTTTTTTGTGGCTATTGTCAATGAGATTATGCTTATTGTTTGGGTTTCTGTTTGTTTATTATTGGTGTAAAGAAATGTGATTGTCTTTTGCATATTTATTTTATACCCTGAGAATTTGCCAAAGTCCTTTATCAGTGCAAGGAGACTTTTGACAGATTCTCTTGGGTTTTCAAGGTACACAATCATGCCATCTGCAAAGAGAGATAACTTGACTTCCTCTTTTCCTATTTGGATACCTCTGATCGCCTTCTCTTTTCTGATTGCTCTAGCCAGGACATCCAATACTATATTGAACAGGAAGGGTGAGAGTGGGCATCCTTGTCTTGTTCCAGTTTTCGGGGGAAATGGTTCCAATTTTTGTCTGTTTAGGGATATGCTGGCTATGGATTTCTTGTAGATGGCTTTTACTATTTTGAGGTATGTTCCACGTATGCCTAGATGTTTGAGGGTTTTTATCAAGAAGGGGTGCTGAATTTTATCAAAAGCTTTTTCTGCATCTAATGATATAATCATATGGTTTTTGCTTTGACGTCTGTTGATGTATTTAATTACATTTATGGTCTTGCGACAGTTGAGCCAGACTTGCATCCCAAGGATGAAGCCTACTTGTTCATGATGGATGATTTTTGAGAATTGTTGGTGAATCTGGTTTGCTAGGATCTTGTTGAGAATTTTAACATCTACGTTCATCAAAGATATTGGCCTGTAGTTCTCTTTCTTTGTTGGGTCTTTACCTGGCTTGGGTATTAATGTGATGTTGGCTTCATGAAATGATTTGAGGAGAGTTACATCTTTCTCAATTGCCTGGAATACTTTCAGTAGGATTGATATCAGCTCCCCCTTAAATGTCTTATAGGATTCTGCTGGAAAGCCTTCTGGTCCACGTCTTTTTTTGTAAGTAGTTTTCTTACGACATAGTCAACTTCTTTGACTGTTATTGGTCTATTTATGGTCTTGATTTCTTCTTGTTTCAAACTAGGCAGGTTGTGTGATGTCAGAAAGTCCTCCATTTCCTTAAGGTTTTCAAGTTTGTTTCCATACAAGTGTACATAGTGTTCTCTAGTGATCTTTTATTTTTCTTCAGAGACAGATGTGACTTTATCTTTTGTGTTTCTGATTGTGTTTATTTGGGCTTTTTCTTGGTCAGCCTAGCTAGGGAACCATCAATCTTGTTTATCCTTTCAAAGAAACAGCTTTTTATTTTGTTGATTTTTTGTATTATCTTTTTGTCTTCTATGTCCCAGATTTGGGCTTTTATTTTGGTGATTTTTGATTCTTCTGCTGAAGTTAGGGTTTTGGTGGTCTTGCTTTTCCAGTTTCATAAGGTGACTTGTTAGGCTATTAATTTGTGATCCTTCCATTTTCTTCATGTGCATTTGTAGAGATATGAGTTCCCCTCTTACTACAGATTTCATGGTGTCCCAGAGATTTTGGTAAGATGTTTCTTCATTTTCATTTGTTTCCAGATATCTTTTAATCTCTGTTTTGATTTCATCATTGACCCAGGAGTTGTTCAGCATCATGCTGTTTAGTGTCCATGTCTTTGTGGGTTTGGGGGGAACCTTGTTGGTGTTGATGTTTATTTTTATTCCACAGTTTTCAAGAAGGTGCATGACAAAATTTCAATCTTTTGAAATTTGTTTATGTTTGTTTTATGGCCAAGTATGTGGTTGATCTTAGAGTATGCTCCATGTGGTGATAAGTAGAATGTATATTCTATGGTAGTTGGGTGGAGTGTTCTGTAGGTATCAATTAAGTCCATTTGGTAAAGAGTCACATTTAGGTTCCGGATTGTTGCTGATTTTTGGTCCTGATGATCTGTCTAGGGTTGTGAGTGGGGTATTATGTTTTTTGAGTTTACTTAGAAGCTGCTTTATGAATGTTGGTGCTCCTTTGTTGGGTGTGTATATGTTTAGGATGGATATTTCTTGTTGATGAATTGAACTGTTTATCATTATGTAGTGGCCTTCTGTATCTTTTTAAATTTTTGATAGCTTAAAGGTTATTTGTCTGAGATTAAGATCATGACTCCTCCTTTTTTGTGTGTTCCATTCACCGGAAATTTTGCTTCCCATCCCCTTACTTTGAGACTGTGAATGTCCTTTCTAGTGAGATGAGTCTCTTGGAGGCATTATATTGTTGCCTGGTGATATTTTATCCATTTTGCCATTCTATGTCTTTTTGTGGTATATTTAGTCCATTCACATTCAGGCTAATTGTTGAAATGTTAGAGTTTATCCTTGTCATGAGTTTCTTATAGAGTTGTTGTTGTTCCTGTATGTGTGTTGTCTTTCTTTTGATTTTTGAGTTGGTTCATGTATGTTTTTAATCTTTTTCCTGTAGTCTTGTGAAGAACATTGTTGTCCTTTTTTCCTTTTCTTCTGTGTTTAATATTTTCTTAAGTGTTTCTTGTAGAGGTGATCTGGTGGCAGCATAAGTTCTTAGGGATTGGATATCTGGGAAAGATTTTAATTCGCCCTCACTGATGAAGCTTTGCTTGGCTGGGTAGGTTATTCTTGGTTGAAACTGTTTATCTTAGCCGGGCTCGGTGGCTCAGCCTGTAATCCCACGCCTTTGGGAGGCTGAGGTGAGTGAATTGCCTGAGCCCGTGGGTTCGAGACCCACCTGGGCAGTGAGACCTCATCTCTACAATAAATCAAAAAATTAGCCGGGCGTGGTAGCATGCGCCTGTAGTTCCAGCTACTCGGAAGGCTGAGGCGGAAGGATCGCCGGAGCCCAGCAGGTCGAGGCTGCGGTGGCCGGGAGCGGCCACTGCACTCCAGTCTGGGCGACAGAGTGAGACTCCAACTCAAAAAAAAAAAAAAAGAAATTGTTTATCTTTTAGATCTTTGAAGATAGGGCTCCAAGCTCTCCTAGCCTGCAGGGTTTCTGTAGATAAATTTGCTGCTATTCTTATTAGTCTTTCATGGTGGGTAATCTGACCTTTTCCTCTTGCTGCCTTTAGGATGTTTTCTTTTATAGCTATTTTGTTTAGGTGAATTATTATGTGTTCAGGAGTTGGTCTTCTCATTTGTTGTCTTGTCGGTATTCTCTGAATCTCTTGTTTGAATTTTCACATCCCTGATGGGATGAGGGAAGTTTTCTTGAGTAATTTCATGGAATGTTTGTTCCTGGGTGATCTCTGTCTCTCTTTCTGCCTCAGGAAGTCCAATTACTCTTAGGTTTGGCCTCTTGAAGTAATCGCTCATCTCTTGAAGGTTTTGTTCTGTCATTTTAAGCTTCTTTTCTATGTTTTTGACAGTTTGGGTTAGTTCTATATTTTGTTCCTCAAGCTCTGAGATTTTTCTTCTGCTTGGCTAATTCTGCTTTCCGTGTTTATCAGTTTTTTATTTATTTCTCTCACAGTATTCTTTAGTACTGTTTCCTCAGTTATCAACTCCTTCCTAGTTTCCTCTTGTCTCTCCTCAATTCTTTTTAATCTCTCTATTAATGTCTTGATATCTGGATTGTAGTTCAAGACCAGTCATTCTGGGGACTCTTCATTGATTGCATTCTGAAGTCTGTTTTCTCAGTGCCTGCTCTCCCAGGGGTCTGTAAGTTACCCATATTCTTCATTTGGTTTTTCTTCATTTTTGTAGATTTTTCTATTCCCCTTTCTCTCCCCTTCTTTAATTCAATTTTTCAGGGAAGGTGGGGTTGTTTTACTTCTTTTTGTTCAATCTCCTGTTCTTCCTTATGAGGATCTTCTGGCTTTATTCACTCTTGAAGTTGGACTGTGGGTTGGGGGATGTACTTTTTGCAGTTTTGAGATTTAATTGAGGGGGAAAGTGTGATTCAGAATCTATTGCAGATCCCAGTATCTACCAACAGATATATGGGTACCCTGGAACCCACTTCCCACTGCCTTACAATCTGTCATGCAGCGGGGTTTAGATTTGTTCCCTGGAACAAAAGGAGGTAAGAAAAAGGAAAATATTGGGAAAAGGGGGGTCAAGAGGAAATTGGAGAGAGAGAAGAGTAAGGGGGAAAGCAGACATACATAACAACTAATGAATGAAAAGACACAAGGTCAGAAAAGAGTAAAAAACAGACAAAGCAAATTCCCTAAAGCATATCGGTAATCACACAAAGGCAGTCCAATAAAATCATGTCTTTTGATGTGCTCTTCCCCAATACAAAGCTAGTCTAAATTACAAAGCAAACACACTGAACAAAACCAACAGTCAAAACAATAAAGTATAAAATCAAAACAAGAAACTAGACTAGCTCTGGGGTCTTTCCTGAGTGTCTAAAGTTTCTTCAGCTCTGGTCTCTAGCCCCTCCCCTTTGCTCTCATTGCAGTCAAACAGGATTATTCATCATTAGGGTCAGTTCCTTTGGCTTGCGGTGTGACAGGTCTGCCACACAGCACTGAGTTGTCAGTTTCTGATTCAGCATAGGGGAGGGGCTTCTGTCTCCTGCTTTGGCAAGGTTACCTTAGAAAACAAGGTGGAGCTGCACAGAGATGGGTGGGGAAATGTGAATCTCTGACTGGAAAATGGCTGCGGTGAACGGCTTCTCTTTTGCAGATCCTTTCTCTCCACTTGTTGTATCCCCAGCTGATCAGCTATGATGATGGGCAACAAAGATGTGTGTCTAGCATTAGGCACTGGGAATCAGCAAGGCAGCTGGGTGCCACAGCTGCTGTGCTGTGGGTGGCCTGGGGTGGAGGAGGGAGCTGGGAATGCCCCAGGGCTGGAGTCGAGAGCCGCATTGACAGCAACTGTTCAGCTCCTGGTAACCACCACAGCAACAATCCTCTGTGGAAGCCACAGTGAGATAGAGGCAGTTTGCTGTACGGGACTGGTCACAGCAGCCACTTCTCCCCACGTAGGCAGCAGCCGTGGGGGCACCTGGAACTGCCCTTAGGACCTACTCCCTGTGGAGCTCTTCACAGTCCGACTTGTCCCATCACCATCTTGCCGAACCTTATCCTTTTATTATTTGTGTGGTTTGCACTGGTATTCCCTCCTTAAATCTGATGTTAGTCTTTTGTTCCCTCCTTTTCTTTTTGGTCCATCTTGCTGAAAGTTTATCAATTTTACTAATTTTTAAAAAATTTTTAAATCAGGGTCTCACTCTGTCACCTGATGGAGTGCACTGCTGGAGTGTAGTGGCACAATCACAGCTCACTGCAGCCTCAACCTCCTGGACTCAGAGGTCCTTCCACCTCAGCCTTCCAAATAGCTGGGCCTACAGGTACCTTCCACTTCACCCTGCAAATTTTTTATTTTTTTGTAGAGACAGAGCCTCCCTGTGTTGCCTAGGCTGCCAGTTTTAGTTATTTTTTTAAGTTAAAGGACCACTTTTTGTTTCACTGACTCTCCACTATTTGTTTACAATCTCATTCATTTCTACTTTAATCTTTATTATTTCCTTCATTCTTCTTACTTTGGGTTTATTTTTCTCTTCTTTTGCTAGTTCCTAAATTGGAAATGTATGTTATTGATTGCAGACTTTTCTTCCTTTCTAATATAAATATATACTGCTATTCATATCCCAGTAAGCACTACTTTAGCTACTGTTCCTCAATTTTAAGATTTGTCATATATTAAATTTATTAATCTTTTGCCTGCTTTTTATATATCATCAATATTTCTTTCAGTTTGCCAATATACTTTGTTTATGGTGTCCTTTTGGTCAGGCAAATTTTTAAAAATTTTAATATAGTCAAATTTATCATTTTCTGACTGCCTCTGGATTTTGAATCATAATTAGAAATCTTTCATTATGTCAAGTTTAGAGATGAATTCACCCATGTTTTCTTCTTACTTTTTATTTTTTTATTTTTAGAGACAGGGTCTTGCTTTATCACTCAGGCTGAAGGGCAGTAGTGTGATCACAGCTCACTAAAGTCTCGAATTCCTGGGCTCAAGTGATCCTCCTACCTCAGGCTCCAAGTAGCTCAGGAGCAAGCACCACTGTGTCCTAATAATTATTTTCTTTTTTACTTTTCTTTCTTTCTTATTTTTGTAGAGATGGAGGCTCCCTTTGATGTCTAGGAGTTTGTCTCAAACTCTTGGCCAAAAGTAATCTTCTCCCCTCGTCTCCCAAATTGCTGGGATTACAGATGTGACTCATTCCACCCTGCCCACTCATGTTTTCTTCGGGTATTTGTATGGTTTTAAAATGTATGCCTAGATTCTTAATCCATTTGGAGTTTATTTTTGTGTATGGTCTGAAGTATGGATCTAATTTTATCTTTTTCCAGGTGGCTTAAATAGTTGTCCCAGCACCATTATTAAAAAGTCTATCTTTAGCCCAGTGTTTTGAAATGTCATCTTCATATACACAGCTGCATAAGTAATTAGATCTAACTCTGGTCATTCTACCGTATTCCACTGGTCTATTTGTCTATTCATGCACCAGTACCACGAAGTTTTAATTATTGAGGATTTGTATGTATTATGTTTTAGTGTCTGATAGGGCTAGTTCCTCTTGAAATTTTTTTCTTTTTGAGTGTTTTTCCTGACTATTCTTGCCTTTTTGTTTTGTTTTGCTATATTATCTTTAATATCAACTTGTCTAACTTCATAATAGCTTGTTATTATTGGTATTGATACTATGCTAATTTTCTTTTCTTTTTTTTCAATATTTTTTATTATGGTTTTGTGGGGTACAGTTAAGGGTTAGGTGTACAAGTATGTTTCATTCAGGCACCCTGTTGATAAGAGGTGTTTCCCCATCCTCAGACAGATATTTGCTACTGTTAATACAATCTCCCTCCCCCCCCCATAGTTTCCCAGTACCATCAGTCATTTTCTTATAGTATTACATTGGATGTTCAAGGTCCATTATATGAGTGAGAACATGTGATACTCAGATCTTTGTTTCTGTGATAGGTCACTATTATAGACGCTAGTTCCATCCAGGTTGCTGCGAAATTCATGATTTTGTTCTATTTTATGGCTGCGTAGTATTCCACCGTGTATATGTACCACACTTTTTTAATCCAGTCCTCTTTTGATGGGCAGCATGGTTGTTTCCAGGTTCTTGCTATTGTGAAGAATGCTGCAATAAACATATATGTACAGATATCTTTTTGATAGAGTGATTTGTGTTCTTCAGGGTATATTCCCAGTAGGGGGATTGCAGGGTCATAAGGGAGGTTGATATTTAGAACTTTTAGGAATCACCACACTGCTTTTCACAGAGGTTGCACTAGTTTACACTCCCACCAACAGTGTAGAAGTGTTCCCTTTTTGCCACACCCTCTCCAGCAGCTGTTATTTTTTGAGTTGTTGATAATTACCATTCTGACTGGAGTTAGGTGGTATCTCAGTGTGGTTTTGATTTGCATCTTCCTGATGATTAGTGAGGTTGAACATTTCTTCATGTGTTTGCTGGCTGCTTGGATGTCCTCTTTTGTGAAGTGTCTGTTCATATCTTTTGCCCATTTTATAATGGGATTGTTTGTTTTTTTCTTTTCAGCACATTTTAGTTCCTTGTAGATCCAGGATGTTAAGCCTTTGTCAGACCTGGCGTTGGCAAATACTTTTTCCAAGTCTGTAGGCTATCTCCCTGCTCTCTTGATGATTTCTTTGGCATTGCAGAAGCTTGTCAGTTTAATAAGGTCCCACTTGTCTATCTTCTCTCTTATGACCTGTAGGTTTCGGGTTTTGTTCAGGAATTGGATGCCAGTTCCGATTTCCATGAGGGTATTTCCTTCATTTTCTAAGGTTCTTATGGTTTGAGGTTTTACATTTAGGTCTCTGATCCATTTGGAGTTAACCTTTGTGCATGGGGATAGATAGGGGTCCTGTTTCAATCTTCTGCATGTGGTCAGCCAGTTTTCCCAGCACCATTTACTGAATAGGTTCTCCTCTCCCCAGTGGTAGGTGGTGGAGGCCTTGTTGAAGATGAGTTGGTCGAGAAATTGAGGTTTTGCTTCTGGAATCTCAATTCTATTCCATTGATCTATATGACTGTTCCTATAGCAATACCAAGCTGTTTTGATGATTGTAGCTTTATAGTAAAGTTTGAAGTCTGGTAATGTGATACCACCTGCTTTGTTTTTTTTGCTGAGGATTGTTCTGGCTATTCTTGGATGTTTGTGTTTCCGTATGAATTCCTGTGTTATTTTTTCTAGGTCTGAGAAGAATGTTGCTGGTAATTTGATGGGTATTGCATTGAATTTGTAGATTGCCTTAGGTAAGATGGACATCTTCACAATGTTGATTCTTCCAATCCATGAGCATGGGATATTTTTCCACTTGTTTGTGTCATCTTTGATTTCTTTGAGCAGTGTTTCATAATTTTCATTGTGAAGGTCTTTCACGTCTGTGGTTCCGAAGATCCCAAGGTATTTCTTTTTTGTGTGTGGCTATTGTGAATGGAATTGTGTTTTTTATTTGGATTTCTGTTTGTTTATTATTGGTGTAGAGAAATGCAATTGTCTTTTGTACATTTATTTTGTATCCTGAGACTTTGCCAAAGGCCTTTATCAGTGTAAGGAGGTTTTTGTCAGATTCTCTTGGGTTTTCAAGGTACACAATCATATCATCTGCAAAGAGAGGTAGCTTGACTTCCTCTTTTTCTATTTGGATACCCCTGATTGCCTACTCTTCTCTGATTGCTTGAGCCAGGACTTCCAATACTATGTTGAACAGGAGGGGTGAGAGTGGGCATCCTTGTCTTGTTCCAGTTTTCAGGGGAAATGGTTCTAATTTTTGTCTGCTTAGTAGTATGCTGGCTGTGGGTTTCTCATACATGGTTTTTACTATTTTGAGGTATGTTCCCCGTATGCCTAGATGTTCAAGGGTTTTTATCCAGAAGGGGTGCTGGATTTTATCAAAAGCTTTTTCTGCATCTAATGATATAATCATGTGGTTTTTGTTTTGACATCTGTTGATGTATTTAATAACATTTATGGTTTTACGAATGTTGAACCAGCCTTGCATCCCAGGAATGAAGCCTACTTGGTCGTGATGGATGATTTTTGAGATGTATTGTGAATCCGGTTTACTAGGATCTTGTTGAGAATTTTAGCATCTATGTTCATCAAAGATATGGCCTGTAGTTCTCTTTCTTTGCTGGATCTTTACCTGGCTTGGGTATCAATGTGATTTTGGGCTTCGTAAATGATTTGGGGAGCATTCCATTTTTTTCAATCGCCGGGAATACCTTCAGTAGGATTGGTATCAGCTCCTCCTTAAATGTCTTGTAAAATTCTGTGGAAAGCCATCGGGTCCGGGGCTTTTTTTTGTAGAAGTTTTCTTATTACGTAGTCGATTTCCTTGATTGTTATTGGTCTATTTAGGGTCTCAATTTCTTCTTGTTCCAACCTAGGTAGGTTGTGTGAGGTTAGAAAGTTCTTCATTTCCTTAAGGTTTTCCAGTTTGTTTCCATACAAGTGTAAATAGTAGTCCCTAATGGTCTTTTGTATTTCTTCAGGGTCAAATGTGACTTCATCTTTTGTGTTTCTGATTGTGCTTATTTGGTTTTTTCTCGTTTTTTCTTGGTCAGTCTAGCTAGGGGACTGTCGATCTTGTTTATCCTTTCAAAGAACCAGCTTTTTGTTTCATTGATTTTTTTTGTATTATCTTTTTGTCTTCTATGTCCTGGATTTGGGCTTTTATATTGGTGATCTGGGTTCTTCTGCTGAAATTAGTGTTTTTGTGGTCTTGCTCTTCCAACTGCTTTAGGTGACTTGTTAGGTTGTTAATTTGTGTTCCTTCCATTTTCTTCATGTGTGTTTCTAGGGATATAAATTTTCCTCTTACTACAGCTTTCAAGGCCTCCCAGAGATTTTGGTAAGATATTTCTTCATTTTCATTTGTTTCCAGTATCTCTTGATCTCTGTTTTGTTCATCATTGACCCAGGAGTTGTTTAACATCATGCTGTTTAGTGTCCATGTCTTTGAGGGTTTTGGGGGGACTTTATTGTTGTCAATGTTTATTTTTATTCCACTGTGGTCTGAGAAGGTATATCTTTTTTGTGTGTAGAATTTCGGTCCTTTTAAATTTGCTTATGCTTGATTTATGGCCAATTACATGGTCTATCTTAGAATATGTTCCATACAGTGATGAATAGATGTATATTCTGTGGTCTTTGGATGGAGCGTTCTTAGGTATCAATTAAGTCCATTTGGTCCAATGTCACATTGAGGTTCTGGATCTTTGCTGATTTTTTGTCCTGATGATCTGTCTGGGGTTTGTGAGTGGGGGATTAAAGTCCCCAGTTATGATTGTTAGAGTCAATATCTTTCTTTATTTTTCCCAGAATTGCTTTATGAAAGTTGGCGCAACTTGTTGGGTGTATATATGTTTAGGATAGATATTTCTGTTGATGGATTGACCTTTTATCATTATGTAGTGGCCTTCTGTATCTTTTTGATTTTTAATAGCTTGAAGGGTTTTTGTCTGAAAATTTAGATGAATCCTCATTTCTTTTGTATTCCATTCGCCTGAAAGTTTGTTTCCCATCCTTTACTTTGAGTCTGTGGTGTCCTTTCTAGTGAGGTGAGTCTCTTGAAGGCCTAGTTGTTGCCTGTGATATTTTTTCCATTTTGCCATTCTATGTCTTTTCAGTGGTGCATTTAGTCCCTTCACATTTAGGCTAATTTGAAATGCAAGAGTTGATCCCCTTTTATATGGTTCTTACAAAGTTGTTCCCGTTTGTTTGTTGTCTTTCTTTGGGTTTTGGAGTTGGCGCATGTGTGTTTTTAATCTTTTCCTTTACTCTTGTGTAGAATGTTTTTGTTCTTTTTTTTTTTCTTCTGTGTTCAGTACTTTCTTAAGTGTTTCTTGTAGAGGTGGTCTGGTGGCAGCGAGGTTCTTAGGGATTGGATATCTGGAAAAAATTTCAATTCTCCCTCACAATGAAGCTTAGTTTTTGGGTGGATGGTTATTCTTGGTTGAAATTTTTTCTCTTTTAGAACTTTGAAGATAGGGCTCCAGGGTCTCCTAGCCCGAAGGGTTTCTGTGGATAAATCTACTGCTATTCTAATTGATCTTCCCCGGTAGGTAGTCTGGCCTTTTTCTCTTGCGCCTTTAGAATTTTTTCTTTTATAGCTACTTTGTTTAGGCAAATTTTATTGTCTGGAGTTGGTCTTCTCATTTGTTTTCTTGCAGGGGTTCTTCAATCTCTTGTGTTTGAATTTTTTCTCGTTGATGAGATGAGGGGAAATTTTCTTGAATGATTTCAAAATGTTTGTTCCTGTGGGTTTTTGTTTCTCTCTCTGCCTCAGAAAGCCCAAATTTCTCTTAGGTTTGGCTCTTGAAGTGATCATTTATCTCTTGCAGGGTTTGTTCTGTCTTTTTTAGCTTTTTTCTAGCTTTTGACAGTTTGGGTTAGTTCTGTGTTTTTTCTTCGAGCTCTGAGATTCTTTCTTCTGCTTGGCTAATTCTGCTTTCCATGTTATTAGTTTGTTATTCATTTCCATCACAGTATTCTTTACTGCCGTTATTTTTTGACATCAGCTCCTTCTTATTTCCTCTTGTCTCTCCTCAATTTTTTTAAAAATTTTCTCTATTAATGTCTTGATGTTGGGTTGTTGCATGTGACCAGTCTTTCTGGGAGCTCTTCTTGTTTGTGCTCCAGAATCTGTTTTCTCAGTGTCTGATCTCCCAGGGGTCTGTGTGAGACCTATATTCTTTTTTTGGTTTTTCTTCATTTGTGCCCCCCCCCCCCCACTTTTTCCTTCCCTCCACACACCGTCTTCTTTAATTCTGTGATTCGGGGGTAGGGGGATTGTTTTATTTCTGTTTGTTCACTCTCCTATTCCTTATGTATGTCCTTTACTTTGTTCAATTCGGGAGTTGCCTTGGGTTTGGGGGGTGGTCCTTTTTGCAGTTTTGAGATTTACTTAAGGGGGGAGCTGTGATTCAAAATCTATCTGCAGGCCCTGGTATTCGCTGACGGGTGTATGGATAATCTGGCCCACTTCCCATCCCTTTGGGAAATCTGTCCATGCAGTGGGGCTGTAGGGTTTTCTCCAAAAAAAAATGTGGTTGCAATGGAAGAGAATGGAGCAGACAGTGGGTTGAAGAGGGGGGGGGAGAGACGAGGAGTAAGGGGGGAAACAAATGGGTGTGCCAACAAATGAAGAGAGAGACCTATACTGAAACAGATAAAAACAATAGACCACAGCTATAAAGAAACCCAAATCCCATACAAAAAAAAAAAAAAACATTAAAGATGCTAACATACAAGCTAACCAACCCCTTTTGGTGTGCTGTTCCTCTTACAAAGATATGATTTACAGAGAGAAAAAAAGAAAAGAAGAGGAAGAAAGAAAAAAAAAGGAACAAAATGGTAGGAAAGAATTAAGTCATTAAACTAACAGAATCAATCAAGCACGCTCTGAGACTTTTTGTTTAATTCAATGTCCTTTCAGTTCTGATTTCTAGCTTTCTTTTCAAGCTGGTAAATTAGTTTGCAGTTAGGGTCAGTTGTCCCTGTTCTGCTGTGAAGGACAGTTCAGATCACCCTCTATTTACCACTCTGGCCTATGTCTTTTTCATGCTTGTGTCTCCTGTTTCGGTGTTGTTACCTTAACCGCCAGCAGGTGGTGCTATCTCAGTTGCTCGCCCCAGAGCGGGTGGGGCTGGACTGGAACCAGCAGAAGCTGGAGATGGAAGCCTGCCTGAGGGAACACGGGGAGGAGACCCGGCAGGCAGGATGTCACGGTCACAGGAGAGGTGGCAGTGATCCCAGCAAATCTTCCCTGCAGGGGGCTTCAAGGACTGAAGTTGTGGATCCCTTCAGGCATGGGTGGTGCAATGTGCTATGGCTGCCATGAGGCTGCGGGGGCTGTGCCCCCCCCAGGTGGCTGCTGTGTCTGCGCTGTAGTGGCTGTCCAGACTACTGCGATGCCCCAGCGGTGGCAACCAACGAGCTCTGTGTGAAGAGCAGGCTGCAATGTTGGGGTCCACAGCCTGTGGGGAGAGAGCCAGAGACCCACTATAGTACTCCTTTGCAGAGGGTTTCACAGACCAGGTTGCCCTGTCGCCATCTTGCTGGAAGTCGCTAATTTTCATCTTGTTAAATTTAATCCCAAATTTAAGATCACTAAATATATATATTTTTTCTTATTGTGAAGTTGTGGGATACAGTTAAGGGTTAGGTATACAATTCATTTTATTCAGGGACCCCGTTGATTAGATGTTTCCCCGTACCCCGACAGATATTTGCTACTGTTAATCCCATCTCCCTCCCCCCACCATAGTTTCCCAGTACGATCAGTCATTTTCTATAGTATTGATTGGAGTTTTAAAGGGCCATTATATGAGTGAGAACATGTGATACTCGGGTCTTTGTTTCTGTGAGAGGTCACTCATATTATAGACTCTAGTTCCCTCCAGGTTACTGCGAAATTCATGATTTTGTTTTTTTTATGGCTGCGTAGTAATCCATCATGTATATGTACCACATTTTTTTAAAACCAGTCCTCTTTTGATGGGCAGCATGGCTGTTTCCAGGTTCTTGCTATTGTGAACAATGCTGCATAAACATCGTGTGCAGGTATCTTTTTTATAGAGTGATTTGTGTTCTTCAGGATATATTCCCAGTAGGGGATTGCGGGTCATATGGGGGGTTGGTATTTAGACTTTTAAGAATCGCCACACTGCTTTCCACAGAGGTTGCACTAGTTTACACTCCCACCAACAGTGTAGAAGTGTTCCCTTTTTGCCACACCCTCTCCAGCAGCTGTTATTTTTTTAGTTGTTGATAATTGCCATTCTGACTGGGGTTAGGTGGTATCTCAGTGTGGTTTTGATTTGCATCCCCCTGATGATTAGTGAGGTTGAACATTTCTTCATGTGTTTGTTGGCTGCTCGGATGTTTTCCTTTCTGAAGTGTCTGTTCATATCTTTTGCCCATTTTATAATGGGGTTGTTTGTTTTTTCTTTTCAGCATGCTTGAGTTCCTTGTAGATCCAGGATGTTAAGCCTTTGTCGGACCTGGAGTTGGCAAATACTTTTTCCAAGTTTGTAGGCTGCCTCCCTGCTCTCTTGATGGTTTCTTTGGATTTGCAGAAGCTTGTCAGTTTAATAAGGTCCCACTTGTCTATTTTCTCTCTTATGAGCTGTGGGTTTTGGGTTTTGTTCAGGAATTGGATGCCAGTTCCGATTTCCATGAGGGTTTTTCCTTCATTTTCTAAGGTTCTTATGGTTTGAGGTTTTACATTTAGGTCTCTGATCCATTTGGAATTAACCTTTGTGCATGGGATAGATAGGGGTCCTGTTTCAATCTTCTGCATGTGGTCAGCCAGTTTTCCCAGCACCATTTACTGAATAGGTTCTCCTCTCCCCAGTGGTAGGTGGTGGAGGCTTTATCGAAGATGAGTTGGTTGAGAAATTGAGGTTTTGCTTCTGGAATCTCAATTCTATTCCATTGATCTATATGACTGTTCCTATACCAATACCAAGCTGCTTTGATGATTGTAGCTTTATAGTAAAGTTTGAAGTCTGGCAGTGTGATACCACCTGCTTTGTTTTTTTTGCTGAGGATTGTTCTGGCTATTCTTGGACGTTTGTGTTTCGATATGAATTCCTGCATTGTTTTTTCTAGGTCTGAGAAGAATGTTGCTGGTAATTTGATGGGTATTGCATTGAATTTGTAGACTGCCTTAGGTAAGATGGACATCTTCACAATGTTGATTCTTCCGATCCATGAGCATGGGATATTTTTCACTTGTTTGTGTCAACTTTGATTTCTTTGAGCAGTGTTTTGTAGTTTTCCTTGTAAAGGTCTTTCACGTCTCTGATTAGGAAGATGCCAAGGTATTTCATTTTTTTTGCGGCTATTGTGAATGGAATTGTGTTTTTTATTTGGATTTCTGTTTGTTTATTTTTGGGTGTAGAGAAATGCGATTGTCTTTTGTACATTTATTTTGTATCCTGAGACTTTGCCAAAGGTCTTTATCAGTGTAAGGAGGTTTTTGACAGATTCTCTTGGGTTTTCAAGGTATACAATCATGTCGTCTGCAAAGAGAGATAACTTGACTTCCTCTTTTCCTATTTTGATACCCCTAATTGCCTTCTCTTCTCTGATTGCTTGAGCCAGGACTTCCAATACTATGTTGAACAGGAGGGGTGAGAGTGGGCATCCTTGTCTTGTTCCAGTTTTCAGGGGAAATGGTTCTAATTTTTGTCCATTTAGGAGTATGCTTGCTGTGGGTTTCTCGTAGATGGCTTTTACTATTTTGAGGTATGTTCCCCGTATGCCTAGATGTTCAAGGGTTTTTATCCAGAAGGGGTGCTGGATTTTATCAAAAGCTTTTTCTGCATCTAATGATATAATCATGTGGTTTTTGTTTTGACATCTGTTGATGTATTTAATAACATTTATGGTTTTACGAATGTTGAACCAGCCTTGCATCCCAGGAATGAAGCCTACTTGGTCGTGATGGATGATTTTTGAGATGTATTGCTGAATCCGGTTTACTAGGATCTTGTTGAGAATTTTAGCATCTATGTTCATCAAAGATATTGGCCTGTAGTTCTCTTTCTTTGCTGGATCTTTACCTGGCTTGGGTATCAATGTGATGTTGGCTTCGTAAAATGATTTGGGGAGCATTCCATCTTTTTCAATCGCCTGGAATACCTTCAGTAGGATTGGTATCAGCTCCTCCTTAAATGTCTTGTAAAATTCTGCTGGAAAGCCATCTGGTCCAGGGTTTTTTTTTTTGTAGGAAGTTTTCTTATTACGTAGTCGATTTCCTTGATTGTTATTGGTGTATTTAGGGTCTTAATTTCTTCTTGTTCCAACTTAGGTAGGTTGTGTGATGTCAGAAAGTCCTCCATTTCCTTAAGGTTTTCAAGTTTGTTTCCATACAAGTGTACGTAGTAGTCTCTAATGATCTTTTGTATTTCTTCAGGGTCAGATGTGACTTCAACTTTTGTGTTTCTGATTGTGCTTATTTGGTTTTTCTCTCGTTTTTTCTTGGTCAGTCTAGCTAGGGGACCATCGATCTTGTTTATTCTTTCAAAGAAGCAGCTTTTTGTTTCATTGATTTTTTCTATTATCTTTCTGTCTTCTATGTCCTGGATTTGGGCTTTTATTTTGGTGATCTGGATTCTTCTTCTGAAATTAGGGTTTTTGTGGTCTTGCTTTTCCAGCTTCTTTAGGTGGCTTGTTAGGTTGTTAATTTCTGTTCCTTCCATTTTCCTCATGTGTGTTTGTAGGGATATAAATTCCCCTCTTATTACAGCTTTTAAGGCATCCCAGAGATTTTGGTAAGATGTTTCTTCATTTTCATTTGTTTCCAGGTATCTTTTGATCTCTGTTTTGATGTCATCATTGACCCAGGAGTTATTTAGCATCATGCTGTTTAGTGTCCATGTCTTTGTGGGTTTTGGAGGGACTTTGTTGGTGTCAATGTTTATTTTTATTCCACTGTGGTCCGAGAAGGTGCATGGTAGAATTTCAGTCCTTTTAAATTTGCTTTTACTTGATTTGTGTTCAATTATGTGGTCGATCTTAGAATATGTTCCATGTGGTGATGAGTAGAATGTGTATTCTGTGGTCTTTGGATGGAGTGTTCTATAGGTATCAATTAAGTCCATTTAGTCCAGAGTCTCATTGAGGTTCTGGATCTCCTTGCTGATTTTTGTCCTGATGATCTGTCTAAGGTTGTGAGTGGTGTATTAAAGTCCCCAGTTATTATGGTGTTAGAATCAATGTCTTTCTTTTTGTTTTCCTAGAAGTTGCTTTATGAATGTTGGCACACCTATGTTGGGTGCATATATGTTTAGGATAGATATTTCTTGTTGATGGAGTGAACCTTTTATCATTATGCAGTGGCCCTCTGTATCTTTTTTAATTTTTGATAGCTTAAATGGTATTTTGTCTGAAATTAGGATTGCGACTCCTCCTTTCTTTTGTGTTCCATTCGCCTGAAAATTTGTTTCCCATCCTCTTACTTTGAGTCTGTGTATGTCCTTTCTAGTGAGATGGGTCTCTTGAAGGCAGTATATTGTTGCCTGGTGATATTTTATCCATTTTGTCATTCTATGTCTTTTCAGTGGTGTGTTTAGTCCATTCACGTTCAGACTAATTATTGAAATGTGAGAGTTCGTCCCTATGATGGAATTCTTATTGAGTTGTTCTTCCACTTGGTTTTCTCTTTTTTCTTTTTTTTTTGTCTTTCTTTTGGTTTTGGGGTTGGTTCCTGTATATTTTATTCTTTTCCCTGTACTCTTGTGAAGAATGTTGTTCTTTTTTCCTTTTCTTCTGTGTTTAGTACTTTCTTAAGTGTTTCATGTAGAGATGGTTTGGTGGCAGCATAAGTTCTTAGGGATTGGATATCTGGGAAAGATTTTAATTCTCCCTCACTGATGAATCTTAGCTTGGCCGGGTAGGTTATTCTTGGTTGAAATTGTTTATCTTTTAGGACTTTGAAGATAGGGCTCCAAGCTCTCCTAACCTGCAGGGTTTCTGCAGATAAATCTGCTGCTATTCTGATTGGTCTTCCATGGTAGGTGATCTGGCCTTTTTCTCTTGCTGCCTTTAGGATTTTTTCTTTTGTGCCTACTTTATTTAGGCGAATTATTATGTGTCTAGGAGTTGGTCTTCTCCTTTGTTGTCTTGTGGGGGTTCTCTGAATCTCTTGTGTTTGAATTTTTGCATCGCTGATTAGATAAGGGAAGTTTTCTTGAATGATCTCATGGAAAGTTTGTTCCAATGTGGTCTCTGTTTCTCTTTCTACCTCAGGGAGTCCGATTATTCTTAGGTTAGGCCTCTTAAGGTAATCACTCATCTCTTGAAGGTTTTGTTCTGTCTTTTTGAGCTTATTTTCTGTGTTTTTAAAAGTTTGGGTTTTTTTCTATATTTTGGTCCTCAAGCTCTGAGATTCTTTCTTCTGCTTGGGTAATTCTGCTTTTCATGCTTATCAATTTGTTATTTATTTCATTCACAGTATTCTTTATTACTGTTATCTCAGACATCAGCTCCTTCCTAGTTTCTTCTCTGTCTCCTCAATTCTTTTTAATCTCTCCATTATTGTTTTGATATCTACATTTGCATTTTGTTCCCAGACCCTTCATTCTGGGAACTTTTCATTGTTTGCATTCCAAAGTCAGTTTTCTCAATGTCTGCTCTCCCAGGCGTCTGGAGAGACCCCTACTCTTCTTTTGGTTTTTCTTCATTTCTGTAGATTTTTCTCCCTCTCCCCCTTTCCCTCCCCCTCTTTAATTCTGTTTTTGAGGGAAGGTGGGGTTGCTTTTATTTCTCTTCTGCAATGACCTGTTCTTCCTTATGAGGGTCTTCTGGTTTTGTTCACTTTTCCCTCTGCTTTACAGTCTGTCTATTCAGCAGTATGCAGCCTTGGTCCCTAGATTTAAAAAGGGGGCATAAAAAAGAGGAAAATAATGGAGAAAGGGGGGTCAATAGGGAGTTAGAAAGAGAGAAGTGCGAGAGGGAAAACAGATATACATACCAACTATCAGGTGAGAGAGAGACACAGGGTCGGGAAGAAGTGAAGAAAGACAGGTAAGAAAGATTCCCTAAAGAATACTGATAGTTACACAGAGACAGGCCAATAAAATCAAGAAACAGTTTAAGTCAGAAGGTAAACACAAAACGTGATCTAAACCAACGGTTTCAATGATAAAATCATAAGTCAAAATAAACGATCAGACTAGAGTCACTTCTGTGATCTCTGATTCCAGCCTCTCCCTTTTGTTTTTCGTTGCAGCGTAGGGGTGGGGCTTTGTCTCTTGTTTCGAGTTGTTGCCTTAGGAACTGAGGTAAAGTTTGTTGATAGGTGGGCGGGGCAATGGAAGTCTCTGCCTGGAGAGTAGCAAGGTAGTTTACCCAGATCTGTTTTTCTCCACTTGTCTGGGTCCCCCGGTTTGGGGTCTCGCACTGAGTACCTCAGTCAGGGTGGGCCCGGAGTTCCAGAGCTCCAAAGCTCCAAAGGGCAGGCAGTGTGCGGCGAGAGTGGCTCTGGGCCTCCAACAGGGTACCTCAGCCAGGAAAAGGACCGGAGTCTCTGAGGGGCGGGCACCCAGAGCCTCCCTGTGTGACCGGCAGGGCTGGGTGCCAGGTGTGGGGCTGGAGACAATGGAGCCGGGGAGAGGGCCGGAGGGAGCAGGGACCCAAAACTCCCCCGCACGCTGCAATATCTGGCCTTAGGAAATGAGGTAAAGTTTGTTGATAGGTGGGCGGGGCAATGGAAGTCTCTGCCTGGAGAATGGCGAGGCAGTTTAAGCAGATCTGTTTTTCTCCGTTTGTCTGGGTCCTCCGGCTTGGGGTCTCACGCTGAGTGCCTCAGCCAGGGTGGACCTGGAGTTCCAGAGCTCCAAAGTTCCAAAGGGAAGGCGGTGAGTGGCGAGAGTGGCGCTGGGCCCCCTACAGAGTACTTCAGTCAGAAAAGGGACCAGAGTCTCTGAGGGGCGGGTGACCAGAGCCTCCCTGTGTGACCGGCAGTGCCGGGTGCCGGGTGTCAGGCTGGAGACAATGCAGCCTGGGGAGGGATCTGGAGGGGGCTGGGACTGCAGACTTCCACACACGAATAGAACAGCAGCAGTGGTGGGGGTGCGCAATATCTGGCCTTGCGTGGGAAGTTCCCGGGCCTGGCACCAGCACGGTTGGTGGTGGGCTGGGGGATGGGGGAAGAGAAGTAATAGCCTTTTTGGGAACTCACGTTCAGAGAATCTCACCAGTTCACCTATGCCGTCGCCATCTTGCCCCGTCTCCACTGAATATTTTTAAATAGGGGCTCTTATGTGGTATATTCTATATTCCTTCCAATTTTATATAGTCTATAGATTTGAAGAGTATGCCCTCAATGCCATATCATAAGCCATGTCATTTATCAGAATGTGATACAATAGTGGGCAAAGGACACTATTCTGCATCAATACACTAAACATTTTCCTCCCGAGTAATGTTGCTTCTGAATCTTTTTTCAGTCATATTCTATTCCAAGTCATCCACTGAACTCATATTTCCTTAAATGCTCCATAAATGTATTGTGATCCATCTCATCGTTTGTCCCACTGTGGTTCAAGCCACACTAAATCTAGGTCATTTTCATTATCCGTAATCTGATTTAGGACTTTTATCTCTATTCTAATAATTCCTTTAACTCATATTGCTGGATGACCACCTTCAACTATCTAACAATTCTTTATTATTAACTTTTAAAAAATGTTTTGAGTTAGAGTCTCACTCTGTTACTAAGGCTGGAGTACAGTGGCATGATCATGGCCACAACAGCTTCATCTGCTGGGCTCAGGCAATCCTTCCACCTCAGTCTTCCAAGTAGCTAGAACTACAAGCATGTGCCACCATGCCCAGCTAATTTTTTGACTTATTGTAGAGACAAGGTCTCACCAAATGGCCCAGGCTGGCCTCAAACCCCTGGGCTCAGGCAATCCTCTTGCTTCTGCCTACCAAAGTGCTGGGATTATAGGCATGAGCTACTGCTTTTTTGGTTAAATAACTGGTGTGGTTCTGTCTCCTGCCTGAACTCTGACTCATAAACTCTGTGAAAAGGAAGTCATGTACTTTTTTTTTAAATCAAGTACATTGACTTTTGCTCCTTGGAATTATTACGATAGAGATAAAAGTCCTAAATCAGATTACATTCTGTTCTGTAGTGTAGTTTTTTTCCCTAAGGTCGTGTTCCCAAGAAGAGGATGTACTATGAAACCTGATCTTATCTATAGTGAAATACACAACAAGAAACTTTACACTTGAATTAGTGTAAAGGTTTTGTGAAATATTGCAAATAATTGCAAAAAGTCACTGTATTCAATAGATGGAGTGAAAATGAATGCTGATTTATAAATTTTATTGGATGATACAAATGAATCAGCTGCAAGTTCACTAAGTTTTCTCTTTTGGTCTTTTATTTTCAGAACTGGAAAAGCTCTGTAAATCTTGATGGTAAGAAAAAATGACATTCTTGAATTTTGAGAGGAAGGTGGCAGCAGAACCAGTCAGACTAAGTGAGTACCAGTGTGAGTGAGTGTATGGAAAATTTTGCATGCCTGTCAGTAAGTGGACATGTGAGTGGCTGACTGAGTGGGGTCTTGGGTACAAGTGGTCAGCGCTCTCCTGGAGAAGTGGCTGGTGCTGCAGCTGCTCTATTTGCTCCCTATCTCTTCCCAGGATGCAGAAGAAGAGTGCCATTTCTTCTTCTTTTTTAAAATCAGCACAGCCCTTCCCAGGAAGGAGCTGCCAGGAGAGACTGACCGAATTGGAGATCGGGAGCAAGTAACCAGGGTTCTCCTGATGAAGTGGCCAGTGCCGCAGCTACTCTGCTTGGTCCCTAGCACTTCCCAGGATGAAGAAGCTGAGTGCCATTTAAAAAAAATCAACAAAGGCCTTCCTGGGGAGATGCTGCCAGAAGAGATTGATGGCTCCAGGCTCTGCCTCACCACTCCAGCACCTGGCTGGACATTGGCAACAAGGACTGCAGAGGGAGCACAGTAAGGGAGCCCAGAGGCAGAACTCCACTGGAGAAGACAAACGAGGCACCCTGCCACCATCTTGAAAACTGGGCAGAAATGTGCTCCAGCTTGCTCACCACAGAGCAACACACCTGATCTGTGTGACCAGCAGATTAACTACTAAGGGGTTGATCATGCCAGAGGGAATATCCTGAAAGTACAAACTCCAGAGAGACAAGACAAGTGCTTAGTCTCAGGCACCCCAAGCCCTATCCTGATTCAGCTGCCAGACAAAGGGTGTGGCCAGAAAAGGATAAGGAAGACCACCAAAGAGATAAGTGATGAGTCCAGGGCTGACCCAATGCCTTCCTCCCCAGCAATCCTCTGAACATCTGACCCACATGGCTGGGTCATGACTGAGAGGGATGAACCCAGTCGGATCTTGGACATCAGTCACAGAATAAGTCTGGTTGGGGTGTCCCCTCACCCTGCAAGTACCTGAGGAAGAGACAATGCTGTTCCAACCCACTGGAGGGGATCCCCTGACCATAAGAGAGTGGAAGGAGGAGGACTGAAGCCCTACCCACCCACACTGCTTCTTCCTCCTTCCCTGGGGCAGATACTGGGGAGATTGTGGATGAGGCAGAAGCTCTGCAGGAGATAGTAGAGAAGTAGTTTAGAGGAACAATTACAGAACCTGCCACAAGAAGGCAGGGTTTTTTGTGTGTCTGTTTGTTAGTTTTTAAATTTTTTAAATATTTGTCCTTTGTGCATGAATATGTATGTGAGAATTCAACCTGCATTCCCCCCCTTTTTTCTTTTTCTTTCCTCTTTTGTTTTTTGCTTTCTGTTTATGTGTGTATGTGAATGACTGAGTGTTCATCTTTCAGGGGTTTTTTTGTTGGTTTGTTTTTGCTTTTTTATTCTTCTCTTTTTTTAGTTTAACATGTGTGTAAATATATGTGTGAGGGTTTGATTTGAATTCCTATTTTTTCTTTTCTTTTGTTTTTCTTTCTTTCTCTTTGCCTTCTCCTTTCATTTTGTGTTGGCTGTTTGTGTGTGTGTTTGGTTTCCCTGAGTTTTTTTTTGTTGTTGTTTCTTGTTTTGTTTTGCTTTGTTATTATACCAGTTTGTTTTGGGGTGTGTGTGTGTGTGTGTGTGTGTGTGTGTGTGTGTGTGTTCAATTGTTTTTTGCTTTGATTTCTGCTTTCATTGTTCTGTGTTTTTTTCATTTTTAAAAATTTTTGTTCATCTTATTTCATTCTACCTCTCTCTGTTCTCTTCATTGCTGTCACTGAATCTTGGATTCAGGGAGTACACACACATCCCCATTGCATTGTCATATAGAGTGGTGGCATGAAGTGCGTCTCAAGGAACCCATACAAATCAGTGAACAGTGTGATTTGCAAATAGTTTCTGAATCCTAGCTCCTCCTCCACCTTATTCAACTCTCAAAACTACAAGAGACAGCAAAGCTTCCCACCCATAACCCTGTTTCAAAATAGAACAAATTGAGAGTCCTAATAAGGGAAGAAGAGAGGGCTGAGCAAACATCAGAAGTGAAAGCTTCTCCCACTGTCATTGAATAACAGAACTAAAGAGAAAAGAACGAGATCTGTCACAAATGAAGGGAAAAGAAATAAATGGAAGACCACAGGTAATTTCCAGTTTAACAAAGAGAAATGTCTGAAAAATCAGACCTCAGGGCCAAACAATGGAAGTCACCAATGATTGTCCCCAGAATAAAATAGGAACTAGGGAATGGATGGAAAGGGTGAATAAGACTCAAGAAAGCCCAGTAAGAATGGTCATAATTAATAAAACAAACAACAACGATGCTGGTGAGGATGCAGAAAAAAAAGGAATGCTTTTACACTGCTGGTGGGAATGTAAACTAGTGCAACCTCTTTGGAAGATAGTGTGGCGATTTCTAAAAGAACTAGAAACTGACTTTCCATATGACCCAGCAATCCCCCAGTTGGGAATATACCTAGAGGAACTCAAATCATTCTACAAAAAAGATCCCTGCACATGTATGTTTGTTGCAGCTCTATTCACAATAACAAAAACAGAGACTCAACCATGCTGCCCATTGATGCTAGATTGGACCAAAAAAAATGTGGTACATATGCTCAATGGAATATTATGCAGCCATAAAGAAAGACAAACATATGGACTTCACAGCAACTTGGATGGATTTAGAGTCTGTCATACTCAGTGATCTATCACAGAAACAAAGAACAGAGTACCATATGTTCTCACTCATAAGCAGACCTTGAACAATTATCATAATTCTATAAGAAAGGGACTGGCAGTATTGGGAAACTGCCAGGGGAGGGGGGTGGGATTGGCAACTGAGGAAAGCTGCCAGGGGAGGGAGGGGCACACCTCATTAACAAGGGTACATGCATAATGAACATTTGTATACCTAACCCTGAATTGTACTCCACATCTTTAAAATAAAAGAAAAAGAGAGAAAAAAAAAGACTCAAGAAAAACAAGATGCAACACTGAAAGAACTTATAAGAGATTTCGACCATAAAAAACTTCATCCAGGAAATAAATAATAAGATGAGAAGCATGAATTAATCTAGCAGAAGAAAGAATCTCAGAATTTGAAAACCAAAACGTGGAATTAACCTGATATGTAAAAAACATAGAAAACTCAGCAAGAAAGAACAAAGCCTACAAGAGATGTGCTATTATATCAAGAGGCCAAACCTACACCTGATTGGTATCCCAGAAGAAGAAAAAATGACATTCTTCTGTACAGCAGATTTTTTTTTTTTTTTGAGTTGGAATCTCACTCCGTTGCCCATGCTGGAGTGCTGTGGCATACTCACGGCCACCCCAGTGTCAACCAGCTGGGCTCTGGTGATCCTTCCACCTCAGCCTTCCAAATAGCCAGAACTATAGGCACACACTATCCTAATTTTTTATTTATTGTAGAGGCGAGGTCTCACCAAATTCCCCGGGCTGGTCACAAACCTGCGGGCTCAGGCAATCCACTCAACTTGGCCTCCCAAAGTGCAGTAATTATTGGCTGAGCCCAGGCTGTACAGCAGATTTTTTTTAACAAAAATATCTGTGATTGAGTCCTAAAATCTAAACACAATGCAAGGATTTTGGATGGCTTAAAAAACACCTGTTAACATACATTAAAAAAAAAAAACAGACCCTTGGAGTTAGACTGAGTCCCTAATTCTATTAAAGCACTCTGCAAAGTCTAGCTAATGCTTTAGGAAAGTGGTTCTGAAACTTTAGTGTGCACCAGAATTACTGTGCAACAGAACCACCTGGTAGGTTTATTAGGCACAGATTTCTAGAGTCCACCCTAAGTGTTTCTAATTCAGTAGAATTTGTATTTGAGATGATGCTGGAGGGCTTGAGAGGATCTCCTTAAGCACAGAAGACCCTAAACCTCAGCCCAGTTTGACACTAACTTTCATTCTGGTCCCTTAGCCAATGCCCTCATCACTACTCTCCTCCCCATCACTCCCTTCACAACACACAGACACACTCCTCTACTGCCAGTAATGAATGATAGGAGTAGATTTTAGAAAGATGAATTTAGGGTGTGTTGACCTTTTTCAAGTTAATTCATGCTGGGAACTAGAAGTCCTTGAAGTACTGTTTAAAAATCCAATTTAAAGTCTTCCTTGGGAAATTTGTGGAATGATCTTCTTCTCTATTTTGAATGTTAAATAATCTTCATTTTCTTCCTGCTCTTCATCCATCTCTCACAGACCCTCAGGTACCCTGACATAGATGCAAGTTCTTGTTCATACCATTTTGCCTTCCTTACTCTGCCTTATTCACCTTGAAATGTTCTGTTCATCTCCGAGAATCCTTCTAGATGCCCTTCTTATTGGCATAGCTAATGTGTAATTATATCTATCACAGCTGGCATGGAACTTATCCCAGTTATCAGACTTCATTTAGAGTACTGATATGTTCTTTGCGACCTCTTCTTTGTGAGTTTCTACTTTTTACCAGCACTAATTCCATGAGTATCCACTAGAAGATTATTCTACTTGATAAAAATCATGAGACTTGCATAAAAAATGAAGAGTATCCTTTCTGTGTCATCAGCACACCATTGGTTCTTGTTTTGGACCCATTTTGCCAGACTCATACTAGTGCCATGCAATGAGCACTCCTTAAGAACAGGTTTGCCATTTCCCCAAAATGTGGTCCTGAATCTTCATTCCCAAGATTCAGCTTCCCTTATGCTTGCTTATAGTCAGAGAGGCAGTGATTCCCTGACCTTTCAGCCTCTTCCTTCCCAACTGTTTATTCCATGCCTGGAATTCACAACCCATCACAGACTCTTCAGATCTGGTGGCATGGAAAGGCCCCAATTTACTATTCCATAAACTTCTGCTGCATAGAAGGTAGCTGTCTACCCTGGAAAGAATTTTAGGGGATTCCCGTAGAGAAAACACAGATTGCCACACTAACTCTTTAGCTGGAAGATGGAGAAGACAGAAGCCAGTTTAGCCATCTGCTAAAATTGAGAGGTACGTTTAGTTCCCATTTGTAGAAAGAACTTAAGATGCAATGGCCTCGGATTTTTTCAGTGACTGAGACATGATGTTTCCTTGATAAAGTCCTCATAAAGAAATGCTAGCTAAGAGCTTCTTGGAAAACAAGCACACTTCCCAACTGCAAATTTTAATTTTTTCAAATAAAAAGATATAGTACATGTGCTTTGAGTAAAGAAAAAAATCTGTTGATACAACTTTTTTATATGTAATGAATACTTACCCTAGATTTTTTAATTCCTTGACTTTTTACACAAACAAGGTTTTCTTGACCCACACCATCTGTTTTGTATTAAACAGCCATATCACGGTATAATTTATACACTGTCACGTTGGCTTGTTTTAAGCATATAATTCAGTGATTTTTAGTAGTTTCTTTTTATCAACCAACTGCCACCCTATTCCAGTCCTCCATACCACATAAACTCTCTGATTTTTGCACTGTGAACTACTTTGGGCTCCTAACTTTCCCACCATTGCTGGGGAGAGCATTGTCCATGCCATTAGCAGCCTAAAACTTATATTCCACCATTTTAGCTACCTCAGCAGAAAGCGACTATTTCTTCTAACTAAAGTGCCTGACACACAGTACAGGCTCAAAAGGTTTAGATTAGTTGAAATTAGTCTGAGGATGGCTTTGTAGGAGAAGTCTGAGAGAATTCATGGGCTTTTTTTCTTTAAAAAGAAAAAAAAGTACAGTTTTGCAACATTTCCTTCTTGTTTAGGATTAATACTCTCTTTCTTGATCAGCATTGTTCTTGATGCTTTTCTTCATTTCCTGTTTATGACTTTTCTTTGCCATTTGGCCCCAATGGTTGAGATTACTTCTCTGGTACTAACCAGAGGACTATACTACCTATATGTGTCCATTCTAAGTAAGCCCTATTTCTGGGACCATAGTCTAGAATGATAAATTAGTCTCACAGAAATTGGCTTTGAAGCTGGGTTTGGTGGCTCACCCTGTAATCTCGTGCTTTGGGAGGCTGAAGTGAGTAGATTGCCTGAGCCCGCAGATTCAAGACCCGCCTGGGCAACTTGGCGAGACCTCATCTCTACAATAAATCAAAAAGTTAGCCAGGTGTGGTAGCACGCGCCTGTAGTTCTAGCTACTTGGAAGGCTGAGGTGGAAGGATCGCTGGAGCCCAGCAGGTCGAGGCTGCGGTGACCAGGAGCGGCCACTGCACTCCAGTCTGGGTGACAGAGTAAGACTCCAACTCAAAAAAAAAAAAAAAAAATTGGCTTTGAAGAGTAACAAAAGTGAGTACTCTGATGTATATTTTATACATTTTATTATGTAACTTCCAGTGATATGTTTTCAGCAAAGAATAACAAGATATGAGGCTAAAGAAATTTTTCTCAACCAGTTCCATGAGAGAATTAGGCATCCTGGCATTAAGGCATTTATTATATGCAAAGAATTAACTTCTCTCTCTTATGCATCTGGAGTGGCAATTAGTTATGTAACTATCTTGGGATAATTGAGAAAATTGTCACTCAAATATTTTCTCCATGTTCTGTGGCTCAGATGAGCAAAGATTGTGAGTTACTGAGTCCCCCAGAGGGCAAGTGTTTGGGTGGTGTGATGGTCTGAATGTTTGTGTTCCCCAAATTCATATGTTGAACCCTAGTCACCAAGGTGATAGTATTAGAAGATAAGATCTTTGGCCAATAAGGAGGCATCTGTGGCTATTCAGGAATTGTTGGATTAGACTAGTCAGGAAGAGGCATCTCATGAAACCAAAGCAAAAAGACCGAATGGTTCAGAGGGTTCACAGAGTCCTTATCACCTCAGACCAGGATTTTGTATAAACTCTAAAGACTTTCCATGCAAGCTTCAATGTCAGTTGCCAGTTAATACAGCTACTTTGAGGCAGGCATTGTTAACATAGATTAGACATAGTTAGGCAGGTTTTCTTAGGCAAGTCTAATTTAGAACAGGGTAAGTGTCCAGACATCTTTCTTATCTGTTCATGACCTTCAGAGGCAGAGCAGCTACATCAGACCTGAGTACCTTGGGGGTTGAAATGTGGAAATACCAGTGCAATAAATCACATAAACAATAGGGAATTACCTAACACAGACATGATGTTCTAAGAAAAGCCCAAATCTAGTTAGTAACTTTTGTTATCTAGAAGATCCTTGTGACCTTAATGGTTGAGAGATGGTAATTAAAATTTGTGTCAGCTACAGCCCTCTGCTATTAGTTTATGGTTGCTTAATCATTGTTTTAAAAGCATATAAATCGTCTTGTCAAAGGCAAGCATGTGCCCTATTTTAAGGGACCCATGCTCTTCCTTGAGCATCTATCTTTTTCTTTCTAATAAATTCTTTCTTAAAGTATACTTTGGACTCACTCTAAAATTCCTTTCTGTGGCAGATTCAAAGAACCCCCAGAGCAACCCACCACACCCCCACCTGACATCCCCTTGATGGAAACATTGTGATCCAAAAAACAATTGTAATTTTGAAAGATTCCTCAAAAAAAAAAAGGAAGGAAGAAGAAGAAGGCGAGGTTTTGGGAAGTATTTAATGCCTTTATAAAAGAGGCCCTGGAGAGCTGCCTTACCCTTTCTCCATGTGAAGACACAGTAAAAAGTCACCATCTGTGATCCAGAAAGTCAGCCCTCATCAGACACTAAATCTTCTGGCACCTGAATTTGGACTTCCTAGCACCAAAAACTATGAGAAACAAATCTCTGCTGTTTATAAGCTACTCAGTCTAAGATGTCTTGTTATAGCAGCCCAATGACAGGTGGTAGCCATAATTTTGTAACTGTCTGGAATAAGGTCCTTTCATATCAAGGAAAGTCCCTCCAGTAGAGCAAAGGCACATTTAAACCTAAACTTTCCCAAGGCCTTGGGAGAGACCACAGAAATTTTGAATTTGTCAGTGTTTATTTCTTGCTAAGTAGTCCCCTCCCCACAAACTGAATACATTTCAGCCCCATAAAGCCTGCATCTGCTGCTGTTCCTCCTACTTAAGCCATATCCACTTGAAACTCCAAGATAATTACCTTATATAGCTTCTGAAACTTAAGTAAAGTACATTATTTGGATCATCATCCAAGTTCTAGGTACAGTTTTTTAAGGTGTAGTAGACTCCACCTTAGTACATGGTCATGAAAACGATTGGTCTTATCCATGCACAGTAGCACTGCAATCATGTCTCATTGGCACTATGCAACAATGACCAGTCTGCAGACAAGCACAAGGTGTAGCAGGCCTAGCTGGGACCAACCCCGTGCAGGTCCCAGTCTTAGCAAGCTGAAACCTGATCTTCTCCTTCTCTCTCTTTCCTCCTTTCCTCCCTCCTTCTCTCTCTCCTCTCTCTTCCCCTCTCCCTCTCTCTTTCCATCGCCGTAACGGAAAAGGAAGGAACAAGGAAGGGAAGGAGGAGACAGGGAGGCAGACAGGAAGAAAAGAAACAACTTGCTATGTATAGTATTGAGAAAAATAATCTCAGTTTATTTATTTATTTATTTATTAGAGTAGGAATCTCACTCTGTCACCCAGGCTGGAGTACAGTGACATGCTCATGACCACTACAGCCTCCACCTGCTGTGCTCAAGAGATCCTTCCACCTCAACCTTCCATGTAGCTGAAGCCACAGGCACTCACCATCATGCCCAGTTAATTTTTCTGATTTATTGTAGAGACAAGGCTTTGCCAAGTTGCTCAGGCTGGTTGTGTACCCCTGGACTCAGGCAATTCTCTTGCCTCCGTCTCCCAAAGTGCTGGGATTACAGGGGCAAGCCACCACACCCAGCTCAGTTTATTCTTTAGGCATTTTTGTGGACTCCTAGGATTGCACCTCCTTAGTTATGTGCTTTGTGTATGTTTGAGTAATAAAAATACGTAGTTTTAAATGCAAGATTATAAAAAAGTTTACTATGAATCAATTTGTTTCCTTTGATATCTCCCATTCACTCACACACTCATTTGGGATACTGAGAGAGGATTGCCTGAGCTCAGGGGTTCGAGACTAGCCTTGGCAACTAGGTGAGACCTTGTCTCTGCAACAAATCAAAAAATTGTCCAGGCATGGTGGTATGCGCCTGTAGTTCCAGCTACTTGGAAGGTTGAGACTGCGGTGGCCATGAGCGTGTCACTGCACTCCACCCTGGGAGACAGAGTGAGACTCTGACTCAAAAAAAAAAAAAAAAGAATTTCAAAGTGAATTGACAAAAATGTAAGCTCCTTAATATGTCTCTCTCCTATATCACTCCTGCTATTCCCACCTTCACATCTTATATTCCAACAAAACTGAGCTGCTTATTATTCTCTAGCCCAGTTGGTTCCGGAGCTAGTGATAGGAGTTAAGATAAAAATATATCTTCTAGAACCCATCCATATTGGAGGTTAAATTACTAATAAGCATGACAAGAATTTTGACTTATGAAATATTGGTAAGGGGTGTTTCTAAAAGGTGGGGAATATTAAATTATAATGATAGCTTTAAACTATAACAATAAAATAAAATAAAACAAAAAATTAATACTTTTAAAAAACATATATTACTTGTCATTGCAAAATAGTGCATACAATGGAAGCTTCAACTTGCTTGCACTGGCAATCCCTCTCATTCTAGGAAAGGTATTGACATAAGCTATGAATAGACAGGTCCTGAATAGGACTCCTAGGACCACAGGGCTATATTTTGGACAATTACCGATAGCATTATTGGGAAATAAGATTTTAACTGTCCCATAGGAAATTAGATCCTCCTGCACTGTTTTTTCCCCAATGGAAGAAAACATTTTATCCAGGAAGCAGAATAGAAAGTCAATTTTGTATAAATGGTATGCAAAACAAATTTATTGATTTTAGACAATTATAGCCTGTGTTCAAATAAATAGAGGAGTACAAGAGCAACAACAACTGGGCACAATAGCTCACGCCTACAATCCCAGCATTTTGGGAGGCAGAGGCCAGAGGATTGTCTGAGTCCAGGGGTTCGAGACCAGTCTGGGCTACTTGGCGAGACCTCATCTCTACAATAAATCATAAATTTATCCGGGTATGATGGCGTGCACCTGTGGTTCTAGTTTCTTGGAAGACTGAGGCAGAAGGATCACCTGAGCCCAGCAGGTCAAGACTGTGGTGGCCATGAGTGTGCCACTGTACTCCAGTCTGGGCCACAGTGAGATGCCTACTCAAACAAATCAAAAAAAAAAAAAAGCAGCAACAACAAAAATAAAAGATAAAAATAGGGATTATCCCAATCTTCCTAAAAAGGTCACTAAATAGAAAAGATTATGAGTCACAAACCACCTCAGCAGAGTTGAAAATTGGGGGAATTCCCCAAAACGCTGTATGTGAGAAGTGGGAGTGGAAAATGTTACCATTCAGCTAACAAGCCTTTAGTAACACCAGGACAGTGACTCAGGGCAGTGACTCTCTTTAAAAAGAGAGGAAGTGGTTCAGCCACTGCGAAAGACAGGCCTCAGATGTATATCTATCCCATCAGCACATGGCATCTTCCGTTGTCTTCCAAGGAGACAGTTGGACTGTGTCTCCCTTATTCACTTTAAACAACACCCCAATTGTCCCTGATCTTCATATTGATGCAATTCTACCTGTGTAAAACTGGTCAGTCAGCTGGAGAAAAGGGTAAAGTTGTGATGTCTATCCCAGCCTAAGATGTTCTAGAACTTTATAAAAGGAAGTTGATACTGTTTGATTATTTGGAGAGGAAAAGAAAGAGAAAGACTACTAACTGAAGTCTAATTTGACAGCTAGATAAGAAGGTACTAAGATTTTGCCTACTTGGCCGTTCTTTTATGAAAGATCTAAACACAAAACAAACAAGCAAACAACAAAATCTCGAGAGAACTACACACAATATAAGGCTTACCCAGTTATAAGAAAAGTTATAAACAAGAAATAAACCAAGGATCAGCGTGATAAAGTTTGTGAACTCAATTATTGTGCATTTAGGTGTCTCAAAACTAAGAAAACTGAGCACATGTCTTGGAACTGAGGCCAAGAGTCTTCAGATTGAAAGGAACCCATCGAAAATCAGCAGAATATCTACTCACAATTACAAAAACATGGAACCAACCATGTTGCCCATCAAAGCTGGGCTGGATAAAAAAAATGTGGTACATATACACAATGGAATACTATGCAGCCATAAAGAATGACAAATATGTGGACTTTGCAGCAACCTGGATACATTTAGAGTCGACCATACTCAGTGATTTATCACAGAAACAAAGAACAGGGTTCCATATGAGAACATAAGAAGACCTTGAACAATTATGCTATAAGAAAGCGATTGGCAGTAATGGGAAACTGTTGGTGAGGGGGGGTAGGATTAGCAGTTGAGGAAAACTGCTAGGGCAGGGAGGGGCATACCTCATTAACAGGGGCACCTGCATGATCAATGTTTGTATACCTAACCCTGAATTGTATCCCACATCTTTACATTAAAAAAAAATCAGCAGAATAAATGAAAAAGATCCCCACCAAGGCATACTGTCATGAAATTTCAGAACAATGGAGATGAAAGGATCTCAAAAGGGACTTTAGCATCAACGCATATGCAAGTGATTCAGAATCCACAAGGCATCAGACTTGTCAACAGCAATTTAGCATCCTAGATGATGCTAGAGGAAAATGAAGCCAAACTTCAAAAGTTTGCGAGATAGATTAATGGTCAAGTATGAGGGAAAAGAAAAATCTTTGAAGACACACTAAGAATTCAAATATAGAGCCAGGTGCAGTGGCTCACACCTGTAGTTTCAGCTACTTGGGAGAGTGGGGTGGGGGGATGATGGCTTGAACCCAGGAATTCCAGGCTACAGTGAGCTACGAGCTACGACAGTGTCACAGCACTCCACTGAGTCTCTCTCTCTCTCTCTCTCTCTCTCTCTGTCTCTCTCTCTCTTTCTTTTTCTCTCTCTCTTTCACACACACACACACAAACACACACACACACACACACACAGATTCAAATATATAAATATATAACTTTTGTAGGAAACTATTGGAGAATATACTCCAACAGATGGAGTGTCCATGACAGAGGACTTCAGGGACCACAGGAAGGAAGGGATCTAACATAGACAGGAGGCAAAGGGAAGTCCCAGGGTAACAGCTAAAGGACATCCTAAATGACAGCGGTATAACAAACCCAGCAATCAGTCCATCAAGATTAGAGCAGGAGGATGGGAGAGAGCCTCTAGGAAGAATCAAATTAATAGATTATCTGATACATTTGAGCACTTGAAAAATATTGATAAGTATTTGAGAGATGTATTGGAGCATGGATAAAAATTTCTCATGAGAAATGTGGCAATTATTCATGTTCAGAAATGACAAAACATGGCAATTATTAATACTGGGAAAAACAATGTTTTACAGAAAATAATTTGGCTCTCGAGAGTCAATATCTACCGATCATGAAAATGTCAACACTGAATACTGACTTACCCAAGAATTGTGATCTAATGTAGTAGACTTACATCATGCTGCTGATCATTTATCCTTCTGTCAAGCTGGCAGGAGTTAAGCCATGGATATACCATACTCGGAAACAGATCGACTTCGACTTCGCCTGATATATTGGCCAATCGACCTGACTGAGTTTGCAAGCCCACAGAGCTCTAAGGCTGGTGATTAGGAAAAAAACATGCAGGTAAGTCAAAACTCTGTAAATATAAAGTTCCTAATCGGTTTCATAATCCTAAATGGGCTCCTTATCCTGATAAAACTAACCTCTTCACTGAATGGGCACAGTGTCTTCTCTCCAAAATAGAACAGACTGTTGGGTCTGTGGGGAATGTTCTCTCTCCTCTTCAACAGGCCTGTGGTGGTGCCTCCAACCTGCTAACCTGAGTACTTAGAGTTGTTTCTATGCTTGAAGCGACAGCTCACTCCAATTTCCTCTCAAGGTCGCTTGCTGTTCATGTCGTGGGTTCCTCCACTTTCAGTGAGACAATAAAACACCTCTTCCGCTTACTATGGGAGTAGGTCAACACAACCCCCACAATAGACTATGCTGCACATGAAGACTAACAGCAGTTCAAATGCAAGTGGTGATCCTGCACCTTGTGCATTGAGAGGTATAACAGTAACACACCTCAAGCTGAGACCTGTGATATGGGGTGGCTGCCTCTTCAATTATGAAACCAGTCCATCCAGGTGATTAATGAAATGTGACTGGGATGGCAAAACAGCACCAAGAGTAATGGAGCCCATTCATCTCTCTGTGGTTGGCTATGGGCTTGCGGCACCTGCAGTTAGCCCTACTTACCCTGTGACTGGCCATCCCTATCTGCTGGTATGCATTGTGTCTAGACATCCTCCAAACCAACTGGTAGAGCATAAAGGTTGAACATTGCCATCAGAAGCGGGTGTCCTGGTGGTTTTACTCCCTAGCCATTTTGCCTCCCAGGTGGCAACGACAGTTGTAGAACGACAAGTAGAAACCCTAGCTAAACATACCACGGCTGCTTCTAACACCTGCCATACCATCACTCTTCTTACCTAAGTAACTTCATGAACAGACTGGTGACCCTACAGAATCATATAGCCTTAGGCATTTTAATTGTTGCCTGAGGCAGCACGTGTGCATTGGTTAGGACTGAATATTGTGTGTATAGCCCAGATTATTCCTATAATATAGCAATACTTCATCTGTTGGAGTATATTCTCCACTGGTTTCTTGCAAAAGTTATAAACTATGTTATAATATACCTCAGGCTATGCACACACAGCCAGCCACATTTCAGCTATAGAAACCTTGTCTTGAGACCCCTTCTCAGCATGTTTGGGTCGATGCCCTGGTATATGGAGAAGCCTTATATATTGTATATATAAGATTAGAGCAGGAGGATGGGAAAGAACCTCTAGGAAGAAAGCGAATTAACAATTAAGCCTCATATATAGTATATTCTGTTTATTGTCCCTTTCCATTGCTGTGGTTTCTATTGCTGTTATACTTGTGTATGGGAATACAGGACACTCTCCCAAAGATTTCTGACTCCATGTCACATAATGCTCCAGCAAGTCTCTTTAAGAACTCAGAAATATTTTCAATTTCAGGCGAATAATTTGCATTCTACTGTCTCTGAACTATGCCCTTTTTTCAGCAGAAAGCAACTAGAGAGAATACAATACCCACTTTCTATAGAAATGGAAAGGAACTAGACAATGGGGAGTTGTAATTGAGAATTTCAGCCATAAAATGTATTTTATACACTCTTCTTTAGCTTTAGTTTTAAAATTGTACTTTAAGCATCTTTTTCCTTCCCCTTTCCCTCTAGGCACTCTTTTACAATGTGATGCTTATCTAACTCAATGCTTTCTTAGAAATTCCAGAGGCTAACCCTAAAGCAAGCCAGCATAAAGGCCCAGCGATGGAACTTTTCCCACTTAGGGAGAGCTCTAGGCAGTTAGTGTACAGCTAAGTCCCTGAGAATTCTGGAGGTTGATCTTTTTTTTTTATTAAGTTTTTAGTTTATTAAGCTGGTCATGAAAAATCCAAACAATGGCCACAGATACCATCACTGCATCATCTTTGGTCCTTTGCCTGTTATCCAATCTCCAGCTCACTTCTTGCCAGCACCAACATTGGCCTTTGCAGTCCCCCTGCTTTTCTTCATTCTGTTCTTGTGTTCCTTTCGCTGCTTCCTTGAGGTCTTTTTCTTCTCATACAGGCCATGTCTTGCAAGTCTATGTTTGGTTTCATTTTTCTTTGCATAATCCAAGGAGGCTGATCTTAAACTCTCCAACTGAGGAGCCCTTTCACCTGTAAACATTCATAGACGATTGAATCACCATTCCCCTGCAGCCAAAATGATGCCAGTTAGACCCCCGCATGGACAGTGACTTGAGATAGCCACTGGCACAAGGACATGTAAACCCACACCCTACCTGCTCCTGCATGTTTTCCATACCAATTTTTTCTTTTAAAATCCTTTCTGACCATCCTGAAATTTGAGATGGTACTTGAGACATTAGTTTTCCATCTCCTCAAAAAGAATAAACCTGTCTTCCTTCTTGAATAAACCTGTCTTTCCTTCTACCAACTCTTATCTTCGAGTTTGGCTTTCAGTGGTGAGCACCTAGACCTGGGTCCAATTACTATACCAGTATAAGTACATTGTTTAGCAATACAGAAGTAAATTCCAAAACACCCCATATGAGTTGTGCCATCCAAAAGACTACCAGAGTGATGAAACCATAGAAAGGAGAGCCTTCTTGTTAATATCATGTTGCAAACTGGGAAGAGATAGTCTAGGCCATGTATTGAAGGTGCTGTCTCTTGAGGAGAAAAGGGGCAGGTTGGGTTTTTATGCCCCATAGAGTTCAGATTACACAATAGAGTCAAATGTACTCAGCAGATTTTAGGGGAAAGCTATACATATTAATGAGAGGAGTAAGCACGTGCACAGTGGGTGAACATATGTGTAACATATATCCCATGTTCACTTTGGGACAGGATTTTATCATTAAATGAGGTGGAATTTGACTCTTTACATGAAAAAGTTAAACATCAAACACAAAGACAGTTTGTGTCTAGCCTTCACAAACTGGCTAAAACTGACTTAAATTATGCAGATTCTTTCATCAGAAGAGAATATTTATAAGGCCAGTCCTCTGTTCAATCAGAGTTGTAGCGGTCTGGGTTGTAAATCAGAGTTAGGAGGGGTCTGATGGCTCCTATTGTTAGGGAGTTTAACAAGAATGTGGTTTTTCTTGTAGTCACAGGAATTTAGAAATTTGTCAGTGGGGCCTTGAACCCTCAACCAGTAGGCAACTTTTGTTTCCTTAACTTGAGGGTCCATCTTAGTTGATAAACACGCATCTATTTTGGTCTCTCAGGTCACAGTTGAAAATGGTTTCATCTGGGAATGAGATGGAGTTGGGCAAGGAATTACAGTAATAATGTAATTTTTAATATTTAAATTGCTGTAATATTTAAGTTGCTATTACCAAACTTAACCAAGAGTTTACGCTCTGTCTGTCTCTCTTGCTCTCACACACACATACACATCTCTAAATTAAGCCTTCGAGTATCCAAGCTTGTCTTGACAAGAAAGAAAACCAAGAATACAGATTAAATTCTGTTTTCATTATGACTTAATGTATGAACTTCACGGACTTGACAGTTGGGAGGGTTAATTCCAGTACATCAGAAGCTCTCTGAGACACAGTTTCCTGGGTTAAGGTTAGGATAGGACTAGGGTTAGGGTTGCTGGGTACTTTCCATGGGAAATCACAAGCTAGGATGCTTGAAGTAGAGAGAGGAAGCTCATAGCCAACCTTGCCAGTAGTCCAAAGAATGTCCTTGTATAAATTAGGGAAAAACACCCTTTCTCAAGATGTTTGCTGCCATCAACCAGAAAATCATGGTGATAACTGTAAAAAATCAGTGATGATGAACTGAGTTCCCCAAAATACTGCAGTGCATAACCTTGCAAAATTGTATGCAACAGCCTTACAGATAAGGACTACAGAGAAGGAAAGAATTAATGAGGAGCATGAGGGCTCTGAGAGAAAACTTTCCCTGCCTCATAATTTCCTTAGGATTATTAAAATAGATTCTTAGGGATTGTTCGGGTCATACTCCCATCCCAGTGGGGCCTCCAGAATGTTAAATCAGGCCTGCTGGCAGTATGAGTGTCTGGTGTGTGGTCTGATGCTGCATGAAAGATGCAAAGAATTGCATAGAAGTTAGATTAGAAAATACAGTTTATTTAGAAAGTAAATGGGAGAGAGAGAGAGAAAGAAGAGATTCACCTCCCCAAGGTAGGGAAGAGGACCAAAGCCAGGAAGCATGGCAACAGCCATAGCTCAAAGAGCACATGACCACACCAGAGTCTAGCAAGGCAATGGCAAAATGCCTTGGTTGAGTCCTTTTAACCATTTTCCTTGAGTAGGAGAAGGTCATTAAGGTGATTGGGTGGTGGTCTGCTCCATGTCATCATAAAGGGGCGGGAAAACACAGGTACTGATGTCAGGTGATGGACCCCAGGCAGATAGGTGGGTTAGTCACATGATTGCTGCCATGGTGGTAGGCTGGATGGGAGACAAGAGGAGGGGTTTTTCCTGCAAGAGACTTGTCAGACAGACTTGTCAGATGTCTGCAGTCCACAAACTCCTTAGCAAAAAGGTGGTCTTATTATCATTTCTATGGCTTCAGCCAGCTAAGGGACCTGAAGTTTCTCAGGGGTTATTATGTTAAACCATGAATTGAATGGCTGGGCTGTAGGACTGTCCCGGTCTTGCATCTGCTGGAGATCTGCCAAGGGTATGGGATAGACTGCCAACTTGGCCTGCAGTAGAATGTTTGAATGCTTCCTAAAATCTGCCTGTTGGAAATTTATCTATGTCTAACCTGTGCTGGGTTCAAAGCATGTCAGGTAAAGTCTAAGCAAAAATGGTTATGCTGAGGCAAAAAGACTATGTTAAGCTAAGTTTATTCTAGGTTTCTATAGGTACATCCTTTCGGGGATACTTGGTAGATGTTATTGATGTAAGAAATATTTCCCAAATATTCTTCTCTCCAGGAGCTACAAACACGGAATATACGTTTTATTCATTTCTGCATAATCCACTTCCAACGAAAGAAGGCTCATGATGAATGCTTAATGACAACTTCACTAATGAATGACCAATCTATTAAATATTTTAAACTCCCCTTTGCTTTCTTTCACTAGAAATGTTATTCCTCATTCCTCTGAGAAGCTACGAGACAGGGCTCTCATGGCAGCCTGTCTGAGTTTGAGTCCCAACATTTCCATTTCCTTGTTATATGACATTGAGCAGATTATAAAACATTACCAAGCTCTGCATATGAAAGATGAACTAGTCAGGTGTGGTGGCTCATGCCTGTAATCCAGATATGTAACTAACAAACATACCTATCTGCCTACTGTCCATCACCTGACATCAGTACCTGCGTTTACCTGCCCTTTCATGAAGACATGGAGCAGACCACCACCCAATCACCTTAATGACCTCCCCCCATCCAAGGGAAATGGTTAAAAGTACTCAATCAAGGCATTTTGCCATTGCCTTACTAGACTCTGGTGTGGCCATGTGCTCTTTGAGCTATGGCTGTTGCCATGCTTCCTGGCCCCCTTCCCTACCTTGAGGAGGTGAATCTCTTCTTTCTCTCTCTCTCTCTCATTTACTTTCTAAATAAACTGTATTTTCTAATCTAACTTCTGTTAGATTATTTGTATCTTTCAAGCAGCATCAGACCACACACCAGACACTCATACTCCCAGTGGGCCTGACTTACCATTCCGGAGCACTTTGGGTGGTGGAGGAGAGAGGATTGCCTGAGCTCAGGGGTTTGAGACCAGCCTGAGCAACATGGTGAGATCTCATCTCTACAATAAATCAAAATATTACCCAGGCATGGTGGCACATGCCTGTGGTTCCAGGCTGAGGTGGAAGGATAACCTGAGATGAACAGGTCGTGGCTTTAATGGCCATGAGTGTGCCACTGCACTCCAGTCTGGGCAATAAAGAGACTCTGACTAAAAAAAAAAAAAAAAAAAAAAAAAATGAACTATATATAATACTTACTTCATAGAGTTATTTTGGGTATTACATGAGATAATGTTTAGAAAGTATTTCAGAGATTGACACATAGCAAGCCCCCAATAAATTTTACTATTATTACTAAACCAAGAACTACCTACTCATATGTATGTATGTATGTATGTATTTTGAGTCAGGGTCACACTCTGTTTCCCAGACTGGAGTACAGTGGTACAATCACAGCGACCACAGCCTTGATTTCCTGGCTCAGGAGATTCTCCTGTCTCAGCCTCTCATGAAGCTGGGACTACAGGCACATGCCACCTTGCCTGGCTAGTTAAATATATATATATTTTGTAGAGACAAGATCTTGCTGTGTTGCCTAGGTTGATCTTGAACTCCTGGGTTAAAACAATCCTCACTCCTCAGCCTCCCAAAGTGCTGGGACTACAGCTGTGAGCCATCATGCCTTGTTGTTCACCTTTATATTTATAATTAACAGTTGTATCACTTGGGATTTACATTTGGCAGCTAGTAACAAACAACAAAAATAACAAATCTTTAAATACAAGTAAAAGTTTGAGAGTAGTACAGATTTTATAGGGTATTGCAGTGTCATCAGAGTCTTCAGTCATCAGAGATTCAGTCACTTATATTTTTACTGATGGTTTATATTTCAAGGTTTTCTCATGGTCCAAGATAATTGCTAAAGCTCCAGCCACCATGTTTGAGTTCCAGGTAAGAAGAGAAAAGGGGGAAAAGTGAAAAAGACTTCATGCAATCTGGCTATCCTTCTCTTAAGTCTTTCTGAAAGTTCCATGTCCGCGGCTCTGTGAAAAGGAGTCTTTTATCTGGTTATAGTGCTACCTGGAATAAGATCAAAGTTTTGTTATTAAGGAAGAAGAAGAGAATCAATATTGTCTTGGCAGCTAGTCTCTACCAACACGGTAAATTCAGACCCTAATAATGCCATCACCGAGAAGGCTTTAATTGATCAGAGCATGACTCCAAAATTATGTTCTCTTTGTTTTCTCCCCATGAAAGAGAAGCCTGAGGCAGTAGAATGCAGATATCCTTGAAGTCTGTTTGTATGAGGACAATTCATTTCAAGGTACAAAACTAAGATTTTTGAGTTCTGAAAATAAAGCAGGTTGCCAGTCACTTATGTTTTGTATTTAGTATACAAATATGTACAATGTGAGGTAAATGCAGGACATAGGCTGCGCTCCACTTTCCCTGCTGATGACTGCTGATGTCTTGACTGGGAAAATGGTCGCTGGCCAATGCCCTCTGTGCCCGGTCAAAATGCCCTAGGATTTATGCACACCTGTGTACTCAAGGCAGTTGCTGAAAGTAAACATCTTTGTTTCTGCATGTAATGCCATTGTTGTGTGTTGCTCCCTTTCCCATGCTGGGGCTATATATTTTCTCCCCACATGTTCTGGGGTGCAAAGAACTTTGTATGGACTGGCTGGCATCAGTTCCCTCCCATAAGTAATAATAAGCTCATGTCTTTACCAACCTGTTCTCCGGGTGCTTTCTTTGTCATAGGCAAACATTACGTAAGCACCCTGTCTGATATAGGCTTGCACTATACAACAGATATATACATGTATTTTGTCATTCTGTTTATTCATGGATCATAGAATCTCTCCAAATAGGTATAGTACATAAGGAATGAAGCTAGTCTATATATGAGGATCAACTCCTTGACCCTCATATATAGACTGGCTTCATTCCTTATGTACTATACCTATTGCATCACTAATAATTAGCCTAGAACAAATATGATCTTATAATTAATATACTTTTCCCATGAGAATATTCTAAGAACTAAAATGTGACAGGGTATAGAATATATTTATTTATTTATTTTTATTTTTAAAAAATTTTTAATTTTAAAGATATGGAGTACAATTCAGGGTTAGGTATACAAATGTTCATTATGCAGGTACCTTTGTTGATGAGGTATGCATGCCCCCTCCCCGGCAGATTCTCACTACAGCCAATCCCTTTCTTATAATATACGATAATTGCTCAAGGACTACTTATGAGTGAGAATATGTGATACTCACACTCAGTTCTTTGTTTCTGTGATAGATCACTCAGTATTATAGACTCTAAGTCCATCCAAGTTGCTGTGAAGTTCATAGTTTTGTCCTTCTTTATGGCTGCATAATATTCCATCATGTATATGTACCACATTTTTTTATCCAGTCCTCCTTTGATGGACAGCACAGTTGGTTCCATGTTTTTGCTATTGTAAACAATGTTGCAATAAACATGCATGTGCAAGTAACTTTTTCATAGAGTAATTTGAGTTCCTCCAGGTATATTCCCAGGAGGGGGATTGTGGGGTCATATGGAAGGTCGATTTTTAAATCTTTTAGGAATTGCCAAACTGTTTTCCACAGAGGTTGTACTAGTTTACACTCCCACCAACAGTGTAGAAATGTTCCCTTTTCCCCACATCCTCTGCAATATCTGTTGTTTTTTGAGTTATTGATGATGGCCATCCTGACTGGAGTTAGGTGGTATCTCAGTGTGGTTTTAATTTGCATTTCTTTGATGACTAGTGAGACTGAGAATTTTTTTCATGTATCTGTTGATTGCTTGTATGTCTTCTTTTGAGAACTGTCTATTCATATCTTTTGCCCACTTTATTACAAAGCCCTATTTAGAGGGCTGTTTGCTTTTTTCATTTCAGCACATTTGAGTTCCTTGTAGATCCTAGACATTAGACCTTTGTCAGATATACAGTTGACAAATATTTTTTCCCAGTCTGTGGGCTGTCTCCCTACTCTCAATCATTTCTTTGGTTTTGCAGAAACTTGTCAGCTTGGTGAGGTCTTACTTGTCTATCTTACCTCTTATGGCATGGGCACTTGGGGGTTGGATCAGGAATTGGTTGCCAGTTCCAATTTCCATAAGACTGTCTCCTGCATTTTCTAAGGTTCTTACAGTTTGAGGTTTTATGTTTAGGTCTTTGATCCATTTAGAGTTGATTTATGTGTATGGTATTAGGTAGGAGTTTTGTTTTAATCTTCTGCATGTGATCAGCCAGTCTTGACAGCACCCTTGAATAGGTTCTCTTCTCCCCATCAGTGATTGGTGGTGGAGGTTTTGTCAAAGATGAGTTGGATGAAAAATTGAGGATTTTCTTCTGGAATCTCTATCCTGTTCAATTGGTCTATATGCCTGTTCTTGTACGAATACCAGGCCATTTTGATTATTATTGCTTTATAATAAAGTTTAAAGTCTGGGAGTGTGATACCTTCCACTTTTTTTTTCCTGAGGATTGTTTTGGCTTTTTGTGGTCATTTTTGTTTCCATATGATTTCCCGTATTGTTGTTTCCAGGTCTGAGAAGAATGCTGCTGTTAATTTAATGGGTATTGTGTTAAATCTGTATATTGCCTTGGGTAGGATGGACATCTTAACAATGTTGATTCTTTCAATCGATGAGCATGGAATATTCTTCCATTTGTTTGTGTCATCTTTGATTTCTATGAGCAGCGTTTTGTAGTTTTCATTGTAAAGTTCTTTCACTTCTCTGATTAGGAAGATGCCAAGGTATCTCACTTTTTTTGTGTGGCTATTGTGAATGGGATTGTGATTTTTATTTGGGCTTTTGTTTGCTTATTGTTGGTGTATAGAAATGCAGCTGTCTTTCACACATTTATTTTATACCCTGAGACTTTGCCAAAGTCCTTTATCAGTGTAAGGAGTTGCTTGACAGATTCTCTTGGGTTTTCGAGGTATAGAATCATGTTGTCCACAAAGAGGGATAATTTGACTTCCTCTTTTCCTATTTGGATACTCTTGATCTCTTTCTCTTGTTTGATTGCTCTAACTAGGACTTCCAAAACTATGTTGAACAGGAAGGGTGAGAGAGGGCATCTTTGTCTGGTCTGGTTTGAGGGGAAATGGTTCCATTTTCTGTCTGTTTTGCAGTATATTGGTTGCGGGTTTGTCATAGATGGATCTTACTATTTTGAGGTATGTTCCATCTATGCCTAGATGTTCCAGGATTTTTTTATCAAGAAGGGGTATTGGATTTTACAAAAGCTTTTTCCACATCTAATGATATAGATATTTGTTTTTTTGTTTTTACAACTGTTGATGTACTTAATTATGTTTATGGTCTTGCAAATGTTGAACCAGCCCTGCATAATGGGATGAAGCCCACTTGGTTGAGGTGGATGATTTTTTAGATGTGTTATTGAATCTGGTTTGTAAGGCTCTTGCTGAAAATTTTAGCATATATGTTCATCAAGGATATTGGCCTGTAGTTCTCTTTCTTGTTATATCTTTACCTATTTTGGGTATCAATGTGATGTAGCTTCATAAAATGACTTGGGAGAGTTCCACCATTCTAAATTGCCTGGAATATTTTCAGTAGGATTGGTATCAGTTCCTCCTTGTATGTTTTGTAGAATTCTGCTGGAAAGCCATCTGGTCCAGGACTTTTTTTTGTAGGTAGTTTTCTTATGACATAGTCAATTTCCTGACTTGTTATTGGTCTATTTAGGGTCTCGATTTCTTCTTGTTTCAACCTGGCAAGGTTGTGTGATGTCAGAAAGTCCTCCATTTCATTAAGGTTTTCAAGTTTGTTTCCATACAAGTGTACATAATAGTCTCTGATAATGTTTCGTATTTCTTCAGGGTCAGTTGTGACTTGATCTTTTGCATTTCTGATGGTGTTTATTTGGGCTTTTTCTCTCTTTTTCATGGTCAGTCTAGCCAGGGGTTCCATCAATCTTGTTTATCCTTTCAAAGAATCAGCTTTTGGTTTCATTCATGTTTTTGTATTTTATTTTCTTCTATGTTCCAGATTTCGGCTTTTATTTTTAGGATCTGGATTCTTTTGCTGAAGTTAAGGTTTTTGTTGTCTCACTTTTCCAGCTTCCTTAGGTGATTTGTTAGACTGTTAATTTGTGATCTTTCCATTTTCTTCATGTGTGTTCATAAAGATATGAATTCCCCTCTTAGTGCTGTTTTCATGGCAATCCAGAAGTTTTGGTAAGATGTTTCTTCATTTTCATTTGTTTCCAGGTAACTTTTAATCTCTGTTTTGATTTCCATATTGACCCAGGAATTATTTAGCATCATGCTATTTAGTGTCCATGTCTTTGTGGGTTTTGGGGGAACTTGGTTGGTGTTGATTTTTATTTTTATTCCACTGTGGTCTGAGAAGATGCATGGCAGTATTTCACTCTTACGGAATTTGTTTATGTGATTTATGGACAAGGATGTTTTTGATCTTATAGGATGTTCCATGTGGTGATAAGTAGAATGTGTATTCTGTGGTCATTGGGTGGAGTGTTCTGTAGGTATCAATTAAGTTCATTTGGTCAAGCATCATGTTGAGGTTCCAATTATCCTTGTTGATTTTTTTGTCTTGATGATCTGTCTAGAGTTGTGAGTGGGATATTTAAGTCCCCAGCTATGATAGTGTTAGAGTCAATATCATTTGTTTTAGTTTACCCAGAAACTGCTTTATGAAAGTTGATGCTCATATGTTGGGTGCATATATGTTTAGGATGGATATTTCTTGTTGATGGATTGAACCTTTTATCATTATGTAGTGACCTTCCATATCTATCTAAATTTTTGATAGCTTAAAGGGTATTTTGTCTGATACGAAGATCACAACTCCTGCTTTCTTTTATGCTCCATTTGCCTGAAATTTTGTTTCCCATCCTCTTACTTTGAGTCTGTGAGTGTCCATTCTGGTGAGATGAGTCTCTTGAAGACAATATATTGTTGCCTCATTTTTTATACAATTTGCCAGTCTATGTCTTTTCAGTGATGCATTTGGTCTAATCACATTCAGGGTAATTACTGAGACGTGAGAGTTTATCCCTGTCATGAGATTCTTATAGTAGTCACTTTTGTCGCTGCTGTTTGCTGTTTATTTGTTTCTTGTCTTTCTTTTGATTTTTGAGTTGATTCATGTGTGTTTTCCATCTTTTCCTTTACTCTTGTGAAGAACATTGTTGTTCTTTTCTCCTTTTATTTTGTGTTTAATATTTTCTTAAGTGTTTCTTGTAGAGGTGGTCTGAAGGCAGCATAAGTTCTTAAGGATTGGATATCTGGGAAAGATTTTAATTCTCCCTCTCTGATGAAGCTTAGCTTGGCGGGACTAGGTTATTCTTGGTTGATATTGTTTATCTCTGAGAACTTGGAAGATTGGCTTCCAAACTCTCCTAGCCTGAAATGTTTTTGTAGATAAGACTGCTCCTATTCTAATTGATCTTCCCCTGTAGGTCATTTGACCTTTCTCTCTTGCTGCCTTTAGGATTTTTTTCTTTTATACCTACTTTGTGTAGGTAAATTACTATGTGTCTTGGGGCTGGTCTTCTTATTTGTTGTCTTGCAGGGGTTCTCTTAGTCTCTTGTATTTAAATGGTTGCATCATTGATAAGCTGAGGAAAGTTTTCTTGGATAATTTCATGGAATGTTTGTTCCAGGATGGTCTCTGTATCTCTTTCTGCCTCCGGAAGTCCAATTACTCTTAGGTTTGGCCTCTTGAAGTAATTGCTCATCTCTTGAAGGTTTTGTTCTTTTTAAGATTCTTTTCTAGCTGGGCTCGGTGGCTCAGCTTGTAACCCCAAGCTTTGGGAGGCTGAAGTGAGTGGATTGCTTGAGCCCGCGGGTTCGAGACCCACCTGGGCAACTTGACGAGACCTCATCTCTACAATAAATCAAAAAATTAGCTGGACCTGGTAGCATGCATCTGTAGTTCCAGCTACTTGGAAGGTTGAGGTGGAAGGATCACCAGAGCCCAGCAGGTTGAGGCTGTGGTGGCCAGGAGCATGTCACTGCACTCCAGTCTGGGCGACAGAGTGAGACTCCAACTCAAAAAAATAAAAGATTCTTTTCTATTTTTTTTAATTTATTTTATTTTTTTTTATTTTTACTTTTTTAGTTGGAGTCTCACTCGGTCACTCAGACTGGAGTGCAGTGGCTGCTCCCGGTCACTGCAGCCTCGCCTGCTGGGCTCCAGCGATCCTTCCGCCTCAGCCTTCCGAGTAGCTGGAATTACAGGCATGCGTTACCATGCCTGGCTGATTTTTTTAATTATTGTAGAGATGAGGTCTCGCTGCCCAGGTGGGTCTCGAACCCGCAGGCTCAGGCAATCCACTCACCTCAGCCTCCTAAAGGTGGGGGATTACAGGCTGAGCCACCGAGCCCAGCTCTTTTCTATGTTTTTAACAGTTTGCGTTAGTTCCATATTTTGGTCCTCCAGCTCTGAGCTTCTTTATTCTACTTGGTTAATTCTGCTTTCCATGATTATCAGTTTGTTGTTTATTTCATTCACTGTATTCTTTATTACTTGTATCTCAGTTATCAACTCCTTCATTCTTTCCTCTTGTCTCTCCTCCTTTCTATTTATTCTCTCTATTAATATCTTGATATCTGGGTTTGTGTTTTGAGACCAGTCATTCTGGGGCTCTTCATTGTTTGCCTTCCAAAGTCTGTATTCTCAGTGATTGGCCTCCCAGGGGTCTATGTGAGCCCTCTACTCTTCCTTTGATTTATCTTCATTTGTGTAGATTTTCCTCCCCTGCCCTTTTTTTTTAGACTTCTTCTTTAATTCTGTTGCTCAGTGATGTGGAGGTAGCTTTTACTTCTGTTTGCTCAATTTCTTATCCTTCCTTATGTAGATCCTCTGGCTTTGTTCAATTCTGAAACTGGACTCAGAGTGGGGGTATGTACTTTTTGCTGTTTTGAGGTTGAATGGGGGGGGAGCTGTGATTCAGAAAGTAACTTCAGATTCCAGTATCTGCTACATGTGTGGGCCCCTGGAACCTACTTCCCACCACCTTACAATCTGTCCATGCCATAATAACATATGTTTACCCACTGAAAGTAAAAGGAAAACAGTGGAAAAAGGAAGGAGGAAGATGAGAGGAAGTGGAGAAAGAGAGAGAGAGAGAGAAAGAGAAAAATAAGAAGAAGAAGAAGAAGAAGAAGAAGAAGAAGAAGAAGAAGAAGAAGAAGAAGAGAGGAGGAGGAAAACAGACAAAAGATTCAAAAAAATACAATCATATAAACACACAAACTGACACCAAAAAAACCCTATTGATGTATTCTCCCTCAAAAATACCTATACACAAGCAGGGCATCTTTTAAAAATAGCATTAAAATAACAGAAACAAAGTATAAAAATGTAATAAAAAACAGAAAGAGAGAGAAGAGAAAAAACTAAAACAAAAAACAAACAAAACCAAAAAACAAAAACAAAACAAAACTTACTCTGCCACTGTTCCTATAAATCCAACTTCCTTTCAGTTGGCTCTGCTAAGTTAAGGAGGGGCTCTCATCTCCAGCCCCTCCCCTCTGCTCTTAGCGCAGGCTGTTAGGTTTGCTCTCAATGTGGGTCAGATGCCCCATGGACTACAGTGGTAGGGGGGTGGGTTAGATCTGGATTCATCCAACTTGCTGCTGCTGCTGTCAAGTCTCTCACTCAGATCTGACATGTCTATGCCTGCTCCAGCATGGGGGAGAGTCAATTGTCTCTCTGAGTTTGATGGGGAGACAACCTCTAGCTCCCAGGTTGGAGGCTGGGTGGAGCTGGGCTGGGCAGTGCATATCTCTGCCTGGTCCCAGGACAGAGAAAATGGTGCCAGACAGCATTTCCTCACTGGTGGTGGGGCTCCTCTCTAGCCCTCCATGACCTGCTCTCTCCACAGATCCTGGGGCTCATGCACTCTGCTGTCACAGGTGATGGCATGGGCTGGGTGCCAGGTCATGAGGATTAGCTGCTTTTAGCTGCCTCTTCTCAGGAGAGCCCTAAGAACAGCAGATGATCCTGTGCACCGGGGGCTCAAGTCTCAGGGTGGTGGGTGGTTGTAGTCACCTCCGGAGGAGAGCCCTGGGAACATGAACCTGAGTCTCCCCTCAGACAGACTTTTACTCACCCACTGGCACACACCCACTCACACAGAGGGCTTTATGGAAACTCACTTTTGTGGAGACTCTCACAGTCCATCCTGTTCCATCACCATCTTGCTGGAAAATCCTATAATATATATTTAAAAGGTACCTTTTCCAAGTTGGGCATGGTGGCTCATGCCTATAATCCCAGCACTTTGGGAGCCCAAGGTGAGAGGATTGCCTGAGCCCACAGGTTCGAGACCAGCCTGAGCAACTTGGTGAGACCTCATCTCTACAATAAATCAAAAAAATTAGCCGGACCTGGTGGCATGTTCCTGTAGTCCCAGCTACTTGGAAGGCTGAGGTGAAAGGATCACCTGAGCCCAGCAGTTTGAGGCTGCGGTGATCACGAGCATGCCACTGTATGCCAGCCTGGATGACAGAGTGTGACTCTGACACACACAAACAAGTACATTTTCCTCTGTAAAGTTTTACCTTTTAAATAAAAGAGAGAGAATTTAGATCTCTCTCATGAGGATGAGATGTTTTGAGCAGAAATATTAATCTCCTGTGAAAATTAAAACTTTATGATGACTATAGAGACATTACTGGCTTGAAGGACTCCAACATGGTGGAGGCAGAGTGGGATAAGAAACATTGAGTCACTGAGTCACAAAGTCAGAGATGCAGGTGGATGTCTTCAGAAATGGGACAGAAGCAGGGAAGAAAGAAACAACCCCACAGTCATGACTTAATCAGTCGTGCTTGTAGTTATTGCCAAGCTATAAGCACGTGCTCATGGCCCTGTCTGCCACTAACAGTGAATCGTGCTTGCAAATAAATAAATATTAATAAATGATGATAATTTGCATAGTAAACTCCAACTTTAAGTATTAAGTCATATGTTCACATGAATATTTCAAGCTCTCTTATAAGATTGCTAGGTAAAATACACGATGCCTAGTTAAATTTGAATTTTAAGTAAATAGTAGGTGTATATATTTAGTTTGAGGATGTCTCCAATATGGCATAGGCAGACTTAAAAAAAATTATTCATTGCTTATCTGACATTCAGATTTGCTGAGTATTCTGTATTTTACTTGCTAAACTGGTAACCTTACATGAAGAAAACCTAATTGTGTCAATTGGTACCAGGACAAATACAACGTTTCTTACCTCAAATAGGGCAATAACCCATTTCACTTCTTTTTGTTGTTGTTGTTTGTTTAGTAGAGACAGGGATCTCACTATTTTGCCCTGGCTGGACTCAAACTCTTGACTTCAAGAGATTATCCTCGTTTCAGCCTCCAGAGTAGCTGGAACTATATCACAAACCACCATGCTGATTGGGTGATAGCACTTTAATCTTCCTGTCATGCATTCCCTCTCGTCTTCTCCATGATTCTTAACATTTCTCTGAAGCATCTTTGCCTTCTCAGAAAATGTCTTGGCTACTCATCACCTGATCCGCTGAGAAAGGGGAAAGTGGTAGGACAAGGCATGGATAGAATTCCCTCAGGCTATGTACCCCTACCCTTTCCTCCTGACTGTGCCTGTGTTTCTTTCCTTTGTCTGGATTGTCCCCCTGTTGAAAGCCTTTCCCTAGCATGGATTACAGGAACTAAGCTCCTCTGGGGTCTACTAGCCCCATCCTCTCTCTGGTTGCTGTCTCCAGCTTCCTACTCCCTGCTGGTTCTCTTTCTTTGGCATGTGAACAATCAAGGCTCTATAATGTTTAACCCAAGGCTTTCCAACTGCCGTCTTCTCCCTCTCCTTTTCTTTGACACTCAAGGTCTTTGAGAAGTCTGCACTGGTAGGTCTCAAACCTGCCTAATCCTTAGCATTACTTCGTCAACTATATTTAGACTATGAGTTTCGAGGTCCATCTCCAGACCTCCTAAATCCTGAGGGAGGATCCTCACTACATCTAGCCAGTTCTACCTCCTCAATGTCTCTGGGCTGTGACTCCACCTCTGAGTGCCACTGGCCCTGCTTTGGGCCAGGCAACGTGACTCCTGCCAGGGATACTCTACCTCCCTTTCAGCTGCCCTGTGCGCCTCCAATCTCCTGCAACACACTTCCACCTGATGCTCAAATTGCTTGCCATAAATTCATATTTTATTTTGTCACATTTCTAATTTGGGTCTTTAAGTGACTTCTCCTCACCTACAGGATAAAATCTAAATTGCTTAGCCTGCCAAACAGAGCTCCAAATCCTGTGGTCACTCCTAACTGTGCAACCCTGTCACTCATCATCCTCCCTCCAAGAATACTTAACTGCCTGCAATTTCTCCAGACATTGTGCCTTCTTGTTTCCCAGGTTTTACTTGCACAATTACAAAGCTTTTCTGACTTTGAACAACTTTAACTCACCTCTTTTTATTTTTTAAAGTTTTATTTGTACAGATGAAGTCTTGCTATGCTGCCCAGGCTGGTCTTGATCTCTTGGCCTCAAGCAAACTTCTTGCCTTGGCCTCTCAAAATGCTGATGACAGGCATGAGCCTACCTCTTAACACAAGTCCTCCTTATTCTTTAAGATATAGGATTTACTCATATGCCTGTTTGTCCTTTCTATCAATCGTGAGCTCTTTGAGGGCAGATAGGATATCAGATTCACTTTTGTGACACTCATGACGTCCTAGGAGATCATGATGATAGATTGTTTTAGGTGCTAATTAAAAGAAAGAATGCGGTGGCTCAAACCTGTAATCCCAGCACTTTAGGAGGCTGAGGTGAGAGTATTGCTTGAGTCCATGGGTTCGAGAACAACCTGGACAACTTGGCGAGACCTCATCCCTACAATAAATCAAAAAAGTTAGCTGGGCATGGTAGCGCGTGCCTATAGTTCCAGCTACTTGGAAGGCTGAGGCAGAAGGATCACAGGAGCCCAGCAAATCAACACTGGGGTGGCTGTGAGTATGCCACTGCATTCCACCTTGGGTGATGGAGTGAGACTCCAACTCAAAAAAAAAAAAAAAAAAGAAACAAAGAATGCTTGGATGAACCACTGAATAATTAAATTCAAAAATATTTAAAAGCCAACAAGTTATTTCCCAGGGGAAAAGTAATGGAATGCCAATTAACACTTCAAAAGTTACCAGGCAGGGTAGCTAATGCCTGCAATTTCAGCACTTTGGAAAGCTGAGGTGAAATAACTGCTTCACCCCAGGAGTTTGAGACCAACCTAGGCAACACAGGGAGATCTTGTCTCTATAAAAAAATCAAAAAATTACGTGAGTGTGGTGGTGTGCACCTGTAGTCCTAGCTACTCAGGAGGCTGAGATAGAAGGATCACCTGAGCCCAGGAGGTGGAGGCTGTAGTGAGTTATGAACTGCACTCCAGTCTGGGTGACAGAGTGTGACTCCAACTAAATAAATACATAATAAAGTTTCAAAAGGCAATGGAAGCCTAGAATATTAGAAGTGGACAAGATTTCAGAATTTATATAATACATTTTACAAATGCCTACAGATTTAAAAAATTAAAATATAAAGTGTAACATAGTTTTACATATACGCCCCACCAAAAACAACTGAGTCTGTATTTAGCAGTTTCATGTGTTGTTTTGTATCCTGGCTCCCTGGCCTGTGTTTTGTTTATCTTTCTCTTTCCCATATGCTCTTACAGAGGCTACCAAATTTTCTAGTAAATCCAACTAGTAACCTCAGTTCAAATGATAGTATATCTTGTTCTAGTCACCTCTCTGCTAAAAAGGTCAAATGTTTTGCAATCTATTTTCTAGCTCTTATTTCTGGCCTGTGACTAGGATGTTTGAACTAAATAATACAGCTTATTTTCTCCTACCTGTGCAGGCATTTATCATCAGCCTTTTATATTTTCACAATCATTTTTACTATTAATTGTTTTCTTCATATGAACTAGAAATTATAAAATCTCCAAGTATAAATGATGTAAATAATATTGCCCTTCTTCAAGGTATACAGAGATCACTTGTGTATGTATGCTGAATTTGCAAACATATGTGCAAGATATTTATTAATCTGTCTTGGCTCACCCTTTATCCCCAAGATTTGTCTTCTGTTACAAATAGGATAGTATTTTTCCCTCCAATTTTATTTATTGTGGTAAAATATACATAACAAAATTCACCATCTTTACTACTTTTAAGTGTACAGTTCAGTGGTATTAAGTACATTCATATCATTGTACAGTCATCATCACATCCCTCTCCAGAACTCTTTCATCTTACAAAACAGAAACTCCACACTCATTAGATAAGAGCTCTCCATTTCTCCCACCCTGTATTCCCTGGCAACCACTTTCTGTCTCTGACTACTCTACTTATCTCATATAAAGATACAGTATACAGTACTTGTCTTTTTGTGATTGTTTCATTTCACTTAGTATCATGTGCTCAATGTTCATCTATGTTGTTGCATGTGACAGGATTTCTTCGAGTAATATTCCATTGTGTATATATAGCATATTTTGCTTATCCACTCATCCATGAGGGACACTTGATTTATGAAAGGACATAACATGGATTTAATATACCCAATGAGCAGCCATTTTAATATTGCCTGAATCTCATGTTTTTCTAGCAATTCACTTTACCCTCTAATCACTAGCCAAGGACAGAACCGGTTTCTCAGAGGTAGCTATTGATAGTTGTTAGTTGTTTTACAACCCCCCCATCTTGTTTTGTACTAATTAGTTTTTTGGTTTTTGTTTTTTTTTTTTTTTTAGTTGGAGTCTCACTCTGTCGCCTAGACTGGAGTGCAGTGGCCGCTCCCGGCCACCGCAACCTCGACCTGCTGGGTTCCAGTGATCCTGCCGCCTCAGCCTTCCAAATAGCTGGAACTACAGGCATGCGCTACCACGCCCGGCTAATTTTTTATTTATTGTAGAGATGAGGTCTCGCCAAGTTGTACAGGCGGGTCTCGAACCCGCGGGCTCAGGTAATCCACTCACCTCAGCCTCCCAAGGCGCGGGATTACAGGCTGAGCCACCGAGTCCGGCTTAGTTTTTCTATTTCAAGTATTTGTCTCCACTCGTCAGACCCAAGTTAACCTAATCAGCCCTTCGTGACCTTCGTGACACAGAGACCCCACCACCATGGCAGCAGTCATGCAATTAACCCACCCATCTGCCTGCTGTCCATCACCTGATATTGGTATCTGTGTGTATCTGCCCTCTGTGATGACGTGGAGCAGACCATCACAATCACCTTAACAACCTTCCCCCATCAAAGGGAAAGGTTAAAAGCATTTGACCTAAAACAGCCAGCCACCATTGCTTTACTAAACTCTGGTGTGGCCATGTGCTCTTTGAGCTACAGTCACTGCCACATTTTCCTAAGCTTTGGCCTCCTCTACCTTGGAGAGGTGACTCTCTCTCTCTCTCTCTCTCTCTCTTTCTAATTTACTTTCTAAATAAACTATATTTTTGAATCTGTGTGCAATTCTTTGCATCTTTCATGCAGCACCAGATTGCATAACTCCACCCTGGTGGGTCTAACTTAACATTATGGAGGCCCCAGCTGGGAGTGTGACCTAACAGTTTACTTCCACATTTTAGCTATTTTGAATAATACTGCTATCAATATGAGTGTACAAATATCTCTTCTAGATCCTGCTTTCATTGCTGGGGGGGTGTTATATAAACAAGAGATAAATTGTTGGGTCATATGGTAATTCTATTTTTAATTTTTTGAAGAACTGCCAATACTATTTTCCACAATGGTTGTACCATTTTACATCCCTATCAATAATACACAAATGTTCCGATTTCTCTACATCCTTCTAACACTTCTTATTTTCTTTTTTAAAAATGTAACCATCCTGATATTAGCCATCCTAATGGGTGTGAGGTGGTAACTTGTTTTTAATTATTAGGATTATTTTGCCTCTATTGATTAATTGGATAACTTAAAGTACTTTTGCTTCTATTGACAATGTTTTAGTTTGTTTCTGAAGCTTTTTTGTTGTTGTTAGCAAATAGATGAAACATACTGCTCTCTCATTTCCTGAATATTGATCTACAGTGTTTCCAACATCAAATGATCAGTAACATTAAATTGATGACATTATCACAGATACTTCCTAATCTTGAAATTTAGTGTTAAAGTCAGAAAAACTAAGTGACTTTTGTTTGTTTGTTTGTTTGTTTTTGAGTTGGAGTCTCACTCGGTCGTCCAAGACTGGAGTGCAGTGGCCGCTCCCGGCCACCGCAGCCTCGCCTGCTGGGCTCTGGCGATCCTTCCGCCTCAGCCTTCCGCGTAGCCGGAATTACAGGCATGTGCTACCACGCCCAGCTGATTTTTTGATTTATTGTAGAGATGAGGTCTCGCTGCCCAGGCGGGTCTCGAACCCGCAGGTTCAGGCAATCCACTCACCTCAGCCTCCCAAAGGCACGGGATTACAGGCTGAGCCACTGAGCTAGGCTTGTTTGTTTGTTTTTAATAAAATCACATTTAGTGATTGTACACTTGATAATATGAAGAATAACTGTTAGGATTTTTTTCAAACTACAATGATTATACTTAAAAAAGAGATTTCATCTGTTAGGGATACATAATGTCCTAGAAGTTTGGGCTACTATAGCAAAGTACTACAGACTGGGTGATTTAAATACCAGAAATTTACTTCTCTTGGTTCTGAAATCTGGAAATACAAAATCAGGGTACGAGCGTGGTTGTGTTCTAGTAAAGGCACCCTTCCTGGTTACAGACTTTTTATTGTGTCATCACATGGTGAAAAAAAGCAGGAGAGCTGCCTGCTGCCCCTTTTATAAGGTCACTAATCCCATTCACGAGGGCTCTGCCCCCATGACCTACCTACCACCTCACAAAGCCTCACTTCTTAATACTTTCACACTCATGTTTAGGATTTCAACATAAGAATTTTTCAGGATTCAAATATTCAGGACATAGCATATACTAAAATACTTAAGTTTGTCCACCTAAAACAATCCAGTAGAGTCTGGCAGATGAGGTAGGTAGGTTATAGAGGAAATAAGACTGGCCATCAATTGTTAATTGTTGGAATAAGGTGAGGATCCGTGGAGGTTTATTACACTAGTCTCTACTTTTAAGCAAATTATAATTTATTAACATTTTTAAAGTTGTGCTTAATCTGTTTAATTATTAATTATTTGAAAAGATTACATTGGTAAGTACATTGAGAGTAGTTTTCACTTAATACAGAAAATAAAAATGTGAAATAAGACCTGTATGTCACACTCACATATTGCTTTCCTTCATTTGATCTCACCATAAATGATTGATCCCTTTCTCAAATAATGTTACCCTTGGATCATATTAGGAACAATTTTTTTTTTTTTTTTGAGTTGGAGTCTCACTCTGTCGCCCAGACTGGAGTGCAGTGGCCGCTCCCGGCCACCGCAGCCTCGACCTGCTGGGCTCCGGCGATCCTTCCGCCTCAGCCTTCCAAGTAGCCGGAATTACAGGCACGCGCTACCTTGCCCGGTTGATTTTTTGATGTATTGTAGAGATGAGGTCTCGCTGCCCAGGCGGTTCTCGAACCCGCGGGCTCAGGCAATCCACTCACCTCAGCCTCCCAAAGGCGTGGGATTACAGGCTGAGCCACCGAGCCCGGCTTAGGAACAATTTTTAATGACTAAATATTACATAATGAGTTAAATAAAACTCGGGCAAAATCACACTACTTTTGAACTGATGCATAATGCACTCCTGTCCCTTTCTGCCTAGGTCCATAGTATAGTTCTGTACAATAGAACTTTCTGCAATGATGGGACTATTTTGTCTAATATGGCAGCCACTAGTCACATAAGGCTGCTGAGCTGACTAGTGCAGTCAAGTGGCTAGTGCAACTGCTGAGTGTCTAATGCAACTGGGGAATGGAAATTTAAATTTTATTGATTTTCATTTATATATCTAAGCACATTTTTCAGAAGACCTGACAAATTATGTTTTTCAGTAAAGACATATATCCCTTTGACAAGTGAAAATGAAATCACAACGTTAGTCCCTAAACAAAAATTGGGGATTTGTTGTACTACTTGACCTTGAATACTTTATTGATGTGAAAATTTAAACTGAGAAAGTATTATAAGTTATCTATGAATAATTGTATTAGTCTACTAGGGCTGTCATAGCAAAATACCACAGACTGGGTGATTTAAGCAACAGATTTAAATCTGTTTTATCACAGGTCTGGAGGCTAGAAATCCAAGCTCAAGTTGCCCTCAGGGTTGGTGTCTGGAACGGTCTTTCTTCCTGGCTTGCAGATGGCCACCTTCTCGCTGTGTCCTAATGTGGCCTTTATTCTGTGCATGCAGGAAGAGAGAAAGAGAGATCTCTGATGTGTGTCTCTTCTTATAAGGACACCAATCTTAGGGTCCCACCCTTATGACATCATTTAGCCTTAATTAATTATCTCCCCCACTTAGAGGCCAAATCTTAAAAAAAAGTCACATCAAAGATTAGGACTTCAACATATGAATTTTAGGTAGATACAATTCAGTCTATAACGACACTGTCACAGTTTTTTCTTTTGAGTCAGTCTCACTCTGTCTCCCAGACTGGAGTGCAGTGGCACGATCATAGAAATTATTGCAGCCTCTACCTGTTGGGCTTAGGCAATCCTTCCACCTCAATCTTCCAAGTAGCTGGAACTACAGGTGTGCACCATTCCACCACGCTAATTTTTTAAAAAAGTTATTGTACAGACCAGGTTTCACCAAATTGTCTAGGTTGGTCTCCACCCTGGGCTCAGGCAATTCTCTCACCTCTGCCTCTCAAAGTGCTGGCATTACAGATGTGAGCCACTGCGCCTGCCTTGTTATAATTTTTTTCTTTGAGTTGGAATCTCACTCTTGTTGCCCAGGCTGGAGTGCAGTGGCTTGCTCATGGCCACTGCAGCCTCGACCTACTGAGCTTAGACAATCCTTTTGCCTCAGCCTACCAAGTAGCTGGAACTACAGACGCACGTTACCACCCCTGGCAAGTTTTTGTGATTTATTGTAGAGACGAGGTCTCACCAAGTTGTCCAGGCTGGTCTCAAACCCTCGGACTCAGGCAATCCTCTCACCTCTGCCGCCCAAAGTGCTGGGATTACAGGCTGAGCCATTGCGCCCAGTCGCCTGTTATAAATTTTAAGTGTAGTTCAGGGATGTCCAATCTTTTGACCTTCCTGGATTGCATGGAGTAATCTTTTGGCTTCCATGGGCTAGTAATGAGGAATTTTCTTGGGCTGCATATAAATTATATAATATATTAGTATATATACATAAGAAGAATTCTTTTATTTTTTATTATAAAATTTAGAAAAATGAGAAAATCTAAAACTTGTGGGAAATTTGACCTTGTTTTTATAACACTATTTTATAACTGTCTGGTTTGATGGAAGTGGTTGCAATTCTTAGTGAGTTCTCAGGGTGCTCATCAGAAATGTTTGTTTGAATTTTGCTCTTTGCATGCTTCATAATTGAAAACAGTTGCTCACAAATGTATGTGCTGCTAAAAAGCAATGTCATGAATAAGGCGCAATAGCAAACTTCAAAAATGGAACTACACATGGGGTCACAAAGAAAATAAACATGATGCTAAAAGATTTTGTGATGATGCATTACTAGCTGTCCTGGGCTGCATGCGGCCCATGAGCCATGAGTTGGACATGCCCGGTGTAGTCAATTACTATTTCTATCTTCTTTTAAAATTTAATTATTTAGATTATGTTACCAAGGATTTTAAATCGCTGATAATAACAGGTAACATATATATAAAATGCTTATCATATGTGAGGCACTAATTTTAAGCATTTTATATGTATTAGCACATTTACCTACCAACCATAGCAGGTAGGTATACTATTAATTTTTTTCATTTTTCAATAAAGAAACTGTGACACAGAGAAACAGTCAGTAACTTATGCTTACTAGCATATTCCTTTATGCTAGCAAATTATGAGGGCTGGGATTTGATCCCAGACATTTGTCTCAATCGATCCTTTTTTTTTTTTTTTTTGAGTTGGAGTCTCACTCAGTCTCCCAGACTGGAGTGCAGTGGCCGCTCCCGGCCACCGCAGCCTTGACCTGCTGGGCTCGGCGATCTTTCCGCCTCAGCCTTCCAAGTAGCTGGAACTACAGGCATGTGCTACCACGCCCGGCTGATTTTTGATTTATTATAGAGATGAGGTCTCACCAAGTTGCCCAGGCGGGTCTCGAACCTGCGGACTCAGGCAATTCACTCACCTCAATCGATTCTTAATTGCTTTGTTATACTATCTCTTTTGAAATAATCTGCCAAGAGAAGGATTAAGAGAGAATGATTAAATATCTCTTAACAATATTTTCATAAAGTTTCTCATCACTTTGAGAAAAATCCTATGTAGGGTATTGCATTATAAGGTTAAATGAAAAAAAAGGACATAAAACTGAATATAGAAAATAATTCACTATGTTTAACTTCCCCTCCATTCCTAAAAAATATGCTTAGAAAAAAGTCAATCATTTGCTTTTTGTATATTCAAAATTTCCTTTATTAGAAAAATGTTTATTGTCAGATTTTATCTATTAAAATTATAAAGACTATTTAAAAGTCATTCATGGTTTATACTAAGATTTTATATTAGAGGCAATCTAAACCTAGTTAATTGAAAAGTTCATTAAAAATTCTCCTGAAAAGCTTGGTCATTTATTTATTTATTTATTTATTTATTTTTGAGTTGGAGTCTCACTGTCACCTAGGCTGGAGTGCAGAGACACGTACGCTCACGGCCACCCCAGCATCGACCTGCTGGGCTCAGGTGATGATCCTTCCGCCTCAGCTTTCCAAGTAGTTGGAACTACAGGCGTGCCCCACCATGCCCAGCTAATTTTTTGATTTATTGTAGAGATGAGGTCTAGTCAAGTTGCCCAGGCTGATCTCGAACTCGTGGGCTCAGGCAATCCCCTCACCTCGGCCTCCCAAAGTGCTGGGATTACAGGCTTGAGCCATGGCACCCGGCCTGGTCATTTATTTTCCCAGATGTTCAAACCTGAAAATTAGATTAGTTTTAGTTCAGTCTGAAGATGCTTTTATTTATAATTATTAAATCCATATTCCTTAAATGTATGATTAAAGACAAATCACTGATACTCCTTAAAAGTGAACTTATTGACATTTCACCTCTCTGAGGTTACCAAATAGATTGTGGGCAGAAAAAATGTCCATGCTTCACAAGTAATTTCTGTCTTCTTTCATTGATTTTAGTACTTTGGAGGCCAAAAATATCTTTTGGGTATGCATAAATATATAAAACTTAAGATGACTCTTTTGGTGAAGCAAGGGATACATCGTATATATTAGTCTGTGTGCATGTCTTCTGAGACGTATGGAACTGACTCTTTTTTTTGAGTTGGAGTCTCACTCTCACCCAACTGGAGTGTAGTGGCACACTCATGGCCACTGCAGCCTTGACCTACTGGGTTCAGGCAATCCTTTGACCTCAGCCTTCCAATTACCTGGAATTACAGGCGAACGACACTACACCTGGCTAATTTTTTGATTTACTGTAGAGATGAGGTCTCACCAAGTTGCCAAGGCTGGTCTAGAACCTGTGGGCTCAGGCAGTACTCTCACCTCTGCCTCCCAAAATGATGGTATTACAGGCATGAGCCACCGTGCCCGGCTTGACTCTCTTTCTTTTTTTGAATCAGGATCTCTGTCCCCAGGCTGGAGTGCAGTGGAACAATCACAGCTCACTGTAGTCTCAACCTCCTGGGCTCAGGTGATCTTTCCACCTCAGCTTCCCCAGTAGCTAGGACTACAATGCGATACTACTTCTGGCTAATTTTTTGATTTTTAAAAATAGAGGTGGCTATGTTGCTCAGGCTGGTCTTGAAATTCCGGGCTCAAGTAATCCTCTTGACCTCCTAAAGTGCTGGGAATACAAGCATGAGCCACTGTGCCCAGGCCATAGAACTGACTCTTGAATTTTCTGCTATCAACATGAATTACTATGTTTCTACCAGTTGCTGGATGCCTACTATATGGCAAACTCTATACTGGATATCTTATTATCTTATTAAATCCTCACTCCAGTCCAGTGAGGTAGATATTTTTATCTCCATTATATAAATAAGGAACTTAAAAGACAAAGAGAAAATTCAACTTGGTCATTGTCAGTTACTATGAAAGGGACAGAGTCAGCTTTAAAATTCATGTCTGCCAGGGCCAGTAGTTGTGAAGATTGAAACAACCCAGGTAGAAACAATCCAAATTCCATCCATGGATGAATGGATAAAGAAAATGTGGTGTACAATGCAATGGAATATTATTTAGCGAAATAAATAATTCTGACACATACTATAACATGGATGAACCTTGAGATTATGCCAAGTGTAATAAGCCAGATATGAAAGGACAATTATTGCATGAAAGGACAAACATTTCACTTACATGAGGTACTTAGAATATCAAAAATCATAGAGACAAAAAGTAGAAAGGTGGTTTACCAAAAGCTGGGAGTAGAGGGAATGAAAAAGTTTGAGATGGTAAAAAAGTTCTGGAGATAGACAGTGGTGGTGTGGGCATAAGAGTGTAAATGTATTTAATGTCACTAAATTTTACACGTCACATGGTTAAAATGGTAAATTATATGTTATATCTATTTTATCACAATACAAAGTCACCCATAAAATCTTTTTACTAGAGTTCTAGCTCATTACAGGATCATGTGGTTGAGGATCATAAAAGACACTGTCGATAATAATAAAAGTGGGAAGGATATCACTGATGGGATACCATTGAAGTATTAGATCTATTTACATTCAGACAAAATCAGGGAAAAACTCATGGAGAACCCTTGGAAGTTTCCTAAACCTCATTCACAAGAAGTATTACCCTTTTAAAAAAAAACTCGTAGAATATTTCCTTGTTGATATTAAAAATTATTAAAAATGATGGCCAAGTGTGGTGTCTCATACTTGTAATTCCAGAACTTTGGGAGGCTGAGGTGGGAAGATTGCTTGAGTCCAAGAGATTGAGGCCAACCCATGCAACATCTCTATAAAAAGAAATTAACCGGGCATGGTGGCAGAGGCCTGTAGTCTCAGCTACTTGGGAGGCTGAGGTGGAAAGATTGCTCCAAACCAGCAGGTCAAGCCTGCATTGGGCCATCATCAGGCCACTGCACTCCAGCCCAGGCTGGAGTGTGAGACCTACCCACCAACTAAAAAAAAAGAAGAAAGAAAGAAATGAGACAGCATTCTATGGTTATGGTTATTTCTATGTACTAGTAATAAAATGGACATTTCAACCAATTATAGTCAGCAAATCAAGAACGAAGACTAACTCTATGCAGGCCCCATGTTAGGTACTGAAGTATATACTTTATGTATATATATTGTAATTAAAAAGTTGTTAAAGTAAAAAACAAAAACAGGAAATCTCCTCTTACCTGCTTTGTGACTTTTGATAAATTTCATAAGAATCTAAGTCTGCTTCCTGATATGTGAAATGGTAAGAACAATAACAGTACTTATTCCATATGTTTGTTGTGGAAATACAGTGAGATTATACATAGGAAGAACTTAGAAAAATTGCCAGCAGCATTCAATAAATGTTAGCTATTATTATCATAATTATAATGATCGACAAATATACTATGTAATCGTTTTACTTCTGGATAAACAACTACTGACATTTTCTATGGTTGCACACACTGGAATCTATTACTCACTGTGTGATTAGTTATTATGTAAGGTAAAAACCCAGTCAATTAGCATAGAAGGAAATCTTAATCAGCTTCATTGATCTATTAGGTAGTCTTCATCCTCCCAAAATTACAATATTTCTTCCACATTTTAAGTGCAAAAGGTTTTTTATTTTATTTATGTATTTATTTTATTTTTAAAATACCAATAATCTATTTTATTTCAAATCGATTATTTATTTAATTTAATTTATTTTATTTTTTGTTTTTTAATACATATCTTTTATTTTAAAATTGTGGGATGCAGTTAAGGGTTAGGTATACAAATATGAATTGTGCAGGTACCCTTGTTGATAAGGTGTGCCGCCCCCTCCCCCCGGTTGCAAAAGGTTTTTTAAATCTTTTTTTTTTCTCTCACAGCCACTAGAAAATGAAACAAAGGAAAAAGTCTTTCAGGAATAATAATCGTTTATGTTGGACGCGGTGGCTCAGCATGTAATCCCAGCACAAGGCAAGTGGATTGCCTGAGCCCCAAGGGTTTGAGATCAGCCTGGGCAACTTGGTGAGATCTTATCTCTACAATAAATCATAAAAACTAGCCGGGCGTGGTGGCGTGTGTCTGTAGTTCCAGTTACTAGGAAGGCTAAGGCGGAAGGATTACCTAAACCCAGCCATTCGAGGTTCTGGTGGTCGTGAGCGTGCCACTACACTCCAACCTGGGTGATAAGCGTGAGGCTCCAACTCAAAAAATAATACTTGTTTATATTTGGATGGGTACATTCACATTTGAGCTTCACAATAACCTGTGAGACAGGGAAGGAATTATTATTCAGGTATTAAAGATGAGCATACCAGCTCTGCAGATTAAGTGATTTATCCAGGAGCCATATTGCTAATATGTGGCAGAATTGGGACCAAGGTTATTACAGAATTATTTGGATAATTCAGGAAGTGAAGGAAGGAGGATAATTTAAGATGAATAATAAAAGATTATTTGCTGAAGCAATGAAACTTTCTGTGGCGAAGCAAATGCTCTATATTTGCAACCACTAGATACCGAGAGAGGGCACTTGGAATGTGTCCTATGTGACTTAGAGACTAAAATTTTAATATTATTTAAATTGGACTCTCAGGAGTACTGTAGTGGACAGCTCAGTTTTATTGTTTCAGGAACCGTGGTAAAAGTTCAGGGTTAAGGGGTGGGGCTGCGCTAAGGAGGAGAATTCCATATGTTTAGATTCTCATATCACAACCTTCTAGAAGCTGAAGTATATGTGTGGGGTTGGGATTCTTTGGTTTTTAAGGCTGAATGCATACAACTAATGTTCAATATCTACTGCATTTTCAAAGACAACTTGTGGATAATATATTTTATTGTACTTTTTTTTTTTTTTTTTGAGTCTGGGTCTCACTCTGTCGCCCAGGCTGGAGTACAGTGGCACAGGTGATTCTTCCCCCTCAGCCTCCCAAGTAGCTGGGACTACAGGTGTGTGCCACCATATGTCTCTCTTTTTTAAAAAAATATTTTGTAGAGATGAGGTCTCACTAAGTGTTGCCTAGACTGAATGTACTTTACAAAGTTGATATTTTACTTGCTCCAAAGAAGCAAGCCCTGAGAGGATTCATAGCTATTTTAGAATTTCTTCTTCTTGGTGACAATATATTTTCCCCTAATATTCCTTCCAACGGGATTGTTTAACATGTTGCACTTATGATGTGCTGGAGTTCTACATTTTTTATTTTTATTAGTACTGTCTTGTAGGCTTGTTTCTAGTTAGATGAAGTGGGAACAGGTCAATGGAGCATTTTGTATTATTTTATAAATTACCACATTTGAACCAAGCTGGAAGAGGAGAGATAGTTGCTTCCCAGATATCACTCTAAGGCTTGCATTCACTCCTCTGAGACTTAGTTCCCGTACCTTCAAAATGAAGATGTTGGGATGTGTGATCTCAAAATTTATAGCTCTATGAAAGCAGGCATTCTCTCTTTTCTAAATAATTGAGTTCTAAGGAGGTTACATGGCCTGTAGTGAGACAAATCATTTCTCTCACTCAAACAAAAAAGATTAAATTTTATTTTCTATTGTATGTACTGTATAGTGTGTGTGCATATGTGTTTTTGCAACATTTATGTTCTTGCTTTTAAGAGTCAGTATCTGGATAAAGAAGACAATTTGAACTCAATGTCTTTACTTTTACTGGGAAATCATGTCAGAGTTCTCAATAAACATTCTTCATAAGTACAATTTATAGATATTTCATGTCACATGTTATTGGGAGATGAAGTGAGATGGATATACTGCCAGATACAAAGGAACTTTTTTCCCCCATTATCTTGACTTACTCTGGGCTCTGTCAGGCTGTTAGTTTTTTCCCTATTTGAATGGTAAGGCCAGGAAGTGGGTACAGATTTCTGTAAAGGCAGCATTTGTTGTCATTCCATCTGATTATCACTGTCATTTTATCCTTCAGATATTTAATGTCCTTTATTGTCCTGTACTGAAATCAGGCAAGCTCATTATACGGTGACCTTAGCATTGAGGCTGTACTGTGTTGTTAATAGTGAAGCAGTGTACTGACATCAGACTGTGTTTAACAAATAAGGCCTGGCTTCTGTTAAGGAAGAAAGAGAGCAAATGCTCATTAGTAGGTTAAGAAAATCTTGACATGCAGGAGATATTTTTCTCTCCTAGTATTCTACATAAACACAAACACTGTTTGTCTTCTCACGCAGTGATCACATACTAGTCAGTCAAGGGACACTTCATAATAGCAAGACACTCAGTGACAACCTTGTTCTTCTATAACGAAAGTGATTGACTTGCAGAGTAAGAAGGAGATAACAACATATAAAGTCCTGCTTTGGTATGTTCAAAGAATAGCTTCCATACTTAAGGTAGAGTAAAGGTCGCTTTTATAACTTATGAGTTAGCCCAAGTTCAAGTATGAAATGCTATTGATTTGCTCTCATTTGTCCCCAAACCAAGGAAAGGTGAAAATGCTAAATATGACTATTAGGACTAAAATGCAGCTTATCAGAATTCAAATAACAATATATGTGCATATTATATAAAGTTGATAGGAAAACTCCAATTTAGAAAATTTAATTTCTAAGCTAACTCTTTGGTACTTCCTTCCTTTCTCTTGTTTATATTTATCCTTTATTATATAGAGGCCATATTAGCGTGTACTTAAATAAACAGGTGATATCAGTTCTCTGATCAACTTGGCTAGGTTATAGCCCCAATTATTCAATCAAACACTAATCTAGGCATTGCTGTGATGGTATTTTATAGGTGTGATTTAAGTTCTAAATCAGTTGACTTTAAGAAAATGATTATCTTCCATAATCAGGTAGGCCTGATTCAGTTTAGTGTACTTAAGGACAGAACTGATGCTTCCCTGAGAAAGAAGAAATTCTGTTGATAGAAGCTTTAGCTCTTCCCTAGAGTTCCGTGACCTGTGCTACAGATTCCAGACTTGCCTTGCCAGCCCCCACAACTGTGTAAGCCAATTCTTTGTAATAAATCTCTTAATATATGTCTTTTACTGACTCTTCTTCTCTAGTTGAATCCTGGCTAATACAGCATTAATTGTATTTTAGATTCTTCCAACATATTGGAAGAGAATAAAGAGAAGGAAAGGAAGTAGATACTTGTCAAACTGCCCAGTTAGATTTTCTCTTTAACATTAGAGAGCGGAACAGATGACAGTAATCTCAGAACCAGTCAAGCAAGGAATCCTATGTGAAGGTAAACTGAAGTTCAAGCCTACCAACAGATTAAAAGATCTATATACATGGTAACAGAGATAAAGCAGGAGTCATTTGTGCTTATTTTCATTTACTAAGGTGAAAAGTAAAAGTTTAGAATTTAATGTCCAGAAAATGACGGTTAGTGAATTTTTATCAGGTAGAGATAGACATTTTAAGATAGAGAATACAACTTTACTTATTTTCATTCTCCAGATACATATACAAAATTACGTATATTCCAAATTCAATTAATTATTAAGATCTGGGATCACTCTAACCATCAGTAGTGCCTTTTTGGGGGGATGATAAGAAAGAATCACTTATTTTGCATAGATCAAGAAGATGGAATTTAAAGAAGTCAGATTTTTGTGATACATCACTTTTTATGTATCCTGCACAAGTTTCACAGTAGTGGTGGCCAGAAGGAGACAAGAGATTTTTTTTTCTTTTCTTTTGTAGGAGATATTATAACATAGTGCATAATATGGTGGAGACTCTGTGTAAGTGATGTCACAACTTACTAGTGATTTGGTATTGGACAAGTTCCTGAAACTCTCTGTGGGTTAGTTTCCTCATCTGTTCACTGGGGTTACAATTTTGCCTGTATCATGAAGTTATGGTGAAGATGAAATAACACATGCATAGTCCTCAGTACAGGAAGTGCTCAATACTTGAAATCTGTTGTTTTATTTATTTTTCCTCTTTCCCTTCCTCTTTCTCATTAAAAATATGCTTTCTAGTTGAATGTGTGACCTGCTCTGCTAAATTAGTGAAATGTTCATAGAATTTCAGAATGTCTGCTTTTGGTCATGTCTTTGGTTTTCACTGTTATGTTCTCAGTGCTGTCCTGGGTGCAAGAAATGGTTTCTGCTCTGTTCAGCAGTCTATTTGAGAAACAAATGAATGTATAAATGATTAATGAAAATACATGCACATATAATGTTAAGTTCTCCATAAATTTTATAGATTGTAAGTGATATCAGGAATCTAATTTCATTTTGCTGACAGTGGCTGCTGTTTTGATCATTGAGAGGCAATATCATTTGGGGTGAAATTGTGAGAGTGAGTACTATGCCAATAATACGAACAAAATGACATATGCTTATTGTCTTAGAATCTAAAATACATTGTTAGATAAAAGAAGGCAAGTTCAAAGACACTTAAGCCTGAGATATCATTGCCTCCTACTGTTAGCCTGGTAATACTCTCCACTATTAGCCATATCAAAATGCAAATATAGGAAGAGCTGGTGAATGCTTTGAAAATCAGGAAGACTTAAATGTTCTAGTTGACGATTTCTGTCTTTATTGTATATTACTATTTTAGCCAGCTGATCAGGCTCAGGGGCTCCACTGTAAGATCATAGAGGGGAGGGGAGGGGAGGGGCAGGGAGGGGAGGGGAGAAACTACTCGGGAGGCTGAGGCAGAAGGATCACCTGAGCCTAGGAGGTCGAGGCTGTAGTGAGCTGTGATCGCGCCTCTGCACCCCAGCCTGGGCCCCAGGGTGAGCCCTCCAATTAAAAAAAAAAAAAAAATCCCTTACTCCAGTCATGATTCTGGATGAGCGACTTAGGAATGTCCTCGAGACGACTCTCGGTGCGATGTCCTAGGCCGGGTGAGTAATACGAGGAAGTTGTCGGGTGCGTGCGCGACCAGCCCTCAGGTGTTCTCGGAATGCGTCTCCTCCCTCCTCCACATCTGTCTCGGGGAGGTGCGATCGGACACTCGCTCGTGCCTGCGCGAAGCCTGTGCCCACGAAAAGACCAATCAGGACGGCCATTCTTCTCCGCTCCTCTCGCCACCGCCCACTCCCGACAGGTGGACGATCCGGACTGCTCTCCGGGACTCGCCTTACTTCTCTGCCGCCCGAGGACGGCGACACTCCCCCGGCAGCGCGGAAGGGACGCGGCGGTGCCAGCGCGTCTGCGCGCGCGTCCCGAGCATGCTCAGTAGCGCGCACAGCGCCCCGGAGCTTCTCCGCGGGGCCGGGGCTGACGCGGAGGTCTCCGCGGCCGCAGCGGGAGCCACAGGAAGTGAAGCGGTCGGGCCGGGCGGCCGCGGCGGCAGAAACCCAGGCGGAAGGGGTGCTGCGGCGGCGACGTCGTCAGCCGCGGCGACCGAGGGAGCTGAGCGCGGAGGGGTCTCGCCCGCTCGGAAGCCGGATCCCGAGCCGGGCAGGATGGATCATCACCAGGCGGGGACTGGCCGCTACCAGGTGGTGAGTTCCCAGCCTCCCGTGTCTCCCGGGTCCCTCCCGCCGGGGCCCCGAGGGTCCTTTTCCTCGGGTTATTCCCAGCGGGACGTGTTGGTTAATTGTTTTCTCTCCGGCTCTTGTGGCTGGACCCGCTTCACTCACACCTCTCCTCCTCTTCGAGACCCTTCCTCTCACCCCAAGTCCCCTCCTGGCTCCCCGCACGCGCCTCATGAGACACCCTGCCCCCGCACACCTGGTAACTTACATCTACTTTAGTCTCTCACTCTATCATTTTTTTGGTCTTTGACTCAGTCATCCCTGAGACATTCTGGTCGATTGTCTGCTGGAAATGGGGCTGAGTTCAGCTACCTGCGCGGAAGGTGACCGCCGTCATAAATGCGTGTGTGTGTGTGTGTGTGTGTGTGTGTGTGTGTGTGTGTTGTGTGTTGGTGAAGTAGGTGTAAGGTTGCATGAGAATCTGGTGATAGTGTGGGTTGGGATTCGTGGAACTGTAGAGAATGAATTGCTGATCTTGTGTCTGCTCTAGTTAACCTTGTCGTTTTGTCCTTTTCCATTATGTTAGTATTAAAAGTGGCTCTATTTTTTTCCCCCATTCCTTTTTTTTTTTTGGTCAAGAGGGGAAACAGGAAACTTTATTAGGAAACAAACTAATTTTGTTTGAAAAATTATTTTCTTAAATGCAAGGTTTTCCAGCTTCATTGTATAAACCTTGGTAGCTATGTGTTGAATTGAGTGAAATGTGTTCTTCTGTATTTTCAGTGTCAACTTTTGATAAAATGTATTTCTTTGTGTATTCTGATGGTGTCACTGGAGATTCCTACTGGAAACCCTATGGAAAGATAGACTCAGCAATAGTTGATCCTTCTGTCGAAACTAGGTAGCATGTCATTCTGTAAACTTTCAGATAGTAATTTAGATAAGCCTATTGACTGAGGGAAAGAAGAAAAGCATTAATATGTAGTACTGTTGGTGCAGTTTGCGTTTTGTAAAATTTTACAAAGTTAGGTGTTCTAGTCCCAGATTTCACCTTTCAAATCTCTTTGTACATGTAAGTTATGAACTAAGAATTTCTATTATTTAATCACATTTTGACAAATACGAACAACACTGTAAGATGAGATCCCAATGTATGTAATTTTTCATTTTTCTCAAATAAAAGCATGATGCTTCCATTTTTAACTGGTGTGCATGCTGTGAAATCTCCCAGTGATCCATATTTTGAATTCTCTGAAAATTTATCAGCTTTTATCTGAACAACTTGGAGATATTGTTGCTTCCAGTGTGGAAGGCGTTTTTCAAGTTTTTAGTGTATACCCTTTTGGTGTTTTGATTTTTTTTTTCACCCCAGAGGAATCCTTATGTTTGTAAATGTTAGCAAAAATAAAATGCAATAGATTAATTGAACAGTATTATCAGTGAAACTTGTTTCATTTTTCTAATCTTTCCTGTTTCTGTTTGTTTCCCTTAATAGCATGAACTGATTTGAATTATTTCTCTTTGGGTACTTTTGCTTATCAGAATCAACCATGTTCTACGTAAGTCAGTACTCAAAACATTTCTAACATTTGTAGCTGTGCCTTAAGGTGATTTATCATACTGTTATATTTGTTTTCGATAGTTATGACTAGTTTAGACTATTTTTAAAAATTCCTGCTACCAAACTATTGAAATTTACTCCCAGTTTTAAGATATTTTTATTTTCTCTGTAACTCCTTTCAAAATGTATGGGACATTTTATTGCTCTTTTTTTCAAACTGAGCATGTGTGCTCCATAGACTTTGAATGGGTGGAGACATTCATTGAGAGCAGAGGGTAAAAATCAGCCCTTCTAAAGATAATGCTTAGCGAGTCTTCTCAAGATTATACTCATGTTAAGTAGATAGGACATAAATCTGTTTTCCTTGTAAGCAAAAATGTTAGAGAAGGTGTTAGCACAGCTTAAATTTGGATTTTAATTTCTTTTACTATGTCATTACATAGTGACTTTATCTATCTAGTATAACTCTTGGTTTTTGTTGAGAATGGCCTGATTAATAACTATGTCTAGGTATATGCCAGAGAAGCAGATGGATTGATGTTTCCAGTAGACTTTTAAAACTAGGAATCAGTCTGCAGCTCTGGCTTATATGATGAACAGAATTGTGTTGTGGTTGCCTTTAGCTCTGTTTTTGGAAATCTCTGGAATGATCAGTAAACTGGAGCAATAAACAACTTCAGTTATTGAATGCTAAGAATGACTAAGGAGATAGGCAAGTATACTTATGGGTGAAATGGTATGCAGTGTTAATATATCATTTATTTAAAAACTTAAAATAAGTTCTTCATACTGGAAAGTTAGCAGTGATGACGAGGACTGTCAGGATGACTTACTACCATTAGCAAATAGACAAGCTTTATCTGGAAACTGCTTTTTCTGTGAGCTCTTCCCTCTCATTGTTAAAAGGCCCCCCATTTTGTTTTTTAGTCCAGTAGCTTTAGGGGTACAAATAGTTTTTGGTTACATGGGTGCATTGTATTGTGGTGAAGAAGTCTGGGCTTTAAGTGTACTCACCACTCTGACCTGTTCACATTGTACCCATAGATTTTTCTTCCCTCCACCCTTCCTCCGTCTTCTGAGTCTTCAATATCCATTTGTACCATTCTCTATGCCTTTGCAGATCCTTAGTTTAGCTCCCACTTGTGAGAACATGTGGAGTTTAGTTTTCTGTTCCTATGTTAATTCACTTAGGATGATACTCTCCAATTCCATCCAAGAAATAATGCAAAAGACATTATTTCATTCTTTTTGATGGCTGAATAGTATTCCATAGTGTATATGTGTTGCATTTTCATTATCTGCTGATCATTTAGATTGATTGTACTTCTTTGCAATTGTGATTTGTGCTGCGATGAACATGTGAGCATGGGTGTCTTTTTTATATAATGACCTCTATTCCAAAGGGCCCCAAGTTGGTTAAGTATAGCAGTAGATAACAATTTAGAGCTATAAAAAGACTTGATTATTACCATTCTAAATTTCAAAAAAAGCCAGGTGTGCTCTGTAATTTTCTTGTGTTATGGGAAATTCAGTTTTGTTCCGCAGGAAATGAGCAATGTTGCCAACCACAAAGTTGTTGACTTGGCTTGCAGCTGTTAAATCACATACTAACTTTGATGTTCTCTATTTTAAAGGACTGTGTACCTATACCAAGCAGACTACTAAGATTTAAAAGGTATTCTGTATAAAAGTTAAATTGTCAGTGTTGACTTATAGCAGTAGTTTCCCAAATTATGTTTTAGAATGAAGATGATAAGTGTTTTTGGAAGACTTATAATATATACTAGCATATTAAAACATATTAGCAGATTAAAACCAAAGAAAATTCCGCAGTAAACACAATGGTTTGGATTTTTTTTAGACCTAGTTCTTCCTAAGTATTATTATTTTTTGAGTTGGGGGGGTCTCACTTTGTAGTATAGGCTGGTGTGCAGAGGTACAATCACAGCGCACCACATCCTTGACCACGTAGGCTCAGGAGATCCTTCCGCTTCAGCCTCCTGAGTAACTGGGACTACAGGTGCATGCCACCATGCCCAGCTAATTTTTATTTATTTTTAAATGTTTTTTGTAGAGAGGAGGTCTTGCTGTATTGGCCTAGGCTGTCTTGAACCCTGGTCTCAAACAATCCCGTCTCGGTCTCCCAAAGTGCTGAGATTATAAGGCATGAGCCACCAAATTTTTTTTTGTAGAGAGAAGGTCTTGCTGTATTGCCCAAGCTGTCTCGAACTCCCAGGCTCAAACAATCCTTCCACTTCAGTCTCCCAGAGCACTGGAATTATAGCCATGGGCCACCATGCCTAGCCTCTTTCTACTTTTTGACCACAGTTTTGCTCTTGTTGTTCTTTGCTTTTAAAATTATATTAACATTTAATTTTAAGATTATATTAACATTTCCAAAATATTAGTTTTGCATCACAGCTGAGGAACTCAGAACCAAGAGTGCGGCATTTTTTTTTTTTTTTTTTTGTAAAACAAGCATCAAATGTAGCAAACAAGTAAGTGAACTAGCATTCTGGGGTGGCAGTTAGGCGCATTGGGTGCCTTGATCTTCTTTGTTGCCTGTGTGACTTATTACAAGAAACAGCTCGGTATCAGGAAATGGAAAGCTTTGCAGACTGGCATGCTCAGCAAGAATGTACAGGGGCATTCAGGCCCATAACTGACTGTTTCACCCATTATTGCGTGTTCTGAATGAGATTAGCATATGGCGATTTTTAGGCACAGTTATTTCATTTTCTATTTTAAAGAAGCATTGCAGTTTTTTGTTTTTTTTTTTTTTGAGTTGGAGTCTCACTCTGTCGCCCATGCTGGGCTCCGGCGATCCTTCCGCCTCAGCCTTCCAAGTAGCTGGAACTACAGGCACGCGCTACCACGCCCGGCTAATTTTTGATTTATTGTAGAGATGAGGTCTCGCCAAGTTGCCCAGCCTTTTACCTTATGTTGCTCTCTAGTTATCACCTTCCTTTCTTGATCAGCCTGATTCTTTTGATCTTTACATGTTTGTTTCCTTTGCCAATATACTTTATCTGGTTTATATTCTCACCACATCTTTTATAAACAGTCAAGGTTACCTGACTGCATAATTTAGTAGATATCGTTCAGTTCTCATATTGCTTGATTTCTCTGTTGAATTAAAACTGTGAATTTTCGTCTTGAAATTCCTTCCTTATTTCTGATATCTAGACGCTTTCTACTTTTCTTGACTTCTCTTTCTTTTTTTTTCCTCCTAGTGAACTCTTTGTACTTACTCTATACTCCTTAAATTTTGATGCTTTCCACAGCATGGAATTTTGTAATAGTCTACTATTTTCTTCCTTCATCTGACCATCCTTCAGTATGTCATTTGCACAATGTGCATCATATTTGTAGAATACAAGTTGAATATCCCTCATCCGATAATCTGAAATCTGAAGTGCCCCCAAATCTGAAACTTTTTGAGTACCATGTGATGTCACAAATAGAAAATTCTACACATAAGTACTAAGCACAAATTTTGTTTCATGCACAAGATTATTGAAAAAATTGTATAAAATTACCTTCAGGCTATTCATGTAAGTTGTATATGAAACATAAATTTCGTGTTTAGAATTGGGTTCTGTTCCTTAAATATGTCAAAATGTATATGCAAATGTTCTAAAATCTAAACAAAATCTGAAATCCAAAAACACTTCTGGTCCCAAGTATTTTGAATAAGGGTTACTCAACCTGTTTACATTTGATTTTTTTTTTTATTTTCAGTGTTCTCCTACTGAATCTACCCCCATATCCCCAACATTTAATACCATGTAATATTAAAACTTTCAAATATATAGAAAAGTTTGAAAGAATTATACAGGTAACATCCATTCATGGGGTCTACAGTTGTTAACAGTTTGCCATATTTGTATTGTTGTTTATCTGTCAGTCCATCTTGTTTTTTGATGCTTTCAAAGTAAGTTGCAAGCCGGGTATTGTGGCTCACACCTGTAATCCCAACACTTTGGGAGGCAGAGGTGAGAGGATTGCCTGAACCCAAGCATTCAAGACCAGCCTGGGCAACTTGGAGAGACCTTGTCTCTACAGTAAACCAAAAAATTAACCGGGCTTGGTGGCACATGCCTGTGGTTCCAACTACTTGGAAAGTTGAGGCAGGAGGATCACCTGAGCCTAGCAGGTTGAGGCTGTGGTGACCGTGAGCATGCCACTGCACTCTAGCCTGGACAACAGATTAGGACTTTGACTCAAAAAAACCCAAACCCCTCCCTCCCAAAATACAAAGTAAGTTTCAGAAGTCAGTGTACCTCTCTGAAAACCACATACTTATCATTAGAGCTTAATATTTGTTTACAGTTCTTTTTCTTTGGGGGTGAAAACTACATATATTGAAATGCACAAATTTTATATGGCCTATTGGATGAATTTTGACAAATGCATATACCGGTGTAACCTTAACCACTTTTAAAATATAGAGCAGGTGTCAGCAAACTATGGTCCAACTCCTGTTTTTGTAATCAAGTTTTATTGGACATAGCAATGATCATTCATTTACAGTGGCAGAGATGAGTGCAGTCATGGGTGGCATAACAACTTTGCATTCAGTGAGGGACCTCTATATGAATGGTAGTCTCATAAGATTGTTTATGTTTAGATATGTTTATATACATAAGTACCATTGTGTCACAATTGCCCACGGTATTCAGTACAATAACATGCTGTACAGGTTTGTGGCCTAGGAGCAATAGGCTATTCCATGAAGCCTAGATATACAGGAGGCTATGCCATATAGATTTAAGTACACAATATGATGTTTGCACAATGATGAAATCACCTAACAAAGCATTTCTCAAAATGTGTCCCTGTCGTCAGTTGACACATGACTGTATTTGAGGCAGCACCTGCAAAGCCTGGAATATTTACTATTCTGCCTGTCTTAACCAGCTTGAACTACCATGATAAGGTACCACAGACTGGGTGACTGAATGGGAATTTATTTCTCACCTTTTTGGAGGCTGGGAAGTTCAATATGTATTATGGGGCTGATTTGGTTCTCTGGTGAGGGCTCTCTTCCTGGCTTGCAGACTACTACTTTGTGTCCTCACATGGTAGGGAGAGCTCTGGTTTCTCTTCCTTTTGTAAAGACATTCATCTCATCATGGGGACCCCCACCCTCATGACCTCATCTAAACCTAATTACTCCCAAAGGTCCCACCTTCAAATATCATGACTTTGGGGATGAGGGTTTCAACATATAAATTTTGGAGAGGCATAACCTTCAGTTTGTACCACTGCCTTTACTGATATATGTTACTGACCCAGTACAGAACATTACCGTCACCCTAGAAAATTCCTTTATTACTCTTACCAGTCAATTCCTACTCCCCCCAGATGATTGCTGATTTTTTTCACTTCAAATTACCTAGTTTTTGGCTATTCTGGAATCATACAGCACATAGTCTGCAAAGCTTATTTAATTCAGTATGAAGTTTTTGAGAGCCATGTTATTGTGTATATCAGTAGCCCATCCCTTTCAATTGTTAAATAGTTTTTCATCATATAAATTATATGAATATACTACAGTTTGTCCATTGCTGTTGATGGATATTTGGGTTGTTTCCAGTTTGGGGCTATTATGAATAAAACTGTTATGAATATTCTTGTGCGAATCATTTTGTGGACATACGTTTTTATTTTTCATGGGTGGAATTACTAATAGGGTAAATGTATATTTAATTTTATGAAGAACTGGCAGATTTTTTTTCCAGAGTAGTTGTGCCATTTTATAATTGCATCGTTAATGTATGAAAGTTTTGGTTACTCAAGAACTTTGCTAAAATTTTGCTGTTGTGGTGCTCCAGAGGTGCAGTCAGCTAATATGCAGTATTTTAAAAATTATACTGTTGTCAGTCTTCTTAATTTTAACCATCCAGGTGGGCTTATTGAATTTTTGAAGTTTAAAATTCCCATTCTTAGCATTCAAATTCCTTATCTGGGTCTTCCATACGTGTACAGTGTCAGAGCTCATCATTCCATCTTCTTTATTTTTGTGCACTGATTGTTAGAGTCCAGCAGGACCTACTTATTATTAGTTCTTCAGTCACAGTATATTCTCTCTTATTTCCCTGACTTCATATGTGTTTATTTCTCATCTGAAGTTCTGTGCTACTCCTCTGGTTTGTTTGCCACATATAATCCTGTTCTTAAAATGCAAAAACCCCTTTAAATCTACAATTGGTTTTTTGCATCTATTTTAAGCTTATGTCCTCAATTAAAGTTATCTATTAAAGGGATATTAGATAAAAGAACTGAGTATCATGTGTTCTCACTCATAAGTGGACCTTGAACAACTATTGTAATACTATAAAAAAAAGGATTGACAGTAGTGAGAAACCGTGGGGGCATGGGGCGCTGGAGAGGTAGAATTGGCAGTAGTGGGAAACTGCCTGGGGAAGGGGGGTGCACACCTCATCAACAGGGGTACCTGCACAATGAATATTTGTACACCTAACCCTGAATTGTACCCACAATTTTAAAATAAAAAATTTAAAGGTTAAAAAAAAAATCTACAATTGGAAGAGGGAGGGAGGCAGGGAGAGATTCTTGTCTCTGTCAGCTGCATCAAGGCAAAGGAAAGCTAAGAATCACAGCATTAGAGAACTTGTTATACTGAATTATGAGTTTGTATGTCTTTCTCCCTTCTTGGCTAGTGCTTTCCTCAAAGGTGCTTCAGAGTTCTGTGAATGCCTAATTTTTATTTCAACTTTATAATAGGTTTTTGCATTAAAAAACTATAATTGGGGAAATTCACACTCAAATCTGTTGTGTACTAGTTAGTAACACCAAGTTACATACCAGTACTCAAATGTGTTTTATACTAAGTTGTATGTAACTTGAAGATCGTATTGTGTTAATTTGTGTTGCCAAGGTAAATTGTTTTTAAACAGACCCCAGATTAACATTTCTCTTGCTATTTCGGTGCATGTTGTGATATTAACTGTAAATGTGTCATTGATTTGGTTGAATTTACCTCTTTAAAAAAATTATGCAAATGAGTAAACTACTTCAGCACACCTAAATCATGCTGATTCAAATGCTAGTCTTTGGTTAAGCATATGTGAGCAGTATGTGACCAAGTAATGGAGTAACATGTGTAGTAATAAGTAAATGTTTTGGAATTATATCATGAAAATACCGTATTATAGATAGTTTATAGTTTATGTTTTGAGTGTCCTTTGTCAGATTAATGCTTAAAGTATGGGAACAGTTTTTTGGTATTATTGACTATGAAACAAAGGTCCTACAACTAATTTATTCAATATGTAATAATTTATGAATTATTTCTACCTGCTTCTGTTTTATTCTGTTTTAAGGTGCTGAAATTCTTTTTTAGGTGTTGGTGAATAAGACAGTTAAGTTCTTGTCTCATGGCTCATACTTTGGTGGAGGGAAGGCAGAAAAATAAGTATGCATAATTTCAGGTAGTAATAAATGCTTTGAAGAAAATAAAGCAGGTTGATGGAGTGAATAATACATTTTATCAATAAGGAACTAGCAATAAAAGAACAGTAATTACTTATATTATGTTAGTAATACGTTGAGAACTCGGCTAAGTGCTTTGTACCTACCAGCACGCTTACTCCTCAGAATATTTCTGTGAAGTGGATAATGTCATTATCTTCCTTTTGTGGATGAGAAACATGAAATACAAAGAAGTTAGATAATAGGCCCAGCTGTGATGAAGCTGGTATGCAAACTTGTGTGTTTTAGTTTTATATTGCTGCGCAACAAACTACTCTAAATAAAAGCATTTGATTATCTTTTAAGATTTCATGGGTTGAGTATGATCAGCAGAGTGGTGATTCTACTCTACATGTTGTTAGCTGGGGCTGCAGTTGTTTTGGGGCTTGCTTGGGTCGGAACTTCCAAGATGGCTCACTCAGGTAGTACTGACTATTGTCTGGGATCTCAGCTAAAATTGTTGACTGGGGCATCTGAGTTCTCTGTGTGCCCTCTCAGTGTGACCTCGGCTTCTCACAGCATAGAAGGAAGGGAAAGCTGACATTCTTAAGGCCTGTGCTTAGAAGTTCAGAATGTCATTTTTGCTGTATCCTGTTGGTCAGAGCAATGGCAAGTCCAGCTCAGATTCAGAGGAAGAGAAAACTACTTCCATCTGTCAATGGGGAGAGGCATGCACATACATGGCGGGAATAAATTGATGATGGTCATCTTTGGAGATGATATACCACACCAGTCAATTTGACCTCTCAGTAGGTAGGGAACAGGTTAGTCAGGGGATTCCATCCACTCTGAAGGTCTGATATTCCGACAGAAACTTCTAGTTGATGAATATTGCAGGTGCGATAATGACCTGTAGTGGAAATGAGTTTGTTGGTTTAAGAAATTAGAAAGCTGATGGCAGCAGCAAGATACAGGGGATGCTTAGAGTGGAATGGGACAAAATATAGAAGTAAATTGTATGCTGGTATGCCGGATTTGATAGAAGAATGGAGCTCTCATAACTTCAGTTTATAATTTTTGTTTCATGAAAACAGTTAGGTCCTGCTATGTAATTTGGAAGTCCCAGTGCCAAGTGAAAATGTGAACCTCTGGCCTGGTGTAGGGAAGTCAGGATCCCCTTTTTACAGCTGTACAGACTTCCAAAGGATTACAGTCTCCATGCCAGGATGCGTTTATTACTGGATCAATGTAATAATCCAGTAAGAGGCCCCTCACTGAATGCACCATGGTGATGCTAGCTTGGGATCAGGTTGACTGTTTCCTTGCCTTATCCCACTTGCTGGGTAAGGATGGGGAGGTCGAGCTGTACCTCAGGGTTCAACTGACTGAGAACTTTTCCTGAAGGGGCAAATTGCTTGTAAGCTGAATTTCCAAGCCATGGGAACATGCGCCATTGGAGTCCTCTTGGAGTTCACTTATAAAACTTGTACTGAGAGATTACATAATATTATATTTCAAGACAATGACCATAGAACATTAAATCCCAGTCATGGGGCCCTTGTGAGTGGTGGTCCTGTGGGACTCCAGTTATTTCATGCTCATGAAGATGGCCCTAAAAGCAGTGTTACTATGGGATGGTGGTGGACATGGTGATGCTAGTAAACTTTTTCTGTAAAGCACCAGATAGTATTTTAGGCTTTGTAGGCCATGTGGTCTCTGTCACTGCTACTCAGATCTGTCATTGTAGTGCAGAAATATCCATTCTCAAATATGAAAACAAATGAATGTTGTTTTGTGTTCCAATAAAACTTTATTTGCGAAAGTAGACAGGCTAGATTTGGTCTACTGGCCATAGTTTGCCCACTCTGATGTAGATAATATAGCAGTGTATTTCACATAGGCCTGAAATTTGGGCCTGTTGAAAGATGCTTCTGAGAAATTAATTTTATTACTTCACTCAATCTCTAAATATATTCTTAGGAATCTGGTGAGGCTGTTGTACAGCTCTTACTTTTACCTAGTCGGACACCTCATCTGTCACTGTAATTAGGATAGAGGTAGTGGGTAGTGGAATAGAGAATGATACTCCCTGTGAGAATGGCAAAGACAAGTTGTTCAAGTATGGTGGAATCTTCATATGAGGCCATTCTTGTCTGCCTTATTTAAAATCACTATATCCCCTTCACAGTACTTTCTATCCCCATTCCCTGTTCCAGTTTTTATCCATACTACTTTTGACTATCTGATGCTCCAAGTATTTTGCTTATTTCCTGCCTCCCTTCTTCCTCCCTGAATGTAAGCCTCATGAGAGCAGAGAGATTTTTGTCTGTTTTGTTCACTGCTTTCTTTCTGTACCTGGCTGGCACATGGTAGTTTCTCATAAGTATTTGGTAAGAGTGGATGAGTGAATGGTGGTAGCTTGAGACCAATTTTGTAGACTCAAAACCTAGCCTATGTAATTTTATTCTTATTTTTATATTTGTTTTATCATTGCTACTGAGGCTTGGGCTCCTTAAGGTGGTGATTTTTTTGATTCCCTTCCAGCTTAACATATATTGCTTAGTGTATCTCTCTCTCTCTCTCTCTGAATGATGTCCTTTGGAGTCATTCAGGAAGTAACCATGAAGCCATAATGCAGTGGCCTTACCTAGTACTTTCAGTAACTGTGGCATTGTATATACCGCTTTGATTTTTCTCATCTGTTTTATATTGATTACTTAGCAACTATTTCCTTAATATCTGACCTAAATTCTATAATATTATCTAATTATATGTGTATTGATAATGCATTATTTTAGAGTTTTGTATGTGTTCTATATATGTAGGCCTCACTTGAGTTTAAGTAACTATGGAATAGTAGGTGGAATAAATCTGCTGGTTTTTATTTAATATACGTTTACTGACAAAATCATTATAATTAAGACCATGCAATTGCAAATCATCATATGTCTATGTTTTCGGGCCATGTTGTTATGGTTTCTTTCAAAAGTTTGATCACTTAGCTGGAATTAAGGTGTGGGCAGAATTCTTGTTAAAGACATGCCAAATACAAGTTGGGAAATGCTTCAGTCATCTAAGATTTATTATCAGATTCTATTTCAAGGTTTTGACTTGCTTATAAGATTTGTTTGAACACGAACAATTTAATATTTTAAAAGTTCAGGAATGTGTTGTGGTTTAGTTTGTCTATGATGTTTTTTCAGAATTACTCATAACATTATATAAAGAGATTGTGCTCTTTGAACAGAGGCATTGGGAATAAGGAACATTAACTGAAGTTTATTGTGTAAAACAATCTTTTAATGTGATGATGTTAGCCTCTTTACTATTTTTTGAGGGTTTCTTAGGACATATAGCCTGCTGAATGTTGGACTGAAGAAATCCAGTAGTGGCAATTTTTTGTTTTTTTTTTTGAGTTGGAGTCTCACTCTATCACCCAGACTGGAGTTCAGTGGCACGCTCCCAACCACCGCAGCCTCGACCTGCTGGACTTCGGCGATCCTTCCACCTCAGCCTTCCAAGTAGCTGGAATTACAGGCGTACTACCATGCCCAGCTAATTTTTCAATTTATTGTAGAGATGAGGTCTCGCCAAGTTGCCCAAGCGGGTCTCGAACCCGCGGACGCAGGCAAATCCACTCACCTCAGCCTCCCAAAGCATGGGATTACAGGCTGAGCCACCGAGCCCGGCTATACTTCTTATAGAACATTTGTTTTCCTCACCTCGGGAGAACTAACTGTCTTCTAAATCAGATGACTTTTTGTATGAACTCCCCCAAAAGGAAGACTCTTGAAATAACACTTGAGACCCTCTTAAGTTTTTGTTTGTAACCTTTAGAGAGCAACATGAGCACTTGCTTACCTTATCTCTGCTTAATTTGTTACTGTGTTACACTTCAGCCATGTTTTGAACTAGATGCTCTTGTTCTCTTTGCCCAGCCCCTCTCCAAACAGCAAACAGCACCCCCAAGCCAGGCTCCCTGCTTTGAACATATTCTCCCTTTCTCTTTTCTCCCTCCTTCCTCCAGGACTCATTTCTGTTCTGTGTTCAGATCTATGTTTAGATGTTACGTGCTCCAGAAAACCTTCTCTTCTCATTTGCCTCCCCACTGCCTTTTCCCACTCTTTCAAGTTCTGCGTGTGCTTTTAACACTTGTCAAGTATCCCTGTCATAGCTCTTATTTCATGGTGTGCATTTCCCCTGTAGACTGTAAACTCCCTGGGAAGTAGAGCTTACACCTGTCATATTTAAAATGGTATATAGCCTTGTCCTGGGCATATTACATACTACAGGTGCAAAATAGATACTTCTTGAAGAAATGACACTTTTTCTGAATGATTCCATGTGTATGTATGGGGATACTGATATATAATATTTATAAAGCAGTAAATAGCTTTACAGATTTCTGTGTTGTAAAAGTAGTAATGTATTGCACAGCTTATGCAGTGTTGATATTCTTGATGTCCACAATTAGGGTATATACTTTGCTGTAAGTATGGTGTTGATGAATTAGTTTAGATGCATTCTGGTGTTTTCACTTAACTGCTCCTCTGACCAGTGGCTTGCTTTTGCAAGATAGTAACTGTGGTTAGGTTATTTGGTCTATTACTTGTGCAAAAGAGAAAACTAAACTGTGGTCTAATGTTATGGAAGAAGGGGAGTCCTGAGTGATCATTTTCTTCAACCTTCTTATGTCATATGACTGTCAAGAGGAGGTTCTGTTCAAGGTTATGCAAGGAAACTTGGAGGAGAGATTTTATTTTATTACTGGAAACATATCAAATGACTTAAAATACATCTAAGATTCTGGGAAATAAAAGTTTTATGATAGGTAAATTTTTTTTTTCATGGTGATGCCGGACATAGGGGGCCTGAGTAGTATAGCGAGAGAGTCCTGTGGTCACCTAGCTACTAAGTGAACCCAACTGATGGCATAGAAACCACCCTTCCGTCATCTTTCGCTGGGCTGGATTCCATTAGTAGGCAAGTTTTCCTTAAATATTGTATTAAAAAAAATCAAATAGTATGTGTGTACAGTTTTAAAAGTCTGAGAACCAAAAGACAAATAATGAGAAACAACAGTCTCCTCTTCCATTCTTCCTCCTCCAAGACTGTTTCAACTACTTTATTTAACTCCATATTTTTAAAACATAAACTGATCCAGCTACTTGTTGATTTAGTAATTTTACTTTGCTTTCTTACATGTCCTTTCTTTCTCTACTCAGATTGTGATCTTTGTAGTCCCACCTCTTGAATTAAAATCTTGGTTCCTCACAATTGTGTGACTTTGTGCCAGCTACTCAATGCTGTAGTTTCCTTTTCTATAAGGATAGTACAGGTACCTGTCTCAGAATTATTGTGAGGATTAATCACTGTATGAAAACTACCTAATTTTTTGTTAAATCAGTGATTAAGATTTACATTTCACGACTATAAAAATGTTGACTCATCACTAAGTTAAGTAGCGAATTTTATATAACTTTAAAAATACTTCATGGCATTAGCTAATTTTTATTTCTTGAGTTGTCTACATATCTGTTGTTAATTTTTTGTGTATTCTTTGGTACTTTCCAAAATTTGCTTCGCAGGCATTTAATTTATTTTTTGCATGGTCAAATGTGTGTGTCAGATTCATTTATTTTTTCTTCAGAGACATTCTTCTTAGGGCCCTTCAGCCTCCTGTTTCATTTGTGTTGTTTGTTGTCCTGTTTCATTTGTATTGTTTGTCTTCTTTAGTTATGTTGGAGCTCCTAGTTATTGCATTACAAGGCTTTCTCTGTGTTTGGTTTAATCCTTTATTTTGGTGGAACATGTTTTACAGTAGGTTCCTAATAATGGATATTTGGTAGGTTTTAACAAATTAAGTTGTTAAATTTGCTGGCATAAATCTCATAATCTTTAAGACCTGTGCTGATAGCCCTTTTTCATTCCTAATATTGGGGATTTGCTTTATTCAACTTGAATAGTGTAGCTATTTTTTGTCAGTTTTGTTGATCTTTTTAAAGAATCCACTTAAATTTCTATGTTCTATGACACTAATTTCTGTTTTTACCTTACTTACTATTTTCTTCCTTTTATGGACACTTATTTGGTATTTTCCTAGGTATCTTATTTTCTAATTTAATTTTTCTGTTGAAGGGAACACAGTATGATTTTATTCCTTTTAAATGTATTGAGACTTATTTTGTGATCTGATATGTCCATCTTGGTAATGTACTGTGTGCATTTGAAAAGAATCTGTATTCTTCAATTGTTGGATATAGTGTTGTATAAATGTCAAATTAAATTGGTTCATAATATTGTTCTGATCTTCCATGTCTTTACTGATTTTTGTTTTTGCATTCTAATTGCTGAGCAAGAGGTATTAAAATCTGCTACGATTATGGAATTACCCCTTTTAGTTATCTCAGTTTCTTGCTTTCTGTATTTTGAGGCACCATTATTATGAAATGGTCTGCTCTATCTCTGGTCTTCAAGTCTAGTTCATGTGATACTAATATAGCTATTCCAGCCTTCTTATTTTATAGTTTTGCGTGGCATATCTTTTTCTTTGTTTACTCTCAAGCCATCTGAGTTCTTTGAGTGTGTCTTCTGTTGGTGACATAATTGGATCTTGCTTTTAAGTGTCTACTTTTCATTGTAGTGTTTGCATTTAATATAATTATTAATATGGTTGGTCTGGGTCTACCATTATATTGTTTTCTATTTGTCCTTCCTGTTTTTTTTGTTCCCCTTTTTACCTTTTTCTGTCTTCTTTTGGATCATTTTATTTTTGAAATTTCTATTGCCTTTTTAGCTTTCTGTGGTTGCTCTTAAATTACAAATGTATATTTAGCATTAATACTGTATCTCTTCATATCACATGTAGACCTTTGTAACCTCATAGGTCCATTTACTTCCTAATCACTGCTAACCTTTATGTTAAGTCATAGGTATTATGTTAGAAACATATTCACCATTCCCTGTGTTCTCTATTCATTCCTGAAGACACAAGTTACCCCTTATCAAATTTTTTCAGCCTGAAAACTTCCTTCAGCATTTTTTTTCTTTTCTTTTCCTTTTTTTTTGAGTTGAAGTTTCACCCTGGTGCACAGGCTAAAGTGCGGTAGCATGCTCACTGTGGCCACCACAGCCTCAACTTGCTGGGCTCAGGTGATCCTTCTGCCACAGCCTTCCAAGTAGCTGGAACTATAGTCGTGTGCCACCACACCCAACTAATTTTCTGAAAATGTCTTTATTTTTGCCCTCATTCCTGAAGTATAGAGTTGGGTATAGAATTTGGGTATAGAATTCATGGCTGAGTTCCCCACCCCCCAGCTTGTTAAAGATAAGCTTCCTTTTTTTTTCTGACCATCATGATTTCTGATGAGAAGTCTATAATTATTTGAATCATTGGTTCTCTGTATGTAACATATTGGTTTTCTCATGTTGCGTATAGTAATTTTCTTTATCTTTCATTTTTAGAAGTTGTATTATGATATGTCTGGGTGTGGTTTTCCTTGAATTTATTCTGTTTGTGCCTCATTGAAACTGAATTTGTAAATTTTCTTCTTTCACTAATTTGAGGAATTATGGCTATTATTTCTTTGATGTTTTTCCTGCCCTGGTCTCCCTCATTTCCTTCAAGTCTCAAATTTAACATTTTTAAGGGTTTTTAAAGTCACCATTTTTTTTCAATTCTTCTTTCTTATTTTATTTTATTTTTTTGAGATCAGGTTTCACTTTGTCATCTAGGCTAGAGTACTATGCCATGATCATGGCTCATCGCAGCCTCAACCTCCTTGGCTTAAGTGATTCTCCTGTCTCGGCCTCCCAAGCAGTGGGACTACAGGTGCAAACCACCATGCCTGGCTAATTTTTTATTTTTTGTAGCAACAAGGTCTCGCTATGTTGCCTTAGGCTGTTCTTGAACTCCTGGACTCAAGCAGTTCTCTCACCTTGGCCTCCTAAAGTGCTGGGATTACAGGCATAAAGCACCGCACCTGACCTTGTCTATTCTTTATGGTCAGTATATTCTATACGTTACTTTAAGTTCACTGCTTCTTTCCTCTTACCTTCATTGTGCGATTAATTCCATCTAGAGCATTTTTTATTTCACATATTTTTCCTTTCTAAGTTGTTTATGTGGCTTATTTTTTCACATTTTTTTTGTTTTCTATTTATCTGATGAGATTTCATTCATTTCAAGGTAATTTTGCTTTACTTTCTGGAACACAGTTATGATAGCTAGTTTAAAATCCTAATAAGATAACTATATCCAGAGCTATCTTGGAGTTGGCATCTGCTAAAATTTCCTTTACTCGGGAGAATGATTTATATTTTTCAATATTTATAGTAATTTAGGGTTTTATCTTGTATCTTCTGAATGCTTTGCTATGGTCCTCAGGAGAATTTTGAAATTTTTGGTTTAGTAGACTATCAACTCACTTAGATTCATAGTATAAATAGGGTCTCATACTCTGTGTATAATGGTTTAAATCTTCAATTTTTTAGACCTTTGCTAATCTGTTTTGGATCAGTCCTACACATGCATGGCTTAAGAGCTAATCATGTACCCTTTACTTTCTGACCTGCCTGGGCTCCGTTCCATTTTCTCTGGCTAGAAATAGCAGGGTTTCTATTGGGGTTTTAGCAGCCCACGCCTCTGTTCCTCTCACCTGTGGACCCACCTCAGAGCAAAGCTGCAACAAAGAAAGGGAAACTTGTCTGATGCAGATTGCTTCACCAAGTTTTAGCTTTCTTCCTCATCCCTGCCTGTTTTCTTTATGTTTAGAATGTCCAGAGAGTTTGTTTCTTTTTTTCATTTTTTTATTTTGTCCTGAGTTTATAGTTGCTTTTAGTTTGGAGGGTTGGCGTGTAAAGGGCTACTGCTATGCTGGAACTAGAGCCAACTGTAGATTTTTGAGATTTTTTTTTTTTTTCTGTCCTTGTATTAACTTTCCTTCTAGTTTTGTTGTTGTTGTTGTTATTGTTGTTGCTGTTGTTTTGGGTTTTTTTACAAGAGTTGAGAAGGTTTCATGTTGGAAGTTTGCTTTAAATCTGGGAATTTCTTTGTGCCTATTTATGTCCTATGTATGTATTTCTGTATTCTTGATTTGCTGATCTGTGGGTTTCAGTATTTTTTCATTTCTTGGTGAGCCAGTCTTTTCATCGGGGGCTTCCCAAATGTCAGTGTCTGCAATTCAGTTACGAAGCTGTGGCAATGGTTTAGGTAAGTGATAATAATGGCTTGGATTAGGGAGTGACATTGAGGAGAAGTGGATGGATGAATTCAAAGATGTGTGTGTGTATGTGTGTGTGTGTATATGCGCTCAAGTCAGCATTACTAATACTCAGAAAGGTCAGTTGTGGAGGGGCAGGGTAGATTACTACTTGTGGATTTTTATTGGAGGCATCTTTTTCTTTTTTCTTTTTTTAGTCAGAGTCTCACTCTGTTATTCAAGCTGGAGTGCAGTGGCACGATCATAACGCACCACAGCCTTGACTTCCTGGGCTCAGGCTGTCTTTCTGCCTCAGGCTCCTGAGAAGCTGGAACTACAGGCATGCGCCACCATGCCCGGCTGACTTTTTTGATTTTTGTCAGAGATGAGGACTCACTATGTTTCCCAGGCTGGTCTCAAATTGCTGGTCTCAAGTGATCCTCCTGCCTCTCAAAGTGCTGGGATTACTGACATGAGCCATCGTACCTTGCCCATTGAAGGCATCTTAAAATTAAAAGATCCTGATTTAAATCTGGAGTTTGAATCTTGATTCTGCCTCTAACTAGGTGTGACAATTCTTCCTTACAGTTTTGTCATCTGTAAAAGGGATGATGATATCTGCCTCAGAAGACTTTTTTATTTTAAGTACTTAGAGATATTAATATTTCTAAAAAAAACCCTCTAAATAAACCATTCCCATTTTATAGATGATAAAAATGAGGCCCAGACCAATCAGAGTTAATAAATGCTGAGGCTTGGATTTGAATCAAGAGTCTCCATGTACTTTAACTAGTATGTTGCTTCTTCCTAGCCCAATGTATGTGATTGAGGATAGGCTCGCTGGCACAAATCGTTATTTAATTTATGTGCATTAAATAAACTGTGCATTAAAACACTGCACAGTGTTTTATTGACCTCATTAAAAATGAAATTACTATATAATAAAATACTTTCAAATCTTTTTGCATCAGCAGTGTTTTAGTTTTGTTATCTAAAGGTTTCTCTTTAAAGCAAAATATAAAGTTTGAAATTTAAATTGACAGGTTTTTCTTATCTAAAACTATTTTGTAAATGTGTTGTATTTTGTATACTAAGGTAGCTTTGTTGGAATTTGAGTACCATAAAGAACCAACTACTCAACTTTTCTCTGGGTAATATTTTTGCTCTAGTTTCATCAAAGACCAGTGAGAGCATATGTTTGTCTTGTGCATCTTTGTTCCTATTGCAAATGAATGCGCTAATGAAATTCAGGTGTATAATTTTACTAGAAAATGCCAACCAATCTTGTCAAGTTTTTTTTTTTAACTTCCGTATAACAATGTTTTTATATTGACTAGTACCTTTAGAAATGTGGCATTATAGTGACCATTGTAACTTGAAAATAAGTATTATTTATACAGTAGTAAAGAAATATGAACCTTCCAAAACAGAAAGCACCAGGTCCAGATGAGTTCCCTGGTGAATTCTTTCTTAGTCTGTGTTGTGCTGCTGTAACAGAATACCATAAACTGGATAATTTATAAGAAAAAAATTATTTCTCACAGTTGTGAATGCTGAGAAGTTCAATATTAAGGTGCTAGCATCTGGCGAGAGCCTTTGTGCCGTATCTTCTCTTGGCAGAGAGCAGAAGGGCAAGAGAGTATAAGTGGAAGGGGGCTGAACTCATCCTTTTTTAGGAACCCATTCACACAGTAACAACATTATTCCATTCATGAGGGCAGAGTCCTCATGACCTAATCACCTCTTTAGAGGTCCCACCTCTCACATGTTGCACTGGGGATTAAATTTCCACTGCATGAACTTTGGAGGGCACATACAAACCGTAGCTCCTACCAGTAATTTAAGGAAGAAATTATTTCAATTCTCTATAATTTCTTCCAGAAGATTAAAGGAGAGGGAGTACTTCCTAATTTATTTTATGAGGCCAGCATTTTACCTTAATGCCCAAACCAGACAAGACATTATATTGCAAGAAAAGAAATCCGTAGACCAATATCTCTTATGAATGTAGATATAAAAGTTCTCTATAAAATATTAGCAAGTAACATCCAACAGTGTATAAAAATAATTATACACCATGGCCACATGGGATTTATTCCAGGTCTGCAAAGCTGTTTCAACATTCAAAAATTTGTTAATGTAATCCTTCACATCTGTAGGCTAAAGAAGAAAAATCACATGATCATATAATTGGTGCAGAGAAAGCATTTGACAAAATCCAGTACCCATTCATGATCCAACTCTCAGCAATCTAGTAATGGAGGGGAACATCTACTAAAAACCTCCATAGAACACCATACTTTGTACTTGATAGTAAGAAACTCTTAAGTTTTGTTGCTAAAAATGAGGCAAAAATACTCCCTCTCACCACTGCTTTTCAACATAATACTAGAAATTCTAGCTGATGCAATACGTCAAGAAAGGAAATCAAACTTACAGAATAGGAGGGAAAAGATAATAGCTATCTTTGTTTGCAGAGGGCATGATCATCTCTGTAGAAAATCTGAAAGAGTTGACAAAAACAGAACAAATATTTTCCTGGAACTCATGAGCAATTATAGCAAGCTTACAGAATACAAGATCTGTTGTTTTCCTGTACACTAGCAGGAACAAGTGGAATCTGAAATTAAAACATAATATTATTTATATTAGCATTCCCCCATAAGGAAATACTTAGGTATAAATCTAACAAAATTTGTGTAAGATTTATATGAGGAAAACTGCAAAACTTTGATGAAGGAAATAAAAAAACTAAATAAATGGAAAGATATTCCGTGTTTATGGACAAGTAAACTCAATATAGTTAAGATGACAGTTCTTCACAACTTAATCTGTAAATTCAGTGAAATCCCAATTAAAATCCCAACAAGTTATTCTGTGAATGTTGACACACAGAAATTTACATGGAGAGGCAAAAGATTCAGAATAGCCAACGAAATATTAAAGGAGAACAAAGTTGGAGGACTGACACTTCCTTCAAGAGTTACTATAAGCTGGGCATAGTGACTCACACCTGTAATACCAGCACTTTGAGAGGCAGAGGCGAGAGGATTGCCTGAGTCCATGGGTTCGAGACCAGCCTGGGCAACATGGTGAGACCTTGTTTCTACGATAAATAAAAAAATTAGCTGAGTGTAATGGCTCATGCCTGTAGTTCCAGCTACTTGGAAAGCTGAGGCAGAAGGGTCGCCTGAGCCCAGCAGGTCCAGGCTGTGGTGGTGAGACTCCAACTCAAAAAAAAAAAAAAAGAGATTTACTATAAAGTTGTGGTAATCAAGACAATGTGGTGATATTCATGGAAAATATAGACAAATAGATTAGGGAAACAGAATAAAGAACCCGGAAATGGATCACATATTATAGTCAAGTGATCTTGACAAAGGAGCAAAGGCAATACAGTAGAGCATAGATGCTCTTTTCAACAAATGCTGCTGGAACAACTGGACATGCACGTGCAAAAAAATGAACTTCGGCACAGGCATCAATTTTCACAAAAATCAACTCAAAATGAATCACAGATCTAAATGTAAAAGGCAGAACTCTCAAACTTCTAAAAGATAACATAGGAGGAAATACACATGACCTCGGGTCTGGTGATGACATTTTTCTTTTTTGTTTTGAGATGGGATCTCATTCTGTCACCCAGGCTGGAGTACAGTGGCACAATCATAGCTTACTAAAGTCTCGAACTCCTGAGCTCAAGTGATCCTCACACCCTCCCAACCCCAAGTAGCAGGTGGGTACCACCATGCTGGGTACCATCAGCTAATGGTGATGACTTTTTATAAAGAAAAAATTGATAAGCCAGATTTCATTAAAATGAGAAATTTCTGCTCTGTGAAAGATGCTGCCAAGAAAATAAAAAGACAAATCACAGACAGGGATTTGCAAAAGACCTATCTGATAAAAGACTATCACTCAAATATACAACGTACTCTTAAAACTGAACAGTAAGAAAACCCAACCCTATTAAAAATGAGTCAAAAACCTTAACAGATACTTTACCAAGGAAGACAGATGGCAAGTATGCATATGAAAAGATATCTGCTCTACATCATTTTGAAATGCAAAACAACGATTAATTTATCACTACACATACACCTATTAGAATGCCCAATTCCTAAAGATGCTGGTGAGGATGGGGAATAACAGGAACACATTCATTGCTGGTGAGAATGTATAGCCACTTTGGAACATAGTTTGGTGGTTTCTTACAAAAAACATACTCTTAGCATACAATCTAACAGTCATGCTTCTTGGTATTTTTACTGAAAGGAATTGCAGGCTTATGGTCCACACTGAAACATGCACACGTATGTTTATAGCAGTTTTATTTATAATTGTCAAAACTGTGAAGCATCCAAGATGTCCTGCAGTAGGTGAATGGATAAGCTGGTACATCCAAACAGTGGATCATTATTCAGAACTAGAAGGAAATGAGATATCCAGTCACAAAAGACATGGAGGAAATGTAAATGCATATTAATAAGTGAAAGAAGCCAGTCCAAAAAGGCTGTATACTGTATGATTTCAACTATATGACATTCTGGAAAAGCAAAACTAGAGACAGTAAAAAGATCAGGGATAGCTAGGTGTTAGCAGGGAGAGAGAGGTGGCTAGATGGAGTACAGAGGATTTTTAGGGTATACTTTGTATGTTGTTATAATAGTGGACATTTGTAAAAACCCATAGAAACAACTCCAAGAGTGAACCCTAATGTAAACTATGAACTTTGGGTGTAATGATGGGTCAGTTTAGGTTCATCAGTTGTAACAAATGCACTGCTCTGATTGGGAATGTTTTTAATGGAGAGACTTTGCATGTGTTGAGGTTGGAGGTATATGAGAAATCTCTGTACCTTATGCTGACTTTTACTGTGGATCCAAATCTCTAAAAAAGAAAGTCTGCTAAAAAATATGATTTGGTGAATCAATATAGGGGTGCTTGATTGCTAACTTTGAGAGAGAGAAACTGAAAGAGTGATAGTGTGTGTGTTTGTCTTCTGATATTCTGAAGTTATTTTGTGTTTAGATTTAACAGTCAACTTTTGAGAGTTTTTGCTTTGGCATATAACACTTCGATGGATCCGCCCTTTAACTATCATCTGTAGTGGTGTCTTGGCATTTGCTGTGCTTCCTGGATGAGTCATCAACAACAGCATGTATAAGTAATTGATGTTACTGTATTTAGTTTTGCTTGAGTATTCTGTTCTTAGCTTTGCTGTGTTTGTTGAGGGAAGAATGAAACTTTCTGTGAAGGAAGTTAGGTGTTTCAGGCCTGCTTTTTACTGGTCTTATGACAGTTTACCAATGACAAAATATGTTGACTTTCATTTTCCTTGCTACTGTCATACTGTATTATGGCATTGCCTTATAGCTTCCAGCTGTTAGAGGCTAAAAGTTCAAAAACATTGATGAGATGGGATTTACACCTATTTCCTGCCCCCAGTATTGTACCTGGAACATATTAGGCATTTAGTAAATGTTGGATGAATGATGGATAACTGATTGACTGAATGAAAATGTGTGACTCATAGAAAATGAGACTCAAAGATATTAATAACACAATCAAGGTTATCCAGCTAATAAGTGGTAGAACTATATCTTAAATTTAGATCTCTTGGCATCAAATCATGCTGATCTTCTAAAAGTATGTGAAATTGCTGGGTGTAGTGGCTCACGCCTGCAATCCCAGCACTTGGGGAGGCTGAGGCGAGAGGATTGCCTGAGCCCAGGGGTTCAAGACCAGCCTGGGCAACTTGGCAAGACCTCGTCTCTACACTTAAAAAAAAAAAAACCAAAAAACATTAGCCGGGTGTGATGGCACACACCTGTATCTCCAGCTACTTTGAAGACTGAGGTGGAAGGTCAAGGCTGTGGTGGCCATGAGTGTGCCACTGCACTCCAGCTTGGGTGACAGAGTGAGACTTCAACTCAGAAAAAAAACAAAGAAATATGTGAAATCAAATAAGACAGTATATCATGCTAATTTTTAAAATGACAAAAGAACGTTTGTAATAATAACTTTAACAATATTATATCGGAATAGTTGCTTTGATACCCTTGCAAATTAAACTAAATCAAACCAATCACACACCGTTCAGCTTCAATCCAGTCCTTGTGTCAGAGACAGTATCCACAGCTCTGGATTTAATTTTAGCTGAGCCTAAATTAAAGATTAAAGTTGGCAGAGGAAAATAAGGACCCCTACAAAAGAAACAGATGAATGGTCAAGGTATAGGGAATACCTTTGAAGGAAATAGTTCCCAGGAAACTAAAGAAAAACTAATAAGAAGTACGGTCAAGTGTGTTGAATATATTAAAGATTTAAATAGTAGGACTGAAAATAGGCTTTTGGATTTAACAGTTAAAAGGTCATCATTCTTAGCAAGAGATGTTTGAGTGAAAGCCAGATGGTAATGGATTGATGAGGAAATAAAAATTAGAAGTGCGGAGAATGAGAATAGTCAGATATGTATGTATATGTGTATATATATATTTTTCTTTTCAGGATGTTTCTCACTGAAGGAAAGAAGGGAGAAATGGAAATAGTTCAAAAAGCAGGAGAAAAGTCTTTATTTTTAGCTGAGGACAGGTTTTCTTCTTTTTAAAGTATGGTGTGAATAGAATATACATGTGGGTAGAGAGAAAAGTCAGTGTTGAAAAGGAAGGAGAGATTCTAATTTAAAGAAAAAAACAATCCTTTGGGAGGCAGGATCTTCTCTGTACAGTTGTCTGGCATTTGGGAGCAAAGAACATAAGTTAGGATGGATGCCATAATGCTAAGTTTGGAGCTGCAGGGGAGAGAAGTTGAAGGAATTTTTGCTTGAAAGCTTGTTTTCCTCTGTGAAGTAGGAAGCAAAGATTTTGACTGGGAGTTCCATTGTCGGGTTGGGAATAGGGAAAGGAGAAGGGTGGAGTCGAAACACCTGCCATGGAGATGACTGATTCTGATGACCCTGCTGGATTGGAAACTTAATTTGCAGTGGCACCAACTTACATAGTCATGTGATTTGTTTTCTTCCCTCCACTCAAAGATAAGTAGAAAAACATATCCCAAGTTAGGTCTGGATGAGGTAGATGTGGCTGAGGATAAAAGGACTAGGGGATTGAGTTTCCCGGTGAGTGTCATGCAAGTTTTTCATTTTATAACCCAGGATACATAGGATAGAAGGTAAAACAAGTGACATTGAATGGAGGACCCAAAGAATAGGCTATGTGGAAGTAAGCGCATTAGACATGTAAAGGCGAGAACATTGGGATCAAGACCCAAGATGAATGAATGTAATATTTTTGAGAAGAAGCAGTTCTAGATGGTGACCAGTCGGGGAGTCTGTCAAGAGAGTAGCGGACTGAGGTGCTTACTGGACCACTAAATTCTGGGTATCACTTTGTCTTGGTTGGATTGTTTGTTTTGAGTTGGAGGGTCTCACTTTGTCACCCACAGTGGAGTTCAGTGGCACACTCATGGCTCACGGCAGTCTTGACTTCCTATGCTCAGGCAGTCCTTCTGCCTTAGCCTCCCAAGTAACTGGAACTACAGGTGTGTGCTGCCATGCCTGATTAATTTTTAATTTTTTTTTGTAGAGACGAGGTCTCCCTATGTTGCCTTGGCTGGTCTGGAACTCCTAGCCTCAAGCATTCCTTACACCTTGTTTCCCAAAGTGCTGGGATTACAAGCATGAACCCACACAGCCCGACCTACTTACTGGTTTATAGATGAGATGTTAGCATAGTTTAGTTGTCTTGTATTGTAGTAGGATTTAAGATTAAGGGGATAAGATTGGGAGTGGGAAGTTCGCTTGTAAATCATTGTTACTCATTGGGAATGATTTGGACTGTAATAAGTATAGGGTGAGAGAGGCACTGCCAGGCTGTATGGACAGAGTGAACTTTAAGAGATCATCTTGATCTGGAATTGACAATATCCAAGAAAATGTTCCTTGTCTTCTTGTTCCCAGATAAGGGGGAGGTATGGGAGGCTTAACATTCTCATTTGAGAGAGCCTTAAAGGATGTAGTGCCATCCATGGAAAGTTGAAGTTGGATTGTGAAGAGATCACTTTGCAAAGTGGCTGAAGGTTTAGAAGAGTTAATGATCATGAAGAGTTTTTAGACATAGAGTGACAATTGTTAGAAACTGAATTATAGACTTTTAAATTAATGTATTTGTATTTTATACAATGCATTATTTTATTTTTTTTACTATATAACATTTTGTTTCTTTAAATTTTATTTTATTTATTTTATTTAAAATAATTTTAATCTTAACAGAAAGTAGTACAAATACTGTAAAGAATCCTTGTGTGTCATTTACCCAGTATTCCCAAATGATGACATTTTACCACATTTGCTTTATGATGTTTTCTTTATATGAGTGTACATGTATCCACACATTTTTTTCTGAAACATTTGAAAGTAAATGGAAGAAATGATGTTTCATTACATCTAAGCATATTAGTGTGTATTTCCTAAAAAAGACATCTTCTTATGTAAGTAGAGTACAGTTATCAAAATCTCTAACACTGATGCAGTACTAAACATATTTCACTAGTTTTCCTACTAATGTCATATAATAGGCTTTTTTAAAAATTGGGATCTGATCTATGATTAAACATTATACTTAGTTAACAATCCTCTTAATCTCTCTTTACCTGAAGCAATTCTCTAATTTTTTTTGGTCTTTTATGACATTAATGTTTTGATAAGGTTCAGGTTAGTTATTTGGTAGTGTATCCCACAGTGTCCTTTTGGATTATACTTTCACCCATTGACTTTAGCCTTCATTGTTTATTCTTGCCTGAAATAGTTATAACTATGGTGGTTGTCAAATGGTGATTTCTTAATTTTACCTTTTTTCTGCATTTATTTATTAGAATTCTGTATGGAAGAATTTTCTTTTGCTCCCACTTATTTATATCAGTATGAATTATGGATTCATGTTTTATTCTGCAAGTTATAATCTGATACCATCGTCATTTATTTTGAGGCTCCCAGATTTGGCCAACGGGAGCCTCTTCCATCTGCTTCTGTATTCTTATAACATGTCTCTATCATTTTTGCACTTTTTTCTGTGGAGTATTCAGATAAATGTGGAAGTATCTGACTTCTATAATTTAATCTGGATTGAAGCAGTACTGTTTACACTTATACACTGGGCATCAATGGAAGAAAACTGACCAACACAACAGTTACTACACAGTAGCTTACTGCGACTGTGCTAGATGCTTAATGATCATTTTCCCACAGAATTGTTGAAAGTTTGCTAGAGTCTTTTATCAGCTGAGTGGTAGAATAAAGCAGTTAAAACATTGGTAGCATGTTGTTCATAATGTTAGTGTACCATCCTTACAATTAGAGCTCTAAAAATATATAATATTACTGTGACAACAGAATGCCATTTTAGACTATATAGATGAAAATATAATGTGATTGATAGCTCGTTATGGCAAAAGGGCACCACGAGGAAAAATCTTGTTATAGGTAGGAAGGAAACAAAGTTCTTAGGAATCATTTTGACCTCTAAACTGGGTTTCATTAGAAAATCACACTAAATGGATACATGCTGGTATTTCTCTATGAAATATTTCTGTTAAATGATCGATGAAAGTAACAAACATAACTATATGTGTTTATGTACCTGACTTTCTTTTCTTCTGAAGATGGCAATATATATAAAAGATCATTGCAGGATGTGGAGTCTGTGATGATCTTGCTTTTCATCATTGAGAAATTTTACCAGTAAGTTTAACTATATTGTAGAAAGTTATTCCTTTGTGCACAGTTGAAAATCTCTTTAACATGTCACATTCTGTTCTATATTAAAAACAAAAAAGCATGTTCCTACTTTCATCCCTATTCTAGAGTACTTGGCAAAAATTCAGAAAAGTTAAAAAAAAAAACACCTTACAAGCAACCCTGCTACCTATTTTGTCTATTAACTGTCATTTTGAAACTGTTGTCTTGTTTAAAATTGGAAAAATATATGCTTCATATAGTGACACACAATTTTGTTATTTCTTTCATATCTTACCATGAGCATTTCCTTATATTGTTATATATTCTTTCAAAATACTCATTTTAATTGGTGTTTTATATTTATTATCTTGATAATAGTATGTTTATTCTATTTTGGACAAATATGTTTTCTCCAGTTTGTATTATTATAACATCATTGTGAGAAGCTTTGTAAAGAAATCTTTTACGTTTCTGATTAGTTCCTTAGAATATAGTATTAAAATGGGAGTTATTTGGCTGAAATGTGTGAGTATTTTTGTAGTGATTTTTTAAAGAGTTATATAGTATATACTTATTTTTTGAAATGCAGAGGTTATATATACAGAAGTAAGCAATTCAGGTACCTGCATCTTACCAACTGGGAGTAATCTATGTTATCATTTGGTAAACATCATCTTATTAATGCTTATATACAGATAAGAATAATTTTATAGTTTGCAGAATAATGCTATGCTATTTCTGCTGTTTTTAAAAAATAAAAGTATGATTTTCTTGAGTTTAATAACAAGGGGAAAATATTAAAAAACTGCTGAACTCTAGGTAATGATTTTTTTCACCACAGAACTCTTGGTTATGCAAGATTTCACTAAAATTAAGAGTTTATAAAAACTAGTAAGATATTGGAATAATTTTCAGAAACTGCGTATTTAAATTTTAGATATTAGAGATAAGTGGTACTGATCTTTCTTCTCTTCTTTCTCCAGTTCTGAGTCATATTGTTTATATTTTTGCTTTTTCAGGGTGTTTAATGTTTGCTTTCTGTTTACCAGAAGTTTATTTGGTCTTTAGCTCTAGTCTATATTTAGCCTTAGTTCTATATTTAAATGGATTCGGTACTTACCATCCTATCTTCAGCTTTACTAGGAATTGCCAAAATTTCTAGTAAAATACCACACCTTCAGCTTTGCTAGGAATTGGCAAATTGCTTTTCAAGGTGATTGGGTGAATTTATATTCTTATTAGCAGTAATTTATCTCCAACTCCTCCTTTCCAACATTTAGTTTTACATCTTTAATTACTAAGAATATATGCTCATTTTTATTAATTTATATTTCTTCTGTGTGCTATTGTTTCATGTGTTTCATCCAATAAAATTTGTTTTTCTAAAGTTAACATTTTTATTGACTTACATAAGATTGCCCCTTTTGACCATTTTTGTTTATGTATTCTTTAACATTACACTTCTTTTTTTGATAACCAGAAGTCCTGTGTATGAATATTTGTCATTATACTGTGCTGTAGGTCACTGATGCTTCTTCCAGTAGTGTATAGAGTGTCAGGCAGTTTATCCCTAATCCACTGACCTTAGCTACTGTATGATTCTGTTGTTGGAGAAGGTGATCTCCTTGTGATTTTTGTTTTTGCTCTCTTTACTATTGACTGTATGGGGGCAAGGGAAAACTTTCCAATTGCCCTCTGAAAGGTTCCTAAAAAATCAGCTGACATCCAGGTGCAATGGCTCACAGCTGTAATCCCAGCACTTTGGGAGGTGGAGGCGAGGGGATTGCCTGAGCCTACGGGTTTGAGACCAGCCTGGACAACTTGGAAAGACCTTGTCTCTACAATAAATACAAAAACTGGCTGGGCGTGGTTTCAGCTACTTGGAAGGCTGAAGCAGAATGATCGTCTGAGTCCAGCAGGTTGAGGCTGTAGTGGCTGTGAGTATGCTACTGCACTCCAGCCTCAGCAACAGAGTGAGACTCGAACTAAAAAAAAAAAAAAATCAGCTGACAAAAGGCAGATTAATAGGAAAAATACAATACAAAGTTATTAACATGCATATGAGGGAGAACCACTGAGTGATTTACCTTCAGCCCCCAATGAGATTCAGAGTCTTATATACCATTTTGAGATTACAGAAAGAAAGAGGGCTTGGATTATGACAAAAGAGGTTATGATGGCAAAACAGGTTATGAAAGGGGGAAGAGGAGGCCTGGCTGTCAAAGGTAGCTTTGTTGTGTAGACAGAATCTCACAGGTAACATCCCTCATATAGATGATGAATGTTTCCTTTAGACCTTTAAAGTGTCAGACTCTCAGTTAATCTTTCCTAGATTGGGCCAGACCTTCCAAGAAAACGTGGTAGTGTCAGTGCAGATTCTCTACAGATGCAAATCTTCCCCCAAAACATAGCTTTACGGGCTTCTTTTGTTTTTAGACCCTCTGAACAGCCATTTCAAAATATGTCAAGGAAGTATGTTTTATTGTAAAATATTCTGATTTCCTTCAGCGGTCTTGTCTAGCTGTGGTAAGCAGTGGCCATCTCTAAATAGTAGTTATTGTAAAGACTTTGATAATATGGGGCTGGAATTTATATTCTTGTTTAGGAACATATTCAATGGCCTATAGTTTCTGGAAAACAATTTTAATAAACTTTTGAGGGCAGATGTTTGCTTATTAAATTATGATGACTGCCTCACAACAGTTGAATATTGGTACATGCAAATCAGAAACTTTCTGGAGAATCTGTCAAAATGTTCTTATTTAACTTGATTAAGGAAACAGAAGAGATAAAACGTTTTATTATCAGTTACAATTATTATATTATCAATGCCTTTGTTGAATAGAATACAAGTAAATACCAGAACATGGCAATATTTTGAAAACATAAAAATGTAAATAGTTTCACAAATCTGAAAATTTTCATTTAAAATGTCTTTTGCTTAAAAAAGAAATGAAGAAACAAACAAACTTGCATTGGAGCAGCTTTGTTATCAAGCAAATGGGGGAGAATTCATTGGGTTCAGGTGTTATTAGAGGTTAAAGCTTTTCCTGTTGTGCATGCCCAGGCTACATGACTTTTAGTTGGTGGCTCTGTTATATCTAAAAGGTAACTTGACATGTTGTTATCAACAGAGCAGCCCTAGTTTAGGCTGCTTCTGTGACTACAGCTTCTCAACTTAGTGTCTAAATTATAGTCCCTAAGCCACTTAAGAAGGGGAATCTTAACAACTAGAATCACCCTGTGTTGTTATTTTTAATAAAACATAATTTGATGTAAGGCAGGTTTATCTTGGAAATTAGTTGGCTCTGTTAATAAAAACACAAACAATAAAAAGTTTTTTGGTGTTTCCTTAGCTGTGTTGAGTAATGGGGGCTGGGTCTGGAGGTTGGGGTGGGGGAAGCCTATCACTCTTCCAACCTTCCTTCTTTTTTAGTCATCAGTTATCCCCCAACCATCCACAACAGTTTTGGGTATCTTCTAACTGGATCATCTTAGAATATCTTATCACCTACTTTTGACCTAGGTGTCTTGCCCAGAAGGAGAGAGTACGCCCTGACAGCCAAGGAGGATTCTGTCCTATGTAGTAAGGCCTAGTCCTGGAGAAAGGTGACTTAATTCCCACCCAATTGCCATAGATTTATAATGAAAGAGCAATGGAAAGGATTTTAGGGAGACAATCATGTCTACCCTAATTGTTTAACACCACAGCAAGTCACTAACAAGTATACCTCATGTTGGACCCCAAAGTCCTAAATCCGAGAGACCACCAAAGAGCCAGCTCCAATGCAAACACACGAGGGTCTTTATTCAGGCTCGAGTCTGGGCTCACGTCTGTAACCGGCGCAGCGGTATAGGAACGAGTGCCCTGATCCAGCGCAGCAAGCAGCTTATATACACAGTTACAAGGGAGGGGAAAGAACTTTAAACTTGTTTGCACATGATTGGATAGAATTGCATAAGCACGGTTACAGAGATACTGATTGATTGGTTCGCGTTCGATTTTCGCAGACATGGGCTCAGCTGCCTGTGATTGACTACTAATGGCTACACGGGCAGAGTGGAGTTAGTTAAGCCATCTGGAATGTTAGATAAGCTGCGGTTTACACAGTCACCATGACTGTGCATAAATCAACTTGGGCATACAAGCAGGTTTGAAATAACACAGAGCCCACCAGAAGAATTGCTTGCCCACCATGATTTAAACAGAGGAATGTTTGGAAAGGGCTTATCGCTTAATGTTCACATACTGCAAACATTTTGTAACTTTACAGCCACAGTCACTACCAGGCACCCGGCGCAGTTACTACCAGGTACCCGACATATGCCTGGTCTTACGGGGTCTGAGGTAGGGATTTATAAAATATAGCAAACGTGAGGTAGGGGTTTATAAAATACAGTGAACATTTCTTTCATAGCAAGTGTAGTTCTTCTGAGTCTTTCATTCCCCTCTCTCAGAGGAACCTAAAAATAAGACCCAATCATGGGTTTACATAGGTGTTTTAAAGGTTATCCTGAAAATGGGTAGGAGAGTTGAGACAACAAGGGTGAGTACCAAGTGGTTGGTACTGCTGCTTGAGTACCATGAGTTGAACGGTGCTGACTCGATTTTTAACAAAGGCTATAAGCTTGTTGATGATGCAAGGCACAAAAATAAGTAGGAGAATTAAAACAACTAAAGGGCCAGCTACGGTGGAAACCATGCTTCAAACCAATTGAGTTGTTGCTCTCGTTCTTCAAAGCCACAATGGTAGAAAATAGAGACAATGAAATTTCTAAAGTTAACTGTATTCTTATTAAACCTTAAAATACCATGATTGGTCATGCTTGAACTAACATGAGTCCCTGACGTTAGCATGACCTATTCTACAATATTTTCTATGAATAAAATAAATTCAATTTTTATAATAGGTAGAAAAACCCTACACTAATTGTAGCTAAAGCCGGCCTAAAAGAATGCAGCCCAGTCCAATGTACGTGCTGGGGCCTCAGGAATGTGGCCCAAACTTTGTGCTGGGCCATTTCTGACAACTCTAGATAATCATTTATACCATTGAAAAGCTGGAAACAGCTCTCCATAAGTATATACTAATTCTACAATTATACCTTTAAATCTTATAAAGAAGCTTGTATCATATAAAAGGCTCCCAAATGTGACCTGAATTTGAATTATATTTAATACCTAAGCCAAAACCACAGTTTTATGGGAAACAGGAACAGTGGGTTTTTAGAGTGAGCCATTCCTGTCACAGTCACAGAGCCTTCAGCTTAGATCAGCAGAGTTCCTTTAGGTTACTTGTGCTGCATGGTAAAAGGAGGAGGAAATTGGGGTTAACAGCTCCCGAACCTATTCTAGTGGTCTCGGGGTCCACAGCCCTCCCTGATCCCTAACGCTCAGTGGACCTCCGTGGCCAGCTCCCAACATCTCCCCCTTTTTTATTTATTTATTTTTAGCACAAAACCATGAAACTTGGTGTTGAGCTGAGAAATGTTCTTCTTCAGTACTGTGGAAATAACTGGAAGTAGGCATAGCAACTCAAGAATTACTGTCCCACAAATTCCCACATTAATGACTTTTGATTAACAAACGATGAGAAGTTATTAAATATGGAGCTAGCCAATTCAGAGGAACGAAACCGCTTTTCAGCAACAGTCATATCCTGTATTTCTTGATGTAATTTAGTAAGGTCTATACTCAAGTCCGAATGATTCCAAGTTCCAAGAATACGATTCTTTATCTTGTCCCCAGTATGGGCAGACTTAGTCTCCTCCAAAGGAGTGAGGCAAAACCACTTAAACTCAGAGTGACATCGGAGAGCCAATTTTATCTTTGAAGTTACAAGCTCTTGTCCTACTGCTAAAACTGCCTCCTCTAAAGCATTAACTTTACTCTAATTTTCTATCTATAATCTCCTGAGTAGCTAACGCAATAGAAACATTCTTAAGATAACTGATCAGCAAAGGTAGGTGTTTGAACTTCCTTAGATAGAGCTACAGCTGAAACTGTTACTGAAGTAGCAACAGCTATTAATGCTGTAATTCCTAAAATTAAAGTAGCTAAAAAAATTTTCTGTCTTTCTAACACAGCATTAACCTCATACAATGTCTGTAAACCATATTCAGCATATCAATGGGATGACAAAGATATGGGGATCATTAAATAGGGGAGTTGCTTGAGAATGACAAATCCCTCATAAAAGGCGTTGGTTAAACAATTAGTAAAATGCATTCAGTACAAGATGTCTTATAAACATTAGCACAATAAACAATTTTAACAGTTTGATATTCATTCCAAACAAGAAATATATAAGGAGATTGCAAGTATGCTCTAATAAGGTATGACTGAGTTTGTCCAACAGATCTAGACAGGCTAACTGTTGAAGGGCTGCGAGAGCTCTCCATAGATGAGGCTGAATAATCTGCCGGATGCCGTACTTGATGGACAGTACTGGAGGCACCCATCCTTTGGAATGTCACCTAGCTGTGGCAAGCGTAGAGACATTAAAAACCCCAGTTACGCCAGGCTTGGTGGCTCAGCCTGTAATCTCACGCCTTTGGGAGGCTGAGGTGAGTGGATTGCCTGAGCCCGCCGGTTTGTGACCCACCTGGGCAGCGAGACCCCATCTCTACAATAAATCAAAAATCAGCCGGGCGTGGTAGCGCATGCCTGTAATTCCGGCTACGTGGAAGGCTGAGGCGGAAGGATCGCCGGAGCCCAGCAGGTCGAGGCTGTGGTGGCCAGGAGCAGCCTCTGCACTCCAGTCTGGGCGACGGAGTGAGACTCCAACTCAAAAAAAAAAAAAAAAATACCCAGTTACTAATATATAGTCTTTTACCGGGCACAGGATAGTCCACCTTAGAGTTATAAGCGCAGTCTCTCCATTTCAGGAAGCCAGTATCTCGCTGGATGAGTGACCAGTTCTTTTCCATATCATTGAAGGGGCAAGCAGGTATGCTGACAGGTGGTGAAGCTCTAGTTGCATGACTAGGGTTGGTTCCTCCAGGCATTAACATCTCCAGCCACCAACTATCCTGATAAGGGCTTTCTGTACTCAGAGGCTTAAAGGTAGACGTTAAGCAAGAAGCCCAGTACCTGAGCATGAAATAAAGCAGGCCCTCCCATTTTCCTGTAAGGAGATCCTTCCATATTACCATGGTTTTAATTCTTTCATCCGGGTTCCAATGTCTAGCCATAGCTGAATTGCCTATGAACCCAAATTTAAATGGTTTACAACAAACAAGGCATGATTTAAAATATGGTGGGGAGAACTATACTTGAACCTCCCGTCTTGTAATTTAATTATATGATTTTTAAAGTTTGGTGAACTTTTTCAACTATGGCTTTACTTGGTGAATTGTAGGGAATTCTTGTGGAGTGAAAAAATGTTAAATTGGGAGCAAGATTGCTGGAAAAATTTAGACGTGTATGCCGGACCATTGTCAGGGAGGCCGGACATGCCTACAGTCAGGAACCCGAATGGGTGAAGTAAACTTTGGGCATAAACAGGAAAGGGCAGGACCTTAAGCATATGCTATTTGGATTTAATAAAACATCAAGTGAGAGCATAGGCAAAAACTATTAAGCAAACGATAATGAAAAGAGTTACTGTCCCAAAAAACAATGTTGGAAAAGTGAAAGTTCCATAAATTGTATGTATTCCTTAACATAAGTTGAAATATTTCCTTGTAAATTATTTATAGTTGTACTTTAATAAGGAAATATAGCTACTTTGACACAAAGTCTGAAGAAAGAAAGATTGAAAACATTAGAGACATGTAGTTAGGTTATAGCTTAAATTGAGAATTCATAACAGGTAAACATTGGCAAGAGAAAACAGTTTCCTTTGTTTTTATAATAGGTCTGACATACTTTTACAACAATCGATATTCTAGAGAGTGAAGCCCAGGTTATTTTGCCACTCATCCTATGTTGGATAGTAATCCTTGTGCCTGGAAGGAGATTTTAAAGTTCGTTAGCAATTTGGCAGTGCTGTTAGTGAAATTAATTTACTTGGCCTTCAGGCAATTTAGAAGGGGGTGGGGTAGGTGTGGTTCCTGGAGCTTGCTGCTTATCTCACCCTAAAGATTGAATCAAGAACTTGAAGAGTTTAAGTACCAAAGTTTTAAAAATCATGTTATAACACAAAATCACAGTAGTTATTGTAAAAGTTACTTATTTAGCCAAAATGACAGTCCAACGATTTTGAAAAGAAAAAAAAACCTCGTTCTTTTGTAACAAAGACGGGGGGAAGGGCTAATTGAATTTTGTCTCTCTTTTTTTCCACTAACTTTTACCTACCATATTCGATAAACTTATACCATTTTTTGACATGCTTAAACCTTTTATTTTTGTTCTATACTTTCTTCAACCAGCCATTTTATTATAGAACAAAAATATACCATACAATATATTTTTTTCTTATACAATTATTTATCTTTCCTTTATCCTTTCTTACTAAAAACATACCTTACACCAACAACTTTCTTTACATTTTTCCTAACCTCAGAGCTCTAACCAAAGCAATAAGTTTATATGCAGGGGCTTTGATAGGATCCAACGTGGAACTATTAGGGAAATCCAAAGCTATACAAAAGGCACCCAAAAAGCACCCTAGTTAGCCTGTTTATTGACACCTTTTTTGGAGTTAGCTAGCAGGATTCATTTACATGATCCCTTTACTTTCCTCTGGAAAGAAGGTTGATATAATCCCAGTTTAGATATAACTTGAGAGAAATTTATCATAAGAAAACAACAAAGAAGAATTTTTAAACATCCTTTTGTCCCAGCCACCCCCTTGAGAAGAGACCTATTAAGCTATGTGGAAACTTGAAATGGCTTTCCAAGTACATATGGGGGCGAGGTGGGGGTGAGAGAGGACAAAGGAGGTGAAAACCTTTCTTATTTTGTTTACCGAATTTGCCTTGAACGCTTGCAATTTATTATTGTTTATATTATATATATTACTTATATATTGCTTATATTGCGTGTATTACTTATATACTGCTTATATTGCGTATATTACTTATATTACTTATTGTGGCTGAGGATTCTAGGGTATACTTTTAAGATGAAATGATAGAACTACAGTCATTAGCATAAATTCTTCCGTAGCAGTATTTAGAATCTGTAAGCTTTCATACTCAGTTTGAAAGTTTTCCCACTGATTTGCTCATGCTCATTAATCCTCTTTGTTCTCAGTTTCCTCCCTGCCTTAATCAATTGATATACTGTATATAAAGTTGTGGATAAGGTAAATTTGTATGAGAAAAATTGTAACTTAAATACACAAAATAAATTCCTACTTAATTTTATAATGAATTATATGTTAAAAAAAAAATTCTTTGTGACTTTATGCACCAAGAGCAGGGGAGGTCCTGAGCGCAGCGTCCAGATGGTGCCCGCCCCAGGCCCCCAGGGCCTTGGCGGGCAGGGTGTGGTGGGCCCCGGGGCTGCGTGCAGGCTGCAGACCACAGCCCACACGCTCCGCGCCGCTCGCAGCGCCATGTTCGCAGGGGTGCCAAGGGTTGCTGTGCTGTACCTTGGCCACCCAGGCTGGGCTTTGTTTCCTGCGAGGCCAGGACTCTGAGCGTCAGCCCTGTTTGGGTGGAATAAAAGATTTGGCCCACGGGGGGGTTATCAATTACATCTTGCCATACGAGGATGTAAGGCACCTGATCCGAGCGGCCATGACGTCCGTCCTGGAAGATAACATGCTTAACCTGCAAGACAGTGCTTAATGAGAAAGTGCCCTCTGGTGGCCACCCTACGTTGAAGGACGGCCATTCAGACTTGCAGGGGGTTTGAAACTTTTTTTTTCTGTGGATGGTTACGCTCAGATTATCAGCCCTTCCTTTATGTCTGAAAGGTGGTCAGTCATCAGGGTTAGAGGGGTAGTCAGCATCTGTCCCATGTTTTCCGTCCAAAATAACACAACCACAAACACAACAGACAAAACGAAGCTACTAACATAAAAGGGTGGTTTTCCGCGGCCGTGAAGACAAAAACGAAACTGAGCTGAGGGTGAGTCCGATCCTCTCAGCGATCAACTTTCCTCACAGTGGAGTGATTACTCGTCCTCCAGGAAGGGATTCCACATCCTCCAGGGAGGGATTCCACGTCCTCCTGAAGGGGGCAAGGGACGTCTCCCAAGACCCGGGCCAACGGCCTGCCAGCGCATCTGCTTAAGCCAATGCCGACCTTGATACCAAATGGAATTCCTACAGAAAGAGCTGAAATATATCGATGCACACTAACAGACAAACAGACAATTGAGTGCACTCACCTGCCGGCGTCGAGACCCTCCGGGCCAGGTGTCTCGCGGGGGGGGGTCTCTGGGATCCTGGACGAGCCCCCAATGTTGGACCCCAAAGTCCTAAATCCGAGAGACCACCAAAGAGCCAGCTCCAATGCAAACACACGAGGGTCTTTATTCAGGCTCGAGTCTGGGCTCACGTCTGTAACCGGCGCAGCGCTACAGGAACGAGAGCCGTGACCCAGCACAGCAAGCAGCTTATATACACAGTTACAAGGGAGGGGAAAGAACTTTAAACTTGTTTGCACATGATTGGATAGAATTGCATAAGCACGGTTACAAAGATACTGATTGGTTGGTTCGCGTTCGATTTTCGCGGGTGCGGGCTCGGCTGCCTGTGATTGACTACTAACGGCTACACGGGCAGAGTGGAGTTAGTTAAGCCATCTGGAATGTTAGATAAGCTGCCGTTTACACAGTCACTGTTACTGTGCATAAATCAGCTTGGGCATACAAGCAGGTTTGAAATAGCACAGAGCCCACCAGAAGAGTGGCTTGCCCACCATAATTTAAACAGAGGAATGTTTGGAAAGGGCTTATTGCTTAACATTCACATACTGCAAACATTTTGTAACTTTACAGCCACAGTCACTACCAGGCACCTGGTGCAGTTACTACCAGGCACCCGACATATGCCTGGTCTTGTGGGGTCTGAGGTAGGGATTTATAAAATACAGCAAACGTGAGGTAGGTAGGGGTTTATAAAATACAGTGAGTGTTTCTTTCATAGCAAGTATAGTTCTTTTGAGTCTATTCACCTCAAACAGTTGCAAACTTAAAATATGTTATATCTAACACTTATTGTGGTATAAAAGTATAGAAAGTAAGGCAGAACATCTTTTCATGATGAAATGTGTAGACATTTGTGACATACATTAAGGTCTTTTCATGCCAAATTGATGTGAGGTAGATTGTTGGATTACTAGGAGATTTTGTGAAGGTAAGCAGAGGCCAGCAGGAAGCAGCCATGAAAGATAGACAGTAGGGCATACCTCATCAACAAGGTACCTGTATGATCAATGTTTATATACCTAGCCCTGAGTTGTACCCCACATCTTTATAATAAATAAATTAAAAAAGAAAAGAAAAAAAGGGAAAAAAAGTATAAGGAGGTAGCTAGTCCAGAACGCTCAAGTATTTTTCTCTCTTTTATGTCATTGTTTCTCTTCTTTCCCTCCCTAAGGACTGAGATTTTTGTAGACTGTAATAATCTGTATTAAGATCATATTGACCTGTAAACCAAAATAATAATAATAATAATAATAATAATAATAATAAGGCATTTCAATAGAAGACGAGGTTTATTTTGCTAAGGTTAAAGACATGCCTGGGAAGAAGAAACACAAATCACAGCACTGTCTGTGATCTGTGCTTTTTCCTGAGTGGGTTCTAGTTAACTTCAGTATTTAAAGGGGAAAGAGCAGGCAGAAGGGTAAGAAGACCAACCTGCACAAGACAGAGACACCTCCACAAAAAATAAAAAAATAGCGGGGCCAGGCTGGGCACGCCTGTGGTCCCAGCTACTCAGAGAGCTGAGGCAAAAACTGAGCCTAGGAGATTGAGGCTGTGAGGAGCCGTGATTGTGCCACTGCACTTCAGCCTAGGTGACAGAGTGAGACCCCAACACACACACATACCCCCCCAAAAAACAGGAAGGAGGAAGAAGAAAAATAGGTGAAGGGTAGGGCAGTTAAGCAAATGGTGGTTGCATTCTTGTGAATGCTTTGATTATCATTCAGTGAATTAACATTTTACGTATGAAGAGAGCAGACAGAACAGTCAATTATGTTGACTAGCTCTCAGCTCATGTAGCTCCTGGTAAATCTATAATTCAAAAAAGATGGAGTAAATATGTGGAAAGATAGAGTACAGGAGGAAGTCAAATAAGCTTTTGTCTCAGGGTGAGCAGAGGGATGATTTCTAGTCTTGTCCTTGTCCCGAACATGTGAAGGTAAACTGTTAATTTACATTGTCAGAGTAAGATCCAAGAGAATTCTGATTTTAGGCATAGTCCATAATGAGGATATATTCTGAAAGATTTGGGGTACACAAGAAATTTCATTGTGAACAGTTTGTCAGGGAGGCCATCATGTGGCCTTCTATCTTAGCAACTATCTGCTTGTGAACAAAAGGAAGGCAGGCAGTCTTTCTGTATGTGACTCAGTTCCCAAGTTTAATCTTCCCTTTGGCTTAGTGTGTTTGGAGTCCCAGATTCTGTTTTCTTTTACAGACCTATTGATAAGGAGGCATAATTGTCATATAGATTTGTAAATGCATATTTTCTTAGGTAAGATCTGAGTAAGCAAAATAGAATTTTGAAGACTATATTTTTGTTGATATAACATTTCAAAAATTGTGTGTTATTTAATTAAAGTATTGTAAACACAACTAGTGAGTGTAGTTGTATTCAAGGAGGGAATCTTAGAATCTCGTATTTTTATGCTGTAGTTCTAGCATATGAAAAGCTACTAATACTTTTGAAAATATAACTTTATATAAGATCTTTACCCCACCTGTTTGACTTATTTGTTCTTTGGAGGTCTTTGAGATATAGTCTCCAACTCCCTCTCCTTTAACTTACTAAGGAAGGTAATTACTAGCTGATAGAGACTTCAAAGTACTTGGGATACCAAGGTCATTCTCTTTAAGGCTTTCAATCTTATTATGACTGGTGACCTGTATTGTATTTTCTTTTAATTTTAACCAAAGCTGACTCAAGGGTGCTTTCGGGGACTTTTATTTTCACAGTGTTTAGCAAGACAGTCATAACCTTCACATTTGTTGAGCTCTTACTTTAGCTGGGAAAAAAGATTGTAAATGAATGATTACATAAATAAAATTGCCATTATGATCAGACCTCTGAAGAACAAGGTTAAGATTGATACATGCCAGGGGATTCCAAAGTTGGCCAAGGGGGTTCTTGGCTTCGCTCATGAAAGAATTCAAGAACAAGCCAACAAGGTAAAGTGGAAGGAAATTTTTGAAAAGAAAAGAGGAATAGAAAGAAAACTACTCTATAGGCAGAACAGTACTCATATATTGCTGGGACTTCAGTTGGAAAATGAAAACAAGTTTATTGAAATAACAGAGAGCAGGCTACTCCATAAGCAGAGCAGCCTGGGCTGGTCTATACCATGGGTCCCCAACCCCCAGGTCTGTTAGAAGCAGCCCACACAACAGGAGGTGAGCGACAGGTGAGCCAGTGAAATTTTGTTTGCATTTGTAGCCGCTCCCCATTGCTTGCATTACGACCTGAGCTCCATCCTTTGTCAGATCAGTGGTAGCATTAGAGTCTCAGAGGAACATGAGCCCTATTATGAGCTGCACACACAAGGGATCTAGGTTGCACACTCCTTATGAGAATCTAATGCCTGGTGATCTGAGGCAGTGATGCTAGTGTTGGGAGCGGCTGCAAATACAGACTAACATTAGCAGTGAAGTTTGACTGCACAGAGATTATAATAAATCAATTGCTTTCAGACCTATATCAAAACCCTATCAGTGAGTGGCAAATAAGTTGATGGAGTTCAACTGTACAGCTGCATCTGGTGGCAGGCTTTAAGTCAGAATCCAGCACTTATTTTAGTCTGCGTGTGGCCTGCCCATTATTTTATTTGCCACTTTCATCCATGCCTTTTTTTCCCAATGGTGAGTTGTATAATTATTTCATTATATATTACAACGTAATAATAGTAGAAATAAAGTTCATAGTAAATGTGATGCGGTTGAATCATCCTGAAACTGTCCTATTCCCTTCTCCCTCTCCCCACCTCCCAATCCATGGAAAAATTGTCTTCCAAAACTGGTCCCTGATACCGAAAAGATTGGGGACTGCTGGTTTATATGAAGAACAGCAGCCACACCTCACTGGGGTTTTATTTTTTAATTTTTTTATTTTTTGCGTTGGAGTCTAACTCTGTTGCCCAGACTGGAGTGCAATAGCTGCTCCCCGCCACTGCAGCCTTGACCTGCTGGGCTCCAGCGATCCTTCCGCCTCAGCCTTCCAAGTAGCTGGAACTACAGGCACGCGCTACTATGCCCGGCTAATTTTTTGATTTACTGTAGAGATGAGGGCTCGCCAAGTTGCCCAGGTGGGACTCGAACCCGCAGTCTCAGGCAATCAACTCACCTCAGCCTCCCAAAGCGCGGGATTACAAGCTGAGCCACGGAACCTGGCTGGGTTTTATTTTTATAGTTATCTCTTAATTATATGCTAAGCAGGAGTGGGTTATTCCTGGATTTTCCAGGAGTGAAGGCAGCAAGTTCCCAGAATCGAGGGCTCTTTCCTCTGGTAGAACATCTAGCTCTGTTTGTTGAGCATCACTGTTCAATGAGACAGTTTTTCTGAGCTCTTGGTTTAGAGCCCTTAGGCTATCTGCAGAGATCTCTTTTCACCCATTGTTATTTAATTCCTAGGATCCCAGGTGAGGTCGCTCACTTCTTGGATGACTTAGATGAGTAGCTTGACTCTGCTGTTTGACTTTATTGTAACTCTAATCTGTTTTCTTCTCTAAATCTGGTGTTAAATAAGGGGACTCAATAATAGAGATGACTATAGGTTTTTGGAGGTTTTTTTTAGCATCATATCTTAGAGTTTAGAAGGAGTATTTGTCATCTCTAATATCTCCTAAGGACAGGAGGCTCGTTATATGTAGATTGACCAATTATTTTATCAAATTGGAACATTTTTGAGAATGAAACAAGTGGGAAAAATGCTAAATTGCGTGGAACAACTGGTATAAAGTGGAAGTTTCTTAGAAAAAACCGGTATGTGGTCAGCCTAGTTATACCCCAGCCTTGCCAGATTATCACCCAAATTCCACTTGAAAATATGTGTTGTTTGACAAAAAGCCTTGTGCCATAGCTAGCTCTAATAGTAAAAAAGTTTTTTTAACTGAGCCAAAATTCGTCTCATTGCAACTATTAGTTCTTATTCCCAGTTCTGGTCTCCGATAATAAATGCATGATACAGTGGTATAAAAAATACGTTAGCTCTTTAGAGAACCTTTATTGTAACAACTTTAAAAATGGCTTATTTATTTTTTTAAACAAAAGCTTACAGCTATCTCCTTGTAGTTGCAATTTGTGCCCAAATTAAAACAAAAAATAAACAAGAAGGTAAGAAAAAGGTCATACTGTTGGACGAGCACCAGACTCTGCTTCTGAATACTGCCTGCCAGACAGCACTTGATAGCACATCCACACATTCTCATCTTGGTACTTTGAGAAAACAATCAATGAGGTGTCTAACTTCTCAAAAGCAAAGCTTCCAGTTATTAAATTAATATTTTATCATCTTAAGCTAGAATGAAGGGTTATATTATAGGAGACATGCCAATAAAAGTAAAAGAAACAATACTTTATACACTGAAAGGCTGTGCTTCAGCTAGAGTTAATCATAATGCTTAATCATAAAGATAAGAAAACTACTTATCTTTAAAAACTACTCGTTATTTATAAGAGTAAAGACTAGCTACAGATACTTATAAGTTATCATCTTGTCATTTTTTTTCCTTTGGGCAAAAAAATTGTGGTTCATTTAGTATGCAACTTGTCACCACCCTGGTTGTTATATTAAATACATATTTTAGTTTTCATGTGCTATATTGCCCACATTTTTTCCTGGAGTTTCATTAGTAGGAACAGCTGGAACGATAGCTTTTGACGTGATGAAGGAATAGGGTCACAGAGGCTAATTCATCACTCTGTACAAGCAGATCCTCTCCTCTCCCCTCTTTTTTTTTCTGTTTAGGTGATTATTACATAATGTAAAGTAGAACGATTAGATAACATGATTAAGGGAAATTATTCTCTAATAGTATTGTCTAATTTGATAAATGTGGTTTGATTTGAACCCTCGCGATGGATTTATTCAAAAGGCAAAGTTGGTTAACTTACAGAGGCAATTTTATTACTTGTAGAGATGTTAAAATTACAATATTGCATAGCAGTGTTCATTGTATATTATAATTTTGTAAAAGTAAAACTATAGGTAGGGAAGTTGAAATAAACTCATGTATATGTTTACAGATTCCAAAGTTTTACTTCAGAACTCATATGTAAAAGTGTTTGTAGTTATTCTTTTCATTGTAGTTATCTAAGTACATTTTAACAGGTTTTAAAAATGAGCTGGTCATTCTTGGAAGCACATTTGCACATTTATGTATTTCATGCGGTCCTGAGTGTTCATGTAGGAACTGGAGGAGAGCTGTTTGTCATATAAAATTTTTTCTTTAATGAAGTTCATTTTATCTACATTTTCAGTTTTAGTAGGAGATGTGGAAAAATGGTTTTCTCTTTCTTCTGACACCTTCATTATTAATTATTTGGTGTTACCAAGTAAATATCTGTACTTTACTTTTTATTTGCCTTACCTTGCTTATCTATCATTTTTGCGCTTAAAATATCATCAGCTAAAGATTGAGGAATTCTCCAGGGCACTATGTAAGGAAAAAATATGGGAAATGCTTTGTAATGCCAGATGCAAAGGGTTGCTGTCAAGAGAGTAGTCATTTAGTGCCTGTTTGGAGAAGTGCTGCAAGCAAATGCAGAGCTCATAAAACTCACAGGCATGAAGTTCAGTGATGACTGTTGGGTCACAGAATTCAATTTCTGTGAATTGATTTTATTATATAATCCTTAGTGTCATGACATGTGGAAAGAGTTATCTTGGTAACTTGATAATGACTTTAGGTATCTTTTTGAGTTTTTAAAGTTATAATACATTTATTAACTTACAAAAAATGTTTTGCTGGTGTGATCACTTACCAAGACATATGGAAGCAGCACTGCAGTAAGGCGACCTCTTTTTTCACTTTGCATGTATATTTTTTTATTCTTCAGAGGCAAGTGAGTGACTACTGATTGAATTGTTAGAGAGTAACACATACTTTCTGTTTTGAGTTCATGAAATTAAGTGTACTAAATAAAAAGGAAGAAGGAGACACTAGTATTTACTAAATGCCTTCTGTAGGTTAGTTAAGTTAGATGCTTTCCAAGTACTATTTTACAACCCTATGAGGATTTTTGACTGCATTCAGAACTTACAGGTGAACAGTGAAGCATGGAGAAGATAAATTTATCCAAACTCCTAAAAGAGCAAGAGTTTTGTTGTTGTTGTTGTTTCTTCAAAATTGTTGTTCTTTCAAAATTCCAAAATTCTTGTTCATTTTGCTACATTACAACATTCAGATTTGTATGCATACTGGCTCTGTGACAAAATTTATTTGGGGGATTATTTGTGACATTACATTTCTTAAAGTAACAAGAATAAATTAAGATATGAAAATTAAATAAAAATGGAAACTGGTAGTTTATTTTGAAACTGAGATGCTAGTTTTAAAAGTAGCAAAACACCCTATTCAATAAATGGTGCCGGGAAAACTGGCTAATCATAGGCAGAAGAATGAAACTGGATCCCTGTCCCTCACTATGTACAAAAACTAACTCAAGATGGATTAAAGACTTAAATGTAAGACCTCAAACTATAAAAATTATAGAAGAAAACCTAGGAAATGCTCTTCTGGACATGGGTCTAGCAATGAATTTATGACTAAGTCTTCAAAAGCAAACACAGCAAAAACAAATATTGGCAAATGGGACCTAATTAAAGAGTTTCTGCATAGCAAAAGAAGCTATCAACAGAGTAAACAGAAAACCAACAGAATAGGAGAAAATATTTGCAAACGGTACATCCAACAAAGGGCTAATATACAGAATCTATAAGGAACTTAAACAAATTGACAGGAAAAAAACAAATATCTCCATTAAAAAATGGGCAAAGGACATGAACAGACATTTTTCTAAAGAAGACATGCAAGCAGCCAAAAAATATATGAAAAAATGCTCAGCATTACTAATCATCAGATAAATGTAAATCAAGACCACAGCAAGATATCAGTCAGAATAACTTTTATTAAAAAGTCAAAAAGCAATGGATGCTGGTGAGGTTGCAGAGAAAAGGGAACACTGATACACTGTTGTTGAGAATGCAAGCTAATTCAAGTACAGCCCTGTGGAAAGCAGTTTGGAGACTTCGCAAAGAGCTACAAATAGAATTACCACTTGACCCAGCAATCTCATTACTGGGTATATATCCAAAGGAACATAAATTGTTTTTCTGAAAAGATACCTGAGCTCATATGTTTATTGAAACATTGTTCACAATAGCAAAATCATGGAATCAACCTATATGCCCATCAGTAGTGGACTGGATAAAGAAAATGTGGTACCTATACACCAGGGAAGCCATAAAAAAGAATGAAATTATGTTCTTTGCAGCAACATAGATGCAACTGGAGGTCATTGTCCTAAGCAAATTAACCCAGAAGCAGAAAACCAATACCACATGTTCTCACTAATAAGTGAGAGCCAAACATTGGGTACACATGGACATGAAGGTGAGAACAGACACTCAGGGACTCCTAAAGGAAGAAACTACCTATTTGGTGTACCATATTCACTATTTGGGTGATGGATTCAATAGAAACCTAAACCACACAATATATACCCATGTAACAAACCTGCTCCTATACTCCCTGAATTCAAAAGAAAAAAATTATAATAAGGCCTCTATTTCAAATATATTTAAGGATCAATTATAATACCTTCTTGATGAGTCACTTTTTACAGTTTTGTTGCCATTGGCTCATATCATGTTACTGGGTCTTCTTTTTTTTCCCCCCCCGAGTTAGTATCTCACTCTGTCACCCAGACTAAAGTACAAGTAGCACGACTATAGTTCACTGTAACCTCGAACTCTTGGTCTCAAGAGATCCTACTGTCTTGGCCTCCCAAGCAGCTAGGCCACACCCAGCTAATTAAAAAATTTTTTTTGTAGAGTGTTGCCCAGGCTGGCCTAAACTCCTGGCCTCAAGTGATCCTCCTTTCTTGGTACCCAAAATGCCGGGATTATAGGCATGAGCCACTGCACTTGGCCTTATATCATATTCGTCTGCCTACACGTAGTTATTACCAATTCTTAAAGAATGACTGTTTCAAATGTTGCTATAAATGAAGTAAAGAATGTGTAGCCATACTCTTCGTAGCCACTGTGATGTTTGGCAAGTTACTTCAAGTCCCTGTACTTCCTAGGTTGTTTTATTTTTACTTTATTTTATATTTTTTATATATACTATATTTTATTTCTATTTTATTTTATTTTGTTGGAGATAATAACAGTCTGTACCTTGTAGGTTTATTGTAAGGGTAAATGAGTTAAATGATTACAACTCTTAATATATTAGCATTTAGTGAATGTAATGAAGAACATTTTCTAGATTTTTTCATACACATTGACTCATTTTGCTTTGTAATTTTTTATACTTAGGAAAACCTATGTAGAATACTACACATTTTAAGAATGTTTATAAATTTTTATTGTTTCATTGGGTCAGTTTTCATTTCCAGTTATTCTAGATTTAAATATAGTAAATCTGGTGTTGTGGGTATGATATTAGGATTTTTGCTTTTCTCTGTAGTATGTAGTAACTGATACGTGGTAGACCCTTGATATCTATTGTAGGATTACATGAATTTGAATCTGTTTGAATTTGAACTTCATTTTTATTGTAAAGAAACTATCAAAATTCTAAACTCATTAATGACTGATATGTTCTTTTACAATTTTGTTCTTTTTAAAAATCCATTTTATTTTGTGTTTGGCTGAAAAGTGATCCTTTGAGACAATCTTTTAAAATTAGCTTAATTTTTTTTAAAAGGGTAGTATTACAGTAAGTTTCTCTTTTGTTCTCTTAGCTTCACAATGAAGAGGATAATTCAGAATCATCTGCTATAGAGCAGCCATCCACTTCGAACCCAACACCACAGGTTGTGCATCCTGCTCCTTCAACACCAGCACTTGAGACGGACTCTTCTCCTCCACCCTATAGCAGTATTACTGTGGAAGTACCTACAACTTCAGGTATGAAACAGCTAGTAATGTTTTTAATAGTTCAGTTTTTTGGACAGTATGGTATGGTGTCATTATCCAGTCTGCTAATGGACTTCTAAACATACACATGCGTATATAGACAGAAATGTATACACATATACATGCATGTGTGTGTGTGTATGTGTAACATACTTAACGTAGTCAAAAAACAAGGTGTTACTGCTGAAGAGTGTGAGTGAGAACATGGTGAGTATGTGTGACTGAGGTGAAGAGAATACGTAGTGTCATCCCATATGGTAGTAATTCTTGAATACAGGGCAATAATTCTTGTTTGCTACTGTTCATCTTATTCATATCCTCCTAAGACCTAATCTATTTCTCTGTCTGCAGTTTTTATATCCCTAGCATGCTAAAGTAGCCGTTTTGATGACTTCTTTGTATACTATTACGATTTTGTGTACTGTTTGATTTGTATGATTGGTTGAATGTATATGCTATTATAACTTCTCCAAGTAGTCTAATTACTTTTAAATAACTTGTCTAAATATTTTACATACTCATTATGAATCATTTATCTTAAAAATCAGTTATTGAAAAGCATCAGAAAAAAACCCACTAAAATATTTCATCTTTCTTATTTCTTATTCTGTAATTAACGTCATCTGTTTCTCTTAAATGCATACCAACTTTCTCTGGTTACCACTTTTTCATTTGGAATGTGTAAATAGACCCGATGTTTCTTCCATCAAATTCATTTACTTTTTTTACTCAGTTGCTGAAAATCATCTTTTTCATGAAAGTATTCACACTAATTATATTAATATATGCTTACCCCTTTTATTTGTATATCATGTTTGATTGATATGCTTGTTCAGTACCCATTTTCATGCATAGTTTTTATATTGATATCCATCAATTTTATTTGTCTTTGGCAGTAAGATTTAATAGTTGGTTTGGTGATTGTTAAATTTATTATATTCTAAATTTTATTCAATATTTTACAAGTTTCCATAATGTGGGTTACACTTTAAGAACGGAAATGAGTTATTTTCCTGATTTTATCCATGTTTGAGTAATGAAATATGCTCATTTTAAGAGTGAAGTTATGCTTTCCTTGTTATTGCTACCATTGTTATTGCGTAACATTGTACTGTGTAACAAACAACTCCAAATTTAATGGAATAAAATAGCAACCATTTATTACTATTCATTCTTATGGTTCTGAAGTAGACTGAGCTCAGCTATGCTTTTCTCTCCCAGAATCCCATGTGATTGTTGTCTGATAGTGACTGGAGCTAGAATCATCTCGAAGGTTTCCTTTTTTACGTGCTTGGTGCTTGATGCTGGCTTTAGCAAAGTCTTCAGCTGGGGCTATTGGCTAAGACACCTGTATGTGGCCTTTGTTTGTGGCCTAAGCTTGCTCACTGGTGGGTGGGTTTCAAGACCAAGCATTCTGAGAGAAAGCCATTTGGAAGCTTTATCAACTATTATGATAGTGCCTCAAAAGTCACATGGTATCACCTATGCCATATTTGGTTTGTTGGAAGTGAGTCACTAAGTTTAGTACTAATTCACGAGGAGAGGAATTAATCTCTACTTCTTGATGAGAAGAGTTTTAAAGAACTTGTAGGCTAACTTTTAAAACTCCCGTGTGGATTGCCTGATCCCATGGGTTCGAGACCCGGCTGGACAACTTGGTGAGACATCATCTCTACAATAAATCAAAAATTAGCCGGGTGTGGTAGCGTGCGCCTGTAGTTCCAGCTCCTTGGAAGGCTGAGGTAGAAGGATCGCCGGAGCCCAGCAGGTTGAGACTGCGGTGGCCAGGAGCGTGCCACTGCACTCCAGTCTGGGCAACAGAGTGAGACTCCAATTCAAAACAAACAAACAAACAAACAAACAAAAACTACCATGAGTACATACTTCCTCTTCCCTTTACTGGCAAACCTTCTCCTTCTACCCCTCCCCATTTTAAAAAATGGCTTCGATAGGCCAGAAACCTTGAAATCTTTTTGGGACCTGATCATAAAATTACAGTAGTTCCCTCCTTATCCAAGGGGAGATAAGTTCCCATATCCCTAGTCTAGTGGATGTGTGAAATCATGGATAGTACTAAACCCTATATATACTCTGTTCTTTTCCTACATAGTATATTCACACTGTGTATATTTATGCATATGTATACACTACGTATGTATGTACATATGTATACACTGTGTATGTACATATGTGTACACTGTGTATACATATGCATGTGTACACTGTGTATACATATGCATATGTACATACATTCCTACATACATATCTATGATAGAGTTTAATGTATATATTAGGCATAGTAAGCGATTATCAATAATAATAATAGAGCAATTAAACAATCTACTATAATAAAAGTAATAGGAATATAGTCTTTTCTTGCTGTCTCAGAATATCTTGTACTTAACTCAGCCTTCTTGTGATGATGTGAGATGATCAAACCCCTACCTGATAATGAATGAAGTGTGGTGAGTGTTGTAGACACTGTGATAGTGTTAGACTACCATTGACCTGACAGTCCATCAGGAGATACGTCTGCTTCAGGTGATCCTAGATCGTCAAGCCATTGACGATGTTGATGGTTGTGGATCCTCAACAGTTGAAGGTTGGTGATAGATTGGATTAGGATAAAGGGGTTAAGAATGGTGCCATGGTGATACTGAAATAGGAGCAGGTTTGGACTGAAGGTCAAAGTGATTTTTAGCCATGTTGAATTTGAGGAGCCTTTAAGGACTAACAAGGAGATTTCAAATAGTGATAGCAAATAGACTCATATCAAATATGAATCTAAATTCCAGAGGAGACGTTTGGACCAGAAATAAGGGTTTGTGAATGTATTGTGCATAGTTGGCAGTTGAATTCTTTTTTTTTTTTTTTTGAGTTGGAGTCTCACTCTGTTGCCCAGACTGGAGTGGAGTGGCCGCTCCCGGCCACCGCAGCCTCGACCTGCCGGGCTCCGGTGATCCTTCCGCCTCAGCCTTCCAAGTAGCCGGAATTACAGGCATGCACTACCACGCCCGGCTGATTTTTGATTTATTGTAGAGATGAGGTCTCGCTGCCCAGGCGGGTCTCGAACCCGCAGGCTCAGGCATTCCACTCACCTCAGCCTCCCAAAGGCGCGGGATTACAGGCTGAGCCACCGAGCCCGGCTCCCCCTGCTATTTCATTGTACATTAAGAATTCAACTGCCAAGCCGGGCTCGGTGGCTCAGCCTGTAATCCCGCGCCTTTGGGAGGCTGAGGTGAGTGGAATGCCTGAGCCTGCGGGTTCGAGACCCGCCTGGGCAGCGAGACCTCATCTCTACAATAAATCAAAAATCAGCCGGGCGTGGTAGTGCATGCCTGTAATTCCGGCTACTCGGAAGGCTGAGGCGGAAGGATCGCCGGAGCCCGGCAGGTCGAGGCTGCGGTGGCCGGAAGCGGCCACTGCCCTCCAGTTTGGGCAACAGAGTGACACTCCAACTCAAAAAAAAAAAAAAAAAAAAGAAATAGCAGGGGGGAGAGTAAAGAGTAGAAGAAGGTGTCTATGCTGAGGAACTGCTACATTTAACAGTAGAGGAGGGTGAGCCTGTAAAAAGGTCAGAAAAGGAGGAGCTGGAGAGGTCTGAGAAGCCCTAGGATAGAGTCATTCAGGGACAGTCAGGAAAATGAAGTTAGACAAGTTAACAGGGAACCTTGAAGACCATCAACAGAAAGAAGCTGAGAACTATTAGGGAGAAGCCTCAGAAAAGAGTATTCCAGAAGTCAAGGGAGGAGAGAATTTCAAAAAGAATTACCTGGTCAGTAGTTTAAGAAAACTCATACCTGGCATTTGTATGCTTCTTGCCGCATACCTGGCATTTCTCTGAGTTCTTTAGGTAAATAGCTCCTCTGGTTTTCCAGCCATTCTGGGTAAATCACATCTGTAAAAATGAATTCCATTTTACAGATGAGAAAACTAAATCATGGGGAATTAAATACCTTGTTTATGGTCACACAACTTTTTTTTGTTTTTTTGTTTGTTTGTTTGTTTTTTGGTGTTTTTTTTTTTTTTTTTTTTTTGAGTTGGAGTCTCACTCTGTCGCCCAGACTGGAGTGCAGTGGCCGCTCTTGGCCACTGCAGCCTCGACCTGCTGGGCTCCAGCAATCCTTCCACCTCAGCCTTCCAAGTAGTTGGAACTACAGGCGCGCGCTATCACGCCTGGCTAATTTTTTGATTTATTGTAGAGATGAGGTCTCGCCAAGTTGCCCAGGTGGGTCTCGAACCCGCGGACTCAGGCAATTCACTCAACTCAGCCTCCCAAGGCGCGGGATTACAGGCTGAGCCGCCGAGCCCGGCTTATGGTCACACAACTTCTAAGTGGTCGAGACGACTTGAACCCATGTGCATCTAGAAAGTCTGTAATCACTGTAGTTGGAGTCCTATGATTTTGGCTATTAGAAGGTCATTGGTGACTTTTGCTGTTTTGGTTTCTTGAGTGTTACAGAATCCAAGGGTATAATGGATTAAAAAGAGCACAGGCAGGGAGGAAGCTATGACAGCAAGTAATTTTAATAGCTAACAAAAGGAACTATCACAAATGCTCAAAGTAGGGGAATCATTTTATACACTTTGAAATGTTTAAACATTGCACAACCATTAAAATCAGTTTTTTTGAAGAATGCGTACTGATATCACATGCTTACTTTGTAATAGCTGATTTAAAAAGTAGAATATAAAGTGAAATATATGATATGATCCCCACTATTTAAAAATGCATGAACATTTCCATGTAAGGAAATTCCAAGATATGTTAAAAATAATTACCTACTCTGGATGGTAAGGTATTAGGTTGTTTTTATTTTCTTTAAACATGGACAGTCATGTACTACATAGTGACATCTTGTTCAGTGATGGAATGCAGATACAATGGTGATCCCATAAGATTATAATGGAGCTGAAAAATCCCCCTGACCTAGTGATAGCCATCCTAGTGTCATATTACAATTTTTTTTGTGATGCTGGTGTAAACAAACCTACTGTGCTGCCAGTTGTATAAAAGTCTAGCACCTATAATTATGTAGAGTATATAATACTTGATACTGGTCACAAATGACTATATTACTGATTTATATATTTACTATACTGTGCTGATTTTTTTGTTGTTGTTGATTCAGCATCTCATTCTGTCACTCGGGCTGGAGTGCAGTGGCATGATCATGGCTCATTGCAGTCCTGACCTGCTGAGGTCAAGCGATCCTGCTTCCTCAACCTCACAAGTAGCTGGGACTACAGGCACACACCACCATACTTGGCTAATTTATTTTTATTTTTATTTTTTTTTGTAGAGATGAGGTTTTGCTAGGTTGCCCAGGCTAGTCTCAAACTCCTGGTCTCAAGCTATCCTCCCGCCTCGGCCTCCCAAAGTGCTAGGATTACAGGGATGAGCTGCCACATCTGGCTATACTATGCTTTTGTTAAAATTTTTTATATTTAGTAGAGATGAAGTCTCACTATGTTGTCCAGGCTGGTCTTGTACTCCTGGTCTCAAGCGACCCTCCCCCCTTGACTTCCCAAAGTGCTGGGATTACAGGCATGAGCTACCGCATCTTGCTATACTGTGCTTTTTATTGTTATTTTAGAGTGTACTTATGCTTATAAAAAAGAAAAGTGAACTGTAAAACAACCTCAGGCACGTCCTTCAGGAGGTGTTCTAGAAGAAGACATTGTTATCACAGGAGATGACAGCTTTATGAGTATTATTGTCCCTGAAAATCTTCCAGTGGAACAAAATGTGGAGGTGGAAAACAGTAATATTGATGATTCTGTTGCTGTAGGCCTAGTCTAATGCGTGTGTCTTAGTTTTTGACCACAAAAGTTTAAAAAGTATACTTTAAAATAGAAAAAAAACTTATAGAATGAGGATATAAAGAAAAAAATTTGTTTGTTGTACAATGTATTTATGTTTTAAGCTAAATGTTCTTACTAATGAGTCAAAAAAGTTTATGAAGTAAAAAAGTTACAGTAAGCTAAGATTAATTTATTATTGATATTCCCTCACCACTCACTCACAGACTCACAGCAACTTCTGTCCTTCATCGTAATTGCTTTATACAAGAGTACCATTTTATATATATGTGTGTGTGTGTATATTATATTATATATATATATAAAATCAAAAAAGTATACACATGTTAAGAAAGGAAAAAACTATTAAAATTTTAATACTTAATATATACCAATAACAAAAGATGAATACAAGTCGCATTTGACTTTTGCAATTACAAGAGGTGCTCAAAGTGGTTATCATCAGCATCCAGATGCTTTGAATACAGTGAACTATGTTGCTGTATGAGGGCTCTCGGATCTTCCCTTGTACACATCACACACAGTACCATGTGTCTTAGACTTATCAGGAATGCATGCAATTGTAGGGCCTGTTGGAAGTTCTGTTGCATACTCACGTCTCCATTGTTGTACTTCCTCAATGTTCTCAAATTTCAAATGCCATTTTAAAATGGTCTTGAACTCCTCGAACGACAACTGTGTTGCCATTTTCTTTGACTCTCCTCCCTGTCACATGGTGACACTAGCATTCATTTGATTAGCCATCTTTTGAGTGAACATTATACTACACATTGCTACCATAATTCAATTCAATTTTGAAAAGTAATACATAGATAATATCTCTTAAAATGTGTATACTTTCTTGGTGCTACATGTAAATATACACTCATAAACACACACACACATTTAAAAATTTTTTTTTTTTTAGTCAAGGTCCTACTCTATTATGCAGGCTAGAGTGTAGTGGCATGATCGCAGCTCATCACAGGCAATCTTTCTGCCTCTCAAGTAGCTGGTACTACAGACACACTACCACACCTGGCTTATTTTTAAATTTTTGTAGAAATGTCTCGCTCTGTTGCCTAGGCTGGTCTTGAACTTGAATTCAAGCAATTTTCCCACCTTAGCCTCCCAAAGTACTAGGATTACAGACACCTGACCCATTTTTTATATTTTACACTGTATTTTTACTTGACCCGTTTTATGTTTACATATATTTATATGACACAAGCACTATTGTGTTACAGTTGCCAAGAGTATTCAGTACACATTCTGTACAAATTGGTAGCCAAGGAAATATAGGTGTGTAGTAGGTTATGCCATCTAGGTTTGTGTAAGTACTCTATGTGTGGACAGTGACTGAATTACCTAATACATTTCTCAGAGCATATGCCTGTCGGTAAGTGACACGGGACTGTATGTTAAGCATACGCTATGCTAGTTTTCTCCGAAGATTGAATTTCCGTTAGGTCATTTTTTGGCTTGTTTTTATAGATTTGAGCAACATCAATAATAATACATGACATTTGTATAATGCTTCACAGTTTGCAGAGTCCCCTTGAATACTCTTCTATTTCATTCCATAATTGCAATTAATAACCCTGCTGGGTTAGTTTTATAGATGAGAAAGTGGAGCTTCGTGATGCTTAAGTGATTTGCTTGAGGTCACACAACTCCTAAGAAGAGGATTTGGAACATGAGATTCCAGACTTTAAATCCTCTGGTTAAGAACCACGGCCTTTTAAAAAGGGTAGAAGAAAAATAAGTAAAAGTAAAAGTGAAAATTAAAGCTCTAGATATTTAGTGTGTCTCCCCACTTGATCTGTTATTGGTGGGGATTTTTGTTTTTCTATCTTGAATGTTAAAGCTTTTCAAAAATTTACATGTTTGTTAACATAAAAGATCACATCTCTTTGATAAAGTATGTCATTGTTTCAATTTTTTAAATTTACTAATTTAATGGTATTGCCTTAAAATTCATATCCATTGTTTTCACTTAGTTTTTGTTTCTACTCTAGTCTCAGAACTAAAGAAATCTATTTACTTACCACAAATGGTGTTTTTACACATGATCTTAACCAAAAGGTCTAGAAGTGATAGCTATGGTGTTTTTATATCTGGATAATAAATCTTTTCGAAGAATTTGACTCTGTCTCTTCTTGTCAATAACATTCAGTATTATACTGCTAGTACCACTTACGGTCTTTAAATTAAAAATAACTTCAGATTCTCAGCTCTTTTTGGTAGCATTAAAAACATTGTTTTAGCTGGGCTCAGTGGCTCAGCCTGTAATCCCGCGTCTTTGGGAGGCTGAGGTGAGTGGATTGCCTGAGTCGCGGGTTCGAGACCCGCCTGGGCAACTTGACAAGAGCTCATCTCTACAATAAATCAAAATGAGCCAGGTGTGGTAGCACTCTCCTGTAGTTCCAGCTACTTGGAAGGCTGAGGTGGAAGGATCGCCGGAGCCCAGCAGGTCGAGGCTGCAGTGGCCAGAAGCGGCCACTGCACTCCAGTCTGGGCGACAGAGTGAGACTCCACCTCAAAAAAACAAAAAAACATTGTTTTAAAACCTGTATGTATACATAAATACAATAAGAGAAGTATTGCTAGAGTAAATATATTTTCATGTTGGAAGTATAGGAAATTCTGATAAAGATAGAGAAAATTCTAAACAAATGTAAAAAATATAGCCATACCTCAAATATTGTGAGTTTCAGACTACTGTAATAAAGCAAATAATGCAATAAAGCAAGTCATATGTATTTTTTTGCTTTTCAAAACATATAAAAGTTATGTTTATACTATACTGTAGTCTATTAAGTGTGCAATAGCATTTTTTAAAAAAAAATGCACATGTCAAAATTTAAAACTTTATTGCTGAAAATTGCTAACAATTATCTGAGGCTTGAGTGGGTTATCATTTTTTGCTGGTAAAAGGTCTTGCCTTGATGTTGATGGCTGCTGAATGATTAGGGTGGTGGTTGCTGAAGGGGAGGGTGGCTGTGGCAGTTCTTTCCTTTCTTGTCTCTCTTACTTTCCTTCTTTCTTCCTGTCTTTCTGTTTATCTGTCTCTTTCTCTGTCTTTTTTCTCTTTCTTTCTTTCTTCCCCCACACCTAGCTACCGTCTTCCCTCCCTCGCTCCCTCCCCACCTTCTCTCTCTCTCTGTGTCTTCTCTTTCTTCCTTTCTTTACTTTCTTTTGAGATGGAGTCTCTGTTGCTCAGGCTGGAGTGCAGCACTACGATCATAGCTCATCACAGCCTCAGATGCCTGGCTGCAAACAATTCTTCCACCTCAGTCTCTTGTGTAGGTGGGATTATAGGTATGAGCTACCACACCCAGCTGTAATTGTGGCAGTTTCTTAAAATAAGACAACAGTGTGGTTTGCCTCTCAGTTGACTCTTCCTTTCGCGAAAAGTTTCCCTAGTATATGATGCTGTTTGATAGCATTTTACCTACAATGGAACTTTCAAAACTGGAGTCAGCCTTTCTGACTCTGCTGCTTTATCAATTAAATGTATATTATCTTCTAAATCCTTTGTTGTCATTTCAATAATATCATTTCACTGTTTTCACCCAGAAGTAGATTCTATCTGAAGAAACCACTTTCTTTGCTTGTATATAAGAAGTAACTCTTCATCCATTCAAATTTGATCATGAGATTGCAACAATTCAGTTACGTCTTCAGGCCCCATTTCTAATTCTGCTTCTCTTGTTATTTCCACCACATCTGCACTTACTTCCTCCACAGAAGTCTTGAACCTCCTCCAAGTCGTCCATAAGGGTTGGAATCAACTTCTTTCAAGCTTCTGTTCTTGTTGATATTTTGACCCTCTCCCATGAATCATGGATATTCCTAATGGCATCTTGAATCGCAAATTCTTTCCAGAAGGGTTTTAATTTAATTTGCCTAGATTCATCAGAAAAATCACTGTCTATGACAACAATTACATTATGAAATGTATTTCTTAAATAATAAGACTTGAAAGTCGAAATGACCCCTTGATCCATGGGCTGCAGAATGGATGCTGTGTTAGCAGGTATGAAAACAGCATTAATCTCCTTGTACACATCTGGCATAGCTCGAGTGACCAGGTGCGTTGTCAATGAGTATATTGACAGTATGTTGAAAGGAATCTTTTTTGTCTGACGTCTCAACAGTGGGCTTAAAATATTCAGTAAACATGCTGTAAACAGATGTGCTGTCATGCAGGCTTTTTGTTCCATTTCTAGAGCACAGGCAGAGTATAGGTAACATAATTCTTAAGGGCTCTATGGTTTTTGGAATGGTAAATGAGCATTGGCTTCAACTTAAAGTCATTAAAGCATTCGCTCCTAAGAAGAGAGTCAGCCTGTCTTCTGAAGATTTAAAACTAGGCATTGACTCTTCTCTAGCTGTCAGTCCTGGAAGGCTATTTCTTTTGTTGCTTAGTGTAGTTACCTTCATCAGGAGTCTTAGCTAGATGTTCCGTGTAACTTCCTGTAGCATCTATATCAGCATCTGTTGTTTTACCTTACATTTTTATGTTAAATAGGTAGCTTCTTTTCTTAAACTTCATGAACCAACCTCTGCTAGCTTCCAGCTTTTCTTCTGCAGTTACCTCACCTCTGTCAGTCTTCACAGATTTGAAGAGCGTTAGAACCTTGCTCTAGATTAGGCTTTGGCTTAAGGGAATGTCATGGCTGGTTTGATCCTCTCTCCAGACCACTCACACTTTCTCCATATTCGCAATAAGGTTGCTTTTCTTTCTTATAATATTGTTCCTGTGATCACTGGAATAGCACCTTTAATTTCCTTCAAGAGCCTTTCCTTTGCATTCTCAATTTGTCTAACTGGCACAAAAGGCCTTTTGGTGTATCTCAACTTTTGACATGCCCTCTTCACGAAGTGTAATAATCATTTCTAGGTTTTGAATTTAAAGTGACAGACATGTGACTCTTTATTTCACTCAGATACTTAGAGGCCACTGCAAGGTTATTAATTGGCCTAATGTCATTATTGCTATGTCTCAGGGAGTAAGGAGGCCTCAGGAGAGGGAACAAGATGAGGAAACAGCTGATTGGTGGAGCAGTCAGAACACACACAACATTCTGTCAATTAATTTGTCTTCTATGGGCTTGGTTCATGGTGCCAGTAGACTTGTTTGATGCAGAATTACCATAACCCTTCAATTTTTTTTTTTTTTTTAAAAAAACACAGTATCTGCAGAGTACAGTAAAGCAAAGCATAATAAAGCCAGATATGTCTGTATAAAAATACAGTAGTTATCATACAGGAATTACAAATGTGATGTCTTTTAGAATCTACCTTTTTTTCCCCATGTTGGTGATTCCAGCATAAATCTAATCAGTTGATTGAGCTTATCATTTTACTTATTCTGCTTATGTTGGAAATAAGTGATGAAGTTTATTTTTAAGATAAGCAGTCTGTACTTTATTATTGTAATATATTTCTGGAGACTGTGTTTTTCAAATAGTTTTAAAATTGAGAGTAATTAGAAGTGCTTCTTAAAATTATCCAGGTATGGTGGCACACACCTGTAGTTCTAGCTACTTGGGAAACTGGGCAGAGGGATCGTCTGAGACCAGGAGGTTGAGGCTGTGGTGAGCCATGACAGTACCACTGCACTCTAGCCTTAGTGACAGATTTGAGACCCCAAATAAAAAATATTTCATAAAATGAAAAATATAAAGAACTAGGTAGAACAGGGAAAAATAGGAGGAGAAAGGGACAAGAGTGAAGAAAGTAAACATTTATCAATCTTTTTAGCAAAGGAATACTGAATTTTCTTAATAGATTAAGGCAGTTGCCAAAATCAACTTGTGTGGAAAAATTACACCTATGTGTTATCAGAGCAAAGTGTTTGGTGCCTGGAACTCCCTGGTTCTACCACTTAATGGTTGTTTGGTATCAGACAAATCACTTAACTTTTATAAACCTCAGCTAAGATTAATGTATATAGAAGTGGTATATGAAATGGTTAGTACTTTATAAATGCTTGTTATGATTTTTTTTCTTTTTGAGTCAGGGACTCACTCTGTTATCCAGACTAGGGTGCGGTGGCACTCTCATGGCTTACTGCAGCCTCTCCTGGGCTCAAGCAATCTTTTCGCTTCAGCCTCCTGAGTAGCTGGGACTACAGGCTCATGACACCACACCCAGTTTATTTTTTTACTTTTGTAGAGGTTAGGTCTTGCTGTGTTACTCAGGCTGGTCTCTAATTCCTGGGCTCAAGCAATTCTCCCACTTGGCCTCCCAAAGTGGTAGGATCATATTTCTGATATTTTTTAAAAAACTTTTTTTGGTTGTAAGATAATCGGCAAGTAAACAAAGTTCTTTGTGCATATTAATAGGCATCAAGAGGATGCCCATATATTGTGAGATTCTTACCTTTTATGTCTGGCACTTCTTTACAAAATCTCATTCTTAAAGTTCTTGTTTAATGTATTAGCCTTTAGATGGTATTTAACCGTTCTTTCTTTTTATAATACATTTGGACTAAAATAAGATATATGGTTGTAATAGTAAGTTGTATGTTACCTAGTTTATAACATTGGACTATAATAGCAATAGTAGCCTATTGTAAATTACTTAGTTAGGGTTATGGCTGTTCAAATGGTATTAAGTAGTTTTTATGGATTGTTCTTTTAAAACCCCTTTCTTCAGATACAGAAGTTTACAATGAGTATTATCCCGTGCCACCTCCCTACAGTGTTGCTACCTCTCTTCCTACATATGATGAAGCTGAGAAGGCCAAAGCTGCTGCCATGGCAGCTGCAGCAGCAGAAACATCTCAAAGAGTAAGAATGCTTTATCATTTCTTTTGATACAGTTATTTTTGTTCATTGATAGGTTCATTTAGTAATATCAGAAATAGTTCTTTGTGTAGGTAGTTTTTTTAAGCACACTTGATCATTGAATAACATGGGTTTGAACTGCATGAGTTCACTTATATGCAGATTGTTTTCAATAAATATATTGGAAAATTTTTTTGAGATGTGCAATAATTTGAAAAAAATTGCAGATAAACTCTATAGGCTAGGAATATCAACAAAATTAAGAAAAAATTAGACATGCCACGAATGCATAAAATATATGTAGATACTAGTCAATGTATGTGTTAATTGACTATTAACGTTATCAATAAGATTTCCAGCTAACAATATTTTATTAGCAGTTAAGTTTTTCTTCTTTTGAGTTGGAGTCACTCTGTCGCCCAGGCTAGAGTGTAGTGGCACAATCTTGGCTTGAGGTCTCACTTTGTTACCCAGGCTGGTCTTGAACTCCTGGGCTCAAGCAATCCTCTCACCTTAGCCTACCAAAGGGCAGGTATTACAAACATGAGCTACTGCGTCAACTGGTAGTTAGGTTTTGAGGTAATTAAAAGTTGTATGCAAATTTTCTCCTGCACAGGACTTGCCATTCTTAAAAACTGTATTCTTCAAGGGTCAACTGTAATTTTTCTACTATTGCTTATGTGTGTCCTCAGTTTTGGGAAATTGACAATATAAGTTCACCTTTTCTGCATTCCTTGATCTCCTCATTTCTGTTGCTCTTCCCTTCCACTCCATCTCTGCTTGTGGTCATCCTAGACCTTACGCTTATCAAAATTTTTGTCACTTTTGCGTTTTTATTTCAGCACCTCACACGCTAACCTCTACCTCCCATCCTTCTAATACACTGTGGTTACCACTGCCTGACAGTTCTTCTCATCACCTGGACCTCAAGTCCACTGTGTACTTATTTTTCTCCTTACATAGTTTGTTTTCTGTGGTCTATTACTATAATTGTGAGTCATCTTTTTTTTTCTATTCATGTTTTATATATTAGCATAGTCAGTTTAGTGACTCCATAAAATTACTCAAGGTAGCCAAAAAGCACACAATTTAACTTTTGTTTTCTTTTTTTTTTTCTTTTTTCTTTTTTTGAGTTGGAGTCTCACTGTGTCGCCCAGACTGGAGTGCAGTGGCCGCTCCCGGCCACCGCAGCCTCGCCCCGCTGGGCTCCGGTGATCCTTCCGCCTCAGCCTTCCGAGTAGCCGGAATTACAGGCATGCGCTACCACGCCCGGCTGATTTTTTGATTTATTGTAGAGGTGAGGTCTCGCTGCCCAGGCAGGTCTCGAATCCGCGGACTCAGGAAAATCTACTCACCTCAGCTCCCAAAGGCGCGGGATTACAGGCTGAGCCACCGAGCCTGGCTTTTGTTTTCTTTTAATATATCCCACTCTAAAATTTTTGAGTGATGGTCAAGGATGCCACCTGCCTTTTTCCTTCATCTTCCTGTCTTAGTAATAGAGAAAGCCAACAAAATACATACACCTTATTCTTTGTTATGGTAAAAGGAATGGCTGTCTCAGTAATGGGTAGTTGGTAAGATACTCACATGCTATTCTGCAGACAAGTAAGAGGCAAAAATTGTTTTCATTCTAGTGTGACTGCATGGAGGACTAGAATTTGTTGCCCTTTTTTCTTGCTTCAGACTTCAGAGCTGTCATTTCAGATCCCTGGATTCATCCCATTTTGTTCAGGAAAAAGACATCCCCAAAATCACTTGATCCAGGAAAGCTAGAATTAGGTGAGGTGCCAAGGAAAAGAGATGGCTTTTCATGTTTGGCATTTTCCTCCTGCTGCTGTGAGATCAGAGCCCAGTGAGTAGATCCTCTGAGACATGAGTGTGTGTCCTGGATGTGTTTCTTTCATCAGCAACAACCCTTTCCATACCTGCTCCACTCCTCTGTTCAACACACACAGGGTTAGACATTAACATAAATAGCACTGGACACATTTATGATAGATTAAGCCAGTAAACCCCAGATTTATTTTTTATGCCTTTTCCCTCTCAGAGGAGAAAAGGAAGACAGTGGCATGCAGATTGGCTGTCTTTTGATGCTGTGAGGGAAGCAGCATAGAGAAGGAGGATAGGTTTAAAAAATAGGGGGTTTCTGTCAAAAACCAACTCTAGGTTGCTTAGAATCCCTGTGTTTGTAAATTCACATCTCTCAGTGAAGTAACTTGACAGTTACTCCTTTTCTCCAATGTCATCATAGGGACCTTGGCAATAACAAAGATCCTTCGAGTGTTATGAACCTCGTGTCCTTCACTGCCCTAATTCCCATAGAGTAGGATGGAACTCTAAAGGCAAACTGGGAAGCATTGAATCTTGCTGTATGTGCTTAAAGAAAAGCATAAAGGTGATTTTACCCCTTTTGGAGAGAAAATTCTAAAGTGTTACTATTCCATTCTTCCCTGTTATCATACCCAGTGCCTTGTTTTAGAAAGCAAGTATGATCACCAGCTGGAATTGAAGCATGCCCATAAATAAAAGTTCTCTGTTTTCACCTGTTTCTGATATCATTATATCCCCAGTGTGTGGGCATCGTGGAAAGCTTCATAGAAAGGAAAGTCGTATTGTACATAAAAGGCTGGTCCTTGTAAAACATTTTTTAAGTGTATCAGTGCTTCTCAACTCAGTACTTTCCAGCCTAGTGCTCCAGCATCTTCTTTCTGTTAAGTATGAGTGTTTGTGTGTGTCTCCATACCTGATTCAGCTAAAAACTGCTCTATACTTGAAAATTCTTAAGAGAGTAGATTTTAAGTGTTCTCACTACAAAAAATAGTATGTGAGGTAATGCATATGCTAATTAACTTGATTTAGCCACTCCACAGTGTATACATTCAGGGGAATGCTCAAAAAACTGGAATCTATTTATAAAAAATTGTGTATTTATTCTTACACATTTAAACTTCAGTCACCTTCAACTACTCTCCATTTGATGCAATACACCTATCAAGATGCTTTTTCCACTGCTCAGAACAGTTTTCAAACTTGTCAGTTTTGATGTCTTTTAGTCCTTTTGCCATTTTTTTCACCTCTTCCACATTGGCAAAACATTTCCCTTTGAGACTTTTTTGTCATCAAGAAACAAAAAAAAGTCACTTGGGGCAAGGTTGGGTGAATAGGGGGGTGGGGCATGGGGGTCATGCCACTTTGGGTCAAAAACTGAACACTCAGTGTGGTGTGGGCCACACAAATGAGCAAACACATTGCAAGAACCTCCAAAAAAAAAAAAAAAACTCACTGAAATTGAGTGCAACCTCTCACAACAACGTTCACTGGTATGGTGATGCCGATGGGTTCCTAGAATACTAAACCAGTGGAGGAAGCCTGTACTTCAAGAGGCCCGCTTGCAAAAGATAATTCTGGGATTTTTTAGTCCCTCTCATATTTCAAAACACTATGTTATACACCATAAGTATATATGGTTTTTATTTGTCAATTACAAAAATTGAAAAATTGAAAAAAAAATACCCTTTTCTGATTAGCATTTGAGTACATTCAGTTGTAAATGAGTATCAGCTGCAAGTTTATTTCTTAAATCAACTCTTATTGGGGGATATAGGCAGTTGAGAGAGTTGGAAACAGTACTGTTTTCTACTGTTTCCTGTTTCTAATGTGTAGAGTTGCATGTAATATAGGAGAATGGTTAAATAGATTTATGGAAATGAACTACTTATTTTAATATTTCTATGAAAAATACTTGAATTCTAAATCTTTATAAAACTTGTAGAACATTGCTTCTTCATCAGGTAGGCTCATCTTATAATCTTATAGTGAATGGAGTTCATTTTTTGGTAACTTGTTTTAAATTGTTTTTAGTAACTTGTCTTTTGACATTAGAACTAGCACTTGATAAATTGTGAACAACTCCAGGACAGAGACCTTGCATTTACTTGCAATAACTAATTCCTAGAAACTAGTTATTATCTGGCACATATATGTTGCTTGGTAAATGACGATTAATTAAGTTAATGAGTGAGCTCTTTCATGTTGACCTGGGGTTACAGATGAACTGGGTTGTTATGCCCACTGCCCAGACAAACCAAAACTGATGCAGACATTGCAATGGAGAAAGAGTTTAATATTGCAATTACTATTACTCTCACGTGCCATATGTGATCCTATCTTGGGAACTTAGCTCTGGCTTTTTCTTCTGCCTGGAACATTTGTCTGTGAGATACCTCCATAGCTAACTCTCTTACTTCTTCCATAAATCTTTGGTCAAGTATCAACTCAGTGAGGCTTTTATCTCACCACCATATTTAAAACTGTAACCTTTAACCCTATAGCATTCTCAAACTTTCTTTTCTTTCTTTTTTTTTGGCATAGCATTTACATCTTTTGGTAATTTTATAAATAATGTATTTGTTAGTCTTTGGTTGTTGTCTGACTTCCCTAGCTGGCTGGAACATGGTCTTCAAAAGGGCAAGCATCTTTGTTTTGTGTACACCAATACATCCCAAGGACCGGGAAGCAAAGTCTTGTGTAGAATGGGTATTCCATTAATATTTGTTGAGTATTGGAAGCAATCAGTGATAAAAGGTTTTGTATATACTTTCAAGGAGATTCTTTACACTTATTAGCAAATACATGAATATCTTAGCATATTACTTATGTACACAAAAGGTACTGTACTATACAAACGATTTTCACTTTATACATTTTGGAGATGATCAGAGCATTAAGACTATCAATAATTGATTTTTTTTTACTTAAAATTTTTACACTTTTTTAATTTCATTGAATAGATAGGAAATCATTTATCTTTTTTTTTTCTTTTTTTTTTTTTTTTTGAGTTGGAGTCTCACTCTGTCGCCCAGACTGGAGTGTAGTGGCCGCTCCCGGCCACCGCAGCCTCGACCTGCTGGGCTCCGGCGATGCTTCCGCCTCAGCCTTCCGAGTAGCCGGAATTACAGGCACGCGCTACCACGCCCGGCTGATTTTTTGATTTATTGTAGAGATGAGGTCTCGCTGCCCAGGCGGGTCTCTAACCCGCGGGCTCAGGCAATCCACTCACCCCAGCCTCCCAAAGGCACGGCATTACAGACTGAGCCACCGAGCCCGGCGGAAATAATTTATCTTACCAGTCGTTCAAGAACTGTCAACAGTCTAAGCCTTTACCCGACTTGCAAGCTAACTGATTAGGTTGTCACAATTTCATGGATGCTGGCAGAAAACTTGAGACTGCTGGCTCAGAAAAGAAGACTTATTATTTGCAGCAATAGCAGTAACCAGCATATGAGCATTTTCTTTGCCAGTTTTCTGAGCCCCAGTTCCCACAAGACAACTCAAAGAGGGCTAAAAGACAACCTCCACATGCGAGGGTGTTGTGTTATGGGATAGAAACCCTGAGCTTAGGGAACCCACATCTTTTCTAATGGTCAATAAGAATGCTCATACCTCTACTCTGAAGGGAGACAAATTGTCTCTCTTCCAACGCTCTCCTCTTATAAAAACCCAGAAAAAAGGCAGCCAGTGACTCTGCCTGGAAGCCATGTAGAAACATGGTAGACCCATGGAGAATTATCTCCTAACATAGTCCACTATTGATCAGCATTTAGATTGTTTCTAATCTTTTGCTCTTGTTAGCATTGCTGTCATGAGTTATCTTTAATACGTCATTTCTTATAAGTGGGAATACATGTCTATGTCTACAATATATTATAAGAACTGAAATTGCTGGATCAAAGGGTATAAACATTTTTATTTTTGATAAGTATTGCCAAATTGCCAACCATAGAGTTTGTACCAATTTATATTCCACCACTGATTATGAAAATTCCTGTATCCCTATGTGATACTAATATAGCAGTGTCACATTTATGTTTTAGATGCCATTTTCATGAGTTTGATTGTTACTCATCTTTATCTTTTCTGTGTTTATCTTTAAAGTTACTCATTTCAAGAATGCCTATGAAAAAGTAATATTTGCTAATGTTTATTGATTACTTGCTCTGTGCCAGACATTGAACTCATTATCTCATTTTATCTATACAAGAAACTGAGAACATTATATCTTATCAATGTTCTTATTCTTACATTTAAGGCAATAAAGTTGTAACTATTTTAGTCAGCTATTCTAATATTATATGTTTTGCAGATTCAGGAAGAAGAGTGTCCACCAAGAGATGACTTCAGTGATGCAGACCAGCTCAGAGTGGGAAATGATGGGATTTTCATGCTTGCATTTTTCAGTAAGTGATCTTTCTAAATTTTTTTTGGCATATATTGGCTGTGTGTATTAAAATAGCTACCAAAGAAAAGTTAATATTGTTAGTTTGTGTCCACCTTGTTTAAGATGTAAATTGTTCTGATACTGAGCTAATGAATACTGTGATATGTTATAATACAAATCCTAGAACTTAAGGTCTTACTGGATAATTAAGCATCACAATCATTATGCTAGATGCTGACTGTATATATGCATATGTGCATATAAGCATACTTAAGCTAATGGAGATTTTGTAAGAGAAATGCTGCAATACTGATGTTCATTTAGTGCTGTAGGAGAACATAGAACAAAACAGTAAATTCTACTTTTTGGACAGAGAACTTCCATTTGCGTATCCTTAAACCAGAAGCAGGATTGGAAAATTTAGGGCAACTGGAACAATGTCACTTGATTCAGAAATTCTTAATTTAATATTTAACATATAAGTAGATTTAAGCTTCTTGTGGGAAGACTGTTATATACTTCATTATTTCTATTCCTAACACAGGGATTGGCATATTAAATTCATTAAATAAAATTAAGAAGCTCAATAAACTTTTAAAATCACTAAAGCCAGTGGTAGAAATCCAGTTATTCATTTAAGTAAATTGATTAGTCTAGGATATGGTTAATTTCTGTCCTCAACCTGGTTACATGATCAGGCTTTCACGCTTGGATAGAATGCTGATTTAATTTACTTTAACTCTTTGCACTCGCATGTCCCCTCTCAGGGCATATTGTAAATCTAGCAAACCACTCAGATGTCCTCTCTTAGAGGACATAAAGAGACTGTTGGTGATTGTACAGGACAAACTTATGTCAGCTCAAAGTTTTTCAAAAATGTATGTTTCCTTAAAGTTTTCCATTCAAATTGCATGAAAAAATAAAGATAGAATATATATTGAGACATATGTAAAAAAAATCAACTGGTGTTAATGTAGAAAGAGAATGTCCTTCAACATCGTCTTCCAACAACAGACTGGACAATAAGTTACATATTATGAATGTGGGAGGAAGAAAACAGAGACTGCATTATCTGCTCAAATTAAAGCACCATGGGGAAGACGTCGGACAAATTACTATTGCACAACATTTGTCAGTGAACCTGCAATGCATGTCAGTGGCTTTCACACATTGCTACACGTTAGAAAAATATAAGATATAAAAATCTTGATTTTTTTGTCATAAATAATTTCCTCTATGTCCAACATTCCATTATAAGCCATATATTGGTACATGCAATAAAATAATTGGTTCCAATGCTATACTATTTAATAGGAAGCGATTCATTTTTTCACTTTTTCATAAAAAAGTTGCTGATAGGTGATCCATGAGGTGTCTCTGAGTGCAAAGGGCTAATCATAGGGTTTGTTTTGATTATTAAACTGAGAAATAATTTTCTTATGTAAAGTGTCACATTCAGCTTTAAAGCATAGAAATACATTCTTTGTGAGTTGTTACTTTTGAGTCTGGAAGTTCACATAACATTTTCCTTCATTTTGGGATGATTTATTGCTTCCTATCTTTCTTTTATTTCACCTGCTAAAGAGCAGAGGTGTTGAGGGGAATAGAGAAGAGAGCCACACAGCTATGTTTTTCTCTTCCATATTTATTAAATTATATTCAGAATTGTCCACCAGCTAATGTGTAGTTAAATCTGAATTGGTGTTAGTTACAGTTTCTAGTTAGGTATATTAGGTACAGTGAAAAGGAAATGAACTCTTTGGTTTCAAATGAGTACTACTTTGCATTATTAGTCTCTTGAACCTTGGTTCTGAATTTTAGTTCAACTGGTCATCTTTTATGTTAATAACAACTTCCCACATATTTTGTTTACGAAAAGATTAGCTTAAACATTAATTTTTTTTAATGGTTATATCTTTTAGGCCTAATTGGAAAATGATCTAAATGTATTATTTTTAATATGAATACCTGTTTTCTCAGGAATAAAAACATGTTATTTGACACATTCCAGCTATGCAGCTCAGAGAGTTCTTATTTCCCGACTTCACTTAACCCCAGTATCTTCTTTTGAATCTTCATTTTTTAGATTTGAAACCATTTCACTGTTCTAAGTGTTGTAAGTGCTGGGTGACTTTATTTTTAGCCAGTAATAGTATATTAACTAATATAAATATATATTTAGGTTTAAAGTAAATTATCTTTTTGTATTTATATAATTGTAAATTATATGACATTATTAAATTATCTTTTATTATATTTTTATTTTCACAACTCATATTTTTTATGCTTCCTATTCTAAAATGATTGTGCCAATATTGTAAGAGTAAATTTATATTTTTTACCTTAATTTTCTGAGTTTTTTTTTTTTCCTGGTAGGGTATAGCTCTAGTTTGTTTGCTTTATGAAACATAGATTTATTTGTAATCACTACCATCTAGTGGCTGTTTCTCAAATTGCAACTGCTGTGTTTTCCATGCTTCTTAAATTGTGTAATAGTTGCTATTGTTGGTAAAGATGTATAGAAATAGATTTTCTTTAATTTGGTTTATAACTTGAGCATTTCAGGTCATATAACTTGTGCAAGTAAAGTAACAGTGAATATTAATAATAACATTTTAATTCAACTATTTTATTGGTTTAATTCTCGCCTTCTTTGTTTTTGACATCTCACCTCATATAACCCTAAAAAAGATTTACATGTAAAATTTTTGAAATAATTGTGTGTTCTTCTTCAGAAAATGTAAAAAAATGAAGTGTTTGTATCCCCTGATAATGTTTTTGCTGCTCTAAATCCTTTAAAGTGTTATCACAAGTATCTCATACACAAGCCTAACTTGCATATTTCTGATACTATTTTTAAGAAATTTTCTAAGCTAATGGAGTAGAGTTCTGTTATTTGTAATCAAACACAAGAAATTAAGATTAGATTCACTGGACTATTGGTATTGACAGTCTATGGGAATGACCTTAAACTAGTGATTTAAAATGTAGTGGGCTCTATTTGGCTCTGTTAGAAAACTTCTAAGATTTAGCCATTTGTACCATCTTCACATCAGCATGCCATGGTAACAGTCGCCTGCGTTATTCTCATTTTAGACTTGAGGGAAATGAAAGATAAATTATCTGTAACTTTAAAAAGAATTAAAAGAGTGTTTTGAAATGTGACTTTGGATATGTAAGAAATTGCCAAAGTGGCTGGCTGTACCATTTTGCATTCCCACCAGCCATGAATGAGAGTCCTGTTGCTCGACCTCCTTACCAGCATTTGGTATTGACAGTTTTTTTTTTTTTTTGAGTTGGAGTCTCACTCTGTTGCCCAGACTGGAGTGCAGTGGCCGCTCCCGGCCACTGGAGCCTCGACCTGCTGGGCTCCGGCGATCCTTCCACCTCAGCCTTCCAAGTAGCCGGAATTACAGGCATACGCTACCATGCCTGGCTGATTTTTTGATTTATTGTAGAGATGAGGTCTTGCTGCCCAGGCGGGTCTCGAACCCGCGGGCTCAGGCAATCCACTCACCTCAGCCTCCCAAAGGCGCGGGATTACAGGCTGAGCCACCAAGCCCGGCTGGTATTGACAGTTTTAAAAAAATTTTATTTTAGACATTCTAATAGATGTGTGGTGGTATGCCATTGTGGTTTTAATTCTCATTTCTCTAACAATTATGATATTGGACATCTTTATTCAGTAAATTCTTTTGCCCACCAACCATATACAAGTCAAACAAGTTAAAACACTTAACGGGGTTATCTGGATACTACATGTACTGAAAAACAATACAACAATGACTGGTTCTGTCCATGGAAAGCTGTGCTTTTTATAGCTTTTAGATGAGTTACATATTATAAGTAAATCCAGAAAGGAAACTCTAAGAATTATGACTATACCTTAAGAAACCCATAAAATATTTGTGAAGTATTGAAGTTTATTTTGTTTTATCTTTTTTTAAAAAGCCAGTATTGTTGGCTGACTACTAAGGCTGGACTTCTTGAATGGGACCACATGAGAGCTACATTGTCATCTGGTTTTTAACTGGTTTAAAAATGCAGTTTCGGCCAGGCTCGGTGGCTCAGCCTGTAATCCCAGCACTTTGGGAGGCCGAGGTGAGTGGATTGCCGGAGCCGGCGTGTTTGAGACCCACCCGGGTAACTTGGCGAGAACTCGTCTCTTCAATAAATCAAAAATTAGTTGGGCGTGGTAGCATGCGCCTGTAGTTCCGGCTACTTGGAAGGCTGAGGCAGAAGGACTGCTGGAACCCAGCAGGTCGAGGGTGCGGTGGCCAGGAGCATGCCACTGCACTGCAGTTGGGTGACAGAGTGAGACTCCAACTCAAAAAAATAAAAATTAAATTAAATTAAACATTTTTTGAAAATGCAGTTTCACCCATTGATGATAAGCTTTAAGGAGTTGATTCTTATTAACCAAACTGGCAAGAAACCAAGCTTACCCATTTGTCGGTGTACAGTATAGTAAATAACTAATACATTTTCAGGCAGTAAGCTGCAGTCTATAAAGAAGGATTAATTAGCATGAAGTTAAGAGAAAGGGAACTGTTGTTTCCACTGAGCAATGAAGTAGTGTTAATATTATGTCGGTGTTAGCTTGTTTCCAGATTGTGGTCTTTAAAAGAACTCTTTCTTTTGCTCTTAGTGGCATTTATTTTCAACTGGCTTGGATTTTGTTTATCCTTCTGCATCACCAACACCATAGCTGGGAGGTATGGTGCTATCTGTGGATTTGGCCTTTCATTGATCAAATGGATCCTTATTGTCCGGGTAAGTGTCTTGATAGCCTGTGTCTCTTTTATATCTAAAACGAAAGGTATAACACTTTCTGTGTGGTTCATAAATGTTCATTTTATGCATATGAATTCAGTTACTTTGAGACTCACTCTTAATATCTATGCTTAATTACTGTAGTGATCTCTGTGGTGTGAATGTTTTATAATTTTATTATATGAGAGATTGTTGGTATAGTAGAAAGAACTTTGAAAAGTTTAAGTTTGAATCTCATCTTTTTTATGTCTGTGTCCTAACTTTAAGTTCCTTAATTGTTCTGAGCATTAGTTTCATTGTAACAGGCTGATAATAGCTGCCTTGCAGGATCATTATGAAATATGGCAATAATATAATTGAAATACCCTGTTTGGTTACTGCACAAATATATGTGCTCAATATACTATGGAGACTACTATTGTGATATAGTGTAGGTATGCCTAAAATCAGCCAAAACATAAACATTTTTCTTGTTTAGTAAAGTTATTATGAACTTAAATATCTTCTCACACTTTTCTTTTGAAACAAGGAGCGTTCAAAGTGAAGTAGAGGCCAATGAAGTGGGTATCAGAACTCATTTTTTCCCCCTTGTGGTTTTTTTTTTTTTTGCCTTCCTTCTCGTTTTCCTGTTGTTCCCTGATGTCACCTTCTCTCGGTTTCTTGTCATTTACAAGATGGTGTGTAGGGTGACAATGATAAGTTCTTTCCCCTATCTCAACAACTTTTCTGGTCCCCAAATAGTTTTCTGAACAACTTGATAGGCCTTAGTATTATTAGCATAATCTTCCCCCAGCTCTTTACCTTTGCTTCTTGAAGGCCCCTTTTGGCTTCTTTTTATAAATGTTTCTTCCTGTTTTTTATTTTTATTTTTTGTTTTTTGGGAGGGTTTTTGGATATGACCTAGGAGAATGGTCAAGAAAGACTTGTTTTAATAAGTCTTCTGAAAAGTTACCCATATATTTAAAATGCTATTACACAAGTAATAAATTGAAATGCACCAATTCTACATTTAAACATTGATTTCTTAATTGAATGAGCTAAATGCTTTTAAAATTTTAGAAGAATCACAGGTCTAATATGTCAGCTTCTCTTAAATGCTCAGAAACTTTGATAATACCCCTGTACCATTATATTTATTTTAAAAATACCTATCACAAAAATATTAATATGATATAATGAATTTCTTCATTACTTTTAAACTTATTTTACATCTTCCAGGGTTTCAGTAATCTTATCAGATCTTGTCTTGGTTCAGACCTGATTAAAGGTTTTGGTTTATTAATTAATTGATTCTTGGTTGGGAACTGTGGCCTGGTTTCTCTAAGATAATTGAAACTTGAACCATTATAAGAACTGGCAATTTCTTATTTTAATTTTATTTCAAAAGGTATACAGTGGGTTTCTACCATGAGTATAAAGCTATTAGGTGTTCCAGAACATACAAAGTTAAAGACATAATCCCCACCCTTGCAGAAGTTATTTATTAAAAAAAATACCTCAAGTGTTGGTGCTAGATAAGTCCAACTTAGGTTCTGATGCTAATAGAATTAAGCAGTTATTCAAATGGGACTTTTCATCTGAATCACAGAACACAGAACATGATTTGAGGACTGTTTTCTCAATTGTCCCAAAGTTGGTAAATTGCTGGTTTCATTCTAGATGCATAAGAAACAAGCTAATGCATTATATGCTACTTATGCTTTTAGGATATTAGACTGATTCTCTCATGAGAACCCCATGTTGAGAAGGGGTTGGGATATCTAGTAATTGACTCTAGCTAATGTGGTAAGATAGGGAACTTACAAGTTTGATCACCAGGACCGTTTAGTTTCCCTTTACAATACCTTTACTAAGCTAAGGTTAATGTTATACCCTTAGTATATCAGATTAATACAAGGAATTTTTAAAACTTTTTGTGTAAAATGACAATAGCTGCCATTCATTGAGTACTTAGTGTGTTCTAGGCATAATTTGTTACAAACATCCAATTTTTTAACTTTATGTGTATTTCTGATGTTGGGGATGATGCAGCCATTTTATTGGTTGAGAAACTAAGAATAAAAAGAGTCCAGGCCAGGAGCAGTGACCTCTAATCCCAGCACTTTGGGAGCCTGACATGGGAGGATTGTTTGAGGCCAGGAGTTTGAGACAATCCTGGGCAACAATAGCAAGACCTCATCTCTACAAGAAATCAAAAAATTATCTAGATGTGGTGGTACACACCTATAGTCCTAGTTACTCAGGAGGCAGAGGAGCAGGGATCGCTTGAGCCCAAGTGGCTGAGGCTGCGGTGAGCTGTCATCGTGCCATTGTACTCCAGCCTGGGTGACAGGGTAAGACTCTGACTCAAAAAACAAAAACAAAAACACAATAACTTGCTCAGGGTCTCACGGTTTTAAATGTGAATTTGAATCTATCTTGACCTCAGTTAATTGCTTGTTCTCCTAATTCATTACTGCCTGTTATAGTGTATTTTGACTTTTACTATGATGCTCCAAGCAGTACATTCCTCTTAAGACTTCAGTGCTGAGAGAAAGGGTTTTTCCTAAAAGCCTGGTGTTTTCCTTTCATTAGACAATAAGTAAAGTTATCAGTCATACTGCTTGCCTTCTTTTTTGTTTCTGAGCTGCCATGAACCTCAGATTTTTGTGTACATGTCTTTAGCCCAGGCTTCTGATTACTTCTGAGACTTTTGATGTGTTTAAAAATGCATATGTTTTATTAAAAACTAACGAATACCTTTTGAAAACAGACAGGATATAAACAATAAAATACTGGTGGTTTATTAATAAAATAAAATCAGATGAAGTCTTTTTTTTAATTCTTAATTTTTATTTATTTTAGAATCGCGGGGTACATGTGAGGATTTGCTACATAAGTGTACTGTGAAGGCAAGGCTTGTGCTTCTGACAAGCCCTCTCCCCCAAGTAGTGGACGTGTTACCCAGAGGGTGCTTTTGTATCCCTTGCCCCCCTTCTTTCCGTCCCTCCCTCCTTTAGCAGTGCCCAATGTTTGTTGTTAGGTACATTCTTAATGTTGGTTAATTTGCTTTCCAAAATTTGATTTTTCCTGCCCATGATTGGTCAATTCACATGATTACTTGATTTTAAAAAATAACAACTTAGCTCAGCTTTATGATTTTAGCATTTTAAAACATTTTGGTAATTCAAATGAATCTATAAGCTTATTTCTTTATCCTTTTTAAATAATCTTTCTCTTTAATGTCAAGATGAAGATAATTATACTCTTCACTTGAAAGTAATAAGTGGCTGGGCTCTGTGACTCAGCCTGTAATCCCAGCACTTTGGGAGGCCGAGACGAGTGGATCGCCTGAACCTGTGGGTTCGAGACCCACCCAGGCAAGTTGGCAAGACCTCGTCTCTACACTAGATCAAAAATTAGCGGGGAGTGGTAGTGCACGCCTGTAGTTCCAGCCACTCAGAAGGCTGAGGCGGAAGGATCGCCAGAGCCCAGCAGGTCAACGGTGGGGCCACCCTTAGTGTGCCACTGCTCTCCAGCCTGGGCAACAGAGTGAGACTCCAATTCAAAAATAAAAAAGAAAGAACGTAATAAGCAATAGCTTTATGGTAAATAATGACTCTGTTCTTTATGTTACCACTTATAGGTAACATAAACAGAAAGTTAAAAATATATTGCTTTGGTTTTTTAAATTTTTTGTTCTTATAGCTTCTGAAGCCTATATGAACACCTTTTATTTCTAGTTATTAATCACTTTATTAAAATGTAGCATATAGTATAGTCCTACTTCTTAATGTGTATTTTTCCTTTTTTTTTTTTAGGCAGGGTCTCACTCTGTTGCCCAGGTTGGAGTGCAGTGGCACAATGCTGGTTAACCATCTAGCCTTGACCTCCAGGGCTTAGGCAATCCTTCTGCCTCTGCCTCCTGAGTAGCACTGGGAATACAGACATGTACCACCATATCCAGCTAATTTTGTATTTTTTGTAGAGACAACATGTTGCTGTTGTCCAGACTGTATTTTTTTTCTTATAATTTTGAAGTTCTTCCTTCATTGTACATATTTTAAAATTGTATAAGTAAATGGGATTTGCATCTTTTATAGTATTAAGAAATTTTAAATCTTTGATATTTCTACAGCTCTAAGCTGATTTAGATCATGGTTTATTTATTAATCGAAAATACTACCTGAGAAAATACTTAAAGGGCTTTAAAAAAACATAATCTTTACTTGATATGCTTTCTAAATGGTGACATTATTTACAATTTGTAAGCATTTTTTTTTATTGCCAGCGCTATATGATTTTTAAGCTTTCGTGGAAGTTACTAACAAACAGTTGGCGATCATTACCTATAAAGTTGAAAATACTTTAAATTAATTTCAGAATTGATGGCAATTCTGCATTTAGCAAAATCATTTTTAGTTAAATCACATTCAATTTGCAGACCAGTAGAGACAGGATAGGCAAACCAAGCTAATTTCTAGTAGTTTAAAGTAGGTTATAAAGAACACTTTTAAAAAATAATTACCTGAGACAATCTTTAGGTGTTAAAGGATAATAGGGAATAATTATCTAAAGTAACTAAGTAAACTAAATTGAATTTTTTAAACCTTTAAAAATTAATGAAGTACGATGTCTAGAGTCTCATCAAGGAAAGGATACCTGTGTCCATATCATCAAACCCTGCCTTCCATCTGCCTGCTCATATTCCCACACCACCGAGAATATATAACTGTCTACCATGGCCACTAATAAGAACTGTTGAAATGCCACTTCAAGGTTCATTTAGCTGTTCTCAGCTCACTGTTGGGAACTGAATGCTGGAGCATCTATTTGAAAATAAAAAGACTCTAATGAGTTGGGGGTCTTTATGCGCCTGGTATTTTTGGCAGTGATTAACAGTAGGGGTGTACAGAAGGTCAAAAGCTCTTCTCTTTAGAGGTCAACAGAACATCCCCATCTGATAAGATTAAACTAATGTGGCTTTTGGTGTTAATATCTGAAACAGCGGGTTGCTGTAAGTGTGTTTGGGATGGTAGTTGTGGCTTTGAGAGATTATGAAAAAAGGACTGACATGTGAACGCCTTAATGAGAAAATATGTGATTCAGCTATATAGCATTTGCTTTTCTTTCTTGTATTCAGTTTGAAGTTGTTTTTTGTTTTTAAAATATTTTGCATACATTTGCTATCGTATAAGAGATTTTTTTCTCAAATAATTCTAAGTGATGTCATTAGGCACTTTTTGTTTTCCTTTTGTGCATTTTTTAAAGTTAAGGATTACCTGAACTAAATCATTTTGAAACTGAAGATAGTCTATAATTATCAAATTTAGATATAAAGATATGATTGATATATTTATGTTCATTCCATAGTTTTCTGATTATTTTACTGGATATTTCAATGGACAGTATTGGCTTTGGTGGATATTTCTTGTACTTGGTAAGTTTATTCTTAATGCATTTCAGCTTGAATAATTTGCATTTAGTTTAACTTTGATATTTCTGAAAATTGTAAGATGTAAATAAATTATGTTGCAACTTATATGGAAATAATTTTTTGTATTGTAAAATTCTCTTATCTAAACACTTATATAACTTAGCATTTCAGATAATTCTATCACTCCAGATTTCTTAGATTTAAAATCCAGAGGCTATCAGTATAAAAAGAATCAGTGGTTGAATGAGAATTTAATACTACAAAATTTTAAAATTCCAACACAATTTAAAAACTTGTCTTTAGCATTTATCTTGGAAAATATACATGGATAATTTCTTTTAATAATCTTAGGAAATCTGAGAGTAGGATAGTTTGGTTGCTCTATCCATTCCCTTATTTTTGGATCATGGACGTATTCTTTATGCTTTTGAAATGTGCCCCAAATTAATCATTAATCAGTCAGACATAAGGAAAGGCTTCATGCCTAATGATCACAGTACTTCTGTTGAGTTGTCTCCTTACAAGGTATGTCTTTTTATTAGCATTGATAGAATTTTATGGATTTTCAGTTTTTGAATACTTGTATTTTTTACTTTAGATCCATGACAATTAAGTTAATCTTAAAATCACACTATACCTTTAATCCACATTTTGAACATATTTGCTGATATGAAGAATACATTTTGTTTCCACTTAGGTTTAAAAGCCCACATTTCTCAAAGAATTGCACCAGAATATAAAAGCATTTCAGTAGGTGGCAGTCTTCTCTTTGAGTTTTTATTTAGTCATGTTATTGGATCTTAAGGATCTTTTGGGAAACAAATTCTTGGTGGTCAGTTAAGGTCACTAAAGTCTTTCTTTAATAATTATAGAAAAATTATTTTAATGTGACTTTGTTGTGGAATCAGACTTGAATAGGGGTTAAGCCAGTTTTATATTAATTGGATTCTGACTGCTTGAATTCTGTGTTCTTCATTGAGTGTCTTACCTAAAAGTGAAATAATTTATAAAGTTGCAAGTATTTAAGCATATTAAAGGTGTGTGTGTGTGTGTGTGTGTGTGTGTGTGTGTGTGGTGTGTGTGTATGCAATTTATGGATTTAAAGGAATCTTGGAAAGATAACTATGGCACAGAGTAGGATGCAGAGAAATCCCAGTTCCACTTCAGAGTCATAATCTAGCATTTATTTAAGGGGATTTGCGAAAATGCAATCAGTGATAAAAATGTTACTCTCACATATACTGAAAATAACGTTGGGCACTTTGTAGAATTTTGAGAAACAGTAGCCACTGAGTGATTGGTTTTTAGATATGAATTGGCTTCTTTAGAAGCTGCCTGAGAAGAACAAAATGTATTTTAAAAACAGCAGCTTCATAGACAAAGGAAGGGATCTCACAAATAATATTGGTCTTACATTTTTCAGTAATATTTTAAATTGGGATAGCTGTATCCTTATCTTTGAACAGCATCTAGAAGGGCATGAGGGTGGAATTCAGGGAGAGGGAGTCCCAAATGGAGGGAGTTAGGATATGGGAAACAGATGGGATTGGATTCAGCTGAAATTTATACCACTTGCTTAAGTCATCATTTGTATATCTCTTCCGTCTTTCCTCTCCAATTTATTTTAAACATGCTTCTGTTTTTAGTGCTTTGATTGCTGTCTTGGAGTTGGAATACAAAATTCACAGACTCTTTTCCTCCTGGTGAGGAAAGTTGCACACATACAGTACATGTCTTCTGTTTTGTTTCCCCGCCCCACCTCACACACACATTTCCTGGTTAAAAATGTACTGGAGTTAATAAATTTCTCCCTAAGAATTGTATGATTAAATGTTTCAAAGGCTTATACTAATAATGTTAATATTTTTATTTTTATCTAAAATTTTTCATCTGAAACTTGAAAGCATTTCACAGGCATTGCTTCTTTTAATTATTGAAGATATCTGTGATTGTTATTTTAAATATTATTTTACAAAGAAGAAAAAATATATATATGACAAATCCTATATAATCTAAGAAACCACTCGAGTAACTGCCTCCCAAGTCCAAGTCTTCTTTCCTATTATCTTAATTTGTATTATAATCTTTTAATATTACTTGAAAATAAGAACTCAATTTAAAATATTTACGAAACACATCTTCAAATACAGATTTCATAGATGACAGCCACTTGATATTGCTACACAGGTTTATTTTTTTCTCCCACAGTTGTTAATCAACTGCATGTATATTTACTTTATATAAGTAAATATGTCTTAGTTTGCTCAGTAGTTACATTTAATTGAAAAGTTTTAGAACAGTATAAAATGGAATTCCTATTAGTTGAATCAGTTTACATGTGTCAGATAACTTCGCTATTTAAGGAAATCACTTAATAAATGTATGTTTGTATGTAATTCTGAATTTTTATAGCTAGATTTGCTTTAATTTTGGTATAGCTAGACTTAACAAATAGAGTATTGGTGACAGTAAAATTTTATTATATTTCATCATGGAGTTGTCATTATAGTATAAACTATATTATGGAATGAATGGAATTCTTCAGATTAAATTCCTTAAGCTAAGAGGATCTTGTTTATAATTGTCTATTTTAAATTTATTATGACCCCTTTTTGTGTAAGAACTTAATATATTTGTATTATTTCAACCTTCTCAGGCCTACTTCTTTTCTTCAGAGGATTTGTGAATTATCTAAAAGTCAGAAACATGTCTGAAAGTATGGCAGCTGCTCATAGAACAAGATATTTCTTCTTATTATAGAGGTAATAAATTTGAATATGTTAACTCTGTTTATTCCCATTATATAGTCACATTTACCAGATACATACTAAATGCCTGTTGTGTACTAATGATTTTTACTTACTTAGCTGGCATGTTTAATATTTGTTAATACTGTTAACAACCTGCTCTTTGAAATTTAGTAAGTTGTAGACTTTTTAGATAACTTTTAGGTTTTAAAAATTGAATTTAAAAAATTGTTTTAAAAGTCTGACTTCGTAAACTTCTCATTAAAGATTAACCACAGGATGTGTACAAACTAACCACCAGCACAAAACTTGAAGGCTTGACAAACAAAATATGATAAAGTACTTACACAGAAGAAATGGTCATTTTGTATACAACAATGTGAAATCCACGTAGATATCTAGTGGGAGAAAAAAACCCTGTGATTAAAAAACAATTTATCATGTAGTTGTTTTAACAATCTGGTTCAAGGGATTAAAATGTTAAGAAAATAGGAGCTCTTCTTATTGTTTTCTTATTGTATGTCAGTTTGTGTCAACAATGAAGGTTACAACTTGAATAAATAGAAATATGAAAAAATGATCAGAGGTTGTTTTATTGGTTATCCAGTGACTTTCTGGAGGCTGTGTATCTAGTAATAGCATTTATTTATTGTACAGCCAGGTGTATCTTCACATAAAGATATCTCATAACTTTATACTCTATTCTGTTTTTTTAAAGCAAGTACCATATACTTCATGTGTATAAATAATTTAAACTTTTAAATTATTTGAACTCCATAAGCAAAATGGCCTCTAGTGCTTAACTTCTGAATGCAGGACTACACGGACAAAGTCGTTCAATTTTACTGCAATTGAGTATTCTTTTTTATTAAAACAATGCTTTTTGGTTTGTGATTTGGTTGCTTAAATTTTGTTTATAACTTATAGGAATTAAAATTAGTTTATATAATTTACTTATTTCTGCTGGAGAGTACAATGAATACAGTTGTGTTTCTGATTCATACTAAAGTATTATTTTAAGTGTTCCATTAAAGACTCCCCACTGAAGATGTCACTTTTTTTTTTTAACAAGTAAAATATCTTTGCAAACACTGGCATTAAGAGTTTGTTTTAACAATAAGGTAAAAAGCAAAGTAATTTTACTAATTATTTTACTAATTTGAATGGTATTCTGTGAGTAGTATTATTAACTTTATGCATTTTGAAGAGATTAAAATGTAATGTAAATATTTTCTGGATGAAAGTCTCCTACAGAAGCTTTACACTTGAGAATATATTCTGATATATTACTTATGTTATCTTTATCAAAGGAACATTGTATACTTGATGTAGTTCTGCTATAAATGAGTTTTCATTCTACTATTATTTAGATAAATGCAATTTTATACATTTTAAGACTAATTCTTTCTTTGTCCATAGACTCCATCAAGCTGACATTCCTTTCTTATACCAATGTGAAATTTCCAGATCATCTGTAAACCTACGACTTTAATAGGATAGAAGACTACTAATAACAAGACAAGTTAGTGAAGAAAAGATAGAGCTTCAGAATTAAATGGAAGGGTGGTTTATACTTAAAAGCGATTTCTGTTCATTAAATATCTATATTTCATTTGTTTTGCACTTATATATGTGCCCATTTAAAAGATTTGCATATACTTGAAAGAAACCGTAAAGTTACAGCAGTAAAGTCCAGTCACATTTGGTTAATAAGTGTTTGATATAACTGAAAGAGTTGAATGATAAACAGTCTTCCATTATGTAAATGCCATTGACTTCTGACCTGACATTTAGTATAATAAAAATGAAATTATTAACCATGTCAAATGTTAGATTCATTGAGTAATTCTACATATGAAACATCCTTTGTTATACATAAAGTTTATTGAAACCTGCAGTGCTGATTGTTAGAAAGGATTTACCAGATTTTTGAACATATTTACATTATTATTTAGGAAAACTCTTCTGTGAATAACCATGCATAAATTACTTTTTTGCATTGTTTTATTAGAAATTGTGTCTAGATATCTCTAATTTTAAGTTAAATGGACTAAGTATATACAGAAAACTCAAATGCTAAAGATAAAGTTTGTTTTGGACAAATTTCAAGAAAATGTGGGTATACCAAAAGTCCCTTATAAGAAAAAAAATTTTTTAAGGGACATACTAGTTTTAGAGATTTTTCAAATGAGTAGCTTGGTTTTTAGGGTCGCCCATCTTAGAGATTCTTGCAGGAAGAGATTGTATTAGATACTATATTTATTTCATTTAAGATACTTTTGAAAATTAATTTTCCAAATAAGATAATTTTCATTTGCATTTGTCTTCTCAAAAGCCAATAAATATCTTTCAATATCAATTTAATAATTTTTTCTCTAGATGCTTAATTTGTAAAGCTTAGCAAATAAAATCTTGTGCTATTAATAGCTTCTTGCTTTGTGATTATAGGATTTTAACTTTTAAAAAACTTATCTTGAATTGAGATATGCAAAATTCCCATTTTCAAGTTATGGAAATGTGTCTATGGAACATAGGGGTGGGGGATGTGTGTGTGTGGTGAGAGTGTGTAACCATTGTTACAATTGGAATCTAATTTACATTCTTAAACTACTACATTTAGCATCTTGCAAATCTTTTTATGTTTTTCTTTTCAGTTATATCTTTGCTTTTGTGTGCCAACATTAAAAATGATGGTATATCATCTTTTAAACTTAGAAATTATTTAATTCAGCTATATAGAACATATAAAATTAATTTCTTATTTATTATGAGACACTACTACTAAAAGGTACATCTGACTATTCAGGGGCATTTTTCCATTTCTGAAAAAATAAAATTTATTATGCTTTATAACTTCTTGTATTTCTCTGTATTTTCTGATTTTTTCATTGTCTTTGATAAATAAAACATACAGTTTTGTTTTGCTAATTGAGCCTCCTATTTTTTGTTTTCTCTCATTCAGTTTACTTACCTACATAGAATTTTTACTGTTGATTAAAGTGTCTGTATTATACCCCTTGAAGTAAAATAATAGCATGGGGTAAAGTAAACACAATATATACTTTAGTTGTCTAATTTGGAAATTAATTAAAATTAGAATGTACTGATGACCTGCAAACTCATGCTGTATCTCTTCTCTATCTCATATTAATTTCTTATATATCTGTACTTTGTTCTTTTAATAATTTTAAATGATTAATTTCTTAAAGCTTAATTGCTTTGATCCATGGTAATTTTAAAATACTAGGAAGCTCAGCTATCAAACATCAATTTATTAAAATTTCATTTTGGTTTTTATGGTATATATACTTGGTTTCTGAATATGGATATGTTACTTTAGATCCAACATCAAAACTTCACCTTTTGTTTTGATTTTTTCCCCAAATCTATAGCGTTCAAGTGTACATCATACTTAGTTCTCTATAATTAGTATAATTCAATGGTAGCCTTAAATCTCATCATACAAGGCAGGGGAATCAGAATGTTATTTTCAGAAACATTCTCATCCAGATTTATCAAATCCTACATACATCCTTTCATTTCCTGTGAGCTTGAATAGCTGCTGTTGTGTTTGGGGGACACTTGATCATCCTTGAATCTTGCCTTAAAGATTGAAAATCAAAATTCTTGTTAGGGTGTCTAAACATTTTTGAATGAATGTGAACTGGGACTTGGAAGTTCATGCAAATTTTTCTTAAATTATTTCTATTGTGCTTGAATAAGCTAGTTATGGCCAGGATAATCCACTGTATGTATTTATGCAATAAACTGAATTTTAAGGCAAAGATACATTTTTCTGTATAATGAATTCAAGATAGAGTTTAGACATTTCAAATTAAAATACAAATCCCACTATATTCAGTTAAAATGAAAATCCCTGCTTAATAGATAAAAAATACTAATCTCTAGCCTCTAGGGATATTTATCCCATTTGAGACATGCCTTTGAAGTTGTCCATAGATTTTTACCTGTTAGAAGAATAATCACTAATCTTTCCAGTAAAAACCTCTTATAACAGGAAAAGAGCAGTCAGTCCAGAATATCTAACTGGAGAAAATTTTGTGTTTTTTGACTGGCATGTGTTGTTTCATAAAGCATAAAAAATAATAATAGTTAATGTGATACTGTACTTAATGAATATAACATGTATCCCAAGTTGACTCAGAACAGTTTTGGTTATTCCTGTTTTCCTAGCTTAACTAAATAGTGCCTCCTCTGACTCTCAAAAGCTTCCTAATTTGGAGGATAAGTTATATGATCACTGCGTGTATAATTGAATACTGTACTGAAAAGTGACTACCTTAGCCCTGCTGTCCTTTGAGAGATGTAACTGGAGTAAGGGCAGCAACCAGCTATTGTTATCACAGCTTTTTCTAACCAACCATTTGTTTGGCCTATAGAAGAAGAATAGTATCTTTTTTTTTTTTTAAATGGAAGTTGTATTTGAGTGATTCCAGCTAATAGTAAACAATATATGGCTTTTATATTTTTAAACTGCTGTCAAATGTCATTTTAATTGTTTATTAGTCACTTAATTCTTCAAATAGCCATATGAAATATTAGTATATTATTTGATAAAGTTCAACTATTAGATGATAATGTGCCATTCATTATTATAGGAATGTCCTTGCCCATATAAAAAACACGCTGGCATGTATTTTACTTGTTAATAAAGCTATGTAGATGTGGAAGTGTGAACCTGTGGTGCATCCTTTTGAAAATCAGTTAAAGATTCACAATATGTATTCACCTTGGCCTCACTAAAATGTTTATGTGGTAGAACTTTCAAGATTTGAGATGAAAACAATTCTGTCATAGAACTAGGTTGCAGTTACAACATTATTTAACATATCAGTAGTTTGTATGTCAGGAAATAGAATGAAGTTTAGTTTAAATAAAACCAAAAAACCCCAGCTTTTTGAAAATTATTTATGTTCATTTTCACTCTGTAAAATATCATTCGTCGCCATAGATTAGACCTGTTTATGGGCTTGGATTCTTACTTGGGACATGAGACCTAAAGTGCAAAAACTTCAAGTTACAAGCAAAAAAAACCCAAAACTCATTTCATATTTTTTAAATTAAAAAAACACTGTTTATGTTTGAGGTCAGCATATTTGCTTGTTTTGCTTTCTTGATGTTTTCAGCTTACATTTCATTATTTTTGTTTTGAGAAGTTGAGCTACCTGTTTCTAAAAAACTCACCTGATTTTAATGAGAACAGTTTGTTTAAAAATCCCAATCCAGTAACTAAATAGAGAAGAAGAGATAGGGTATTTCCCTTTTAACAGCTGAGGTTATAGCAAACCAGAGTCACACTTCCAGTTCACAGAATCTTAGAACTTGTTTTTCTATCTCTTCATGCTTGCAAAGAACCACTTTATTACGCTCTCACTCCTCTTGTCTGTGTTTATTTTAATTAAATCAACACTTTACTATCAGTGACACAGAAGGGGCATGGGCTCTTCTTTCTTAGAGAATAGTTTCTTCTCTTAGCTTTACCAGAAATATAGCAAGATCAGCAAATAAAATAGAAGGTTGCCCAAAGCTCAGAAGAAATCTGGAGGGTAGCCACTGCCTTTAGAATATGGAAAGTAGCAAATAACCTTAGTGGAAAGTCCAACTCTTCAGAGGTACAAGAATGGTACATGTGCATAAGTTTCTTGTGTGGAAATACATACATTATTCCTTTTCCATCAAATTTAGCTTTTCAGCCATCTGAATTCCAGTATAGTGATTTGGTTTGGCTATGCAGTCACTGAGATTTGAGCTGTAAAATTTTAATTTTCATCTTATTCAGAGAGATGACCTAAAGATTTAATTGCTAGCAAGCATTGGGTGATCACTTATCCCTCATCCTCATATAATAGATGATGATGGAGTAAGTGTGAAGTATCACTTCCTAAATCCAGGTTTTTAAAATGATGATCAGACCAGGGAAACCATGTAGAATCTGTCCATTAAGACACCTCCTCAATAAGGTGACGAACACCTCATCAACAAGGGTAACTGCATAAGGAACATTTGTATACCTAACCCTGAATTGTATCCCACATCTTTAAAAAATAAAATAAAAATGACTAATGAATTTTTTTAAAAACATCTGAATCCTATATTTCTCTAACCCTGTGGGATCTCTAGTGTTGAATTTTTTTTTTTTTTTTTTGGCATTGGAATCTCACTCTGTTGCCCTGACTGGAGTGCAGTAGCATGCTCACTGCCACCCCAGTGTTGACCTGCTGGACTTCAGTGATCCTTCCACCTCGATCTTCCAAGTAACCAGAACTTCAGGTGCACGCTACCATACCCGGCTAATTAATTTTTATTTATTGTAGAGACTAGGTCTCCCCACGTTGCCCAGGTTGGTCTCAAACCCATGGGCTCAGGCAATCCACTTGCCGGTCTCCCAAAGTGCTGGGATTACAGGCTAAGCCACCAAGCCTGGCCGTGTTGAATTCTTGATGGAATGATTCTTCTTGGACTTCTCTCTAGAGCAGAGATTGTTACTCAGTATGATGCATCACAACCAACTGAAAATGGGGGAAATTAACACTCCAGCCTCAATTTCCAGAAGTTCTAGCACAATAATTCCCAAATGACGAGGTTCTGGAATTTTAGTCTAGTGGCACTGTCGATTCCTTTCTCATTGTGTCCTCTACTTATCTAGCTCCTTGTATATACATGGGATAGAAGATTTACAATGTTAGGACCAATGTGTCAGTGAGGCTTCTTGCAAGGAAAGGAAAAGACACATAAAATCAGGTCTTAAATGGTTAATGAGCATTTTTGAGTTCCTGCTTTATGACCTCTGAATAAGGGCCCTTCTGGTCTAAATACCTTTCTGTACACAGCATGGGGCTGCAGGATTCTGTCACCAGAGCAGTGGGGGAGTGTTGTGTCAGAATGAACCTGCTGTGCTGAGATAGCAGTCATTTTCCCATAATATTGTAAAACGAGCAGGATTGCATTACTCTATCATATAGTTGATTTTTCTGGCCTCAACAAATATAATTTTGTTCTTCCAGCAACTTTTCTTCTCCATTTTTGAGAAGCCTATGGTTTATCGAGAGAGGCAACTTTGGGTAATAGAAAGAATGGGTTTTGGAGCCAGATTAACCCTATACTCAAATGTCAGCTTTCACACAAGCTTGGCTAATTTGCTTAACTGATGCCTCAATTTCCTTACCCATTTATTGGGAAGCACAATATGTACCTGAGAATTAGGTTAGTTTTATGCCAAAGAAAAAGGTCGCCATTATTATTTCATTTTTGCTCTTTGTGTTTTCTGACTAGGCTGCCTGTTTGTCTTAGCAGAATGCCTCCAGGACTTGCAGTAAGCCCTTGCCTGATGTGGACATTATATCTGCCAGCCCTTTTGAAAAGGGATGATTAAAACAGGATCACATTCACCTTATATTTGCTCATTATATCTTCTTCGCTGCAAGCAGAATTAAAGCAAAATTTACCTCAATGACATTTGATTTTAAGGGGTGTAGTTAAGCAAAGAAGGGAAGGGAGCTGCCTGTTTACCAAGTAGTAAAGCATTCTAGCTGGTAGGGAGAGCAGACACACATCTCTCCAGGCAGAAGCTTGGGAAGCCCAGAGGCCAGTCCCTCAGATTTCCACTCTGACTAGATTAGATGAGATTAACTGGTGACTCATTTATTTTGTTCAAGGAGCCAGTGCACTTAAATCCTTGTTGGGAGAGATCAGAAAATGAGTTTGTGGGAATGTTTCTGATTCTAGGATAAATTTCTTAACCAACTTTTCTTGTAATCAGGGGGCAACCTTGGATTTATTTTCAAAGATGTCTGTTATGTCAAAAAGGAAATGCTTAGATGCGAATTAAGTCCCTTAGACTATCATGGTCATAATTTGGGTCATTTAAATATTTTTGAGTGCCTATTTATAGTTCTTGAAGGGATGATACTATAGCCTCCACATAAAATTCCTCTGGTACTCCTCTTTCCACCGTCTTCAAAAAGAACTTAAGTACCATCTCTTTTGGGAAGCCTTCTTTCTCATCTGCTTCCTCTGATTTTGGTTCTCTTGGTTCCCATACCCCTATGCATTATTTCTGTCAAGGCGCTTAGGAAACTGTGCTGTGATTATTAATATTTGTGTTACCATCCTCAATGGTAGATGTTACAACTTATTCAACTTTGCATGCTTCCCCACACCTAAGTACAAAGCTCAATACACCGAATGGATGGATGAATGGGATGGATGCTAGTGAAAGGCTCTGTGTATATTCCAGGAGACATAAAATGCTTTCTGGCCTTTAACTGAAAGTCTAATGGAGGAAGATTTATAAACAGGAAAACACACTAAAGTTGAGCTAGGAACAAAAATAATTTCATAAAGATTCTTCATATTTTTTCATCTCTTGCATGATGCTCTGCCTTCCTTAATTCAGAAGTAAGTAATTATCTTTCCAAATATCATAACACTTCATCTGAGGCTCTTTATTAAACTACATTCTGTATGTCATAGTAATTTGCATTCATGCCTCATCACTTCTACTTGAGGGCAGGACCCATGTCTGGTGTAACATCACAGCCTCCAATATATTTAGCACATAGTGAACATAATTAAAAGGTGAAGTTCAAGATTTTTCACATGTCAGTGTGAGCCCACTCACTTTGCAACTGAAGATGTTACTACAGATGACAATAATGGTACTGTCAACATCTCTACATACACTGGTTCAAGAAGTATATAGAATAATTGTGACCATTTTTTCTCATATCTCCCAACTCCATCTCCCTCTCCAGAAGAAACCACTGTTAACAATTTATTATCTGCTCTTACAGGTGTTTTTCACATACATTTCTTACTAGGATGATCCTGTGCTCTATGATGTCAACATAACTTCTGGTTTTATATCAAAGTGAGAAGACCCCTGGGTACAATGTCTGAAAAGTGTATTAAAGGAGACAGCTCTCAAGGGAGAGTACTATTTCTTTCTGCACAGTTTATTTCTACTGAGAAGGATTATTTTCTTGGTCCTTTAGTCTCTAGATGAAGAGTGACTTGTGGTTTCAAGGCCTTTGGGAGCTGGACTGTTCCAAGATCTGATATTTGCAGAATGTAAATGTCCTACTTTATGAACTTCTTATAACTCCATTTGGTGAGAAGTTTTCTGGAACCATGTCATTAGAAGGAAAGGGGTCAGGGTTGATCAAAAAAGATCTAGTCTGGGTAGGCTGAGAGAAGACCAACATTATATTGGGTTTAAAATGAATTCCTCTCCTTTTAGGACCAGTATGTCCTAGGATGTGGCAGTCACTGTTGTGGCTAAACCTGTAGACATTTAGAACCTTTCTGTATTAGTCAGGCTTCTCCAGAGAAACAGAACCAATAGGATGGATGAATGTACATAAGTATGATGGACTGATCTGTCTCTATTTTTATCTTTCTATCATCTATCTATCTAGAGATTTATTATGAGAACTGGCTTACATGAGTACACAGGCTGAGAAAGAGTCCCCCTATCTGCAGTCCACAAACTGGAGAACCAGGAAAGCTGGTGATGTAATTCAGTGAGTCTGAAGGCCTGAGAACCAGGGGAGCCGATGGCATAGCTCTCTGTCCAAATACAAAGGTGGGATGGGGAAAAGGTGTCAATCCTGGAATTCTAAGGCCCAAGAACCAAGAGTTCCAATGTTCAAGGGCAGGAGATAGGGGTCCCAGCTTAAGAAAAGAGAGAATTGGCCCTTCTTTCACATTTTTGGATCTGTTCAGGCACTCAGTGGATTGGATGGTGCCCATCCACATTGGTGAGGGCAGATCTTTACTCAGTCTACTGAATGTAAGTGCTAAGCCCATCTGGAAATACCTTCACAGACACATTCAGAAATAAAGTTTTATCAGCTACCCAGGCATCTCTTCCCTCAGTCAAGTTGACACATTGAAAAACCACCACACCTTTCTTTCTTCTTCCCAAATTCTTCCCATGTGGGATTAAGTGTGAACTGAAGCCCAAGTACAGTTTAGGCTCTGTGTTCTGTGTACACAGCCTGGATTGCTCTTAACATGTCTAAGTTAGTAATAACTGCAGCAGCAAAGTGAGTGGCTTACTGTGCAAAATCTCGAACTTTATTTTTTAAAGGTGCCTGTGGTAATCCTCTTTTCCTAGAATTGACAAGATAGCTTCTTAGGCAACTAGAAGCAACCAACATGAAAAAGAGTTGCAAGTCTTACCTTCCCACAGTGGTTACTGACCAAACTCCTCACACTTGGGTAACTGATTGTCAACTGACAACTGCAGTAGTGGGTTTATATCTGCTTGACTCTCACTCCTTCCATCTCTTTCTTCCCCAGTGTGTCTCAATTGGGAATGCACTACTTCCCAGTTGCTTCTAGAGACTGGCTTAGCAAAAATGTCAGCAGCCACATTGTCAACAGCTATCTCAAACGTCATTCATTCAATGTTGCCCATACTGACCACCAACAAAACTTTGCCAAGAGAAGCAAGTGCTATTTTCAAATTTCTGCTTGGTAAAACAACAAATGAGAATGGCTGGGTGAGATAGGCATTCCTTTTACAGTAATCCAGTTCTCAAATGCATGATCTGGTTTTCATTTTCAGAAATGGCACTAAGTCATTATATTCTTTTGAACAAAGAGGAGTTCTGAGTAAAGATGATGCTGCTTGTGTGAGGCCTAGATGATCCCTTTCCCCCTAATCTCCACCCCCACCTGCCCCAAGCTCTGCCTTCTGGTCTAGAGCAGGATAAATGTCCCTTAGAATCACTGGTTGTCACCTCAGAAAGCCTTGCACAGAGACCTTCCTGGAGTTGTTTGCAGTGACTGTCACAGCTCTGTGTGCCGCTTCACCCTCCTCCTTAATAGAAGTTAGACATATTTTCCCACTCCCAAGCCCCATTCTCCTTAAAAAAATTTCACACAGAGAATTCAAGAAAAAACATAACGAAGTCCCACAGAGATCTATATCTCTTGTCTGTTAAGGTTCCAGATTCTGAAACGGTCTGTTCTCTCAACTCTGTGGGTGCAGGGGAGGGATATTTAAAGAGTCTAAGACTGTTTACACCTATTTGCTAACAGTGATTGGCTCTTCTCTTGCGTTTCCTCTCCCTTTTCTTCTTTGCTCCTACTTCCCTTACTTCCTGCCTTTTCTTCCTTTCTCCCTCCTCTCTTTCTCTCACGATTAATTTGCTTACGCCAAACTAGTTTATCATTATCTGAAGCCCAAATATTTTAAAAATCTGGAAGAGGCCAGGTGCAGTGACCCACACCTGTAATCTCATCACTTAAGAGGCTGAGGTGGGAGCCTCGCTTGAGGCCAGGGATTTGAGACCAGCCTGGGGAACATAGCAAGGCCTTGTCTCTACAAAAAAAAATGCCTGACATGGTGGTTGTGTCTGTAGTTCTAGCTACTCAGGAGGCTAAGGCAGGAGGATCTCCCTGAGCCCTGGAGTCTGAGTCTGCAGTGAACTATGATCATGCCAGTGCAGTCCAGCCTAGTGACAGAGTGAAACCCTGTCTTTAAAAAAAAAAATCTGGAAGAAAATTGAAAGAGAAATTACTTGTAATATGAGTAAAATGAATCTATTAACTTTAGCCATTCATATACATTTGCAAATCTCTGGATCCTCATTCTAGAAAAATGTTTCTCATAATGCTAATATCTTGCATGTTTGTAAACTAGAGTGTTTTGGTTTTTTAAAAAGATTTAATATTTACTGTTGGACGGTGGGGAGAGGGAAGTTCCTCTCCCACTTTTGATATTTCTTCCATGTTGAGGGAATGTAATTAGTGTAACCCCTGACCTTCCACCACCTCTCTATTAGCTTTTCTCTAGAGGAACCATTTATATGATGGGTAACTTTCAAATGTATGTAGGTGGGCAGACTCGAATCAACTTTTCTCCTTCCTCAGGGGAACTCAGAGTTCACAGAGTTCCAGTTGTGCTTGTTCTGCAGGGCAGGCTCTGCTCTGCCCTTGCACAGGGAAGCCCGTCATAGTCCAGCACTTCCAGGGTAGGGTACTAGGGTGCTCGATTCCAGAGTTCATTTCGCTAAGCTATTTCCTCCAATCTAGTTTTATCAGTAATAAGGTTAATATTTTGGTTCACCATGTGTGATTGCTTTGTTTTACTACTTATTTATGAATATCTTGTATAGAAAAGAAAGGTACTCTGTTGGAATCCTCAGAGACTCACAGTATACATCCCATTTCATCTGCTATTGGCTAGATGTCTCCTGAGTCACCTTCAGTATTAAATGACGCAAATGTGAGATTATCTGAACTCTTAAGTTTAGAGTCTTTTAGAGGAAGATTTTTCCTTTTGCAAGATCATCAAACAGATACCTCCTGCCTCACACGTAGAAGGCTCAGGAAAAAGTTGTCCTCTCAAGAATAACCCACTACCTCCTCCAATGATTTTTCCAGCTGAACTAATACAATCAAATTTCATGGTTGTGAAATTTTTGCATTCATTTGATTTTAGTATGCCCAATAGTCAGTATATGAAATATGGTAAATGTACGTGTACCAGCGGGTCCTTGGTGCTGGCAGGAACATAACTTCTAGCCTAGGGAAGCAGGAGATTTGAGTTATCACCCTCTTCTGTCTATTCCTGTCTATTGGGCCTCCTTTTATGAAATACTTTGCTTTCGCCATGTGTTATGGTTATTTCTGTTTTTGGCTTGTCTTCTTTGATGGCTCTTTGGCAACTCTTCTCCAGTATTTGTCCTTTGTATCTTCTTATTCCCATAAACTATGTAATTTCTCAAATTGAAATTAAGAAATTGAATTTCTCAAAATTCAGCGATTATGTTGAAGAACAATAGGGAAAGCAAGCAAAGGAAGATAGAAGGAAAGCTAAAAGAGAGGATGAAAGGAAAGAAGGCAAGTGTAAAGAGAAGTTCTCCAAAAAGATATTTGGAAGAAAGAGACTTCATTCCTGTGAACAGCTTACAAACCATGCAACCTTCTGTATAAAATGAAGATGTGTTCCAGAGAACAAAGAGTGTTGGATTTTATAGCAAAGTTTCTGCCCAGGTTCCCAATCAGGTCTTTTTATGCAAATGAAGGATTTAAACTTGCTTAGTTCTGATTGGCCAGTGCAGCCAAGTTCTGATTGGTTAATACAGCTGAGCTCTGATTGGCCAAGGCAGGTGAACTCTGAAAGTCTCAAAGTTTAAAAGGTGTAGGTTTTTTGAGAAATCAGAGTACTGTGTGACCTCTAGTCAGTAAATGGCCCTCTGGCTTTATTTTAAGCTTGGACCCAGTTTAACACTTAGGATCCATCTTGAAGGACTGGTTCTTCATATTCACCTTTGTTCACATAAACATGTAGGAAAGAAGGCATATTATGCCAATAATTCAGACTATAGAGTGACTCTCTGGCAGCCATCATGAGAAACAGTCTTCATGTGGAGAGTTGCAGCAGCAAGACCAAAGGCCCATGCTCATCCAAAGTCCTATATAGAGATTCTCTATGCAAAGACCGAGGAGTCTTTGCAAAGGTTAATGGGGGTATCTGACTCATGAAACCTAAGGGCAGGCCATGTAGCTTGTATGCACAGGGATCTGGAACAAGCAACTGAACAGAGAGATCAGAAGCCCAGTCAGAAACATGCACACCGTGGCAACAGACTGGGTACCAGGTGCACTATCAGGGAGAGAGAGGGTCCGCTAGAAGTCCAAACTTCACCTGCATGTAACTTTTGTAGTAAATCCTCACTTGTACCCCACAATTAAACTAAGCTAAAGAAGCAAAACAAGCAAACCAAAAAAATCATGCACATAAGCGTTCTCTAGCTATCTGCTTTATACTTTTTCCTTCTGCAAGTCAGTTTCTTCTGTTCATTCCACTTGTACCTGGTTCATCATAGCCATCTCCAAATTCCTAGCTCAGCTCTTTACTTGACCTGCTCTTATAAACTTGATGGAAGCAAACTTACAAAGTCTCTCTTGAGTCCCAACCTCAAACTCACAGGAGACAGAACCTGATGTGCTTCTCTTTTGGGCAGCCCTGGATTTTGTGTGTTCATAGTGCCATCAGGCATTGGGCAAAGGACGGGGCCATATCTTTTTTTACCTGGAACCATGATAGGAGCAGATTCTGTATAGGAATGGGCAGAAAATTACTGGTATCTTTAGTACACTGTGTGCTCCTGGAAACATGGGCAAGCTGGAGGATCCACCCCACCTCGGCAGGGCTTTCACATATTTGGCAGAACAAATTTAAAAGTAAAGTATTTTGACTTGAAGTTAAATGGAATTTGAGATTAATGTGGTATTCTCTCAATGATACAGTTTCTTCAGATTTTTTCTAGGTAAAATAAAGACAGATTGAAGAATTTTAACTTAGAACTTCTGCTTCTAGGAAGATGGAGCAGAAGTACTTTTCCTATTTCCCACTAAGTGCAACTAAAAATCCCAGACATGGCATATAAAATGAACATATGAAAACACTGAAAAGAAGAGAGAAGGCAGCAGACTGGCTAGGGGCTCCTGAACCTGAGGAAAAACACAGGGGTGAGTTCCCTGAGTTTTCTTTTTCCTCAGATACCACAGGCACACAGCTGAAGATGCCAGCAACTCCGAGCACCAAAGGGCCCAGACACAAAAAGTCCCCAGCAAAACTCTAAGATCTCTATCCCAAGGAAAAAGAAAAGGGAAGACTAGCAAGACAGAAAACTTGTACTCAAGAACCACTCTACTGCAGCCAACAACACAGAAAAAACTGTGGTCCCACTTGTATCTCCACCAGCAAAATGGGAAGCCTAAATTTCCATACTTACAGGTTGTCACAGTCACCCCATTCCCCCAGCTGGAGTGAGAAGGCCAAGCAGGAAGCTCCTACTTGGTTATCTGAGGAGGCCCAGTGGGCAGTCAGGACTTTCACCACTGCCCAGTGGAAACATGCTCACCTCCTCCAGCAGTCCTGACAATCACTCCTCCTCAGCATGGGCTGAGTTGGGAGCAGGGACTTCTGCCTCCACTTGGTAGAAACTGAAGTAGCAACTTCTTTCGCCTGCCAAAGAAAGCTAACTGAAACAGAATGTTTAAATAACAGCCAGGGTCTCATAACAATATGAAATGCTCAGGTTTCATTTAAAAATCACTCATCACAACAAGTATTTCAATTGTGCAGTTACTAAAAATTTAAATCAGGAAAAAAAATATTGAGAAATGTTCATGCATTTAACGCCACAAGTGATTTGATTGGAGAAGAATCCAAGTGGTTGCAGTCTTTATCATTTGTTTCAATGTCTTTTAAGAATGTTACTAGAGAGAAGCAGGTAAAAAAAACTTCATGATTATTACACACTGGAGTTGAACTTGTGCTGTGCTAAACACGTGAAAGATGGAGCCCTCGTCATAAGAGCTTGGAAGGATTAAAGGAAAGGAACAAGATTATCCAGAGAAGCCGGGCTCGGTGGCTCAGCCTGTAATCCTGCACCTTTGGGAGGCTGAGGTGAATGGATTGCCTGAGCCCACGGGTTCGAGACCCGCCTGAGCAGCGAGACCTCATCTCTACAATAAATCAAAAAATCAGCTGGGCGTGGCAGCACATGCCTGTAATTCCGGCTACTTGGAAGGCTGAGGCGGAGGGATTGCCGGAGCCCAGCAGGTCGAGGCTGCGGTGGCCGGGAGCGGCCACTGCACGCTAGTCTGGGCGACATAGTGAGACTCCAACTCAAAAAAAAAAAAGATTATCCAGAGAACCATGCAGTAGTGGTCTTGAATTATGAGACTAAAGTGTTCAGACAAGAACGGAACCTGTATACTTAGAAATTTTTCTAGAAATATCTGGAAAACAAAGCTGGCAAGATTCTTGGAGGTAGGAGTACTTTTAACTTTAACTCTCCTGGAGAATATTTTTGTATTTTTCTAAGTAGATATACTGTCTATGTTGCTTATGTTAGTAAAAATTAAAAATGCTTATCTCTGGAATACATTGTTGCTGATTTGTTCCACAGGTTTTTGGGTGAATTCTGAAAATATTTTTAAATGGAAAAAAGATGGCATCTTTAAGAAAAAACATACTACTAATTCCTTAAATAATTTATTCTACATCCCCCCCATCCCCTAGGTCTGGCATTCATCAGTGTTCACATTTCTGTAAAAAGGCTATGGGGGATGAATGACTTGTTTAATTGTGTCGCCAAGTTTTTCTTCTCTTGAGTCCTGAGAAGAAGAAACAGAGATTAGATGTGTTTACTTAAGGGTAAGTAATAACTGAATGCTTATTGAGTGGCTCGATGAGTATCTGAACGAGAAATGGTTTATGTAGGCATTGGGTTCTGTCCTATGCTTTTGCCCACCCAGAATGGTCTATAAAACCTTCACTGTTGTTCTCCTCAGGATCAGTCTTCCTGAATTCACCGTATAAAATTTTAATGAGTGACCTATTTGTGAAACTCCCTTCCAGACTGGCAAACACAAGTCGACAGAGAACTTCAACACCTTTTTTTCTTACAAGAACATTACAACGTCCTTTCCTTGTATTTTTTCCTGTTGACTCTTACCAATGAGGGCATCATCACATTCACTCACGCACATTCACACACAAAACTTATCAGCCAAAAACTGTAAAAAAGTAAAAACATAAAGTTCAAAATACAGCACTTACAGCAGCATTTTTGTGCTGTAATTTCAAAGTGAAATGAATTAGGCGCATCTATTTTTTGTTTCTTTAATAGTCTTTGCTTTTGCATATGTGGACTTTTTTTTGACATAAAACAAAAGCTTTTTATTAAATGCTGGAGCCTACCTAATTGTTGAAGTAAAGAAAGAAACAATTGGGGCCTGTTATAGTTTGATTTAAAGTGAAAAAGTAGAATGTTTTAATGGCTCTTGGCCATCTTTTAAGATAATTTTACAGAGAGAGGAAATATCTTATTGACTTGTCCACACAAAGCAAAGCCACTAAACCCTCAGTTTTACTTCCTTCTTATTGTATATTTTGTCTTTCTTCTGGAATTTATACACAAGATGTAAATTAAATTAAAATAGAAAAATGTGGCCTGAAATATAAAAAATTACTATTCATCCATGTTTCATTAGTAGATCAGCCATTATTCAACCCCCCAAGTGTGCATATTTATGAGGGTAAGTAGTACAATGACAGAGTACCATTTTTTTAATTGTTATTGTACTTTAAACACTTTTCAAATATTGAAACCCCCAGTGGACAATGCAAACAATCCAAGAATAATTTGTTATTTAAAAGCTATGATGCTCTGAAGAAAAGTCATTCTTTTTCCACCTACTCTTTATAGAATAAGAATAATTATTTCAAGGAGAAACAAAATGTGCTCCTATAATTAGAAAACCTCAGTGGTCTTTTAAAAAATTCCAGCAAAATTTATTATTTTAGAAATTTTCTAAAGAAAAAAGAAATCATTCATAAGCCCATTATCTTGATACAATGTCCATTTTGTCATATTCCTTCCATGTCCTTGACCACATGCACAGTTATTGTTCTTTTTCAGCAAACTTGCGTTCTATTTTTCTTATGTGTTTTATCCTAAATTTTATTTTTATACAATTGTCATAACTAACATTTGTAATCATTTGAATAACCCGTTTATGATAACTTATGGAAAAAATTAAACAAGAAAAATATGCTCTATAAAAATGTTCACTGCAACCTTACCCATGGAAATAGGATCATGTTATACAATCATGTCTGGCAGTGGTAAATCATGGCCTATCAACTGTGTGGAGTATGACGTCAGTGCTCTCTACAGGAGTTAAAAGAATGAAGATTCTAATCATGTGTCTTGGTCAGCTCAGGGCTCTAGTAGTCAAGCTGAATTTCCCAGGAGCTTGAATCATCCTTCAGTGCTACCTCCTGCATTATGTTTCTTACAAAAAGCCTCACTTAAGAGATAGAATATCAGGAGAAGACAAGAGGCCCTGGGATGGCCCAACCATTTTTTTTTTTTTTTTTTTTTGAGTTGGAGTCTCACTCTGTTGCCCAGACTGGAGTGCAGTGGCCGCTTCCGGCCACCGCAGCCTCGACCTGCTGGGCTCCGGTGAACCTTCCACCACAGCCTTCCAAGTAGCCGGAATTACAGGCATGCACTACCACACCCAGCTGATTTTTTGATTTATCGTAGAGATGAGGTCTCGCTGCCCAGGCGGGTCTTGAACCCTCAGGCTCAGGCAATCCACTCACCTCAGCCTCCCAAAGGCACGGGATTACAGGCTGAGCCACCGAGCCCGGCGGCCCAACCAATTTTAACATCTGGAACAAAAAGTGAAACATACCCCCAAATTTGGCAGTGGGCAGAGATGACTAGACAAGTTGTAGACGTCATTCTTTCCTATCAGGATTTTTTTTATATGGGAGGACAAATGTGCTGAGTTGACTTAGGTCACCACGCTCTGGAAACTTGAATAGGAGAAAGTAACCTGTTTTAGGCAGAGAAACGGTGTGCAGTGACTGGATTAAGACACTGTGAAATGCTGGGTACTACTGCAGCCTATGTGAGAATGGTCCAGTAGAGATCAGAGTGTGCAGCTCCCATGATGAGCACAAACTGCAACTGTTTCTTTAATAGAAAGAGCCCAGCTTGTGACTGATGCCCAGGGTGTCCTTGCAGTTCTGATCTGTGTCCACACAGGCAGTGACAATTGACCAACTCACACGGGGACTTTGGGTTTTTGTTGGACATAGTTGCCCTATGGAAATATGTTTAAGAAATGTTTGAACCAATGTCATTACCTTTAACTAAAGACCCTCAAAATATGTCAAAATAAAACCCCAAAATAAAGATGGATCAGGTTTCTGTTTATTAATTTTTTTTTCTTTTCTCGTGAGCCAGAGACTCAGGCTGCAGTGCAGTGACACAATCACAGCTCATTACAGCCTTGACCTCCTGGACTGAGATGGTCCTTCGGCCTCAGCCCCCCCAAGTAGTTGGGATTACAAACATGCACCACCATGCCTGGCTAATTTTTCTATTTTGTTTTTCTTAGAGATGAGTTCTTACCATGTTGCCTAGGCTGGACTTGAACTCCTGGGCTCAAGCAGTCCTCCTGCCTCGGCTTCCCAAACTACTGGAATTACAGGTGTGAGCCACTGTGCCCAGCCTCATTAATATATCATTAATAAATGTTCCATTTCTCTTATTTATGGTAAGTTTAAGGAATATATCTTACACTTGTAATGCCATACTTATTTTGAAATAAAACATCAAAAATTATTACATAGTTTTCTTTAGTGCAGTGGGGTAATAGCTTAAAATTTTGTTGTTGTTTAATGAAAGTAATCATTTATTTTCCATACCATTATTTAGATACAGCATCTGTGTGCCAGGTTTTCTCCAGGTTGATTTTTTTCCACTAAGAATCATGGGGAAGCCGGGCTCAGTGGCTCAGCCTGTAATCCCAGCACTTTGGGAGGCTGAAGTGAGTGGATTGCCTGAGCCCACGGGTTTGAGACCCGCCTGGGCAACTTGGCAAGACCTCATCTCTCTACAATAAATAAAAAATTAGCCAGCCGTGGTAGCGCGCACCTGTAGTTCCAGCTACTTGGAAGGCTGAGGCGAAAAGGATTGTCAGAGCCCAGCAGTTCGAGGCTGCAGTGGCTGGGAGTGGCCACTGCACTCCAGTCTGGGTGACAGAGTGAGACCCCCCACTCAAAAAAAAAAAAAAAAAGAATCATGGGGAATATTTGAGGACTTGTTACATAAGTATATTGGGTAAAGGTGAGGTTTGGGCTTCTCCTTCTCCTCTCCTTTCAGTAGCAGGCATGTATTCTTTTTTTTAGTAAGAAGGATTTATTGAGGGGACAGCTCCCAAAGAGGAAGGGGACCCGAGGGGATTGCCTGCATATATTCTTTATCTCCCCCTCTTTTTCTCCCTCCTTTAGCAGAGTCCAGCTTCTTTTGTTCCCATCTTCATGCCCGTGTGTGCCCAATGTTTAATACTCATTTATGAACAAGAACATGGTATTCAGTTTTTTTGTTTGTTTCTGTGATGATTCACTTAGAATGATAGTCTCCAGCTGCATCCATGTTGCTGCAAAAGACATGATTTTTGTTCTTCTTTATGGTGGTGTACTATGCCATAGTGTATATATACCATATTTGTGTCCACCTCTGTGGGCATCTGGGTTGGTTCCATGTTTTCATAGCCTACACTGTTCATCTTTGCTTCCTTCCTTTGTCTTTCTTGTGACTCCCCACCATGTTCTCCCCAGTCAGACAGTAGGGAAGATAGAACCAACAGTCCTCAGGGCATGTTTATTATAGTAATGCAAAGACTAAAAAGTAGGGACTTAACTAACAAAAATCAATGTTCAGTTTCACGTTCTCACACACTTGACATTCACAGCAAGGATAGCAGTTGAAGAGAAAAAGACTTTGAGTTGTAAGAAAAATCAGTGTCGAAAGTCAGAACTCTGAAGAACTGAAGAACAAGTCTACACCAAAGACTGGAGGCATAGAAGAACTTTGAATGGATCCAGGTAGCCCACCCACCTAGACCAGATAAAATTACCAGAGTCTGGGGAAGAATGGGAAAGAAGAGCCATGGTTAGAGGACAGTATGAAGGAATGAAGGACTCCTAGCACGTGCTTGAGGATATGGAAGTGCATTGCAGCTTTGTTTCCTGGGTGGGATCTAGGGAGAGGGTGGGGCTTCAGATTCCTCCCACATCATGGTGTAGGACATAGTGTCTAGGCAACATGAAAGGAGAACATCTAAAACCTTGCCCTATCTCTAAGGTGGATGCAGACACAGGCACAGAAGGCTATTGGACCAGAAGAGCCCAAAGATGACACAGAGGAGCCATCCAGGAGTTTAGGCCAAAGACCAGATGGGTCTGTGGTCCTTGGTGGGTGTTAGCATAGCTAGTTGTCCCACAGTAGGAACTGGTGGGAGGAGGACCAACAAAGCATGTCAGCAGTAATGACGAGAACAGGACCCAGATGCCCGCTGACTCTCACTCCCAGTGCCTGAATGTCATCGATCCCTTTGCATTTTCGCATCTCAGAGAAATGGAAAGAGTCTGGGGAAAACATTCAGAATTGGCTGAGAAAATTCTACTTGACCGGCATTAATTTTATATCATTCACGGATTAAAGGCTCAAGAAAGAAATTAAGTTTAGTCATAGAGAAATAAATAATTTTTGCACACCTGATTTTGCCGCCTGTGAGATTCAATGTCACTATATAGTTATTAGGATAAGGACCTAGTCAAAAATTTATATCAGAACCGTACACATTCAAATGAAATAAAATATCTTAAAATATATATAAAAGTTTAAATATCAACCCTTAGAGGGGAGGATTTCACTTTATAGATTCGTTCCATCAAGATTTAATACACTTGGAAGGAGTTCCCTCTGTAATTTCAACAGTGTTCTTGTGAAATAAGTGTTAGTGCTGTTACAGTAGTTTCCTTTGTGGAGAAAAAAATACTGTAACGTAAAACTAAGTTTAAATGAGGACCTTGATTCAGAAGAGCCAATAGGTTAAAACTGTGCTTTTTTCTCCTCTGTGGGACAACGTAGCTCATAAATATGGGGTCCCTGTTACACTGATTCTGTATCTTTATTTGAGGAGAGCTTTCCAACTAAGCCATGGAGGTGCTATTTCAGTTGTGTTTCTACAATCCCCTGGCCATAGCTAACTGGACCAAAGGTGGACAACTGACCTGAGCTGGGTCAATCTTATTTTCTCTTCTGGAAATTCAAAAATTCAAAACATAGGCTAGGAGTTTTAGTAGCTGAGACAGTGTGGGGAGGAAGGGAGAAACTCATGTAGTGGGGTTCCCACTGGAGTCTTGAAAGTTTGCTTTTCAAAATTCTTTGGATTTCATGAGCTTTTCTAAAATCTTTTCATTCTTTTTGCTTAAGTTAGCTGCATTGGTTGTTGGTACTTAAAGCTGAGAGAGTTCCAACTCTTTCTTCTTATAATAACATCTTCATTTAATGAAAAGAATTTACATTAGGCAGCAAGGCCTTCCTATAATGTCCTGAGTAAAACCAGAAGATTTTGACTGGGGTGCTGGCCTCTACTTCCCTGACTGAATAGACAAGACTTTTCACACCTCACTTCAAACAAATACAGAACACACATCATAAAAAGTATTCTTTCTGAAGTCAGCTCCAGCTCACGAAGCTTGTTGAGCCAGCCCTATACAACTTAACCCTTGCCCGTGTTTACAGTGAAACTGCTCTTGAAAGCATTTAAAACCTGATTTGGAAAATATTCATATCTGCAGATGTAATTTCTTATAAGAAAATGTTAGGGTGCCTTGAAAGTGAAATTAAGATCCCAGGTGCTCTTTTATAGCTTATTCCTGCCAATTCTGTAAAATTCTATTACAAAAAATAACAAACGGTTTTAGAGAGCACTTTTACCATAGCACATCCTCCTGCAAATTTTGGTTCCCAACTTTGTTCCCTGGAGTGACCCTTCCAGCCCAGAGGCCCAGTGCTTTGCCCATTGTAGGAAACCCTTCAACTGAGACAATCCTAATACTCTTGATTTTACCTTGCTTTCCTTTTCCTGGGAGACTGTAAGTATATGATTTAGGTGGAAGGTAATAAAACTTATCTTAATTATAAAGTTTTATTTATCAAATTTAAAGTTTGCAGAATGAATCGTAAGCTGCCTGTTTCCTGTCTGACTTGAAAAGAGCTGGAAGTCATCATGCCAGTCCTTATAACAAGCAAAAGCTAAACAAATTGAACACTAACAAGTCTTGGATCCATTAGAGGACTGAGGTCACAGGGAAATTTTGCGCACAAATTTGGAGAGAAAGGCAAATGCAGACAGCCATAGCTTGCTGGGAGCAAAAGTCAGTATTGGGGTAGGAAAGTTTGAACTATAATTGACAAATTACTGGAGGCTCAATGTGGATGAGGTTGAGAACCAGAAACTCCGGGGGCTTAGTTTTAGGGTCCCCCACTCTTTTGTGAGTTTACTTGCAGAAGCCCCACCACGTTCTCAGAATGAAGATTAAAGAAAAATCATCTTGTGTTTCTGATGCGGTAGAAGGGAGTAGACATCTTGAAATATGCCCAGAGCATTCTGTTTCTCTCAAGGGAAATGATTATGAAGCCTAATGTCATGGATTTTTCATAAGGGCCTAACTGACCTGAGGGAAGGGAAATACATATGCCCAGCCCCTGCTAGCCTTCCAATTCACCTAAAGAGGAAAAAAGAAACATTGAGAAGCACAGTGAAAGTCACAGCCCAGGGACACAGGCTCACATAAAATGGAGACCTAATCAGAGGAGAATGCTTCTTCTCTCCCTACATGTTACCACCACATAAATCAGGCTCCAGTACAACAAGAGAATTAGGTCTGAAAGAATTGCAAACCTCGGTCTCTATTGAAGAAAGAGTCTCTAGGGAAGCCTAAAGACAACAGGGAAGATGAAAACAAGGACACAATAAAAAATTTTAGCTTCTGACATCTACAGCAGACAGTAAGCACAGTCTAACATCTAGCCAGACCAACAAAAAAAATCACACTAAAGACTTATCTATTCTTTCATGTCCAGCTATCAATTAAAAAATTGCAAGTTGTCTTGATCCAGAAACTAATTACATGACCTCAGAAAAAAGTAGGAGGAAATACCCTTCTCAGAGTCAGAGCAACGCTGATCTCCAAACAAAAATATTACAATATTCTCAAGTATTCCACAGACCTAATTGATCACATGATTTCTTTTTCTTTGTAAAGTTTATACTAAATATTTAATACCAAATATTGATTAAATATTGAATACTATACGTACTAACAACATCTGTAGGCTGAAGTGCATAAGGAGCAATAGTAACTGGAACAAATGAACACTCATCTCCCACTACCCAAGTTGAGAAAAGCCAAAGGCCCTACGGAGCTTCCTTGATGCCACCCCTTCACATGCATCACAGGGAACTTCTGAACTTTGTACTTATCATCTTCTTAATTTTCTTTAGAGATGTTAGGCTTTGTCTGAGTCTGTTTGAGCTGCTATAACAGAAAACTACAAACTGGGTAATTTACAAAGAATGGAAATTTATTTCTCATAGTTTCAAAGGCTGGAAAGTCTAAGATCAAGGTGTTGGCATTTGATCTGGTGAGTGTCTTTCTGCTGCATCCCCACATGGCAGGGAGAAGGGCAAGCAAGAATCAACTCCCTCTGTCAAGTCCCTTTATAAGGGCACCTAATTCCATTCATGAGGGAGTAGCCGTTACAACCTAATCACCTCTTAAAGGTCCCACTCTTTACTACTGTCGTATTGGCAACTCCTGAATTTTAAACAAATGCAAACTATAGCATTCTGTGCCCAGTTTCTCCCAAATTTATGTCCTTCTCACATGCAAAATATATGTATTCCATCTCAACATCCCTAAAAGTCTTAGCTCATTCCAGTATCAATTTTAAAGTCTAAGTCCAAAGTCTCATCTAGATTTCATTTTAGTCAAGTGTGGCTGAGACTGGAGGCACAGTCCATCCTGAGGCAAATTCCTCTCCAGCTATGAGCCTATATATGACAACAAACAAGTTATGTGCTTTCACAATACAATGGTGGGACGGGCATGGGATAGACATTCTCAAGAATTCAAAATTGGACAATTCCAAATAGAAAAAAGAAAGGGGCAACATATTCCAGGTAAGTTCAAAACCCAACTAGGCAAATAACTTTTAAGTCTTAAGGCTTGATAAAAACTTCACGTCTTGCCTTTCACATACATTGGGGCAGGAGGTTGGGCTCTCAGCGCTCCAGGAGATCCCATCTCCTTGGCTCTGCCGGGCACAACACACAACCCAGCTCTCACAGGTTGGTCAGATGCCTAGAGTTCTTCCAAGCTGGAGTTGCATGCTCGTGGCTCTACAAGTCCTGAGTCTCATGGGTTGTGTTCCCCCACAGCTCCACTAAGCATTGCCCTAGTAGGGCTTTTCTGTCACAGCTCCATCCCCACAACATGTCTCTTCCTGGGCTCCTGAGGCTCTCTGAGGCATCCTTTCAAATCTAGAAGGAAGCCAAATCTCCACAGCTCTCACACTCTGCGGGCCTGAAGAGTTAGCATCCCATGGAAGCCACCACGGTTTATAACTTATACCCTCCTGAGCAACAGTACCAGCCACACCTGGACCTGCTTGAACCACAGCTGGGGTGGCTGAGGAGCACTGCACTGGAATGCTGGGAGCACCCAACACATTGACAACACCTCAATTTTGGAGGAGACACAGTCAAACCATAGCAATCTTCTTGCTTTTCGTAGTAGCTAAGATATACTTTTTAGTTTTATGTGGTTTTGAACTTCATATAAATTCAATCATCCTATATGCATTCTTTCGATAGCTTTTCCACTCAACTCTGAGATTGATCTATGTTGATGCATGTGGTTATAGTTTGTTCCTTGATTTTTTTTCCCATCAATTTCTCTTTTTGTTGAGGTATGAGTTTGTAGTTTTGATTGAGGCATCAAAAATCTTTCAGGAACTTAGCTCTCTCCACTTCTCAATCTACTGCCTCAGAGTGACTCACAATCAGGCCTGTAGTGCAAAACAGAAACTTGCTCCAACTCTGCATCTTTCTCCCTCTTCTCAGAGGCTTATCCCGCCAAAAACATAACTTCCTCCTTTAGCCTCATTTCTCATCTCCACCCTCACAAGAAAAGCCAGGAGCCTTCATACTTGTCAATTTACATGAATAGCTGCCCCGCAGGGGTTGCCAGCCTCATTCCAGTTCAGGATCCAAATTTAGGCCAGAGGAGACCTGCTGGTAGAGTAAATAACATATTATTTTATCATGAAATTAACTTTTAACCCTATACAGGAAGCTAGTGAAAGGGAGCAGTTATGCATTACTCAATTATGCATACTTCTAGTGTCTGACACTGTGCCAAACACATAGGAGGAGGCATTCAGCAACTTTGTACAATTGAACTGGGAATATTCAAGCCAATTCAGTCAATGAAACTAACATTTACTAAGTAACTGTACTAGCTATCTATTGCTGTGTAACAAATACCCCAAACTGAGTGATACATAACATAATCACATCTTTTACAGTTTCTGTGGGTCAGGAATTCAGGCATAGCACCAGAGAGATAGCTTATCTCTGCTTCCAGAGGACTGGAGCCCCAGGTGTAAGCCTTTGAGACTGGGGCTGGAATCATCTGAAGGCTCATTTACTTGCACACCTAGTGCCTAGTGTAGGTGTCACCGCATGTGGCCTTTCCACATGGCTTGGGATTTTCTTGACATGGTAGCTGAATTTCAAGGGTAAGCATCCAAAGAGATAAAGAGAGAGATGAGGCATATTGCCTTGTATGACTTAGCTTGAGAAGTCACACAGCTTCATCTGTGATAGCATACTCAGTTGGAACAGTTACAAGGTTGCCTAGGTTCCAGGGAAGGGATCGTACAAAGTCCAGCAATTAACTTCATGCACCATCTTAGAAAAAGTGCTACACACCTCATTGCTGAATATCAGTAGGGCCACCTTCAAAGTACTCCCCTTCAGAAGCTATGTACTGACGCCAGCACCTAGTCTGCCCTTCAAAGCAATTTTGGAACTCTTTTTCTGGAATGTCCATCAGAGTGTTGTTGTTTTTTGAGACCTGATAATTAAGTTTGCGAACTTGCTACCGTGTGCTTACGCTGGCAGCACTGTACCAATAACTGTTTTAGAACACCCTCCCTACTCACTTGACTTTTTTCTTTATCCAGAGATAAAGGAAATATTGAAAGGAAGACCTTTGATGATGTTCAGGACATCAAGGGTAATACGATGACGGTCTGATGGCCATTCCAGAAAAAGCGTTTCAAAATTGCTTTGATGGGTACACTAGGTGCTAGAGTTGGTTCATAGCTTCTCGAGGGGAGAACTTCGAAGGTGACTGTAGTGATATTCAGCAATGAGGTATGTAGCATTTTTTCTAGGATGAGTTTGCACATTTAATTGTCAGACCTCGTAGACCCTGATGGAGGTGTGCTAATATCATTTTACCTTCAGGACATACAACTTGGCAATTATGTGTCAGGCACTTTTAATTCTTTTTCCAATGCATTTCTTTAGGGTTTTTAAGTTTCTTTTTTTTTTTTAGGTGATTGCATGGAGACCAATGTTAACAACATTCTTTGTTTCTGTTCGTCTATGTCATGTTACCATAAGAGTGAAAAAGCAGAATGTAACTGGTCATCTTACTTCATGGTTCAAGATGATTTGTTTGTTTAAGTACTTGTTGAGTACAAACTACTGGACACTAAAATGAGGTGCTGAGGAAAGAGGTGAACAGAACAGAGATTTACTCATGTGAAGGCTGTGGTTTGGTTGATGGCAGAAGAAAGCACGGTGGCCATCATTTTGTTTAGGTGCAGAGTCAAGGCAGAGTTGAATAATGGAATCATGGTAAGGGTGTAAGGGATTTTCATGAGGGCCAATCCTTCTTCCATGGTAGATGGCTGATCATTCTATTTTTAAAGCTATCCATGATATAAAAGAGAAATTTTCTACTGCCAAAGGCTCACTGTCATTTGAGTTCCTTTCTTTTTTTGTCTATTTTTCTATGAAGCCATGGAAGTGATCAGTTTCCTCCTTACAAAAACTTGTTATTAGCCGCCCAGCACAGTGGCTCAGGCCTGCGATCCCAGCACTTAGGGAGGCGGAGACAAAAAGGACTGCCTGAGCCCAGGAGTTTGAAACCAGCCTGGGCAACATGGTGAGACCTTGTCTTTGCAATAAATCAAAAAATTATCCGGGTGTGGTGGCGCATGCCTGTAGTTCCAGCTACTGAGGTGGAAGAATTGCCTGAGCCCAGCAGGTCGAGGCTTCAGTGGCTGTGATCATGCTGCTGCACTCCAGCCTGGGCAACAGAGGGAGAGTCCGACTTCATGACAAAACAAAACAAAAACCCAAACTTTTTATATATTAAGCAACTGTTATTGAGTCACTTATCAGCTTTTTTATTCTAGCCAAAGTTTCTTAACTTTTAAAACTTTTCCTCATAAGGATATTGTCTATTCTTTAATTTTAACATTTTATATTTTTCCTGTGGGGACTCCCGAACCCTCTGCAAGGTTTTGAATACATTCGAGTAGCCAAGGAGAGTGAAAGGATAACTTTTTGCCTATAAATGTCTTTCTCTGAGTACATATCACTATCACTGACTTTTTAATGCAACACCACATTATTGATCTGTAGCTTGAAGTCAGGACAGTTCACTGGCTCTTCTATTTCTACTCTGTTTTACATGGGTTCCAGCTGGCATTTCTAACCTTACTCTCGTTTTTGCTTTGTTCTTAGATGTCCCTATCAACTCCCACCATCAGAATTAACACCTTATTGAAAAAGGCTCTGCGATCTTGTTTGTTGTTTTAACTATTTTATTTTATTTTATTGAATTGGAGTCTCACTCTGTCGCTCAGACTGGAGTGCGGTGGCTGCTCCCAGCCACCGCAGCCTCGACCTGTTGGGCTCCGGCGATCCTTCCGCCTCAGCCTTCCGAGTAGCTGGAACTACAGGCGCGCGCTACCACGCCCAGCTAATTTTTTGATTTATTGTAGAGATGAGGTCTCACCAAGTTGCCCAGGTGGGTCTCGAACCCGCGGGCTCAGGCAATTCACTCACCTCAGCCTCCCAAGGCGCGGGATTACAAGCTGAGCCACCGAGCCCGGCTATTTTAGTATCCTTTCTGACCTAGGATCGAATGTTTGAATTTAATGTGTTGAGACAAATCAATTCTAAACACCCCTGGACCTAGTTTTTCTCATTCAGCACATATTTATTGAGCATTTACTATATGCTAAGCACTGTGCAAGGTGCTGGAGATCTAATGCTCAGCAAAAACAGGTGTGGTCCTTGCCTTCTCTGAGTCTAGGGACTGGTGGGGAAGGTAGACATTAATTGAACTACATACTTCCTAGGAAAATGATGGCTTCCTAAGAGGCAGAACTGTGTGTTCTTTAAGGAAAGATCTGATGGTTAGGGGCAGGTAACCTAATTTTTTAGCCAAATAAACTTTTGATTTTAGATCAATTTTAGATTTATTTTAAAAATTGAGAGATAGTGAGAATGTTCCCATATACCCAGAATACAGTTTTCCCCTATTATTAATTTACCTTGGTATGATCCATTTGTTACAATGAGTGCATCAACACTGATACATTCTTGTTAACTAAAGTTCATAATCTGTTCAGATTTTCTTAGTTTATTGGGGTTTTTTTGTTTTTTTGAGTCAGAGTCTCACTCTGTCACCCAGGCTGGAGTGTAGTGGCATGCTCACAGCCACCGCAACCTCGACCTGCTGGGCTCAGGTGATCCTTCCTCCTCAGCCTTACAAGTAAGTGGAACTGCTACCACACTTGGCTAATGTTTTGATTTAGTGTAGAGATGAAGTCTGGCCAAGTTGCCCAGGCTGGACTCAGGCAACCCTCTTGCCTCTGCTCCCAAAGTTTTGGGATTACAAGTGTGAGCCACCACGCCCAGCAGATTTTCTTAGTTTTTGACCTAATGTTCTTTTTCTGTTCCAGGGTTTCATCTACAATACCACATTACATTTAGTCATCATGTCTTCTTTGGTCCTCTTGGTTGTTATAATTTCTCAGACTTCCCATGTCTTCGATGACCTTGACAGTTTTGTAGGATGTCCCTTAACTGAAACTTGTCTGTTGTTTTTCTCATGGTTTTTGGGGAGGAAGACCTCAGAGGTCAAGTGCTATTCTTATCACATCAAATCAAGGGTACATACTGTCAACATTAATTATCACTGTTGATGTTGATCTTGATTACCTGCCTGAGATAGTGTTTGCCAGGTTTCTCCACTGTGAAATTACTTTCCCCTCCTCACTGTAATCTTGGAAGGAAGTTATTATACAAAGCCCACGCTTAAGGAGTGGGGAATTACATTTTTATCTCCTTAAGAACACAGTAGCTCTTACTTGGATTTTCTGCATGGCAGGTTTGTCTTTTCTCCCTTGGGCCCCTAATTTTAATAACCAGCTTTGCCATTTGATCCACTGTGCACCTCTGATCAGTCCCTTTATCTTGATGCATTTGTTTCCTTATCTTTAAACTCTGCCTTTTTCACTTAATTGTTTGAGATATGGTAAGCCAGAATGCTTTGTGCTTTATGAACTATGACTATATGAATGTGTTAGTAATGGATTCCTCTGAGTTCAGATTTCCTGTCCCCCCCAGAGAGAGCCGCTCATGAAGGCCATCTAAGTGACGCTTTTCCCCTGGGTATCAGGGCAATGGAGCAGTCACTGGGGAGTGGGGAAGCTGATAGTTTCTGCCTTAAGGACAGACCCTCAGGCTTGAGCAGGGAGTTCCGCATTGCTTTAAATTCTTTCCTTTCCTGCAAGAAAAACTAATCGAGGGTGATTGTTGCGGTTAAGATTACCCAATATAAAATGTTTGAAGGCTGTTAACCAGGTCAGAGGTATGAGGAAAAGAAAGACTTTTTCTAATCAGATGATATGAAGAGAGTTTGAGGCCAGAAGCACTTTGGCCGAAGGATTTCAGTAGCAGTCTCCTTCCCCGACTTCGCTTCAGCCTCAAATTCTCTTAGGAGTATTTTTGGTTTCAGTTTTGTGCCAGTTCCTAACGCCATTGCAGGTTATGATTAGGATGACTGTCTTTATAAAAGATACTTGAAAGTCAGGTTCGAACAAGGCGCACACACGTTCTTTGCAGAGGATGTTAAACTTGTTGACTGGAAGCCTGCCTGCCAGAACAAGATCTTCTGCGCACACCAGAAACAATCTGCTATTGTCTCCAGGGGTAAAACGATGCCAATAAAAAGGGAAAACTTTTAGCCAAGAGAAGGAATACCGCATTAACTGCTTCACCGCTAAATGTTATTATGGGAAAGGATAAAGAGGGTAAAAACACTCTCTTTTGTTTTCAGCCTGGGAGTAGATACATTGCACAAATGTGGTACCCAGGGCAGAGTCTGTCATCTGTCCTGTCACAGGGGAGTGAATGGTTTATTGACCATGTAGGCACTTGTCAGGGTTACAGCTCTTCATTCTGAGAGTTTTTAATGCTGCCAGGAAAAAAACTGAGAGCCCCATCTCTCCCCACCCCTACTCCCCACTGGTCTTGGTTCCAAAAGCTGTCATATTAGGGTCAGTGCCGTGCCAAGACTTTGGGGAAGATGGTAGAGTGTGTATAGCTTTTAAGACACCTTAAGGGAAGAGGATAAAATGCAGTGTTCGTGGAGGAAACCAGGGAAAGAGAAGCGAGAGAGAAAAGATCAAACTGCATTAGGCAATAGGTGGTTTGTCTTAATTTAACAATTCTTTAATTTGTCTTAATGGATGTGAGGACAGAAAAAGATAGGATGGGGAATTAAAAATTTTAAAGCCCTCGTCTCATGTTCTCCCCTATTCTCTGATGAATACAAATAAAGGAGTATAGATTAAATTTATGTGGAAACTTCATTTAATTTCTCCATAGTCTGTGTCAACAGTTATGTTTCAATATCTGTTTCAATATCTGAATCACTATTAGGTATTGTTCTAGTATAGTTTGCAACTCATAGGAAACTTGCTGGTGATATTCTGAGCACCTTACCATTCGTTTATCCTTTTCAATTTTCCATCTTCACACACAATTCAGCTTTACTATTTAAAAATTCAAGTGCTGCCAGCAATTCAAGACTATAGGAGTTTTGGGAGGTCCTGGCTTCATGAAAAATTACTAAGGGGTAGACATGCACATCTGGACAATGATAAAAGTTTCCTCCTATCAAACAAGAACAACTCACACAGAACAACAGCCTTCAGAGGAGAAAACTATTTCTCAGTCATCAAGATTCCTAACCTGGTCCCCCCTAGTTTTCTGTGTTACAAATTCATTTGTGATCCTTTTTAAACTATCTATGGTAGGTTGCAGGGGATTGGGAGGAGGAGCTCTTGTTTTAAAGTCTGGGACCTATTGTTTCAATATCTGAATCACGATTAGGTATTGTTCTAGTATGGTTTAATTCTCTTAGTTGTTTCTCCCTGTTTATCTGGTAATCTTTCCTGGAAGTCAGGACATTGTGTGTGAAAAATTGTAGAAGGTCTGAATGGCGTTTTTTTTTTTCAGAGAGAATGTTATTTAGCTTCTGGAAGGCTGTTATTACAGGGGGAGATCACCTTGATCCAGACAAAGAGCAAGGTGACTTGAGGCTGTGTCCATCTTCAGAGCTGTGACTAGTTAGGCTTTCCCTTATTTCTAAAGTGTAGGAAGTTTCAAATGAAACCCTGTATTGTTTACTTATTACCTCCACTTGGGCAGTCACAGAACTCCATTTAAAAAATCTCCCCAGCACAGTGAGATTGCCAATAGTTCTGCTTACTGTTTTAGTCTCTTAGCAAGTACTTTTGGGATCAGTTTCTCTCTCACTTGAACTGAGCCACAAATATATGGGTGACTATCAAGAGCAGCAGTGGCTTGAACTATGAGGCTTATTCTTCTGCATTTTCCTTCTCTCTAGTATCTTCGCTTCTCTCAACGTGGGTCTCTTGATAGTTTTGAGTCCCATGAGACTGCTAAAATCTTTACTCAGCTTCTCAGCCTCTCTTCCAAGGCTCCATTATTTTTCTTCTTTCAAGGATCTTGACCACCTCAAGTGTTTTACAACTTTCATAGCTCTTTAATGCCATTAAATAGGATTTATGTGTGTGTTGTTCTAGAAATTCTCTCTGAAGAAAAATTGGTCTGCTATAAGCCAGACAGCAAAATTCTGCTCTTGTTTTAAGTGCCACAGTGAAAATGTTTTACAGTTTTACAATAGACTGAATGCTTATTCCCCTTACCCCAATTTCTCTGTTGAGATCCTAACTCCCAAGGTGATGGTATTAGGAGCTAGTGTCTTTGGGAAGTGATTAGGGCATGAGGGCAAAGTACTCATAACTAATATAGGATCATAACTGATCCCTTAATGGGATGAGTGCCCTTGTAAAAGAGACCCAGAGAGATCCCTCTTACCCTTTCTCCATGTGAGGGCACTGGGAAAAGACTGCCATCTATGGACTGGGAAGTGGGCTCTCACCAGACAACAAATTTGTGGTCTTGAACTTCCAGGTTCTATGAGAAATAAAAAAAAAATTTTTTTGTAAGGCACCTAGTCTAAGGTATTCTGTAATAGCAGTCAGAAAAGATCAAGACAAGTTTTCTTTCTATTCTGCCTTGTTTTGAGCTTTTAGTTTTAACCCAAGAAAGTAAAAATGTATTTGTTTGACATTACCTATATCTTGAATGTAAGAAGGCTCATATCTTGTATATGTGTTTCTTAAGCACAGGATTTCATATTTCTTGCTTTCCCCCCTGTGACTTAAAGAGCAGGTGCTCTGGAATAACTGTTGAATAAATGAATTTTGTAGTTACCATTCTACTGGTGAGAAACTCCCCCTCCCTGGGAATCCAGCTGAATCATTTAGGGTGTCAGCCAGATGGAGACTTCCTGCCTGAGATAGGACAGACCATCTGCCTCTCTCCTGAGGCAAAGGAGAAAGGAAGCCAAAAGACCCATCACGTCAGTTTCTTCCGCTGTAAAATGAATAGGATGACTCTAGTCAGTCTCAAAGTTTCCCTTCAAAACCTTATAGTCTGTGCATCTGTTAGTGAACCCATTCTCAGTATTTGGTTCCTTTCTTGAGGATTTTGTTAAAGATCGTGCCATATCCACATCTTTGTTTCCTCAGGACACGCATGTGTTTAGTCTCACTGTGATAAGGGAGACCAGTCTGGGTGCTCATTTTTGTGTGAACTCAGTTCACTACCACATAGTTTCCTAGGGCTGCCATAACAAATCACCACAAACTTGGTGGCTTAAAACATTAGAAATTTATCCTCTCACAGTTCTAGAAGCCAGAAACTAAATCAAGGGGTCAGCAAGGTTGAGTCTTCTGGAAACTGAGGAAAATCCATCCTGTGCCTCTCAGTTTCTGGTGCTGCTGGCAATCCTTGACCTTCCTTGGCTTACAGAAGCATCACTCCAATCTCTGCCTTCATTTACCCATTGCTTTAGTCTCTGTTTCTCTTTATAAGGACACTAGTCATTGGATTTAAGACCCACCCTAAATCCAGAATAACTTAATCTTAACATGTTTAGTTATATCTACAAAGACTAACATTCCCAAATAAGATCACATTCTGAGTGGACTTGACTTTTTGAGAAACATTATTAAATCTACTGTAACAACCAGTCTCAATCTTAAAACAATAATCTTTATGAGGGCAGGACTCATGCCTGTCTTTTTCACTACAGGATTCTCAATGCCCAGTACATTCAAGGCACTTGATATCTGTTTAATAAATGAATGAATTAGGTTGAAATAGGGCCTAAATGGTAGGAGCTCAGTACATGTTGCCAACTGCATTCAAATGAAGATGTTATTCATGGGCCAGTCCCCTAAGGCACTTACTTTTTATGAGTTTCAGCGTATTTATAGAAATTTCCATGCCTTATGGACTGATGGAAATTCAATTCATTAGTGTAGAGAGTGTTATTTTGTAGTCTGCTTTTAGAAAACTAACTTTTATATATTTTCTTACTTTTACTTTCTCTCTTCTTAATTCTGTTTTCTTCCCTTTTTTTCTGATTGATTGGTCTACTGTTAACAGTTACCAGTCTTCTGTTTTCTTCTTAATTCTTCTCCTTTTTATGTTCTTTCTTGTTTCAACTTCTCATAATTGTGCTTTTAAAAGGTATGGGTCTAGAATGTTATATATATGTACATAATATTAGTACTATTATCAATATGTATTTATATATCCTTATACTATATATATATACACATACACACAAACACACACACTTAAATAAGGCTTAGGCCAAAGGGATTCCAAAAATTTAGGCAGACGTGAATCTGAAAAAAGAGAATGATACTTGCTAGTGATTTTATAATTTCCCTGAAGCAGCTCATTTTCTATTTTAAATGCATCATAGAGGAAAAGAATTTCATGTTTTCCAGCATACAGTCTTTTAAGGTAATACTGTCTGCATCTTATCCAACTATTAAACTAGGACATAATGAATGAGGCGACATAATACATAATAAGCTGCTAGCCATCCTACTAAGAAATCCTTTCTCACGCTATTTCCTGCAGAGTGAGATTGTATGGATGCCTGCAAGTATCTAAACTTGCTGCACTGTTTGAACATCCCTATTACCTTTCTGAGCCTCAGATCTAGTTCTTTGATTTGTTCTCTCAAGCTCCTTAAAGCTTCTTCTATGCCAGTTTGGATGGTATTTAGGAATCTTGATGAATATGCTCATTATCTAATACAAAGTGACATAAAACACTCCTGCCATGAACTCTGCCACATAACCGTACCCTGCTGAACTCCTGTGATTCATTCGGTGCTAGATTAATAGCATTTATGTTATTCACATATCTCTGTTGACCTTGATCTGCTAGAAACTCCCTCCTTTTTATGTCTGTTCCACACTGGGGAGGTTTTGTCCCACATTAACAATGGTTCTTTTGTACATCAAAGCGTACCCCCCCAACATCCCAAGTTTTAATTTTCCTTGCATGCATAATATGTATCTCTCTTCTGTTCACTGTCTGTTACTTCTTACCTATGTTTAATTGATGGATAATAGAATTTTCTACTTATTTTGCAAAAGAAAGGCACTTAAAATTAACCTTTTAGTATCTGAATTTAAAAAGACTGTAGCTTTGTGAATAAAAAGTGCTTGCAGAAATGATTTTTCAAATGTAAGAAATACAGATTATACTCTTAAGCGGAGATCTAGTCTCATATGCTTTCATTTGTCTAGCATCTTTCAAATAACAATATCTAACCACATTGCAATATCTCCATTTAGGTTGAACATTTAACAAACGTATATGCATATATTTATATACATAATTTTTCTATGAGTAGTAGTGTAGATATTGAATGAAGATTTGTGGACAATAATTGACAGTTTAATTCTGTGGATCAATTCTGACATACTTTTTAGGAAACTTGAAAGAGACTTACCAAAGGCAAATAATCAAACAAAATTAGCAACGAACACTTAAAAACAAAAATCTCATAGCCTAGGAACTATTTTGTAACATGTATTTTCCCTCTCAAGAAAACATCTTAATTGTAAAGCACCCCTCTTTGGCTATATTTATCTTCAATTAACTTATTTTTTTTGTAGTCAGTGAATACTTATCTGTTATTTAGTAGTTCTGTGAAAAATACTTATAATTCATTTTCCAGCAATTACTGTAGTGGTAGTGGTGGGTAAATAAAATATTTAAAAACTTCTTTCATATAGTCCAATTCAGAGTGTTGAAGCCATCTCTCATTTTTACATAATGATTCAAATCCTTGTTTACTGTATTGTTCTGGTATATTCTTCTCTGTGAGAAGGTATTCATAGCTATTTCTCATGGCAGGATGTATTATCTAGCTTTAAAAAATATTCACATTTTCAAACTTTAGTATGCATAAATACCACCTTGGGCAGTTGTTTGAAAATGTGGATTCCTGAGCATTCCCCATTGAGAAATGCTTACTTAGTAGATAGGGAGGTAAGAATCCAAGTGTGTTTGCCAGGGTGTGATGGCTCACCTTATAATCCTAGCACTCTGGGAGACTGAGGCAAGTTGTGGGGGGAGGTGGCGAGGATTGCTTGAGCCCAGGCATTCAAGACCAGCCTGGGCAACATAGTGACACCATGTCTCTACAAAAAATTAAATAAATAAATTAGCTGGATACAGTGGCACACACCTGCAGTCCCAGCTAACTTGGGATTGCCTGAGCTCAGGAGGTTGAGGCTGCTGTGAGCCATGACTGAGCCACTACAATCCAGCCTGGGCGACAGGCTGAGATCTGGACTCAAAAAGAAAAAAAAAGAAAAGAAAAGAAAGAAAGCAGTCTTGTTGATTACATTGTACTTGGCTATAGACCATACTTTAGAAACACTTTATACAATATTATGGAGCACAGCTTAGTTCTATTCAGAGAATCTTGGAACCTAAAAGCTTGAAGAATGCAGTGAAAATATATCCTTGAATGCATAATGTTGCACCTAGACATACAACAAAGATGCATGAAATACATAAACTAGGAAGAAGAAATGCTTAATAGATTTGGCTTTTAACACCTTACTGAAAGCAGGAAGAGGGAACCCTTAAAAAATTGACTTAGAAAGGGATATGTTTGTTTATTGCCGGTGTATAGGAATGAGACTCTTTTGCACATTTATTTTATACCCTGAGACTTTGCCAAAGTACCTTATCATGCAAGGAAGTTTTTGACAGATTCTCTTGGGTTTTTAAGGTACACAATCATGTCGTCAGCAAAGAGGGATAATTTGACTTCCTCTTTTCCTATTTAGATACTCCTGACTTCCTTCTATCTGATTTGTCTAGCTAGGACTTCCAAAACTATGTTGAACAGGAGAGGTGAGAGTGGGCATCCTTATCTTGTTCCAGTTTTCAGGGAAGATGGTTCCGATTTCTGTCTGTTTAGCAGTATGTTGGCTGTCTGTTTCTCATAGCTACCTCTTACTATTTTGAGGTATGTTGCATCTATACCTAGATGTTCGGGAGTTTTTATCAAGAAGGGATGCTGGATTATATCAAAAGCTTTTTCCACATCTAATGATATAATCATGTGGTTTTTGTTTTTACATCTGTTGATGTATTTAATTACTTTTATGGTCTTGCAGCCAATTCCTGATCAAAACCCCAAGTGGTCATGTCATAAGAGGTAAGATAGATAAGTAGGACCTCATCAAACTGACAAGCTTCTGCAAAGCCAAAGGAACTATCAAGATAGCAGGGAGATAGTCCATCGACTGGGAAAAAGTATTTGCCAACTTTATATATGACAAAGGCCTAACATCCAGGATCCATAAGGAACTCAAACGTGCTGAAAAGAAAAAAACAAACAGCCCCATTAAAAAGTGTCAAAAGATATGAAACTTCTCAAAAGAAGACATACGAGCAGCCAACAGATACATGAAAAAATGCTCAGCCTCACTAGTCATCAAAGAAATGCAAATTAAAACCACACTGAGATACTACCTAACTCTAGTCAGGATGGCCATCATCAATAACTCAAAAAACAACAGATGCTGGAGAGGCTGTGCGAAAAGGCAACACTTCTACATTGTTGGTGGGAGTATAAACAAGTATAACCTCTGTGGAAAACAGTTTGGTAATTCCTAAAAGATCTAAAAATTGACCTTCCATATGACCCTACAATCCCCCTACTGGGAATATACCAGAGGAACTCAAGTCACTCTATGAAAAAGATACCCGCACACGCATGTTTACTGCAGCATTATTCATATTAGCAAAAACATGGAACCGGCTGTGCTGTCTATAGAAAGAGGACTGGATTTTTAAAAATATGGTATATATGCATGTTGGATTATTACACAGCCATAAAGAAGGACAAAATTATGAATTTTGCAGCAACTTGGATGGACTTAGAGTCTATAATACTGAGTGATTTATCACAGAAACAGAAAACTGAGTATCACATGTTCTCACTCAAGCAGACCTCGAACAATTATTGTAATACTATAAGAAAGGGATTGTCAGTAGTGGGAAACTGTGGCGGGGTGGGGCACACCTCATCAACAAGGGTACCTGCATAATGAACATTTGCATACCTAACCCTGAATTGCACCCTATATCTTTAAAATAAAAAAAAGAAAAGAAAGTGATATGGAGTAATGAGTCTTGTTGGAAGTAGGGGTGGTAGCCTATTTTCTTCTTTATACTTATTGGGCTTATTTAAAATGAGCCGGGCCCCATAATTACTCATGCAATAGACTAGGACAGGCTAAAACTACTCCAAGGGAATGAAATTATTCACCCAACCATTTATACTTGTGCTTGTTTTCTAAGTCTTTCCATAATTGTGCTATATGGATACTTTGGAAGTCAAATCATTAGGCAGTTTTTAAATTCCTCCAGGATAAATTGCTCATTTCCCCAGATAAATAGGTGCAGGGCTATTCACAGTTTGTATTAACATAATTAGTGTAGCGTCAACTTTAAAATTAGGCCATATAGTTAATTGTTTCTATCTACATTTGGTTTTGGTTAATTACATGAGATAATATATGTGAAAGTGCCCAGCACAGAATCCGGCATGTTAAGTGCTTGTCTCCAGTTGCCCCCTTAAGCAACTTCTCTTGAGTAATTTGCAGACATGTCAAACGCAACATAAGCCATATTGAGACATCTTTCCTACTTCTCTACAAACTGGTCCCCAAACCACCCAGTACCTCAAGCCTTCGTTTCTTCCCTAATGACTCCCTGTCCTTCTCCCCTCCAAACTCGATTGTGTCTGTCCTGGTCATTTCTTCAACCACAGAGTCGTGCACAGGACACTTGGCAGGTTCTTAGTGCACACGTGTATAATGAATGCACGAATAGTACCTATCAGCTTCCTTCTGATGAGGCCCTTGGGAAATAAGAAATACTGTATGTCAGTAATGGTGGACCTGCTTTGAGTTTGTATGACAAATTTTATTCCTATCAGTAGTTCTGAGAAGAAAGGTAACTGAGTCACATTTTAGACAGGGAAATGGAATCTGATAGATTAGGCAAATAAGAGAGGAAGAACAAACTGAAAATTATGTCAATTCAAAATGACTGATGCTAAGTAATTGTTGTACAGAATCAGTTTAGTCAGTTGCATAAGATTTTCACTTATTCCTTTCAGAGTCATAACAATTAATATTTGAAAAATGCTTTATACTTTTTTTTTTTGAGTTGGAGTCTCACTCTGTCGCCCAGACTGGAGTGCAGTGGCCGCTCCCGGCCACCGCAGCCTTGACCTGCTGGGCTCCGGCGATCCTTCTGCCTCAGCCTTCCAAGTAACCGGAATTACAGGCATGCGCTACCATGCTCGGCTGATTTTTTGATTTATTGTAAAGATGAGGTCTCGCTGCCCAGGCAGGTCTTGAACCTGTGGGCTCAGGCAGTCCACTCACCTCAGCCTCCCAAAGGCGTGGGATTATTAAAGTGCTTTTTGTACACATAATCTTACCATGTGTACAACTCTATATTATTATTATCCTTCTATAAATTAGGAAATTGAGGCCTAGTGATGATGTAAAGTGACATCCCAGCAGTGAGTGGCAGACCAGGACTTAAACCTGTGTCCTGATCTCAAATCCCACCCTCTTCTGCCATTCCTCCCCTAAATGGCTAAAAAAAAGGTTACTTTTGGGCACAGTTTCATTGGCATCATTATTTAATCCATTAAAATTTGAAAACAAACTGGAGAAAAAGAAAACCAACAGGAAAATGCCTGCTATGTGGCCAGGAATTGAACCAGTTTCTGAAATATTTCCCTGTAAAAGGAACAGCAGTGCAAACAGTGTGCCACACCTCACTGGGATTCTCATTAAGCAGGTTGATCACCCGAGGAAGAAGAGCCTAACAAAGGGTGACTTCCAGCAGCTGTCAGAGTTTGCAATTTAATGGATAGTCAGGCGGGGCATGGTGGCTCATGCCACTTTGGGTGGCCAAGCTGAGAAGATCACTTGAGCTCAGGAGTTCGAGACCAGCCTAGGCAACATGACAAGACCTCGTCTCTATAACTAATTAAAAAGTTAGCCAGGCATGGTGGTGTGTGCCTGTAGTCCCAGTTACTTGGCAGGCTGAGGCAGAAGGACTGCCTGAGCCCAGGAGGTTGAGATTGTGGTGAACCATAATTGTGCCACTGTACTCCAGCCTGGGTGATAGAGTGAGACTCCAACTCAAAATAATAATAAAAATTATAATAATAAGTCAATTGATAATGATGACTCTATAAAAAGTTAGGAAGGCTAAAGGGAAGATAGAAGGCAGAAGTTAAAAAAATTTTTTAAAAGTCCTGATGAAACTTCTAATCTGGGTGAAATAAGCTCTCAGAATCTCTATCAGCATGATAAAAGTAGCTAAGACTTAAGCAAAAGTTGATGATTTAATGAAGCATCTATGACAGTGGTTCTCAACCTTGACTGAGAAACTTAAAACATTCTGATGCCCAGGTTGCAGCCCAAACCAATTATACCATAATCTCTGATGATGGAGCTCAGGCATCAGTAGTTGTAAAAACTCCCCAGGTGATTTCAATGTTCAAAGTTCAAGTGTGAGAAACCCTGTCCAGAGAACTCTTCTTTGGCTAATTCAACAGGAGTTTTCCCAATCTTAGTTTTATGGCCTCTTATGCTGGATTTCTGATTATTTCAAGAAGTGCTGAAAAATTTTCTAAATATTGAACCAAAAATTCATCTAAATCCACTTGAATTAAATGAGCACATTACAATGACCGACATCCACCCATTAAACCCTAACCCAGGGCAAAAGGCTTTATCTAAATGATTTCATTTAAACTGTTTGTATTCTCGTAACACCATGGATTCATTATTATGAATGACCTGAGATTTAGATAATTAAAGTACCTGTCTAAAGTAACATAATTGATAAAAGGTGAAGAAGACTATTATTGTTTGAATGTGGTTTTTCCTCCAAAATTCACCTAAGTAATGGTATTGGAAGGTGGGGCCGCTAGGAGGTGATAGGTCATAAGGTCTCCTCTCTCATGAATACATTAAGGCCCTTCACAAAAAGGTGCTTGTGGGAGCCAGTTCGCTCTCTTTTTTGCTCTTTTGCTATGTGAGGACACAGTGTTCCCCACCTCCAGAGGATTCAACATTCAGTGCCATCCTGAGAACAGAGAAAAGTCAGTAGTTCTCACCAATGGAGCATTCTGGCGCCTTGATCTTGGACTTCCCAGCCTTGAAAACTGTGAGAAATACATTTCTGTTCTGTATAAATTACTCAGTCTTAGGTATTCTGTTATAGCAACACCCATGGACTAAGACAGAGACAGAATTGGAACCTGTCTGCCTGATTTCATAGTCACCAATCTTGAACCATTCTGTGTAGTCACTGGGCAAGAGATGATATTAAATAACAGCAAACCATGTATCCAAAAATGTTGCAACTCAGGCTAAAGATAGAGTATTTTAGACACAGGTTTTATTTTTGCGATTGCGTCAAAAACTTATTAAAATTTAATTTTTATTCTTAAATTTTCCAATTAAAAATGAGTGATAGGCCAGGTGTGGTGGTCCATACCTGTAATCCCAGCACTTTGGGAGGTCTAGGTGGGAGAATCACTTGAGACCAGGAGTTGGAGACCAGCCTGGGTAACAAAGTGAGACCCTGTCTTTACAAAAATAATAGAAAATTAGCTGGGCATGGTGGCACGAACCTGTAGTCTCACTCGGAAGGCTGAGACAGGAGTATTGCTTGAGCCAGGAGTACAGGGCTATAGTGGGCTATGATCATGCCACTGCACTCCAGCCTGGGTAACACAGTAAAATCCTGTCTAAAAAAAAAAAAAAAGTGAAAATGTTTTCTATAAATCAAATTTTCCTTTTTTTTTTCACAAATACATGCCCATGTGACAAAATTCAGAGAACTCCAAAGGGTATTTGGTGAAAAGTAACCTCCTTTCTGTCCCTATCACCGAGCCGCTCCTTTGCCCAGAGAGAGTGGTCTGGATATTTTATTGTATTCAGTAAGGAGAATAGAATGATCATCATTGATATAGAGCTTTTAAGATTCATCTCCTGGGGCTGAGGAGAGAATTTGCAGAATTGGTCTGTTAGCAAAATAGAAGACGAGCAAGAGTGTCTGCCATGGTTTAAATGACCAGTCACTTATTTAGCCAAATGCCCTACGGGTGGCAATTTCCAGACTTTTGCTAATACAAACAGTGCTACTGTGAAAATCTTTAAATGAATGTCATTTTTCACATGTACAAGCCTTTCCATAACTTCCTGGAGGTGAAACGTCGGTGAAAAGAGTGTGCACTTCACTCTTTTTTTTTTTGCACTTAACTCTTGGTAGATGTTGCTAGCTACTCTCGCAGAGGTTTGACCCTTTTACACCCCCACCAGCAGCAACATAGTACCTGGCACTCTGTTCTCTTGCCATCATAGTACATTATCAAACTATTTGGTCTTTGCCAATCTGATAGTTTAAAAATGGCATTTCAGTACAGTCTTAATTAGTATTTAAAATTTGTTCTTCTATTGAAGATATTTTTATATTTTTAAGAGATGCTTGTATTTACTTTTCTGGACTTGTTAGTTTCTAATATTTGCTTATGTTTCACTGATCTTTTCTTATTAATATCTAGAAGCACCTGATGATAGAGAAATTTGGCTTTTTTTTTACATGAGTTGCAAATATAATTCCCAGTTTGTTTTTGTCATTTTGATTTTGCAGTATTTTTTATTGTTGTGTAGAAATGTTTTATTGTTTGTCATCAAAGTCTTTATGACTTTTAGATTTTGTATCAGTATTAGAAATAAATTTCTGCTCAAAGAGTATTTAAAAATTTTTCAACATTTTTAATATTCTTAAAGTTTTATTTTTATGCTTAAGTATTTGACCAAACTGAGATTTATTTTAATGTAAGTTATAAAGTAAGGAATTTGGGTTATTTTTCTCTGATGTGGCTACCCAGTTGTGTCCATATCTTTTATTGAATACAGTCATGCATCGCATCACAATTGGGATATGTTCTGAGACATATGCTGTTAGACGATTTTGTCATTGTGGAAACTTCATAGAGTATATTGACCTGGACGGGAGAGCCTACCACACAACTGGCTAAATGTTGTAGCCCATCGCCCTTAGGCTAACTTCTGAACAGCATGTTGCTGTACTAAATACCGTAGGCAACTGTAACAATGGTAAAACTCCTCACACCTAAACATATCTAAATATAGAAAAGGTACAGCAAAAGTACACTAATACAGTTTTATGGGACCACCATTGTGTATGTGGTTCGTTGCTGATGGAAATGTCGCTTTGTGGCACAGGACTATACTCTTTTTTTCTCCACTGGTTTGGTGTCACTTTTTTCAAATAGTAAAACACCTTTACATTCATTTCTGCAATATCTGCTTTGTTCTGTTGATCTAACTGCATTTTTATATGACAGGACTCCACTACTTATAATTACTGTAGCTTTATAACTGATAACATCTAGAGGACTAGTCTCCCATGACCACCATTATCATTTCAGAAATTTTGTAGTTTTTTTTTTTTTTTTGCTGATTTATTTATTTATTTGAGTCAGTCTTACTCTGTCACTCAGGCTGGAGTACAGTGGCATAATCATGGCCCACTGTAGTCTAAATCTCCTGGGCTCAGGTGATCTTTCCATCTCAGTCTAAGTAGCTGAAACTATAGGCACACCACCTCACTCAGCTAATTTAAAAAGTTTTTTGTGGAGACAAGATCTTGCTATGTTGCCCAGAGTGGTCTCAAACTCTTCACCTCAAATGATCTTCCTGCCTCAGCCTCCCAAAGTGAGGGATTACAAGTGTAAGCCACTGCACTCGGCCTTATTTTTAAGTTATTTGTTTTTTGACTCAATGTATCAAATTTTTAAAATTCCATGTGTACTATTAATAGAATTAAAATAAATTTATAAGCTAATTTAGGGAAATCCTGGTTTATATTTTGCTTTTCTATCAAAGAACATGGTATTCATATTTTTCATTTTCCCCTAGTTTTTGTTTTCAAACGAAAGAACGTTTGATTCTCTTTCTCAGGGGAAATTTATCTTTAGGAAATAAAAAAGTATAATTTGCTTTGATTTTTTCTTTCTTTGGTTTTTGATCTTTAAATTTGCCAAAATGTTTCCCTGAACTCATTCATCAATTGTGTAACTGAAATGATAAAAAAAGTAAGTCTGCTCTCTGAGAGTCTTGTAAGAAATTGGTCCTGAAAGCAATGCCGAGTCTGCTCTTCCAGTGTTTTGCAGATCCTGCTAGGGTCTTCTATGTCTGTCTATTTTTCATGGATTGATATATCATATCGTGGCTTCAGGATTCCAGCAGCAATGGCAAGTTCCCCCCAGCTTAGACACCACCAAGGCAAGTCGCATGTTCACATTTCACAGCCAGCCCCACTCTCATGCCAATATTCAAGAAGGAACTTCAACACATACTTATTGACTTTTTAAAATCTTGTCTTAAACTCTGCAAATGAAACCTGAACCTATTTGAAATCAACTCCCTGGGTAATGAAAACATCCTTATCAATGTGGGGCGTGTGCTGTACTCAACAGTGTCACTGTCTGGAGAGGTACAGGTTATGGCCAAATATTCCTTTCAGTTTGTCAGGAGCTACTGTGCAAATCTTGTGAAATAGTTTTGACTTCTCTGCATGCTCTGACTTGCCATGAAATAAAGAACTTCCTCTCGCAGCTAACCAAACTTTCTTCATTCCTCACTGCTTTAAGTTTTAAAAGTGCCTTTTCCTCAGAGATGCAATTTGAAATTATGATATATTACACATCAGAAGTTTAATAGAAATTATTTCTACTTGCAGCACCTAGGCCAACACCTCTATTCTAGGGATCCACATTTTTTTTGTTGTTTTTTTTATATGAACACATATAAACATTGATTGTATTTTGAGGATGAATGAAAAACTAAATGTTAATGATAAACTGACCTTACTTTATACAAATATTTAATTTAGGAAAGCATCCCAAAATGTGTTTGCTACTATCTTATTTCTTGCACAGGGTCCAATCAGGTCCCATAGCAACCTTAGAAGCTAAAATGAGTTTCATGTTCAGAAAAAAAGGGGGGTGAGGGGAAGCTAAGCTGCTCTTAATTTTTTTTGGTGCATCACAATTTTGGGGAACTCATTCCACTATCAGCCCATTCATATGGCCAGTTCTCAGTGTTTTAGTTTTGTTTTGATTTGTGTGTGCATGTGTGTGTGCGTGTGTGCTTTGTTTTGTGTTTGGTCTTTTAGGAAGAACCAGAAATTGTTTTGGTGACTTGATTTCAAATTCTGAAGTATAGGCAAGAGAGGGACTGTGGAAGGTCATACTGTAGTTCGTGTGTTCGGGCAAGTCAGTGAGCAGAGACCTGGACTCATGAAAGGGAGTCAGCCATGTAAAGAACAGGGGAGAAAGTTTCTAGACAGAAGAATATCTAAGGCAAAGGCCCTAAGGGAACGTCAGGCTCAGGGCACTGGACAGGACTAGGCCAGGAGTCTGGTGTTTAAAGAACAAAGGTGAGCGGGGGCTGGAGGTGAGTTCAAGAGCAGGTGTGGTGTGCATCTTCTGAGCTGGCTCCTGGTGATTCCACTTCCTGTATTCACACGCTGGTATGATGCTCTCCCTTGTGTGCAGACCAGACTTGGTGACTCACTTTTAACAAACAGCATATGGCAAAAATGATGAAACGCCACTTCTGGGGTTAAGTTGTAAAAGACTGACTTCTTGTTCTCCTTCTGGTGAGCATCCCCTCTGGTGAAGCTAACTGCAAAGCTTTGAGCTGCCCTACGGAGAGATCTAGGAGGCAAGGAACTGGAGGTGGCCTTGGATAATAGCCAATGAATAACTGAGGCCGTCAGACTCATAGCCTGCAATGAACTGCATTTTGTCAACTACAATGTGAGTGACCTTGGAGAGGATCCTCTCAGTCCAGCACTGGGATGACTTGCAGCCCTAGTCAGTACCTTGAATGCAGCTTGAAATCGACCCTGGCACAGGAAATCCAGCTAAGCTGCCCTTGGATTCCTTACCTAGAGAACGTGTGAGATAATAAATATTGTTGTTTCAAGTCACTAAGTTTTGAGGTAGCTTGTAATACAGCAGTAGATAAATACTATAGGTGGGTAGACCCGGATCTAATTGAGATTTATAAGCTGTGGCAAGGAGTTTGTATTCTCACAGCAACACAGGGAGGGATAATATGATCACTTTGTGAAAATCACCCTGATGGCTGTGTGAGGAATGGACAGCACAGGTGCAAGTGTGGAAGCAAAACCAACCAGTAGGCTCTCACAGAAGTATACATTTTTGGACACATTAATAATACCAATATGACTTGCTAGGGATTGGATTCAGGGGATAGGGAAAACAGGAGAATGACAGATGACTTCTACTTTTGTTTTTGACTTGATCAACTAAATAGATGCAGGGACCGTTTGCTGAGATGAGGAGGGTTGGGGAAGAGTTAATGGGGTGGAGATGAGAATATTTATGTTGGAGTGAGTATGTCCACGTGGATATATTGTAAATTGGGAGAGGTCAGGGGTTCAGATGTGCCGATGTAAGTCTGGAGAATGGGTGAGGCAATTCTTTGGAGGAATTTGCTTTTTTTAAAAAAAAGACTTTTAATTTTAAAGATGTGGGGTACCATTCAGGGTTTGTTATACAAATGTTCATTATGCAGGTATCCTTGTTGATGAGGTGTGTTTCCCCCTCCCCTGGCAGTTTCCTGCTACTGCCATCCTACCCCGCTCCTCCCCTGGCAGTTTCCAACTACAGCCAATCTCTTTCTTATAGTATCATGACAATTGTTCAAGGACTGCTTATGAGTGAAAACATGTGGTACTCAGTTTTCTGTTTCTGTGATAGATCACTGAGTAAGATAGACTCTAAATCCATCCAAGTCGCTGTGAAGTCCTTATGTTTGTCCTTTATGGCTGCATAATACTCCATTGTGTATTATGTATATACCACTTTTTTTTTTTAATCCAGTCCTGTTTCCACTGGCAGCATGGTTGGTTTCATGTTTTTGCAATTGTGAATAGTGCTGCAATAAACATGCATGTGCAGGTATCTTTTTTGTAGGAGGAATCTACTTATATGAGAAGTCAAGATGTTTTCATTCGTTGAAAGAAAAGTGGCCAGAGTTAGGGAGGGTCGGAAATCCCATATGCAGCACCTTATCCACAAGCTTAGTCCACATGTTCTAGAGTAAGGAGCATACAATAATTCTTATTTCAATAAAATGGAAATAAACACTTTCAATAAAGTCTCCACTGATTCAACATTTATCACCTCTGGTGACATTAGTTCTGCAGAAATGGGAGACGGTAGTCCCCGCACAGACATCAATACTCTTGATATGAGTCAGCCTTGGGTTGGATGTTAACAGGTCTCAGCAATAATACTGGTGGCATTGTCAACCACTGGTGATGACCACTTCAATAAGCTACAGTGATGTAGCTGCCACTTTTCATCTTAGCAGTAGCAAAAAACAGAGATCTTATTTTTACCCACAAGTTGTGTTCTCTGGAAAACAGGGACTAAAAAGAAAGAGCCATTTAAAAAAATTTCTGGCCGGATGCAGTGGCTCACACCTATAATCCCAGTACTTCGGGAGGCTGAAGCGGAAGGACCACTTCATCTCAGGTGTTCGACACCAGCTTGGGCAATCTAGTGAGACCTCATCTCTACAAAAATGAGAAAAAAAATTAGCTGGGTATGGGGGTGTGTGCCTATAGTCCTAGCTAGTCCAGAGCTGAGGCGGGAGGATTGCTTGAGCCCAGGAGTCAAGGCTATTGTGAGCTGTGATAGTGCCATGACACTCCAGTCTGGGTAACAGAGTGAGACACTGACTCAAACAAACAAACAATCAAACAAAACAAAACAAAAAACAAACAAAACAAATGAATGATTGTGTTTCCTGTTTTTGTCCTACCTTTTAGGAAGGTCACAGCTAAGTTTTTGCGTTGTCTCTACAAAACAATAATAGTGATAATAATGTGATGTTGATGTCTATTTTTTTCAAGCCATCCTTTTGTTTTTAATATTTACTTTCATTGCATATACCATTGTTTTTCTGGACTATAGTATTAATTACTTCTGAAATGATTTATGAATTATAACCAGTAAGCTTGATGACATAGAAAATTTATTATATATTGAAATTTCAGATGTGATAAGACAAAACTACTATATAAGTAATAGGGTAGATGCACATTCTATTATGCCACTAATATTTAGAAAAAACCTTCTGAGCCCTTAACTACTATTTTTGTGTTGACATTAATTAATATTATATGTAACTCAAAATTTAGAAAAACTGATGGGAAATGAAAATCCTGGAAGGAGATTCTCTTATTAAAATTAGAAGATGTATAGGGATTTCTTTCTGTTTGGTACTCCCGGCCCTGACCCTAAGCCTTATCTAGGGCAAGTTAGTCACTGCCTAAAAATGCTCAGATGAGTTATCCACTGCTTGAAAACTAACTGGCCTCCATATACTCACATGTTTAGGAGTGTTAAGTTTTGAGCTGTCTATTTTTCAAGAGGAATACTAACCACCTGAATTTGCAATCTGGCACGTATATTCCATGCTAATATACCTTAGGAAAAACTTGTCAGTAGGTTTAGATGGCTGAATTAGAGGAAGCCTTAAAAAGCAATAAGGTTCTTACAATAATTTTATTCTTGATAAAAGAAATTTTTAGTGGGTAAATGAATTTATTCAGCATTCAATGTGTTTATTTAGCATACATTGTTTCTTTTTGTTTTTGTTTTTTGAGTCAGAGTTTCACTCTGTGAACCAGGCTGGAGTGCAATGGCATGCTCACAGATACTGCAGGCTCACCTGCTGGGCTCTGGCGATCCTTCTACCTCAGACTTTCACGTAACTGGAATCCTAGGCACACACTACCATGCCCAGCTAATTTTTTGATTTATTGTAGAGATGAGGTCTTGTCAAGTTGCCCAGGCTTGTCTCAAACCCCTGGGCTCTCTTGCCTCCACCTCCCCAAGTGGTGAGATTACAGTCATGAGCTAGTATAATTTGATATATTACTGACTTTTATAATGCTGATACAATATCTATGCTATTTCAAAAGCATTATCTACTTTTATGTTAAATAATATGAATATAAATTACTCCAATAACCAAGAATCTAAACATAATAAAAGAGTGTTGGGTTTATCACCATAACAGATAAATATTTAATACAACTTTAAGGGCTTACCTATTTTTTGAGATAAGTGCGAACTTCAAATAGCATTATACAATGGCATTATATTATAAAAAGAATAAGGTGCTGGCATGTGTCAACCTAGCATCTAAAAGAATACCCAACACATAATAGAGGCTCAATAAAAGTTTATGGGCTAATTTAATAGGTTTTACTTGAGATTTGACAGTGAACACTATTTTGAAAGTTTTCTTTTTTAAATTTGATTTGTATTCATTCAACAAACTTTTTTGATGCATTTACCTCAGTAACTAGGGGTATGTCTGGCCTTTGGCCTCCGGGATTTCAGAGACTGAAACAATGTCACATCTGTCTCTCTGTTCTCCCTGCTCTGCTTCTCTCTGCTGGTTAGCCACATTCTCCCCACTTCAGAAGAGCTTTCTTCATGCGGTGAGAGCAGGAGTTCATAACTGTCGGCTGCTTTAAGTTAGTGACTCAGAGGGAAGATGGAGCTCTTTCCTTCATGGGGTCCCTTTGTAGTGTCCCAGAGAAGGACTCTTATTGGTCTGGTGGAGTCATGTGCCCATTCTTGACCAAGCATGATGTCCAAGATGCACTGCTGGTCAGAGCTGGCTGACATGCCCATCTCTGTGACTAAAGGAATGAGTTATGGCACTTGGCAGTTGGAGATGCACAGTGAGTGAGAAGATGGTAGTTCCCTTAAAGGATCAGGATATTGTTCCAAGAAGAATAGTGAAAGTGCAACCAGCCAGGACGGTGGTTCAAGAATGTAGTCCCAGCACTTTGGGAGGCTGAGGCGAGTGGATTACCTGAGCCCAGGGGTTCAAGACCCGCTTGGGCAACTTGGTGAGACCTCATCTCTACAATAAATCAAAAAATTAGCTAGGCAAAGTAGTATGCTCCCGTAGTCCCTGCTACTTGGGAGGCTGAGGTGAGGTGAAAGAATCTCCTGAGCCCAGTAGGTCAAGGCTGTGGTAGCTGTGAGCATGCCACTGCACTCCAGCCTGGGCAACAGAGTGAGACTCCAAGTCTAAAAAATAAAAAAGAAAGTGCAGCCAGGCAGACAAATTAAATAGGTATCTCTGACACACCATCTCATTTGCTAGTGGTCTTTCTGCTTTGAGAGCACTCAGTGAAGTGAAGGAAAGAAATGTAAGTTGATAAATGGCAATTCAAAGGGGAACGTTCCAGGGAGAAGGCCCCGTGTGTCACAGCCCACAGGACAGTGCTTTGCTTGGGGAAGACTGGAATCTCTTCTCAAAGAGAGTGACAAACTGATGAAACAGCATTTGAGATAGAAGGTCAGTTCACACGAAGGCACAGGCTATGAATAGCTGTCATCTGTGGGGAATGGTGAGAAAGCCATTTTGTCTGTCCTTTTAAATGAGAGATGTTTGGAAGAGAAGGTAATGGGAAGATGTGAGTCTCGAGAGCTTACTAGGTCCTTTCACTTAGTCAACAAATATTTATTGAGCACTAATAGGTGGCAGGCATGTAAAATAAAAACAATAATAAAGTCTAAAATAATTTTTTGCATTTTATTTATTTTAGAGTTGTGGGGGAAAAGTGAAGATTGGCTACATAAGTAGGCTGCATGCAGGGGAAGAATATGGGCTTTTAGCTGGCCCTCTCTCCCCCAGTAGTAGACCAGGTATCTATCATGATGCCATGAGGCCCCCGCTTCCGCCTTCCCTCCCCTAGCAGTGCCCAGCCTCTGCAGATCCCACTCCTGTGCTAGCGTGACTAGTGTTCAGGTCTCGCTTATGAGTGAGAACATGCGGTATTCAGTTGTTTCTGTGATAGTTCGCTTTCTATCATGGCCTCCAACTGCATCCAATTTTGTTTGGTGTGTGATGAGACGGGTGATGTGATCCGAACTGAGTTTTTGAAAGATAATTTCGGTAGCAATGTAATTAGGTATCTTACCAAGGTAAGATATTTGTGTATTTATTTTCATTCATTCTTATGATTTATTTATTCCACTCTAACATGCCCACTTCTTGAGACTTTTGATTCCTTCATCTCTACAATAAATCAAAAAATTAGCCAGGCATGGTGGTGTGCACTTGTGGTTTCAGCTACTTGGAAGGCTCAGGTGGAAGGATCACATGAGTGCACCAGGTCGAGGCTACGGTGACCATAAGCATGCCACTGCCCTACAGCCTGGATGACAGAGTGAGACTCCTACTCAAAAAAAAAAAAAAAAAAGTATCAGCGCAAATACCCCTACCCCATATTTTAGTTCTCACTAGTTCCCAATCAGGGCCCCGACTTTGGTGTAGCAAATGGATCAAGGCTGAGAATGCAACTTCCCCTAGAATTCTGCTACTACTAAATTAAGTCCTGGATGTCTAATCCCTCCGAGTTTTTCTTGCCCTCTGGTTGTAAGAAATGAGTCTCTTTACATGCCTAAGGAGACTACCTGACCTGAATAATTATACTTTGATGACTAATCACTCTCAACTATTTATTATCTTTCCCCAAAGAAAGTGTCAGTTGATCCTGGCAACATGAATTACAAATCCCTGGTACACTGCATCACACATTCCTTCCATTGGTGCACTGGCCCAGAGCTCCACTGGAGGGCGGTTTTAACAATTGCACTGCTGCCTGTGCCAGGGTCGCTGTGTTTCCTCTATTCCCAGTAAGGGGGTCTGTGGCCAGCAGCTTAGCTGTTGATGCTGCGGACACAAATTCCCGCTTCAGAGTCATATGGACTCCTTGGAAAGCAAAATGAGACAGATTCAGGTGCAAGAAGTTTACTGACACGTGCATGAATTAAACATCCAAGGGGAGCGAAGGAAGCAGTATTGTGCCCAGGAGAAGCTGAACTACAAGATACTTGCAACAAAGCCCTCAGCCAATCCTAAGACCTTTAACACCTTTAACTGACCTTTCATTGGATGCAAGGAATGGGGCTGTCTTCTTTTGCCTGAGATCAGGGCTGTCTCGACCCGCTAGGCTCCTGCCATCCTCCCACCTCCGCCTTCCAAGTCGCTGGAACTACAGGCGCATGCTACCACGCGTGGCTAATTTTTTGTTTTATTGTAGAGACACGGTATCACCAGGTTGCCCAGGCTGGTCTCAGACTTCTGGAAGCAATTCTCTCCCGTCCACCCTCCAGAGTGCGGGGATTACAGGTTTGAGCCACCGCGCCCAGCCAGGACTGTCTTTTAATGCAAGACAATTCCTGGAGGTGGACCTGAGAACTGTTGGCTACCAATGCATGCAGTAACTGAAGAATAAATTCTAGAACAGGATCTAAGCGTGCATACAGTACATTCCAGCATTCAGTGGGTGTGGAGAGGTGGACAGGTCTTCCCTGATAGTGAGCTTAGTCTTCATCCTGTGGAAGGCGTCACAGGAATCACAAGTAGGCTGATCATCCTGACAATAAAAGTGTTAAAGGCAATCAAGAAGGTGTCAGAAAAGACATGGAAAGGAAATATCCTTTTCTCTTGAACAAAAGCTGAGAGTGTTCAGCATTAAATATATTCAGTAAACTGGTTGACTTTTTAAAAGCTAGATATAGCAAACACCTTTATTTAAAAGTTTCCTATAGAAAAAAAAAACCCAAATTTTCTGTAGTTGAGTTTGATAATCTGTATATTCTGAAGTTCTTTCTCCTCCTCCTCCTCCTCTTCCTCCTCCTCCTCTTCCTCCTCCTTCTTCTTCTTCTTCTCCTCCTCCGTCTCCTCCTCCATCTCACTATCCTGTCCAAGCTGGAATGCAGTGGCACACTCACAGCCACCGCAGCCTCGACCTACTGGGCTCAGGTGACCCTTCCACCTCAGCCTTCTAAGCAGCTGGAACCACAGGTGCGAGCCACCATGCCCAGTTAATTTTTTGATTTATTGTAGTGATGAGGTCTCATCAAGTTACCCAGGCTGGTCTCGACCCCCTGGACTCAGGCAATCCTCTTGCCTTGGCCTCCCAAAGTGCTGGGATTACATGTTTGAGTCACTGTGCCTGGCAGTTCCTTCTTCTTTAGACCCTGACTGAAAGAATGGCTTTTGTGATGTGATGTTTACAGACAAGAGGTTTCATAGGTAAACAAAGGCTGCTTCATGAGAGTATTGGGACTATGTGTAGACTCAAAGGAATGTGCTCATTTCTCTTCCCTGATAGGACTGAAATGGACTCAGCAAATGCTTGAACAACAGATCATTCATGATTTGGATTTGGAAGACTTTTGAAGAAGAAAGCAAGAAGTCTGGATTCCTGGTAGCATTTCTTCTATATGCAATGTTAATTTTTTTTGCTAAGTCCTTTTGTTACCTTATTATTTTTTCTAGCAAACTCTGAATTATTATGACAAAACAACAACCATCTAAAAAAAAAATCTTAACTTAGGCATTACACATAGTTTCATATATTTTTTCTTTTTTAGACATTTTGTTACGTTAAAAGACAAACTTAGTCACATTGAAATTTAAGGAGTTTATTTGAGCAGACGGATTCATGAATTGGGCAGCTCCAGACCACATGTGGTTGGAAGCACTGCTGAAGGAGTATGAGGGGAAAGCTTTTATGAAGTGAACATGGAAGCAAGGCAAAGCAAATATTTGATTGGTTAAAGTGGAGCAGTAGCCTTATTTGAATCATTTCAGTGGAAAATCCCTAGTTAGAGGTTAGTTGGAGGTTTCTGATTGGTTAAGCTTAAATTTTGTTTTACTGTTTACCCTGAGCTGGGTTTTGGTTTGCTTTCGTAGGAACCCAGGGTGCTGAAGCCACCTCAGTCTGATAGCCTCCCAAATATTTTAACAGCTATTATTGCCTACTTTTAAAGATGAAGACATGGAGGCTCTTAGGAATTAAATGAATTGCCAGATTCCACAATTCTGCCTCTCAGAGCCTTTGACCCTTCCAAATACTACAAGACCTTGTATTTATTTATAGTCTTTTTTGCAGCCAGATAATTTAACAGTTTATCTATAATTCAGAAGCAGAAGAAGGGGAGAAGAGGGTGGAGGAATGAGAGTGTGAACCCGTGTGAAATGAATCCAATTGGCATAAAAGAAAGGAAGTTTCATTTTGCCGTGGGCAGTGAAATACCTTGGACCCACCCTGAATGTAGGAAGGGAGAAAAAGACCAAAGGGATGTGAAGAATTCAAGAGATTTACCCCAGGGTAGGGAAGTGATTCTGGTGAAATGGCACCTAAAAACCACATTTGTTCTGGAAGCCTGAGACCAGGAAAGATGTAGACATTTTCTTGGAAAAAGTTCACACAAGAAGTCAGGAAGATGATTGAGGGGTTGAAGGTACTGACTTAGGAGGACAGGTTAAAGGAATTAAATAGGTTCACATTGGCTTAGAGACAGCAAAGATAGGCCTTGATAACCATCTGCAATTATTTGGATGTCTAAATACCGTGGAAGGTAAAGTGCTACCTGGGGTGGAACAAAGGAGTATAATTACATGAAAATTAAGGCAATGAAAAGAAACCTGACTATGAAACAATTCATGTTTACAAGAATGTTCACAGCAGTTCTATTATAAACATAGTGGCTTTAAAGGACCATTTTATGATAGACCAAAACTGCAGAACCTAGTTTATTATCTCAAAAAATAATCTTGTTTTTATGCTGTAGAGGGCACTGAACTTGAATTCAGGTTGTATCCAAGTGAAATGCTATGGGATTGCACTGAGCCGATCACAGTGCCATTCACTTGGGCATCAGGGACACCCCTTTTGCCATTTATTCCTGATCTGTGAGTTACCCAAGATGATAGGGAAGACATTGGATGTTCTCTCCAAGAAAGAGGTTCTGTGACCCGAGGGAGTAGCTGACGACCAGAGGACACCTGGAAAGGTCAGTGCTAGGGCTGTGGTTGGCCAGGGTTGTGGTTTACTCTACATGTCATGAAGAAGGTACAATAAGTATCAAACTCATCCAGTGTCTTTGATTTGATTAATATTGATCTTTGGATTCTGTCTTTGTCTCTTCTGTTCTTTTGGAGTGCAATATTATCTCTTTGTCCATTCTGCTTTTGTCAACTGGCCAGAAAATTCTCACATTTTATACATATTACTTTCCTTCACTATTACTTATAAAGTATTTTGAGATATTATATAGAATTCCTAATACATGCTTATTTTCATTCACGCCCTTGTAGTCTGGGTGCTGATTTACTTTTGAGAAGAATTTTAGAGCCCAGTAATGCTTCTCATACTTACTGTGGTGAAAGATTAATTTCTTTTTCTTTAATTTCCAAATTGTTCTGGGCTTATGCTTTTTTAGAATCCAGTAAAAAAATGCAATGTAATTTTTTGCTGTCATTTTGTTTCCTTGTTATTTTTTGTAGCAAACTCTGAATTATAACAAAACAATAACCACCTCAAAAATCTTTTTTGTATAACTCCATAGGCATTGTATATAATTACATATACTTTTCTTTTTAAATTAATTATGACAAAAATGAAATGAAAACCCCTTAGACATATAAAATACAAACCCTGATTTATTTGTTTTTAGTTTTAAAAGAGAAAATTTGCATTGTAAATTGTTAACAACAACAAAAAATTCTAAACTTTCAGTTTTATGTTCTACACAAAAGTGCAGAGTTCTACTTTTTGATTCCACCAATTCCTGATCATGTTGCCTGGGGTAACACATTTACCAGAGCAAGAGTTTCCTTGTCCCTGAAGTGGGCATAATTATTACTATCCTTTCTTTCCCGGCATAGTGAAGATCACGGAGCTGGAAGGAATAGAGCTTGGTTTGTAACTAGTGAGACGTTAATTACACATGACAGAGCATGTGGGTGAAATGGACCTTATGAGTATGATGTTCTTGATAAAATTCTCATTTATTTATAGCAAACAAGTGGGATTTTTTATTATTTAAGTTATATTTCTTATATTTAAGGGACTGCCTTGAAATCTGAATGACTTAATTTTGAAAAGTTTTTTAGGAATATTTTAAATATTTACTGCTCAGTGAAATCTAAAAACAAGGGAGTTATTGGTGTAGGTTGTATGGATCAGAATAACTTTGGAACTTTTTAAAGCCATTCACATTGGCCCCTTCTCCCAGATTCTAATATACCCCCTTCTCCCAGGCTGGGATATAATTTTTCCAAGTAAATATGTTATGAATCTTCCTCAAGATTTTAGCAGGTGTCCTGGAAGTGTATATCAAAACACAGAGGGGTGGAAGGATTGTATAGCTTCAAAACAAACAAACAAACAAACAAAAAAACTCACAGGATATTCTGATACCCCAGCCAGACATCCCTCATTTAAGGACAGTTACTTCCTGCCTAGTATTAGTAGGGCTCACAAAGAGTTTTCTAGGACAAAGAGGTTGAAGATTTAGGAAGTACTGGTGTTAGTAGCATGAAAAGTACCTGCAGATTAATTAGGGAAATACACTGGGGATAACTGAGTAATATGGAGGTCATCTACTTAGTCTACAATATCACTGTGGGTAAAGTAACAGATACATCATCATTAAGACTTAGGCAACAGGATCACATGTTTCACTTTCCATAGGCTGGAACCTGTTAAGCTATTGGACTTTCATAAAGGTTTATAGTGGATCTAATTTTGCTTGACTATTTTTCAGATTTTCGGTGCTACAAAGATCTCGTGAATCATAAAATGACTTCTATTTTGCTGGATCTTAGCTATGTGTCCTGAAATGGAACTGTCCTGAAATGCAATAGTGGATTGTGTGCCACCTTACCACATGTATCTATCTGTCTGTCTATCTATCTATCTATCTATATCTCACGCTGTTGCTCAGGCTGAAGTATAGTGGTGTGATCGTAGCTCACTGCAGCCTCAAACTCGTGGGCTCAAGAGATCCTCCCTCCTCAGTCTTTCAAATAGCTAGGATTATGAGTGTGTGCTACCAGGCCTGGTTAATTTATTTTTACTTTAATTTTTTTAGAAATGACACGTTGCTATGTTGCCCTGTCTGGTCTCGAACTTCTGGTCTCAAGCAATATTCCTGCCCTGGCCTTATTTTTTTAAATGTATTCATATTTGTGCATTCATTCAATCACTTATTTATATAACAGATTCTTGGTCATTAAATGTAGAAGATAATATTAACAAAATGAGATGATTGACACATACCTTCATACAATATTATTTATTTTGTGATTCTGCTGCATGACAAGTGGTCCATACATGCAAAAGAAAACCTTGAAAACATTCTAAAATAGTTCATAATTTAGAATCATGAAACTTCTCAGAAAATATTACATATGTAGTTTAATCCCACATCTCTTCTTTAGCACACAACTTTGGATTCTCAAAAGTTCTATTGACTTAAAACTTTGTGTAGTGCTTGAAAAAAGGTATGACTAAAATAATACAGATTTTTTAAATGGAATAATCTAGCACGGTGATATTGTAAGAGGAATTGCTAAAATTTAATTTCATGTTAAAGGAGGAAGTGTGGGTTTGAGACTCAGATAGAATTGAGTACTTATTGATGCTTTGTCATTTACTTGCTGTAAGACCTTGGTCAATTACATAATTTCTGAACTCCAGTTTTTTATCTGTAAAACGGGCTAATCTTGCCTTTCTTGCAGAGTTGTTACAAGGTTTAGAGACACTAGTATGCTGCCTAGTTGAAAAAAAAATATTAAATGTGCTAATGCATTTGCTTTCCTTTCCTTTAGTGGCCTTTTGGACTTTCAGGTTGGTACAGTCAGTTCATTTGTTAATATTGATGAGACTCATACTGAAATGAAAATTGTGAAGTCCATACACCCTTGAACAAATGAAGATGACAGAGTCAGATTTCTGCTTCTGAATACACCAAGACAACATTTCTGTTTCAGAGAGAACAAGTTTTCTTGACTCCAAATTTAATCATTTGATTCATATCATAGTAGTAATTATTTTCAGTCTTTTTGATTTTTGTTAATGCCACGGCCCACAAAAATACAATGAGATTAATTAAAATTGGAGTCATTTTAAAGCTAACTTGAATGTTGTAGTCTTCTATGCTGAATGCCATAGCAGTTTGCTCTCTGACCGTTTCTGTCTCTGGCCTTTTCATGGATCTCACACAGGAAACAGTAAGAACAGTATCTTTTGCAGTCACTGTCTTCATGATTTAATGTAGTCTGAGTACAGTAAGTCCTCACTGAGCGTTAGTAATAGGTTCTTGGAAACTGCAACTTTAATCAAAGCGATGTATAACAAAACTAATTTTACCTTGGTTTAACTGATATAAAGAAGTTCTATGGCATATTTCTGATCATGAAGGCAGCATCAAACTTCTAAATCAAGTTTCTAAAACTTTTCTAATATTAACCATTGAAATAAATGTGAGTTATACCTACACTTAACAAGGATTAATAAAAACAAAACAATTATTTATGCAACTATTTTAGTTCAGGGTTTTAAGTGACTGGAGCCTGTCATTTTTGAGGACATTTCGCTAAATAAAGTCAGTCAGTCGTAAAAAGACAAATACTGTATAATTCCACCTATATGAGATCTCTAGCATGGTCAAATTCATAGGTAGGAAGTAGAATGGTGGTTCTACTGGATTTGGGGGAGTGGGGAAATGGGGAACTGGTTAATGTGTATACATTTTCATTATAATGCAAGATAAGATTGTACAACAATGGAATGTACTTAACACGACTAAACTATGCACATAAAAATGGTTAAGATGACAAATTTTATGTTATGCATATTTTACCACAAAGAAGACTGTAGTTTAAAAAAATTTTAAAAATCAAAGAAAACATTTAAATGTAGTCTACAAATCTTTTTTTCCCTTTACTTCATGACCTTACATCAGGAATGTAATTTGTACCATTGGAAATGTTATCTCTCTGTGTGACCCTCAATACCTGTAATCCATAATTATGTAAACAAGGTTGTAGAAAGATTAGAAAAGGCTGCTGGAACTTACCAGTTTGCTGAAACATATCAAGCACATATCAGTTTTTTCTGGTTTTGGCCTTGGTAGAGTACAGACTGCATTAACATTTTCGCCATCTTTTCTTCCGTGCTTTCCGCATTGGCTTTCATTTCTGCCAGTCAGTGTCACAAGGCACTTCCGGCTTCATCCCTGCTTGACAAGGTTAAGCCAGTTGATGATCTGCAGTTCTGTTTAGCTTTATTTTCTTTAGATTTCTTCTGATAACCAAAGTGTGAACTCTAAAGTACATGTTAGGAACTGAAAAGAAGTCAAAAGGTTTCTATTAGTGTTTATATTCCCTATATTCACCAGTTTTCTGAGGGGCAACAATGTGTCAGTGTCCTCCATGAGAAAGTATAATTAGGAAAAAAGCATGTTTTTCTTTTTGCCCTACATTAAAAAAAATTCAAGTATAATTTTTATTTGTGACTTCTACCTTTTATACTATCTTCCAGGTCAACTATTTAGTTTCTCTTATATTCTTGCTTTTTAGAATTAAAACTAAGCATTTATTCTATTGCTCTTTGCTTTGACATACTCTGAATCAGCATGGAAATTGCTATAATTAATTTGATCTTTAAGCTTCAGTAAATATTCTTGGAGTATTTGCATTCTATATTAGGTGTTGAAATAAGGATAGATAATACTTTCTTTTTTAATTATTTTGTGTTAGACAGACATAAATATGACCAGTATATATGTCATTAAGCTAAGAACATAGCAGAAAAATAAATGTAAATCCTGTGTACTAATCATGCCTATTTTTTTCCTGTTGCATAGAGGGTGAATATGACCGAACGCTGGTTCAATGTTCTCTTTTTTCAGAATACTGTTAACCACCTCATTTGTCCACTTCAGCAGATACATTATTTTCTCAGTATTTGGAGATATGTATACTAAAAGATCAGTGATATTTATTTTGCTCTTTTGAAAACTAGAGCAGATTATGAATAATTTCCATAAACCGAAGTCCAAAGCTTTCTAATGGTTTATACAACCAAATTTTATCTTGAGTTAGGAAGTTTTGAAGTAAAGCAACTTTCCAGAGTGTATGTTTGGGAACAGTCATCAAGAGAAAGACATATTACTTGTGTATCATAAACAGTTTTGGCCATGAAACAAGATGGAAGCCATTGTTGAACACTACAAATGGAACCAGGAGAAATATATCACTGACATGGAAGAGGTGGAGAGGAGAAAGGAGAACTGGAGTGGAATTGGAACAAGTGTAGGTCCTATCCCAGGGAGGAGTCAATACAGGAGTTCTTGTTTTCCAGGAAAAGGCTATGCTGCACCTTTGACATTTCTTTTTTAGTAATCACAGTCCTCTGCAGCATCAAAGAGTCAGGTTATGAATTTGGATTTGTCTCAATGAAAGGGCCTCTGAAACCTGAGCCCACTGGAACACAGATTGACTTCTAGGGAATCCGCAGGAACTAAGAGTTCAGGGTCCTATCTCCAAAGTGAACATTGAGTGAAAAGCAGCAGCTGGCTACTTGAAGATAATCCATTTTCAAGTGTACCAGGATATCCATCTCCCTCTGACCCAGTGGAGAGGTTGCAGGTAGAAAAGAGCATCACAGTAGGCTGGAATGGGGTTAGCACAGGTGGGGAATTTAATGAAGTGATATGCGGTGAACTTGATGGATATGTGGGTTTGATAATTTAGATTAACATCCATTGCTATCATTTAGCATTTAATCCAGAACAAGTTACTCAAACTTTCTGAGTCTCAGTTTTTTCTATGTAAATAGCTCAAAATAATACTTCCCTCTTTGGGTTTTTGAGAGGCTTAAATAAGGTAATGTATTTCAAGTACCTGGCACACAATGGGTACTCAATGATGGTTCTTTTCCTTTTTTTTTTTTTTTTTGACAGCCTCATTGTCTCATTTGATACTGACAATAATGGAGAGAACAGTACAGAGATAGAATTCCTATTCTGTAGATACAGAAACTAAGCATCAGTTGGTGGTGAGTTACTCACATCAAGCAATTACTTAGTCAAAGGAAGAGTCAATAAGAAAAGTCAAGGCTTCTGACTTCTATTCAATGCTTTTAAGTTAAATGGTGCTGCTTTTATCTAAAAATATAAAGTGATACAGGATACAAGAAAGAGCCTACCGCCACTTGATATTCATTTTTTAAAATGTTGGTCAAAATAACTAAAGAGTTTGTAGTTTTATCTTTGCTCAGTTCTCGCTGCTGATCTTTTTTCGTTAATTTATCCATGCTGAACGCAAATGCTGCTTGGGAAGGAATAACAACCATTTGGCAATCACCAAGATGTATTTGGTTTTCACTACGTAGCAAGCCCTGAAAGGATTTTAAATGTTTACTCATTTATATTCTTCATCCACATTTGAGGATGGTAAAGCTAAAATAAAGATAACTTAGAGGAACCCGTGTTTGCAGAGCTAGTAAGTGGCAGATTGTGAGTTTGACCCAAGTCTGCCTGGCATCAGAGCCTAAGACTGCTTATTTTCTTAATTACCTCTTTATGCAAGTGCTTAGTGCAGTTTTAATTTATTGCCATCTGCCTTAGTATTTATATTGGTAAGTTAGATATGTTTATACTAGCTTGGACTGAAGGGGGCAGAGCCTGCACAAAATGAAAAGAGGACCTTGAATTTTCAACTTACTGCCAACAGGAACAAGCTTGGAAAACTACTCTGCTATAACCTCAGGCTATTTTTTATGAAAAAGGAAGGATGACTCAGAGGGCAGAACCAAGAGCATAGCGTCAGGAGGTATACAGAATTATTCATAGGGAGGAGAACTCGACTGAGCTATAATCAAGAAAGTGGTCCTAGCTTGTGCTGTAAGATAATCAGACAGAGACAGAGAAAAAGGAAGGGAAGGAAGGAAGGAAGGAAGGAAGGAAGGAAGGAAGGAAGGAAGGAAGGAAGGGGATTGGAAAGGAAGCTGGAAAAATATCATTTATTTCAGGTGATATAAAAAGCCTGAGATAATTCATCAGTAAATTATTAGATTTCAAAAACTATGATTACATTCTCAAGGTCTTCAAGTAGATATCCAAATACTTCTCCAAGTCAAAAGAGTGAGACTGGCATCAGACTTTTGAAAACTCACAGAAAAAGCAAGGCAAAAGTGCACATTAAAACAATGTGAAAAAAGTGAAAATCAAAATTTTTTTATCCTAATTGTTGTCTGTTAAATATTAAGGCTATAGAAAAAAACAACACTCAACATACAAGAACTTAGGAAATTAATTCTATGTTCATCATGTCTTCTTGAGGAATCTACTAGAGGATGAATGAACTTTATCCAACCAAAGGGTGACTAAGAAAATTTCAGCAAAATAACTGATGATGAACATTTGAAAATATATAAATGTGCATATAAGACTAAATAAAAGTAGGAATAAGGGTAGAAAATGAATTTACAAATTCCATATACTATAACAAAGTAGAAATAATGCTTCAAAAGATTGGGGGAAGAAGAGAAAAATAGAAAAATCTCATTGTTAGGCCATAGGTGGACATTAAAGGATACTGGGGTGGCATCTCACCTCACTAGAGGAAAAGATGGGTTTTTAATAAATAGTACTGAAACAACTGGGCAAACATTTGGAAAAAGATAAATTTAAATTCATACATTATACCATGTATAAGAATAAACTCCAAATAAAGTAGTATCTAAATGTAAAACAAAAAACCTATGCAAGTACTGGAATAAAAGATGAGTGAATTCTTATTTAACGTTGGCATAGGAAAAATCTTTGTAACTGTAACTCAGAATCCAGAGGCAAAAAGATTGATAATTTGACTACAGAAAAAAACACACCAAAAGACAACTCACACCTGGAAGAAAATTCACAACATATGTCATAAACAAAGAACTCAAAAACTGAGGGACTAAAGACCAAAAACCTCATTGAAAATTTTTAAAAAGCATGAACAACCAATTCATATTAAAAATGATATCAGCATCTAAAACAGTTCAAACTAAATAGTAATTACAGATATACACATTAAAATAGCACAAAGATACCATTTCTAATGTTTAAACTGGCAAAAATTAAAAAGCATCACACACACAGCTCATCAACAAGGGTACCTGCATAATGAACATTTGTATACCTAACCCTGAATTGTACCCCACATCTTTAAAATAAAAAAAGTATCACATTTTGTTTGTGAAGTTCTGTACAAATAGGCACTCTTATACCTTGCTAGTAGGAATGGAAATTGGCATAATTCTTCTAGTGGGATCTATGGCAAGACCTAACAAATCTAGATATTCACTTACCTTTTGGCCCAGCAATCCTATTTCTAAGTATCAATCTTAAAGATAAATCTCCAACAATATGAAAATAAATATGCACAAGACTATTCACTGATATACTGTCATTGCAAAACATTGAGACTATAAATGCCCATACATAGTGGAGTGGTTGAATAAATTATGGTACGTTCACACAACATCTATACAATAGGACGAGGAGGATTTCTGTGAACTGACTTGTAGTGATTTTCAGGAAATACTATTAAGTGTAAATGCAAACTAGTAAAGAGTATCTAAAGTATGACAATAATCATATAAGAAACAAGAAAATTTAAGAAAATATACATGCATGTGACCAAAAAAAAAAAAGAGTAAGGATAAATCTGAAAGGAGATTGATTACCAAGGCAGATGGAAAATGGGTGGAGAGAAGAGATAAACGGGAATAGGATCATATGGACAAGGAGGAGGTATGCTCTTTAATGACCAAACTTTTCTATGACTTTTACCTAAGACATGTTTCATAATCTCAAAAAAATTAAGTCAACCCAGAAATAGAGATCCCCAAATGAAATGAAAATTGTAACCAATGAGGCTAACTATTACAAATAAATAATTTCACTGAAGGGGATGGAGAAGATAAGAACTGATCTGAGTAACTTTAAGACAGGGTATTTTGACTGGATACCATAAATACTAAAGATCAAAAAACAAAAGCAAAACCAAAAACAATCCTGTAAACTAAAACTGTGTTCTCTGCTTCTTACAGGAGTATGAGTTAGTGATTTAGTAACTATTTTTATGAATGTACCAGGGCTGAAGGAAAAAATGAATACATTATAGATAATGAGAATCAGGTTTCCCACTGTCTGAGAAATTTTTTTTAAAGAAAAAGTGGAATACTGTGTGGAATGAAGCTCTCAGTATGAACTAAAAGTATTTAATATATGCAAGAGAATAGCCATAGAAATAAATAGGGATGTGTGTGTGAGTACATACATATGTTTCCTGTCTCTGTTGTGGAGGCCTAGGAGAAATGTCACCCCAGCGGCAGTAAGTAAACCTAGCACCCAGGTCTAGGTTTCTAAATACCATTCTCCACTAAGAGGAACTAGGGATTCTCTAGTTGATTACAGGATTGGGGCAGGAAATATACAAGATGAGCCCGGACTATCCAGTGATATCAGAAAAAAGGAGAAAGTGGCAAGGGGGGAAAGAAAAAGAAATAAAGAAAAAGGATTGAGGTATGATGAAGGGATATAGGAATCAAACTGAAGAAGTTATCTGTGGCCCAAACTAGACCAGTTTGAGGAACAAAACACTAAGAATAGTGTTGGATTTTACTCCATAGATTAAAACAGGTATCCATGAGCCCATATTGATGTAAACAAAATCGGATAAGGAATAGCCTTTGCTTATTGAAGAATTCAAATAGATAAATTGGAAGAAATGACAGTAATGCACACACCACATTAGGCAAAGTGTTCAAAAATAATTGTTGTAGGCAAGATCTGCCAATGGATGCTAAAGTCAGTGGGTAAAATTTCAAAGAAGGGTTTGACATTAGAAGAGTCTAAAAAATATCTCTCCCAAGGTATTTATCAATTACAAAGGGAAAAACAGTAATATTCCAGTGGAGACACTTGGAAGGTACCACCTTAACAAAGTAATCATGGTAAAGATATAGATATTATGAATCCCTTGAGGTGAAGCAATGAGAAGGGCATAACATCATATCTGTGACATTCCTGACAAAAATTCCTAAACCTATTTTAATAATGAAAAAATATGAGAAAGTTCAAAATTGAGATATACCTACACAATAATGGACCTGTACTCATAAAAAATATCAGGTTGGGAAAAACTGAGAACAGAATACACTAGGGCAACTCTTTGGGTCTCCTCTCATTGTGGGAGATTCTCTGTCCTCTTGGTAAATCCTGCTTTCTCACTTTCTGGCTGTCTGTGTCCCTCATTCTTCCTGGGCATGAGACAACAACCTCGACCCTGAAGAGCTAGCACTCTTGAAGCCCAGGCTGACCTGAAAAATCCCGGACCTGGGACTCAACAGAAGGGTGAGTTAAAGCGAACCTATCTCTACTTTCGTTTCCAAGGATCCTTGTCCTCAAGTTTTTTTCTCAATAAATCCTGTTTCTCACTTTAAAAAAAAAAAAAAAAGAACACACACTAACTAAATGAAAAGTAGGATCTTTTATTGAATCTTCAAACATAAAATGGACATTAGTAGGAAAACTGATAACATTTCAATGTTTTAAACAAGTTTAGTTAATCATATTGCATCAATATTAATTTCTTGGTTTGACAACTGTACTCTGATTATTCAATTGTTAATATTAGGGGAATCTGGGTGAATTAATTCCAGTGGATTAAAGGTAATAATGTGAAAGACAAAAACTATACAAATTTTTGAAAATATTGAAGCATGACTTTGTGGCCTTTGAGAAAGAAAGACGTTCCTTAAGAAGAAACAAAAAGTTCAAACCATAAATAGAATAATTGATGAATTATCAATTAAAATTAATAATTTTTGTTACTACAACCAGAATGAAAAAATGAACCAAACCTAGGAGAAAATATTCCAAACAAATATAACTAAAAAAGAATTGTCATCATAAGCATATAGTTTCTACTAATCAATAATTAAAACAAGTTTACTTTATATAGGTAAAAGATAGGATTAGATTTTCATAAAAAAGAAAATATGACTGGCTTAAACATATTAAAAATGTTTGATTTTATTAGTAATTGCTAAAATAAGACATACATCTCTGAAAATACTTAGCACTCATTGGGGTGGCAAATATGAAAAGTTAGATACTGTCAAATACTAAAACGACTGTAGATCAATGGGAAGCTTATCCAGTGCTGGTGAAGTGTTAACTGGTCACCTCTTTGCAAAACAGGTTAACCTTATTGAGTAAAGGTAGAATTTGTGTTTGGAAGATGACCAACTAATCCACTCCTTGATATAACCCCTAGAAAATTTCCTGCACAGAGACATAATAATACATATACAAGAATGTTCATGATAGCATGATTCTGAATAGTCAAGAACCAGAAAAACCCAAATGTTCACCAACTATAGAACGCATAAGTAAATTTTGACTTTTTTTTTTTGAGTCTTACTCTGTCACTTAGGCTGGAGTGCAGTGACACACCACAGCCACCGTAGCCTCAACCTGCTGGGCACAGGTGATCCTTCCACCTCAGCCTTTCAAGTAGCTTGAACTACAGGCATGTGCTACCACGCCTGGCTAATTTTTTGATTTATTATAGAGACAAGGTCTTGCCAAGTTGCCCAGGCTGGTCTTGAACCCATGAACTCAGGCAATCCTCTCACCTCGGCCTCCCAAAGTGCTAGGATTATAGTCATGAGCCACCACACCAGCCAAATTTTGATGTATTTATACTATACTATATATGCATAGTATGGCATATAACCTAGCATATAGTATAACATAAACTATTGTATAGATACACTGGATGCTATATATATATATATTCCACTGGAATTAATTCACCCAGATTCCCCTAATATTAACAATTGAATAATCAGAGTACAGTTGTCAAACCAAGAAATTAATATTGATGCAATACTATTAACTAAACTTATTAAAACCATTTAAATGTTATCAATTTTCCCACTAATGTTCATTTTATGTTTAAGGATTCAATAAAAGATCCTACTTTTCATTTAGTTAGTGTATGTGTTTTTTTTTTTTTAAGTGAGAAACAGGATTTATTGAGGAAAAAAAAACTTGAGGACAAGGATCCCTGGAAACGAAAGTAGAGATAGGTTCGCTTTAACATGGATAAATGTTAAAAACTATTGAGTGAAAGGGGTAAATTACATACAATGTATGATTTCACTTATATAGAGCTCCACAAAACTGGCAAAATAAAACCATAAATTTTCTAGTGATACACACATATGAAGTAAAACTATGAAAAGAAGGGAATGATTAATGAATTTAGGATGGTGAATGCCCCTAGGAGGAAGGGAGAGGTTATCAGGGAGGGACACTCTTGTGCTCTTTAATATATTGATAACATCCATTTCTCTATATACATTCTATATAAAATATAAATGAAAGAATATATGTTTTATAAACTATTTGGATTTTATGATATGGTACATAATCAAAGCAGTTCTAGAAGAAAGAAAAATATTGCCTGAAAAATAATAAATTATCAAAGGCTTCTGTTCCCATAAGATGTTCTTTGTAACTTAGAGATAAATACATAGAATATAGTGTCTCTCTGGTTTGTTACTTAAAATGAACCAGTATTTATTTTAAAAGACACATCACTGTTAAAGAATGGGGTCATGAGTTTCAAGGCTGTTTCTCTGATCAAGAAAAAAAATTGAAGATAATAACTTGGTTTCAGTTCCATCCCACACTTAAGTTACTAAAGAACACTAGTCCACACTCGGCCATCTGCCATGCAATGTGCAGCCAGGGCGGGGAAAGTTACTCGTGTGAATTCAGGGACTTATCTCTCTGACATTCTGGCCCAGAAAAGAGAACCCGAAATAGAGTACTATCCAGTGAGCCAACATTTTCCCACAGTCTGTCTCAAATTTCATAGCCCTTGTTAAGTAAGTTGATAATATCAGTCCTATTTCCAGTGAGCAAATGTTAATGTCATTTAAATAGAATCTGAGGAGGGGATTTGATGAACCAAAAAACTAACTGAAGGTATTGAGAGATCAAAAGTGGAGAATATATGAAGAAACAAATTCTTCACCTCTCCATTTTGTAAATTATTTAACCTTGTATTTGAGGCAGGAAAGTAAAGAGGTATGACTTTAATTTTTCTGTTTTACCCTAAGCAAGGGCAAATCTCTTTAGAATGCTCATTTTATTTTTTGACTTTTCCTCTTCCCTTTCCTATTTCTTTGATTTATTTCTTCCAGTTTTTTTTAACAACTTTTATTTTATTTTAAGAATGTGGGGTTTAATCAACTTTTAAGATTCTCAGTTATAGATCCATTGGGTAGGGACAAGTTGAGGTTAAAGATTAAGTAAGGTGATTTGTATTTTTCTTTTGTTTGGAAATACTTATTACTACAGGTTGGGTGTGAGAATAGGTAACCTCAGTTTTCACTGCCACTTGCATCAAGACCTTAGAGTAAACAAATATGCTGTCTCAATTGTGCCTCTTGCATGGAAATCCTTCCTATCAACTGTCTTTCATGAGTGTTGAGTAAATGCGAAGTGAATGATAGAAATTGAGGAGACAACAAAATAGGAATCTAATATGTTCCACTTTGATATCTGGGATCCTGGTCTCACGAACACAGCTGTGACATATTTCTCTTCCTGATTCAAACCCGGGTGCATTTTTCTGCAGCCCAAAGTGAAGCAGCTATTTAACAAGTACTTAGGATTGTATGGGCTCTAAATTGAATGTTTGGACTTACAACTTTTTGTTTGATCATGTAAGGGAATGAAAACATTCATATTCTAAATTCTAAAATATCATATTCTGTAACTTCGAAATAAGATTTTCTTGGTGTTCCAGTTATAGGTAGTAAATTGAATAATTCTGCATGGTCACTAAAAGGAATAGCAAGTAAGTAATATAAATAATTACTTTTTAAAAGAACTTTACTTATGTTAAATAAAAAGTTACAGTAATTTCACATTCTTGCTGTAGAAAAAATTAGTGTATTAGCTTAAAGTTTTCTATATTGAAAATTTTGACCAACTTCCATATGAAACTTGATTGGTTCTCCAAAACCATATGTTCATCCAAAGAAGTGAAATTCAAGAGATTGAGAAAGAGTGGTAATCAGGATTGGAAGAGACATCTGCAAAAACATTTTCTACTATTGGTTTGAAAATTTTACCAAACAAAATATATTTCCAGAGGACTACTGTTCCAATACAAATTACCTTGGACAAGTAAGACATTAAATACCAACATATATATATTAACACTCTGGTATGGCTTTGTTTCTCCAATTCAGGAGCCAAAGTGAGAAAAGTGTCTAAGCGAGCATTCTACAAATAGGATCAAAGAGAATTAGTATAAATTGCACTGAGAGCCATCCAGCTTGGTGCTTTGCTTTCAGGTCCTTTGTTACTCTTCTTGCAGGGTTTTCCATTTTAACACAGGATCAAACTTTTAAATTAAGGGGATTAAGTTCTTATTGGGGGAGATTTCAGGCTTCACCCAGTGGGTGAGGGAGTTATCTGGGGGAACACCGAAGCATTTTTCATCCCCCCCAAACTCCTGAGGAGGCAGCTGCTTACTCCAGTTCTGAGGGGTGATTATATGCTTGTGAGAGGGTGATTATAAGCTTCAGACTTGCTATCTTTTGCAGCTTGTAAACAGGCTCTGAAGGCAGTTTCCACAAAAAGAGTTCAAAGTTCAAATAAGTAGTTAGCTCCTTAAAGTAAATACTTTGAAGCACAACAGTCATTTTTGCATGTGTTCTGGTATATCTGATAAAAGAGTTGCACTTAAATATTTCCCCCCCCTTAGGAAGCTTGCCTCCTGGAAACAAAGAGTCGAAAGAGCACTGGGTTTTGAAGAGGAAGACACAACTATTTGAAACTGGCTTTCACACTTACTAGCTGGATGGCTTTGATTTAGTCTCAGCTTTCATACCTGTGAAATAGGAGTAATAGTATCTATCGTGTGGGGTTATTCCAAAATTTATTAGAAAATACTTCATAAGATAATGCAGTGGTTGTAAGAGATGGGATTCTAATATTTAAGGAACAATTAACAATATTGACAATACCTTTCTTAGAATAGCACTCAATGAACACAGTATTGGTACATGTGAAGTCTACATAGACCAATTATTAGGCATCTTTAAATAACTGCTTAACAAAAGTATGTTAATAAATTACTTTTCATCGATGTTGTCTTCATTGGGGTTGAGAGTTTCCTTGAGGAAGAATTTATTTCTCTTTAACATTGCATTGTAGGTCAGAGCTCTATTTTTATGTGGTCTGGCCATTCTCCACTTGTATATTTCAGTCTCTCAAAGGGCTCCATTCTTAACCCCATCCCCATTATCCACATTAGCTGCTTGTTTGTACTTTTCATTAATGTTGTAACATTAATGCCATTTTCATTTGTTGAATTGACGTTTTATAATTATTTTTTCATAATGAAACAATATTAACTCCTTGTTGCCTTAACTAAGAACCTTAGGGTATGTCTAAGAACACTTACTGCATGGGAGGGCTATCATTGATATTCCACCAATAAACCTAATCCTACTAGCTGTTGTTTAAAATAATACAGTCTTGCTTAATTATACTCATAAGTATATTATAGATGATGATTAAAGTAAATTGATGGGAAAGATGCTATTTCATAGGAGTTGAATTCTATCAAAAAATATGATTGCTTTACTAAATTAGGTTGTCCTTCCCATCTGCCCCCAATCCAGCTCAGGTCGACATTTTTAATTGCATCCCATTTCTAGGCTTCCACAGTATTTTGAAATAAATGCTTATTTAGTACTGATCTGGGTAAGTTTCACAGCAAATATTCTCTCCTGCAGTGCCAATAATACTGTGTTCCCTAGTGGAACCGGGCTGTTGGAAACACCAGCTCTTCTTTTCAGGTTGTGCTGCTACGAAGTACAGCCGTCCTCTGCCTGAGTTCCTGCTAGTCCCCACTGGGGAAAGGTTTCTGGAGCCCTCTGACAGACTGAAATATATAAGTGGAGAATGGCCAGACCATATACAAAATATAGCTCTGACCCACAATCTGCAACAACCAGCCCAGACTTATAAGAAGTCAGACCACTATCACCAGCAACCAGCCCAGAAACTAACCAATTATTTACAGTACTCAGCTCAGGAAGCCAATCAACTATCTATAAGTCAGACTTGTAGGAAATCAGATCACTTTCTCTAGCAACTAGCCCAGAAATCCAAACAATAGTCCCTGTAACAATCAGCTTCAGATGCCCAGGACTTGATTAATAATTGGCAGATTTCCTAATTTTTGTCTCAACTTCCAACTTTGGACCAACCCAAGAAAGCCAAGTATACACCCCTAATCAATAACATAGGATGCCTCACTTCTGGTTAGCATCTCCTACAGTTTCCCCCTTGCCAATAGCTTCTGTCACGGCACACCTAAAGCCTTTTTTTTTTTCACTATAAAACTTCCACACTCCTTCGTCACTTTTGAGTTTCTGCTTAAGCACAAGCAATGGTGACTGACTTCCTTACCATAGCAAGCTCTAGAATAAACAGCCTTTACCTGTTCTCATTTGGTTGGCCTTCATTTATTTCCTCTCCTATCTCCAGGCACGGGCCAACACTGTTTGTCAGGTTGGTTCTTACATTAGTGCCATACTTAACCAAAATGCATTTCTCAGTGCCAAGTGATGCTCCCTCAGTCTGGAGTTTTGGTACCCAGGTTGGCTGCTGCTTCCCAGCTCTGGCCACCCATTCAGAGATCAGGCTGCATTCAACCCACTGGTACACAAAGATTTGTTTCTCTCATTGTCACTGGATTGCTTATTGGGCAGGGCCCAGCTGTCAGACACCCATGCTATATGGACCTCCTGGGGGCTGAGGATGCAACCCTTCCCACCAGGCAGTCAAAATGTTAGTTTTCTTTCTTACCAAAGCACAGAAAGTCAAATACAAGTGAAATGTTTGGCATATCATCTTATCAAAATTAATTGAATTTCATCTCACTAGAATTCAATCAGCTTCTTTTAAAGTCACCTGAATGTTTTAGTCAGATAGATGCTCAGTGTCTGAATGGTTCAAGTTAACCTTTCATATCACTGAAAATTTTATGATGAAATACTCAGGACTGAACAGTTTGTACTGCCTTTAACACATACCTGGTATTTGACAGGCAATACACTTGTACATAGCTCAATAATAGTTCTCCCAGTCACTTCTCTCCATTTCTACCCCCTCCACTCTGGTTTATCTTCTTTTGTTTTTCAAGCTCATAAATTTTATAACAAAAAGAAGATATAAAATAACATGTGTGACACAAATCTGCTCATGTAAAGTTCAAAACCAGTGATTGTCACTTATTTTAAAATGATTCAGAAAAAAAAATTATATATACACACACATACATCTCCATCTAGTGAGAGATATAGACAACATGTTGAAATATTAGCAACAATTGTGAATCTAGGTGAAGAACATGCAAAGGTCCAAGAACTATTTGGCTGCTTTTTTGTAGGTTTAAGATTTTTCAAAATAAAAATACAGGAGAGAGTTCAAAATTCAGGCAATGTTAATTGATGCTGTTTAGTAGTACAAACATGGGTAGTAAAACAATAAAGAAAATAATTATCAAAATCCAGAAATGTGCCAACTCTGGGAAGAAAGACAAACTTTTGCTGAGAGAGAACCTCATGGAGGGCTTCTGATATTGGCAGTTTTTTCACCTGGGTGTAAATGTATAAACTTTCCTGCATAATTATTTATTAAACTATATATATGTATGTATATTTCATAAGAGAAAAAAGGTAAAAACAATGTGATAAGGTATATAAACATATTTCCCCCCAATTGCTATAACTTGTTAAATATCATTATTTTTTAAAAAACTGCTTTTGCTCCATAGCAAACATTAGCAAAGAAGCCTTTGCTATGTGAATTGTTTACTTGCGAACTATCTATCAAAAGGTACTTACGAAAGACCAAGTCTGGAGTCTAGCAATATGTAATCTTATTTTTATATGAGATAGTTCTTATACAGTCATCAATTCTGAATCTTGTTTAGTTGATATTAGGCAATACATTCTTCTAAATAATTCCCATAAACTGCAAAATGATGCTCCAATACTCATTTTGGCAGACATTCTAACATATGCGAAGTGAAAATTTGCTACAAGAAAACTCTTGGCTGGGCATGATGGTATATACCTGTAGTCCCAGCTACTTGGGAGGGGGAGGTGAGAGGAACACTTGACCCCAGGAGTTCAAGTACAACCTGGACAACATAGTGAGACCACAATTAAAAAGAAAAAGAAAACCTCTGAATGAAAGTTTTATAATGATTTGAATATTATAAACCATTTACATTGTTCTTGTATAAATTTAGCCTAATTTCTATAGCTTTTCTGATTTCCACATTAATATTTCACAGTATTTTTTGTGAAATATTCCAAGTCAAAAGTTGATCAGAATTTCGCAATCTCAACTGACTTTTAATATAAAGATATTAATTCACTTGATTGTCATCTTCTGTGTCTTCTAAATCAATATCAAAATCTAAATAATCACTTTTATCCTTTCTTCTGTAGCTTCTTCTATTGTTGGAACTTGGATTATTGTCAATATTTTCTGGGGGTTTTTTTTTGGTTGTTTTTTGTTTGTTTGTTTGTTTGATCAGAGTCTCACTCTGTTGCCCAGGCTGGAGTGCAGTGGCACGTTCATGGCCAGCCCAGCATCGACCCGCTGAGCTCAGTCAATCCTTCCATCTCAGCCTTCCAAGGAGCCAGAACTACAGGTGTGGGCTACATGCCCAGCTAATTTTTTGATATACTGTAGAGACGAAGTCTCACCAAGTTGCCCAGGCTGGTCTCAAATCCCTGGGCTCAGGCAATCCTCTCGCCTTGGCCTCCCAATGTACTGGGATTACTGGCATAAGCCATAGTGCCTGGTCTTTTTCTGATTCTTTATTAAACAGTATGATGATGTCTTTCCACACTTTGCGCAAACTTCAAGTTCATAGGCACATGATCTATACGTTATGTGATAAGAATATTTCACTGTCTTTTGTAAACATTTAACACATTTCTTAGGTTTTGATAATGGTTTGTATTAATTGTATTTTACACACCACTCAATAACTTCTTTACAGTGCTGACATATTCCATCGTGAAGTTTTGCATTATTTTCTTGGTCTGAATGCTCCTATCAAACTTGTCATTTTTGAAGCTGAATGTATTCTGGTGCTTTTGAGGCCTGAAATGAGCCACATTGCCTTTCCGGGAGCTCATCACTGAAACCACAACCACCTTGTGCTGGTTGCAGGGAAAAGGATACAAGGAAGACCTAATTTATTATCTTATGGTTATCATTAATTTTCAGAGCATGAAAAACACAAGCTCTTGTTTTATGGTAAAACAATCAGTTTTCCAGGGTTAAATATATGCTTCATTTGTGGTCAATTTGCATTCTCCAACTCTATTTATTCAATTTATTTCTTATTCTTCTTGAAGACACAGTACTTTATTGTTTCAAGGCTGCTTTGTAGTAAAATCTCTATGCAAACACGTTAAGTAAAGCATGTTAAGATGTGTCATGTGTTGTGCAATCAGTACAAATAGCCTCGGTGACTTGATCTAATGAACGAATGTCTTCTACCCTGGACCAGGTTCACGTATTTACAACTGATGACAATGTTGCCACAGCTTACTTCTGTGTAGTTTTTCTTTGATATTGATTATAAGACACATCTTGATTTCAGAAACGTTAAATTATGGAAAAAATGCATCTCAGAATTGAGAAATATGGTCACTAAAAAATGGACAAAGTTTTTTACCTCCCAGTTCAAAAGTTTAACCAAGTTTTACCACCAAGATGGCCAAGTACTTGAAAGCAATGTCATTAGAGACCTGTTGCAAAAGCCAAGATTCTGAAAAGACAAACATAATGCCTCCATTTCCCTTGTTCCCCAAAGTTGGTCTATCAGCAATTCCTTCCCTGCTACCCCCCAAACACAGCTCAACTGTAGGCATTTCACTCCATCTGTCTACTGCTATCATATTCCAAGGCACCTTCATCTTGCCCTTGGGTCACTGCCGTGCCTTTCTGCTACCACCTGTTCCCTCTTTCCTTCTATTCTTCATAGCTCAGGCAGAATTATCTTTTAATAAATATGACCACATCATTCTCCTGCTAAAACCCTTCAGTGGATCCCAGTTGTAAAGCAGACGAAGTCCTTCATGGTTGGGCCTGCCTACTTCTCAAAAGTAATCTCTGCTTTCCTCCCCAGAGTATTCCTTGTACTGTCAAGCACTCCTACCCCAGAGATTCCCACCCCACAAATACCATCACTTTCTTCTCACTGATGACTCATCATTTTGCAGGTCTTGGCTTAACTATCAACGCCTCAGAGAGGCTTTCCTGACAGCACTGCCCACATAGGTTTCCTCTCCCTAGTTCCCCACCTCTTCCACCTGCATTTCTTCTAGATGCTACATTTCCCCTTCGTAGCTCGTATTACTATGCGAAATTGTATGTTTATTTGTTGGTGAGCAGAGTCACCCCTATAAGGGGAAGCAGCATGTTTGTTTTGTCACCAACTGTTTGGCACCTAGTATTGATCCATAACTAACTGTGAGATGAAAGCATCAAAGGACTGGAACTCTAGACACAGGGAGGACTAGAGCTCTGTGTCTGCAAACAGGGTACCAAAGCCCCAGATTTAGAGAAAGAAGTGTATCCACTAGGACAGTATTTCGTAGTAGAAAGAATATTGGCTGTGGAGTGAGAGGTTTGACTTTAGGTCTTGGCTTTGTCACGTAATAGCTGCATAATCTTGAGTGTGTACTTAACCTCCCTGTGATTCTGTTATTTTTACGGCTGTACTCCTTGCCTACTCTGCTCATTAAATATGGCGAAGACTGCATGAGACTGATGTATGTGAACTTGTGAAGTCAAGTCATTATTCAGATATGGAGGTAAGGAACCCTTTACAGAAACAGTTTCAAGGCAGAGCCTTTGTCACAGCTGCTGACAAAAAGCCAAGTACTCGTCCCGAGTACAGGAATAAAGCCTGACTGGCTGTAGGTGTGACTAACAGTGAGTTTCTAGAACTACTGAGTTTGGGATCTTCAGTTTTCCACTACTGGGGGCAAAATTTATCTTTTAGTTGGGGAGAAGAGTGTGGATGGGAGTCCCAGGGCTCTGGTCATAGATTTGAGGTGGCTTCAGAGCTAGGGATCCCATAGCTGTCTTCCTACTCTTTCTCTCTTCTCCATACCCTCAAGATTTCTTCATCTAATGAGACTTTGTAAACATCAAGCATTATCTAATTTATTACCTATTAAATGGGGAGGCATTTGGGAATGCCTATAGGTTTGAACTTGTGGCAGAGTGGCTTACCGTCTCTCAGAACTTATGCTCCCCCTTCCAAGGTATAGAGGCCATGGACACTGGCAGCCCAGCTAAAACTGCATGTCTGAGTCCCCTTGTAGGTGAGACCACATGTGTGATGTGCATCACTTCCGGGCCAATTCGTCTCATCAGTACCGTGCCTTCTTCATGCTCTCTGGCCCCTCCCACTGCTGAAACAGAAGATGACAGTTTTAAGGGATGGCAGAAACAGAATGGATGATGCCTGCGTCCCTGACTGCTCATGTGATGGAAAGCTCTCTGCTCTCTCAGAACACCCACCCTAGACTGTTAGGTGAGTGAGCAATAAAATTCTATTGTGTCAAACTACTGAACTTTAGGGTTTGTTTGTTAAAACCATTAGTTTTGTAACTGACACAAGAGGAACTTTCTGGGATTAAAACTGAAGACAGAAAGCAGTTTGTCTGCCTTAGCCTATGATAATTAAGCACATAAAACAAGTAAATTATTTAGCATCCCAACAGGGGTCAGCACTAATTATATAATCGAAATGTCAGGGATGGGGGTTAATAAACAACAAAGATCATAATATTCATGATCACTAAGAGAATACGTTTTTCTAATATGTAAATCTGTTTGAAAACTATTTTCCCCTCTCTTCTAAGAAGATGACCAAACTGCCAAAGTTGACTTATGAAAACTTGCAAAACAAGTTAAAGGCTGTAATCTTCATATCCTTCAGATGATGATGATTTATTTTTATTTTTGACATTGCATCTTCCTGCCCTTTTTATCTTTGTCTGCCTTATTGTTTCTAATATTACTTTGAGAGTAAGCCAGAAGGTGGTAAAAGCCTATGTTTCTCCAAGTCACGGAAACAGCTGACATCCTGTCTCTCTCTATTAATGAGTAATAGACAGGTGGATATTTACCAGTGGCTCCAGCTGAATTATGACAAGTCCCATCTTGAGCCAGGCTGGGAGGCTTGTCTACTGTTGTGAGTAAGGGTGGCTCACCAGAACAACTCCTGGGTTTCTCAGCAAGTGGGGACAAGTTCCAACGTTGCTGGCTCTCTCTAAATAGTCATAACAGTTGTTTTTGTAAAGGGCATTACAATTATTCCCTCTCCTGATGTTTGTTCTATAGGAAATCTCTGAGAGGTCTTTTGTAGGTGAAGCTAAAGCATACCGAGTTTCAAAAAATTGCAAAGGATTAACAACAGCATTAGAATTCAGTGTTCCAGAGAACTCTACATATTACTGAGACTCCTGACAAGACATTGGCTTTTATGCATAGAAACTGCACTAATGCTTTCAGGGCAAAAGACAGTCTTCTTGGTGATTCACAGAAGTAATGCAGCTTGTTAAAGTGTTACCTGGGTAAAATTTGTGTATAGTAACCTTAGTTAAAGCTTCCAGGATTTACAACCATTGTGTCATTTGTTCTTTCAACAACCCCTTCGTTGAGCAGGTGGGAGGTGTTTGATCCCTTTAGAAAGGCAGTGGAGACAAAATACATACTTTGCTGGAGATGTTATTCACAACCAGTGTTTTCTTTAGCTTTTCTGGGTCTCTGCCTCATCTACCTGACAGACTGTGTGAATGAAAGGTGAGGTTTGGAACCACTGAGTGAAACTTAGAACATGCTGTTTTATTACCAAAACTCCTCTTAGCATTAAGAAAGTACAGGCCGGACGTGGTGGTTCAAGCCTGTAATCTCAGCATTTCGGGAGCCCAAGGTAGGAGGATTGCTTGAGCTCAGGAGTACAAGACTAGCCTGATCAACAAAGCAAAGCCTCATTTCCGCAAAAAATAAAAAAAATTAGCCGGGCACCTGTTGTCCCAGCTATTTGGGATGCTAAGGTGGAAGGATTGTCTGAGCCTAGGAGGTCAAGGTTGCTGTGAGTGTGAGCATCATGATCTTGTCACTGCACTCCAGCCTGAGCAAGAGTAAGACCCTGACTCAAAAAAAAAAAAAAAGAAAGTACAGATTTTGCAACTCCAGTATAGCTCTTATTGCAGGCAATTTCTTAAGTAGAGTCAACTTGCTTTCAAATGTTTATTTTGATCATCAGTCTAGCACACTTAATAAGTAATGGCAAAAATCCCTTGTGTTATGAGGAAGGAACTCAGTAACTCATGAGTCCCCATAACTATGTCAATGGCAATAGTTGGTTGGGTGAAAATAGCTGTTTTGGGGGCCAAATAGTATAGCAATAAGGCCGTTTGTAGTATGTTGATAAAATACAGAAAAATAAGTTGCACAAGAGAATCGAAGAAAAAGAAGAACGGAAATTAGGCTGCATGCGTGTCTTCCAACTTGATGGCATAATTATTAGGATGCTAGGATTGGCCTGCTGATTTATAGGAGACGAAAGGAGCTGCTTCTAGGATAATGGACCAATTTAGAATTTTCAGTTTGGATCTTTGCATAGAATATTTAAGAAAAGAAGCATCTGATATAGTGCAACACCATGGACTTTAACTTTATTCAGACTTGTATATATCTGGCTTTGTCACTCAACAGTTCTGGGAGTATGGATTTAACCTTTCGTTGCTGCAGTTTTTATATTAATACATGGGCTACTTACTTCTATCATGATTGTAAGGAACTCCTATACTAATTATTATTTTATTGCACTTAATGAGGTTGTTTGAGTAGTTATTTTAGAGCAAAGTATCTTAGAAGATGAATTGTGAGAGAAAAAAGTATTTTTTCTTGTTTAATGATTTTTTTTAAGACTTTTAACACATCAAGTACCATTATTCTACTGTTTACTCAACTTTAACAAAAAAGTTACATGTACTTCCATTTCATGCAACAAATCATGTGAAATAGATGAGTTGGGGATTCTGTGGTGATGGCTGAATTATAGACACTCACCAGTTCATAAGCACAGTCTTGATTCCAAGCCTGATGGACGGGTTAGCAAAGTAATATGAAGCAGTATGCTTAAAGAGAGAGATTGTTAACATGGAACAATTTAATACATTTGGAAATAGACACATACCATCTATAAATGTATACATAGGTACACTTCTATTTTAATAATCTTAGCTGTCTCCTGTCTGCAGTGGCTGTAAACATCACGTGAGAAGACTCTGTTTAGTAAACAAATGGTGTTTTATATTGAATTGGTATTCAATATAAGCCAAAAATAAGAATATTTTTAAAGTTTCTTAGTAGTTGGTAATTTAACTGATATTTGAGTAGAGCTGTGGGGAAAATGTAGCATAGAACACTATTTCTTAAACTTATTTTCTTATTGAAAGTTATTTTTTGACCAGGTGTTGTGGCTGATATAGTGCAACACCATGGGTGCCTGCAATCCCAGCACTCTGGGAGGCCGAGGCAGGAGGACTACTTGAGTCCAGAAGTTCGAGACCAGCCTGGGCAACAGAGCAAGACCTTCATCTCTACCCAAAAAAAAAAAAAAAAAAAAAAAATTAGCTGGGCATGGTGGTGAGATCCTGTACCCAGCTACTCAGCAGCTGAGGTGGAAGAATCGCTTGAGCCTGGGAAGTTGAAGCTGTAGTGAGCTGTGATCATGGACTGCACTCCAGGATGGGAAGCAGACTGAGACTCTGACTCAAAAAACAGACAAACAAAAAAGGAAGTTATTTTAAAAAACAAAAAACTTTTTGATAGAAAATTTCAAATGTATTTAGTAGACAGACCAGTGTAATAAACCTCTTTTTGTATCCATAATCTTTCATGATTAATCATTATGAGTCAAATATTGATTCATCATCTTTTCTCACATCAATTTCCCCCTCTATATTTTTAAAGTTATTTTTTAGAGAACAGTTTTAGATTTACAGAAAAAAATTTTTTTTAAATTAACTTATTTATTATAAAGGTGTGGGGTACAATTCAGGGTTAAATTGAGGAAATAGTACAGAGGGTTCTTACATATGCCACACCCACTTTCCCCTATTACTAGCATCTAACATTAGTATGATGTGTGTGTTACAAATAATGAACCAATATTGATACATTATTATTAACTAAAGTTCACAGCTTATTTAGATTCCCTTAGTTTTTGCCTAAGACCCCCTTTCTGTTCCAGGATCCTATCCAGGATACCTTAGTACATTTCGTTGTCTTGGCTGTAACAGTTTTTTGGATTTTTTTGGTTTTGAAGACCTGGGCAGTTTTGAGGAGCCCTCGTCATATATTTTGTAGAATGCTCCCCCCATTGGAATTTGTCTGATGTTTTTCCCATGATGTAAGACTGGCATTGTGGGTTATTGGGAAGAAGACCACAGAGGTGAAGTTTCACTTTCATCACATCATATCAAGGTTATATCCTATCAACATGATTTACGACTGTTGATGTTGGCCTCGAATCACCTGGCTGAAGTAATGTTTGTCAGGTTTTTCCACTGTGAAGTTACTTCATACCCCCATCCCCCACCACTGTGAAAGTCAGTATGCCCAGCCCACACTTATGTTTTTTTTTTCCCCTCCTTATGGAAATATTTACATAAGATATTTGTAATTCTTCTACAAGAGAGATTTGTCTTTTCTCCTTTATTTAGTAATTTATTTAATGCAGAATTTTTTATTTGTTATAAATATTTCAATTTGTACCTCTGAAGGATTAGGATTCTTTGTTTTTAACATAATTACAATATATCATGTAACACCTAAAAACTAATAGTAATTTTTGACATATCATCAAAAATCCATTCTATGTTCCAATTTCTAATTATTTTATAAATAACTTTTTTTAAAAAAAGAATAAGTTTAATTCAAAATCAAATAAGGTTTGCACATTGTGTTGGTTGATGTGTTTATTAAATCTCTTTTAATCTATATTTTCCCTTCTTGATCTTTCTTTTCTTTTCCTTATAATTTACTTCTTGGAAGATCAGTTATATGTTAAAAACCTTATTTTATTTTTAAAACTTTTGTTTATTTGTCTAGCCAATAGATATATGTTTCATTTGGAACATAAGATTACTAAAAAATTAAAATCAAGGAATCAAATACCCATTAATTCACTAAATACTTATTGAGCATCTACTATGTGCCAAGTACGATTATAGCAGACACCAGCTTCAGAAGAGATGGGACACCGAGGATACTTTGCCAGGAAACAGCATTTATTCATGCTGGGACCAGCTCAGAAGATTCAAATCCAAAGGCTGAGCCCTGAAAGCAGAGAGGCATTGCTTTATATACATTTTAGTTTCTTTGCGTCCTATACAAGGTAGCAGTTTGGCATTATCCATTTGATTGGATATTTTGTAGCTGGAGGTGGCAGTTAGCATTACTTGTTACACACTGATTGGTTTTACATAGCTATTTCATTTGCATATCGTATCTGTAGATTGGTTTGCAAGATCACTATCCTGATTGGATTTCTCCAAAAGTTTGAGCATGTAGCCCGCCAAAATAAAAAGCTCACGAATAGGGTAGCACAAAGAAGTAGGAAGTAAATTATTTTTCCTTTTAAAAAATTCCTGCATTTTCAGAAGGGCTCCTGCCTCACTATGCCATGTGCTGAGAACATAATGATAAATAAGAATAGAAGATGAATAAGAAAATGGCACTTAAACTAAATTCACTTATCTTTCTCTGCATCAACACAAACAATGAAAGCAAACATTTAATTGCTCTTGTATCATAAACAAGTAAATACTATTTACTCACTTGAAAGATGAATAAACTGAATCGTAGAGTGTCAGTAATATGTTCCAGTGTGACTTGACCTCAGGTAGTGTGGCTCCAAAGTCTAACCAGGGTTGGCAAAATGTTTTTGGAAAAAGCCATATACTTAATATTTTACACTTTGAAGACCACATGTGATCTCTGTTGCTGCTGCTTCTCCTTCTTCTGCTTTTTATTTTATAACCCCTTAAAAATGTAGAATTCAATCTCAGCTTGCAGACCATGTAAAAACAGGCCACAAGTCAAAGCAGCTCAAACATCATAGTTTTCCAACCAACCACTGCACTATTGCCTCTTGTCAACAACATGATTGTCACACTCAGAATAACCTACAGGACTTAATTTTTTCTTTGTGATGTGTTGGATCCATCTCCTCTTGTTTTCCTCCACCATAAAAATATGCAACAGAAATTACCCGAGATTCCAGGTAATTTCTTTACAAAGTATATTCCCTTAGGAGCAGGGTAGACGAGCATAAAGAATTCAAAAACACTAAATGTCAAGAAAATCTGAATCTGTGCCTAGTTTATGTGAGTGGTTTCCAGAGTACTCAAGGGTCAGTGGCCTAACTGAACAGGAGAAATAGAGTAGTTATTTCCTCTTCACAGCTGAAGGAAAAAAAACTTTTTTTTTTTGAGTTGGAGTTTCACTCGGTCGCTCAGACTGGAGTGCAGTGGCTGCTCCCGGCCACCGCAGCCTCGCCTGCTGGGCTCCAGTGATCCTTCCATCTCAGCCTTCCAAGTAGCCAGAATTACAGGCGTGCGCTACCAAGCCCGGCTGATTTTTTGATTTATTGTAGAGATGAGGTCTCGCTGCACAGGCAGGTCTCGAACACGCGGGCTCAGGCTATCCACTCACCTCAGCCTCCCAAAGGCGCGGGATTACAGGCTGAGCCACCGAGCCCAGCTGAAAAAACTTTTTAAACTGTAGGGTCTTCCTTATTGCTTAGGGGCCCCACTGTACTGTTGAGGATGTGTAAGAGGCTGGCACTGATGCTTTCTGATGAAGAAAGATTCCTAGACAACCCCACATCTCATTTTAAGGAAACACCACCTCCTGTGAATTGAGAATAGGGAGGACTAGACACCACCTAGGGCGTGCTCGTGGTCATGGCTTTACCACTCGAGGGCTGGCTGCTCATGGTTCTTTCTGGTCTATACATCTGAAAAATCCTAAGCTAAGCTAAGATATCGTGGGTAAAAACTGAGGCTGAAGGTAACCCCACTGAAGAGCTGGTATCTCTAAGTACATTTATTAGGCACTAATAAATGCTAAGCAATTTACACACAGTATCTCATCTGATTCTCATACTTTAATTAGTTTAGCATCATGATGTCTGTTTTATAGTTGAGGCAATGGAGATGACGATGGGTTAAACAACTTACTTAAAATCATGCAGTTAGTAAGACTGGTACCCAAATCCAGATATGTCCGATTACAAAGTTTCAACAGGTAATTTTTGAGTATCTACTAGCCAAGCACCCAGTAGGTACTCACTCAATAAAATGTATTAAATACTTTGTAAGTCCCAGGCATAGTACCAGGGATATTATGAAGAACAAATCAGAGTTCCAGTCCTCAGGAGGAAAGTGCCCTCTTCTGTCTCGCAGGCCACTGCCCCCACCTTTCATGCATCTTCCACCTGCACATTCACCTTCATCTGTGATAACGTGCATCATCTCATAGACCACACTCACATAGCCCACACACTTACCTGCTATCTTTCTTTACATTTTCTACCAATAGGAGAGAGAAAATGCAGGGAGTCATGATAAATATAGATAACAACACTAGGTTCACATGTCACCTGAAGAAGTCCCTGATTCCCATTGACCTACTGGACCCTCAGTTTCTCTAGCTGTAGAGGAGCTTAATTACACTTGACAACTATTATCAAGGGAAACAGAAAGTATATACTTGGAAACATTGCCAGGTACACATATCAAATATTTTTTAGTTTGTATCATCACAATGTACGTATATGCTTTCCTGCCATTTTCTGTTATCTAATTTATTTCCTTATTTCTCAATTCCACTGATACTGGAAGATACTTTTTAAAATTGTAGGATCAGGCCTGTGATTTTACAGAGTCACAAAAATACAGGCAAGCTATAATTGTTTAAAAATGTGAGCTATAGCTGGGCTCGGTGGCTCAGCCTGTGATCCCAGCACTTTGGGAGGCTGAGGCGAATGGATTGCCTGAGCCCGTGGGTTCAAGACCAGCCTGGGCAACTTGGTGAGACCGAGTCTCTACAGTAAATAAAAAACTAGCCAGGCATGATAGCACATGCCTGTAGTTCTGGCTACTTGGAAGACTGAGGTGGAAGGATTGCCTGAGTCCAGCAGGTCAGTGCTGGAGTGGCCGTGAGTGTGCCACTGCACTCCAGCCTGGGCAACGGAGTGAGACTCCAACTCAAAAAAAAAAGTGAGCTACTCAGCTATCAACTTTGATCCGAGTCAATCACTTGATCTGTTGTAAATTTTCCAAGCTGCTGGTTCTGGAATTTTATATCATTCAGAAACCCAGAAATTGAAAGTTCTCATTAGACATTTGTAGCTGAAAATACGGTTTTTGTAATGAGACAGCTTGTGTTTAAATTATAGTTCTACCATTTTCAAATAGTTGATTTGGAGAATTTGTTTGAAAAAACAAGTTCTCATTAGTACCTGCCACAAATGAATAATAAGTATTAGTCATTATTTTTTATATGACTTAAAATGATATTAAAATATATAATCTGTACCATAATTTTGAATTACATAAATTGATTTTGGTCCTAAATTTTGGTCATCTTGGTCTAGCTTTTTTTTCCTTTTATAATTGTTCATTCATATTAAAACAATTTTATTTATGCATTTTTCAACCCCTATATTTTGTCTGCTGTACTTGGTGTCATAGAAATAGAAAAAAGAATAAGCTAGTTTCTGTCCAGATTAGTTGCTAATTTTACTGGAAGACTATTGTTACAGACCTGTGTTTTTCAAGCTTTGCTGTGCAGGAGATCACTTGGGGTTCTAGGCTGGGTGCAGTGGCTCACACATGTGACACCAGCACTTTGGGAGGCCAAGGTGGGAAGACTTCTTGAGCCTAGGAGTTTGAGACCAGCCTGGGCAGCATAGTGGCATACCCCTGTAGTTCTAGCAAAGCAGGAGACTAAGACAGAAGGATTGCCTGAGCCCAGAAGGTCAAGGCTGTAGTGAGCCATGATTTTGCCACTGCACTCCAGTCTGGGTGACAGAGTGAGACTCTGATTCAAATATAGATATGGCTTCTGATTAAGCAGGTCTTGGATGGGACCTGAGAGGTTTGAGTTTCTAACAAGCTCCCAGGTGATGCCTGATACTTCAGGTCCATGGAACACACTTGAAGTAGTATAAACAGTTGAAGGATTTCAAGGAGGATAGATTCATATTGACCCTGCCTTGCCCATAATTTTAGCAAAAGAAAGAAATCAAACAACATGTGCTTTTTTCCCCTGCATCATCATTTCCTATGAGAACAATCATACTCTACCAGGAAAAGCTGGGCAATGCTTGCAACTTATTCACTGTCATCTTACAAATCATAAGGTATAGTGTAGTTGTACCTTTGTCCTGGGTTCTAATTTTTAAAAAGTTTCTAAAGATTTTAATAAATTTCTAATAAGCTTTACTATATGCGTTTTCTGCTGTAATTCACTTCAAATCGTCTTTACTTGACAGAGGTGAAATATAAACAAATTCATTTAATTCAATTGTTTTAGTCAGAAAGGACTGATTTTTTTTAATTGAAGACTTTAAATTAGAAGTTAAATCTAAGTGAAAGCGATCATATATTAGATAATTCTAATGATGTGGCATCTTTTATCCACGAAATCAGAAGCTTTTTCTTTTTGTGGAAAAAAAGCTACATATTAGAACCATATTTAAAACATGATCTTCATATATTATCAGTGAGGTACACTGTATTATGAAGATCAACTAAGAAGCCATGATACTGCTCTTTAGAAATGACAAGTAATATTAAGGACTAGACTCTTGGATGCAAGATTTTGTTAAGATATTTATTCAGACTCAAGTATTGGAATGTCAATAAGGGTTGTCAAGACATTGCTGGGTTCAAAGGAGAATGACTTCAGTGCATCTCTTTTATTTATTTCACAAATATCTCTGTCCCATTCACTTTTATCTAAAGAGTTGCTATTATTTCTGCTTTTGTCCTTCTTTACTTTCATCTCATATATCAGGAATTGAAACTCTCGTTCCTCTAATTGTGTCTGACATGAAGCTGTCAATCTTATCTCCCAGGCCTTTATTGAAATGTTCCAGATGTGTGGGCAGAGTCTAGGATTGTAGGCGCAACTGGCCCCTGATTCTTAAATGGTCAGTGCTTCCCTCTTTCCCCAGCCTCCAGGGCCGTCCACCAGAGTCATGCATGTAATGGTACTTCAAAGCACTTAAAAAAAAAAATCAGCCTTTTATTTTCCTCCTTCAGAGAATGACCAGCATAGTGTGTCATTTTCTCTTATTGCTAGTATGCGAGTCTTCAGTTCCCAAGGGAGCAACCAGATGGCCTTCTCCCAAAGGGTTTTAGATCTTCCGTATGCCAGTCTAAGATTCTTTGAATTGGATTTTGAATAAAATTGCAAATATTATTTCCATCTTCACATAGGACAAAAATAAAAAATAAAAATATATTTTTTCTTACAATCCCTAGATGTCATAAACCCTGGATCATGTGCCCATTCTTTCATCATTTGTAAGTGATCTTTTAAAATTTTAGATAATCAGAGAACTCACTATATAGACATAGAGGCTAGAGGCGTATCCTTTTTTTTTTCTTTTTCTTTTTAACTTGTTTCTCCCCTTCTCTTCCAATCTGGACTATAGGCAGATGTATAGACCAAATGATTCCTTTTCAAAACATTCCACTCCAACTGACCTGTATTATTTTTAGACTCTTTGATCAATGAGTCTTGTCTAAGATCTGGCTGTGCCCATTGTTCCTTTATGTTTGTTTGTTTTATTTTTAGTATCATAAGCTCAAGACCACATTGCTAATCTCTTTTTCTCATCACCAATCTCTTTTTGTTTTTAATGTCATCAACTTATTCTTCCTCGATAGTCATAATTAAGTCCAGACTTTGTTATTCCAATATCCTTCCTCTACTGTGAGGGTTAAAAACTCAGCAAGGTATGCAAATATACAATTGGATATTCTTGATTTAAACAATAAAACAACTAACTTTTGATTCGTTGTGGTTATCATGTTTTATCTTGTAGCTGTACCCATTTTACATACTTTCCCATGCAGATGCTTACTGTTTTTCTCTTCTAGTTAGCAGTGTGCATTTGGAGGCATGAACTCCACCTTGACTTTCTATCTCCAGTAGAGAGTGGTGCCCAGGACTCAGTGAGAGCTGCATTCATTGCCATTGAATTGTTGAAAATTTGTTCTTACAAAAATCACAAAAATGTTTATTCCTCAGTTCAAGTTATAAAATAAAATAACTGTAGATATTTTTCTAAGTTAAAAAAAGTTTTTATTTTAAAAAGGAATTACATGCACCAGATGAAGGAAGTAATAATTAACAATGCGTCTCTCACTTTAATGTGAATGTGAGTACAGACACAGGATGGGGCCAAAAATTCTGCATTTCTCAGAGGTACCAGGTGATGCTGCTGTTGGTGTTCAAGGGACCATATTTTGAGTGGTAAGACTTTGGTGTTCTCTGTTCTTAAATCACAAATAATGACTGGCTTTGCCTGGTAATTACTTTAATCTTAATTTTTTCTCCCAACTTCCAAGGTTTGTTATAAAAAATTCAGACATTACAGAAATACAAAATGTAGAAAGCAAAAGTTCCCAATAATATTTCCTCCTAAAGAAGCTGCTGTCAAAATTTAATATGCATTCTTTCAAATTACTTTCTCTCTCTCTCTACACACACACACACACACACACACACACACACACACACACACACACACACACAAACTATTTTTCAGGAAATGAACTTATACAAAACTTTCCGTAGTTGCTTTTTTCACTTTCCAGTATATTTTGGGTTTTCTTTTTTATGTAAGAACATATAGGTGTTCCGTTCTATGTAAAAGATAGCCAATAGACATCATAGATGTTAAGATAGTTTTGTAAACAAAGCTTTGGAAAACAAAACAACAATAGCATTTTTGGCAGGTGTCAATGTTATGTAAATGAATAGTTTAAAAGAGGAAGAAGTAACTTGCCTCCAGAGCCTGCAGTGATGACACTTAAAGGAATGAACAGTCAGAGAGTTAAATGAAGCACTCTGGTAGGGTGAAGAAGACATGATAATTTCCTCTATGCAATGACATTCTCCCAGGGTGGGCTTCCCTGCAGGTCTAGGTCTGGGTATCTAAAGGCAGTGACTATATAAGCATATGAAGATACCCTGGGTTAACCCAAGACCCACCACTAAGGGTCTGGAGGTTAGTGATTGACTTGGGGCAGATACCCATTGCCTCTTGCTCCTTGCCCCTCACCCACACACCAGGGCTAGAGTGACCAGAAGCCTCTTGCCGCAGTACGGAGATGAGTTGTACCACACGGCTACGTGGCAATAGCTGATTGTTCCTGATCCCATGGCAGTGGCTGTTTCAGATGCCAAGAACAGCACTCTGGTCCCAGCTGAGGGTGATGCTTGCGGCCCTCCTCACCATTGAGGGTGATGCTCGCAGCTCATGTGGCAGAAGTCCCTGTGGCTCCTGAAAGAGGAACTTCTCCCCCCAGGAGGAGGTGGGTGTTGGTGCAGAGGAACTGTTTTATACAAACAATAGGCAGAATAAATAAAAAATTGCCCTTCCATTATCTGTTTGGGCTATAGGGACACTTGTGTTGGCTTGAGGTGTGTCTTTGATTCTACCTCAGGAATTCATAAAGGCAAATACGTATGTTATTTTTCTCTCTGTTAAGAGGATTTCTGGCCAGAAGTTTCTCTAAATTCGCTGAAATTGGAATAACCAGCCTGAGATCTTAGAAATTTATTTGACTGAGAATATTTCTGCAGTAAAAAAACACTCATTCCTCCCTCCCAATCGGACTGGAAATATGATAGATTCGGTTAATCTTCCACAGGCAATTTCAGATGTTTGAGATCTACTTCTACCGTGTGATTAATTGCCCCAGCGTTTGGCAAGTATTAAACGGCAGGCAGAGTTCTGTGGGGAGGAAGTTGGGTGCAGGCTGCAGCTGGCCCGCTGTTTGTTACTGCTCAGGCCCGGCCTCTGTTCTCCTTCAACAAAGCACAGCTGGTTTATGTCTGTCACAATCAGTGGGATGACACTTCCGAACTGGTAATTACCAAAAGGATTCCTGTTGATGCCTTTTGGAACTGCCAATCTTTTAGGTAGCTCTTGGCTCCGGCTGGGTACAGTATGCCTGCAGTTTGGCTTTTTATCTCCCTTTTCATTCTTGAACTGAAAGGAAGGTTTGTGTGGAGACTTGTAGCTCACTCCCTTGCACCTCTTTTCCTTCTCCTCCCCATCTATGCGTGAAAGGATATCAGAGAGACTGGAAAATCTTCAGCATGTCCTGAATAGCACTGGCCCAGGAGCAAACTCGAAAAAACGTGCCTAGCATTGTTCTAAGTGAACTCAAACACAGAAAGAGAAACCCAAATACTGTAAGCTCTCATTTGCAAGTGGGAGCTAAACACTGGGTACACACAGACATACAGATGGGAACAACCGACACAGGATACTTTTAAAGGGGGAAGGAGGCAGACAATGGTTGAAAAACTACCCACTGAGAACCATGCACACTAATTGAATGATGGGCTTAATGGAAGCCCAAGCCTCACCATTGTGTAATATTCTCATGTAACAAATCTGCACATGTTCCCCTTGAAACTAAAAAAAAAAATAAAAAGCAAAAATTGCCTATGTTTTATATATATATATATAAAATAGTCTTTCAAGTACCAAGATGCCACTTTGTAAGCAATAGGCAGTTTTTCTTTTTTTGAGTTGGAGTCTCACTCTGTTGCCCAGACTGGAGTGCAGTGGCCACGCCAGCATCGACCTGCTGGGCTCCAGTGATCCTTCAACCTCAGCCTTCCAAGTAGCCAAACTACAGGCGTGCACTACCACATCCAGTTAATTTTTGATTTATTGTAGAGATGAGGTCTCACCTGGGCTGGTCTTGAACCCACAGCCAATCGACTCACTTGGCCTACCAAAGTGCTGGGATTACAGGCTGAGCCACTGAACCCAGGCTCAGTTTTTGAAAGAAAATAAATAATGCTCCAACCAGGTGGCTCTATGCAGTAGCAAAGCAGTAGACATCATGAAGGTATATGTTTATTTTTTTCTTCACTCAACAATGACTTATTGCAGGGGTATATACGCAAGGCATTGTATAAATGCTGAGAGTTGGAGCACTACCAGAAGAAGGCTGGGGTGGGAGTGGGAATAATTCTTCAGATAGCCTCCTCTGATGAACTCGAGAGACACTCTCCTGCCTCTACTTGTCCTACCAATCCCAGACTTTTACATCCCAGACTCTTAAGCATACACTAGTTTTCTTTACTCATGATATTATGATGGCAAAATGGTTGTTGCCTCCGAGCCTTGGAGTCAGAAGAATTAAGACACATTGAATAACGGTAGATTTGAAAGTACAGGCACATGAGTGTAGCTAAGAAGGATAGGCAAGGAGAAATTCAAGGCAAAGTAGCAATTTGAAGTGGCAAAGAAAAATACACGAGTAAAAAAGAGGAAGGAAAAAAACAAAGATTACTTCCTATAGATTTGCTGTTTAAAAACATAGTCCTTTGATAAGAGTGTCAAGACTAAAAGTTAATTAATGTTTACCACGGGCTGGGGAGGTGGAGAATGGGTAGTCACTGCAAATGGGTTTTGGTTTTCTTTTGGGGGTGATAAAAATGTTTAAAAAATAGATAGTGTTGATGGTTGCACAAGCCTGTGAATATGATAACTACTACAGAATTATACATTTTAAAGGGGTAATGTTTATGGTATATAAATAACTCAAGTATTCCTGAAGTCCCCAAAAAGAACCAATCAGTCTGCGGCCTCTAGTCTATGAGTAGTATCTGCCATATACTCTTTCTCCCATTCTGTCTTGCTTTTGCTGATGTCCTCTGCTCTTGAAATGGCTGGGGTATCTTTACTGTTAACAGTGCCTGCGATCCATCATGAAAATCTCAGTGTCCATGCCAAAGGTGCTACATTCCAATTCTTTCAAAGCCAGAACTCTTACGGGATGCCAGACTCTTCTGGTTTTCATGTAAAAGTAGAGAGAAAGATCTCTTCTAGTTCTTTATGTGGTAGGCCCTAGCCATGCTCCTAAGGTCTGGTTTTTGCTTTGTTTCTGATTCTGCAGATGGAATGAATATAAATCAAAAGCTCCTCTCTCTCTCTCTCTCTCTCTCTCTCTCTCTTAATAATATTGACATTCTTTTAAAATGCAACTTCTATGAATTATTATCATGAATTCCTTTTCCCACCCAGAGTGTGGAGGGATCTCATCCCAAGTGGGAGACGAGAGAGGAAAATCCTACCTTTTCTCACACAATTCTTTATCTTCATTGTCAAAGTATAAGCTTCTTGAAGATAGTTTTTTTTCCCCCACTGACTTCTCTAATATCAGTAAAATCTTGAGCTAGTAAAAACCCATTAGATATATTAAAATGCATTATTTTCAATGTTACAAAAAGAAGGAAACAAATGAACACCTATTAAAGATTTAATATGTACCAGGCACTCTAAATATGTTATTTCATTTAATCTTTATAGTGGCCTTTTAGGGGAACACTTACTATTATTGAGCCATTATATACCTTAGGAGGAGGTAAACAAGTCAAAGAAAAGTTCTGCTGTTTTCCCAGTAGGGTATGACACCATAGCAGATGACAAAAATCTGAGTTTCACCCCAGATCTGCTTAATTAGACCCCATTTTGTTTTATCATGCAGCAATGTTGATTTTAGGACAGGCCCAGAGAAGATTAACCAAAGTAACAGCACATTGGCTAAAGAAAAGCCTAGCAATTTGCAACATTCTCACTTTCTTAGGGAATTAAAATAATATATCAGTGGAAAGAATAGGAAAATCATTTGACTATTGATTCTGAAATCCAACTTAATTTAATTTATTCTGAATTTAGGATAAATTTAGACTCACCTTCAGCAGGTAAAAACACCTTTTACTTACTAAGTCTTAGGAGACAAAAGTCTTGGTAAAAAGTTTCTCACACCTTTTTGACATCAAACAATTCCTTAAAATTATATTTAAAAGAGAAGAAGCATGTAAATTACATATACCTTAGAATATGGATTTAAAAAGAACATCATTTAATCAACACTTCAGGTTAAATTTAACCTACAATCATAACTTTATTTCAGACAATTTAAAGAGATCCTCAGTGTGGATTTTCATGGTTTTTTTGCTTCTTAGGCACTTAAATAAGTAGAGTTGGTTGCTGAGTTTCTCTAAAATAGTTTTTCAAGCATTCGTTTGAGTCATTCTTTCTTATGCTCTTTATTAGTTAATTCAACTTTAGCCAAGTCGTTGCTTTCTAAGAGACATATTTTCTTTTCTGCTGCCACTGTGGATCACTTAGGAAATGTATGTTTGAAAAAAAAGCCATGTTATCTTCCTAACTGGGCATTTGAGGTCCCCTGTTGCTTAAGGAACAATCACATCTTTCTAGGCTCAGACTCAACGGAGTCTTCATGAAAAACTGAAATGTGGTAAAATAAATCATAAAAAGGTCTGTTTACTTTAGGTCAGATATTGAGGAACTTCTGATATGTAGTAATTAAGGTGAGTGGAAGTAAACATCCTCCTAAGTATCTAGGATAAAGAATGTTCACAACAATTTTTCTTGTTCCTTATCTCTGTCTTTCAGTGAGGTGTCACCAAATGGCAGACCCTGGAATGCAGCCATTTCCTCTGCAATGTATTCATCGGAAGATCTATGTCAACTGACTTGAAGTCTAGCTTTCCAGTTGTTTAACAGTAATGGAATGACGCATGGTAACTTATTTAATCAATACATTATCTTTTCTTAATATACTTTAAACAGAATAGAAACTAGCTGTGTTAAGTATTAAGAGTGAATCCGACTCTGTCTTCCTTTTCCTCTCTTATCAATAACCCTTTGGTCGTTAGAGTACAGCTTTCCTGTGAAAATTATAGTGTCGTGTTAAAAGAATTTTGCAGGTTTCACAGGCTTGGTTTATTTATTTGGTACATTTTATTATAATTTTTCCAAAAGCACTTTCTATCTAATTATAAAGTCTTCTGTCAGTTCTAAACATTTTATAACATTGATGAGGTATCTTTAGTCTTTGAAGAAAACTGATTATACAATGTCGAATATTGACATCACCATAACAGGTTGACTGGTTTGCAAAATAAGTGGCAACAGCTATAGATAAAAGGAATAGTATAAAGGATTAAAAACATTACATACAGCAAGTCCTAGATTTAGACTTGATACAGCGACTTGGGAAAAATTTTCCATAAGCATTACTAAGGCATGCTTAAAAGTCTCTCTGACATGATATTAATTAGAGAATCTCCTAGTGATAACATGACTCTTTTTGGTGCTAAAGGCATGTAATATCTTGTACATTCACATACACAATTGGCTTATAAAAATAAATACATTGATATTGAATACAAAATCTGATTTGAAAAAATCTTCAAATGAGAACATGTTTTCGCTAGGTAAAATATGTTGTTAACCAATGTAATTGTTCTAATAAATTCATTTCACTACATAATTATCTCTGTTTATAAAAACTCCTATAATAGCTTTCTACAGTTTTATTGGATACATTCATCCTAGAGATATCTATTGAACACACTGTACAAAAGACAGTATGACCAGATGCAGTGGTTCAAGCCTGTAATCCTGGCACTTTGGGAGGCTAAGGCAAGAGGATTGCCTGAGCTCAGGGTTTCGAGACCAACCTGGGCAACTTGGTGAGACCTTGTCTCTACAAAAAATAAGTTGGGCGTGGTAGTGCACACCTGTAGTTCCAACTACCTGGAAGACTGAGGCGGAAGGACCACCTGAGCCCGGCAGATCAAGGTTGCGGGGGCCATGAGCGTGCCCCTGCACTCCAGCCTGGGTGACAGAGTGAGACTCTGACTCAAAAAAAAAAAAAAAAGAATAGGCAGTATGCCAGGAAATGTGGATAGAGCAGTGTGTAAGATATAGTTGTGTCTTTGGAGATTTTAACCTAGTGAGGGAGAGAAACAACCATATTCATACATTATGATAAACATGAAAATAGAGTCATATTCAAAGGGACATTGCAGTATTAAAGAGGAAGCACCTAACTCCTGTGGGTAAACTAATCTGGGTAAATTTTTCAAAGGACACATGCTTCCCTTTTCCTTCATCTCTAATCCCCATATATGTTCCCTCCTACCTGAGGATCATGTCGGACTTTTCCAAAGACAGCCTTCCCATTGCCAGTGTATTCTAACATCTCTTCCCACTGCGTTCATCAGAGTCTTGGTGGTAGTGGTAATATAGATTCTAGGAATATTAAAAGTTTAAAGGTACTTCCAGATCTTTCCTCTGTATAGACAAAAGAACTGGTTTCTCTTTGTAAAAATAACATGGTCTTAGTAGTTTGCTATGTGTGTCTAGTGGTATGTTATGATATGGAGTGGGAGGGCTATGGGGGAAAATGAGGAAAATCTTCCGGGGGTTTCTTGCACAAATAGGTCCAGGTATTTTTTCTTTTAAATGATATTTAAATAGAGATATTTGTCAATGTATTTGGGGGAACTCAGGGCCAAAGTCTGGGGGAAATTGCTAAGACCTTCTCAACGGTCTTTACCCTGAATGTCTGTACAGTTCTCCTGCCCTCTCTATTGTTTTCACTGTTGGTCTATGGTCAATTACCAAAAAAGTCAAACATAATAGCACCAAAAATTAGCAAAATGAGCTTAAGTCTTAAAATTCAACCTAATGTCATAGTGATGTTAGTTCTATTTAAGCAAATACGAAGGACAATAACATTTATGTTGAGCAAAACCACTCTACTATCCAAGGATACTAGCACAATGGAGTGAACCTCATTAAATATCTGTTGAGGGTATCAGACTCACACAGTCTCTGACCACAAAAAATTACTACAATGATTTCCAGAGTAGCTAATGCAAGAGAGTTGTTAGGCTAAATTTCCTTACAATTACAACAAACACAGTTCAGTGGATTAATGTAATAGGTCTCCTTACAAAGAACACATCTGATTGTTCATAACTTGGTACAGAGGATTTTATGAATGTAACTTATAAACACTGTATTATGAAACAATGCATTCAAATATCAAGGCTCCATTTCTAAATCCCTAGGTGCTGGTTGGCTCTCAGAGACATTTCAAAAACAACTTTATTGAAGTGTAATTTACATACAAAAATATCCCCCATTGTAAGTGTACAATTTAACGGCTTTTGATAAATTTATAGAGTTGTGCAACTACCACCACAATCCAAATTTTAGCCCATTTCTACCACCTGAAAATTTTCTTTCTTCTCTGTCTGCAGAAAGGACCTACTCTTTCCTGTTCTAGGCAACCACTGATCTGCTTGTATCTCTATATAAATTTACCTTTTCTGAACATTTTATATAAGTGGAACCACACAAAGTACAATCTTTTGAGTCTACCTTTTTGACATAGTGCACTGTGTTTGAGATTCATCCATGTTATAGCATCCATTTATTGCACATAATATACTATTCAGCAATGTAATATAGTTATGTTGCTGAATAGTATTCTATAACTGTTATAGAGTTATATGTGTATGGAAGATCATGTATGGAATGTATAAACATTTTACATATATTTCAATTCTCAGTGTTTACTCATAAGATAAAATGAGGTTTTTTTCATGAGACCTGGCACTTCTGGAATATTTTTTGCCATAAATGATCATGAAGACTGAATATGACATGTTGTGATCAACATCATTATCAACATCTACACATAATTTGCAATTCAGTTTCAAAAGGAAATCTCAATCACCTTTGGAAATATGAATCTTTTAATTAAGATATCTTATTGCTTTCTTTGGGTAGGCCACATATAATTTATGTAAGATGTATATCTGATTAACCTATCGACATCTAGACTCTAGTGTTCTGAGATAAATGTCAAACAGATGGATTTTAAGAGATTGAGAAATTAAGAAAGACTTGGAGTTTATAGTCTACCTGGGTTTTTGGGGACTTAGACATTGTAAATTTCCTGACAATGCTAGCACCTTACCAGTGGGGAATTAGTAAGAGGAAGTGTTGTGTGGGTGAGACATCAAAGACCAACATCATTTTCTCCCCATATTGTTTCATTGGGAATATGGGACAAGGCTGTAGCCAAAGGTACTCAGCATCACAAGCAGCAGAGGCTGGAGGAGTAGAAATAAAATAAGTGATAAAACCAAAAAATGGCTTGTAAGCTTATTGTTAGGTGAAACGACTATAAATGTATGTTTTAACTGGAAAGAGGCATGGTTAAAAAAAAGTAACTTTTCAGAATAAGTCCCCCATATTTCTCTTTTTCCATATTTGTCACTGATGCTATTATTATAAGGTTAATATAATGAAGAAAAATAAGTTAAGTGTAGAAAAATAATCAAATGAGGCAAAGTGCTTTAATTTTAAAGAGAATTTAGAAATTTGAAGTCAGAAAAAGTGGGTTTGAATCTTGGCATTGCAATTTATCAGCAAGTCACTTTTTCTTTTTTTTGAGTTGGCATCTCACTCTGTCATCCAGACTGGAGCGCAGTGGCACCCTCCTGGCCACCTCAGCCTCAACCTGCTGGGCTCTGGCCATCCTTCCACCTCAGCCCTCCAAGTTACTGAACTATAGGCATGCGTTACCATACCCGGCTAATTTTTTTGATTTATTGTAAATACGAAGTCTCACCAAGTTGCTTGGGTGGGTCTCGAACATGCAGGCTTAGGCAATTGACTCACCTTGGCCTCCAAAAGTGCTAGGATTACAGACTGAGCCACCAAGCCTGGCCAGCAAGTCACTTTTTCTTGCAGTACTTCGGTTATCTCATGTGTGAAGTAATGACAGTATAATCTATCTTACAGTTTTTGGTATCATTTTAGATAGAATCAAATAAGATGACCCTTAAGAGATTCTTATTATTAATAATAGTTTAACTTTAAATAAAAGTAAAATTTATTGAATTTCATTTAGTCATTCATTTATTCAACACGCATTTATTGAAGTCTTGCTTCTTGTCGAGCATTATGGAATATAGAGTAAGCAAGACAGATGCTATTTCTCCTAAAGACTTTCTCCTAAATTCTTACTCATCTCATCTTTTGGGGGAGATAGATAGTTAACAAAAATTGCCCAAACAGCAATTATGTTTTTGGTAGGTGTTATAAAGGATAAGTTCAAAACTTATGTGATAAGGAGATCAAACCTTGGCTGGGGCTTTTCTAACGTGGTGTCTTTCAGTTCTTTCAAGAACACTGTGAGATAGATAGTGCCTCCATTTTATCAATGAAAAGACTGAAGCTTCGAAAGGTATGTTGGTTTTGTTTTTCCTTCTTTTAACAAGGCTTTTCTTAGATTCTTTGCACAGTGCCAGACTTAGAATTAGGGGCTCCAGAAAAGGGTTTTTTGTTGATTACTGGAGTAGGTGGTCAGGGTATTCCTACTTTTCAGAAAACTCGTAGGACTAAAGGCTGCATGCTCTTTCAATCTGAGAGACTTGGAGTTATGAGTAGAAATAATTCTTCACAATTTGACCATTAACAATTCCCTAAACAAAGCATTCTTTTTTAATGCCACATCACAAGACCATTTTCTAGAATCTTTAGAAAATATTCATAGTTCAAAATTTAGTGGATTGAGAAAAATGATATAAAGCTCCAGGTAGATTCAGGAGAATATACCAATGAATGCATGATCTGAAAGTGGGAATTCATCCCTCTACTCATACACCAAACTATGAATTTAAAATTGGTATAATTTACTGTGTATGTATGTGGGCGAGTGTTGAGGAAGGTGCAGTAGTTTTCAGCCTTGGTGGTTCCAATGTAAATGGCAAAAGGTGATAAAGTCTGAAGAGAAAATGGCAAGGCAAAATTCCATTCTGTCCCTTCAAGGTAGAAAAGTTTAGAGTTAATGTAGGGTGATAAGATAAGAAAGGACACAATCCTTCTCTTCCAACCCCTCCCCCCCCATTATGCTCAGAAAAGAATGACTCCTTATAATTCAAAGTACATTTAAAACTTTATATGGTCCATAATTTAGATAAGAAAAATCAATTTCTGTCTGGGCTGTTTCCAGTAATCTGTTTCTGGGTTCTGCTGGAGGTGGTGTTGGCTGTTGCTTCCTTCCAGCACAGTGCACTTTAGAGAGATCTTGATCTTGTGACCCTGGAACTTAGGGAGATGAGTAAGAAAAACAACAAAACAAAACAAAAACAGTGTTGGGCTCAAAATGGGAAGATACCAGATTTCTTTCTTGGGCCAGAGGGTCAAGGTCAAGTTGTATAAAGAGAAAAGGACTTGGATCGGAAATAAAGTGGGTCACAAGAAAGAAGAGAGGGGCACTAGTAGAATTACTTTGATAATTTTACATCAGTCAGAGTGCAGATTCCAGAATCTTTGGACTCGGGGAAGATGCCTGTCTGAGTCTTTACAGTTACCTCCAAGAGACGATGTCAATACTGCTCTCTTGCTAAAATTCTGTTTTTGATATTGCCTGAAATAGGTGGCTGATCAGATGATCTAGTGCCTTAGATAGACATGTCCAGATAGAGTCAAATTTTTCATACTATGGAATTTGAAACTGACTCTTTATGTATAGAAGCATTACAGTGACTCCTTAGTGGCAAGACAACAAAATACAACAAAACAAAACTCTGAGGCCCTCATTCATTAACAATTAGTATTCTTGGAAAAATTGTAATTTATTATAGCAAAATGGATAAATACAAATTTGTTATTTGTCCTCTTTTTCTCTCCTTCCTTGACTTGGGAATCACTGAAGCATGGAGTCAGTAAAACCTTAAATTCCATGCCAAAATGTGTTTGTGTGAACACTCTTCTGGGGGGTAGATGGTCCATAGCTATAATCAGATTCTCAAATGATCTGGTACCTAAAACAGTGTAAGAGCCAATCTTAGTATTCTGTTTGGTTACATTCGTCACTCTCTTTCCTTCTCACTCTCTTTATTTTCTTTGCAAAACATCTGCTTTCATATCTCCACTACTTCAACTACCCCCTGTATGCTGTGATTGATGTTCATATTAACCTCCAAGTCTTGATCTGCTTAGCAAACTCCAGATCTGATTGTGTAACTGTCTAAAGGATATTTCTATTTGCGTGTTCCATAGACACTTTCTATACTTCATGACCCACATTGAACATTCTACCTTGCCTCCCATGACAGCTTCTCCTCCTGCATGTACCACTCTGTTGGGTGGGATCATTATCCAGACAGCTTACCAGTTCCTTCCTCTTACTACCTATCCACAATTACTGGTCAGCAAAGCCAGTCAAATATATCTCAGAAGTATCTCTCATTTATAGTCCCTCCTCCATATCCCCCCGCCACTCCCTTATTTTGTGTTCTCTTCCTAAGATTCTTATAGGAGCATTCCAGCTGCTCTTGCCATTGCTAGACTTGCTCTCACTAGTCCATCCTTGCTGACGTGAACCCCTGCTATCTACCCTGCTGATATGATCCCCTGCTTTAAAGCCTGTGCTGCTTCCCACTGCCTGGGATGAAGTCTAAATTCCAACACACATAGGACTTTTACACAATGTGGCCCCAGCTTCTGTCTCTAACTCATCTGTGGTCATGCTTCACCATGCACTGAGTTCCAGCTAATCCAAACTTCTCCCCAGTCCCCAAACATGCCATTCCTTTTCATATATCTGCGTCTTTGGAAAGGTCAAGTAACTACCAATGATTATCATTTTACACATTCTCTTGTCTATGTTTAGAATTCTTCCCATCCTCAGCCCCTTATCCCATTCTTTTTGTTTGCTAGACTACTTCTTGACCCATAAGACCTCACTGATTGTCACCTCTTTTGCACCACCCTTGCACCCATCCACAGGAGAAGGTAGGATTCTTCTGTGTATTTCTCAAGTCTCCATGGATACTTGTGGATACTTGTTTATCTGTCAGTCTCATTCACTATGTGGGCTCCTGGAGGTCATGGCATTTTCCATATCCAATGCTTAGCACAGTGCCCAACATAGAGTAGGTTCTCAATAAATGCTGAATGAATGAATAGTGCACTTTGCAAAGAGTGTAGTAATCATATAGCCTGCCTCACTAATTTTACTAATAAGGAAATTGAGACCTAGTAAAATTAGAATTACATGATGACGGGTTGATTCTGGAACCAAATCAAGGTGTTCTGACTTGTAGTTGAATATTCCTTCCACGGTGCAGCATGGTATGATTAATTTGATGGTTTTCTAAGCAAAGGATCTTTAGTTTTAGCGACAAAATGTAACTTAGGAAAACAAGGAAAGGTATTGGTGAAAAAAGAGAAAAGAAGTTGGTTTTATTTCACAGGAGTTATCATAATATTCTGTTTATTTTTGTATCCAAGACAAAGTATGAAATTGAGAGGAAGACAGCAGTAATGCCAGCCCCAGATAATTATTTCAATGAAGAAATGACAGCATTTTACCTAAAGTGTTGGGTGATTTGGAAAGATTCCTTCCCTTGAGCTCTAAAGTAAGTACTTGAGATGTGGAAACTTCACAGATCCCTGGAGATCAATGCTTGCCTTGAAGGACTGGCAATGAGAGGAACTGGGAAGCAATATTCCTTTTAAAAGGATGCCAAACACATGTTTCATTGTTCTGGGTTCCCTGTTTGAGGCAAGTGACTTGGTTGAATATATTCTGGTCCAGAGGGAACTTGTAGTCTTTGATTAACTTTTCAGAAAGTTTTAGATACATAGAACTAAAAAGAAGCAAGGAGAAAAAACTAAAATTAATATTGTATTTACAAAAAAGGATGCTAAGAGTTAGGACTCATATTGTGGAGTGAAAAAGATGGAATTTCGGATATTTCTTTTATTTGAAGTGAAAACAACTGCAAATGAGAGTAATTTGGTAGGGACGACATAATTATCATAAATAACACATCTCTTATGACAGAAAGTGTCTACTTCATCTTACTAAATTCAGAGAGGTACAAATTGCATGAAAAAATATAGATTATGTGGAAGAGAGAGATTTTAGGAATTAAGAATTAATTTTAAAGCACATTCATTTGGAAGAATGATGAATTTCAGTACCATCAGCTCCGCTGTGGATGGAGGCCAGCAGAGGCATGGCGAATTCACACCAGGAGACCAGCTGCTGCCCTTGAGGATGGAGAAATGCTGCTCTTGAGGATGAAGAGATGAAAGATCCTGGAGGAACGATGCTGGGGTTGGAGGTGGCAGGAGCCACCAAGCAGAGACCCCCAAAAAGAGGGTTGCAGTAGGTTTGAGTTGTTGAGAGTGAAGGGTGGGATGTCAAGTCTCTTCCTGAAGGAAGGAAAAAGGAACTAGAGGGAGTAGAGAGAGCATGTTTATAAGAATTATCAATGAAAATAATTTCAGGATGGATATGTGTGCTGTACTCTTTATATATATCAGAGCTTTGATGAGATAAAAGAAGAATCAGAGTTAACTTTCACTCGGTCTTATTTCACAGCAAAAATTCTTAAACATTTAAGAATTATCTTAGTGATAAAATTATCACTAAGAACATTGAGTTCTGAGTCAACTTCCAGCTCCATTTACTTCCTGACCAACTGCTTTGAGCTGCTGGGGCATCTCTACCCACATGTACCCAATAAGCTTAAATTTGAGGACCATTACTTTTTCTTTGATTATTCATCCTTGAGCTTCAATTGACTTCATGGTTACTGGGTTGCCCAATAATCCCATACTTCCGCTTTACGTGGTCTGGAACTTTCATCTTCTTTTTTTTTCTATTCCCCCCCGCAATCTAAATTTATTAACTTTCTATTTTACTTTTAAAACACCATTCTCTCTGTTCTTTAAGAGGTCAGCCTGGATCTGACAGAGTACTCTATCAGTTTGTGATATGTCATCTATCCCAGAAAATGCATTGGTATTTAAAACATGACCTTTTGGAAATACACTTCTTTAAGTAAAAGTGACTCTAATGGTTCAAGTACTGTGGAGTCATATAGGTGGGTGCTTTGTGACTAGAACCAGAGGAAACGTGAGAGACAGGAGGCCCTCCTGAAGCATTTTTAAAAAGCAGAATTCCAGTAAGAATTATAATAAGATAAGACATGTGAAGAGTTGTGGATACCTTGCATGGAAAGTCCTACTCAAAAGCCAAGTATTAGTATTCCTGTCATTATATAGTCCCAGGGCAGGGAGGCACTGAGGAATTTGCAATTGAATATCCTCCTCCAGGCCCTTTAGCACCTTCTAAAGATTTCATAAATCAGGGAATATGCCACAGTTTGCTGAAGGGATAAGTGTTTGAGAGGTGATGAAGTTTACTCAGAGAATTTAGAGTTCAGTTTTATTTGAACTATAGTGTGAATGAACCCATAGTGCTGAGGATCCTTCTGGGCCTGTTTAAATAGTAGCTCCAATTCCCTTTTTGAACAGTTTTGCATGTCAGCCAGTAAGTGCTACAAATACTGATCTGTACTGTGTGAGGCCCTCTCTTGAGACAGGGCATGGTGCAAACGTCTTGCAACCCAATTCTTCAGGCACCAGCTCAAGTCACACGCCTGCCATGAAGTTTTTCTTGACAACTCCAGGGCCTGCCGAGCCCTCTCTCCTTTGAACTCACGTATGCACTTGCTCAGGTTGAGCTTTTCATTTAGCCTTTTGAGTACATGTAGCAAGATGGTGAATTTTGTCCACCAGAGAATCTGGGAGCTGCTGCTGCTTTGGGGAGGGGAATGTGGCTGCCTGGTGAGGAAAGTCACTTGTGGATAGCAGAGTGGGCAAAGGCAGGCCGTCAACTAACTCTAGGAGGATAATGGAGAAGGAACACAGAGAACACAATGTGGGGTTGAGGGAACTCCACAAATGAAGGGGAGTGGGAGAGAATTCAAGTGACTCATAGCAGTGTGGGCTTTTGGGGAGGGAACAAGTGGGTATTTAGAAATGATGAGCGTGAAAGTTTTTGTTTGGTTTTATTTTGCTTTTTAATATGGCACTGCTTTACAAAAGTCCTATAGCCAGCACCCAGTTTAGCCTTAGAGCTGCTTTCATCTTTCTTTTCATTTGTTCACTTATTCACTTATACATCCATCGCACATCTATTGACTTTCTATTACAAGTCAGGCAGTGCTCTAGGTCTGGACGTTTAGCAGTGAATAAGATAGACAGATATTCTCATGGGGAATAATATGAATAACAGACAAGGAAAGTGAAAGCAGGTGAGATCATGTCAAATATTACAAGTGCTCTGAAGAAAATAGAACAGGAGTGTGTGGTAGAAAGTGACTTTGTCCAACTTTTATGAGGGTACATGTATGTGGCTTATTATTTCAGAGTCAATGTGAACTGCCCAGAACTGTGCCTTGCAACATTGCAATCTTCTCCACTCTTCCCTCTGCAATAGTGGAAAGGACGCCTAGCATGACCAGCTCCATCTTGCTCCTAACCCTCCTGCAGTATCTTTTAGGTTAACTGCTTGTGCTTATTTCTGCAAGCAAGCCAAGCTAACTGTGGGAGAAATTTAGTTTATAGTTTAAATGAAAGCAAGGATGATAACAGTCCCTTCCCAAAGCTAATCCCTGAGGAAATAGGGAAGGTATACACATGAGCAACAATGCTATGTTAAAGATTTATAGGAGCATTGTGACCCGACCAAGAACAAAGACATTTCACAGTCCCCCTCGTTGACACCCAGGTGTTTGTGGTCATAGGTCACCTCTTGATCTCAACTTCCTCTCTCTTCCCCCTTCCCCTTAACATAAATGGGATTCAAAATTTGTGTTAACTGAAGACGATTGTTTAGGACGTGATTCTGCCATCTTCTCAGTTTGCTGGCTGTCCAAAATAAAGTCTCCTTCCTTGCCCCCACACTTATCTCTGGACTTACTGGTCATCATGTAGCAAGTGGTATGAGCTTGGACTCATTTACACCACAAATTGCTCTATGTCTTTCTAGGTACACAACATTTCAAATTCATTAATGAATTAAAGAACTGATTTTGTTTTGCAATGAGACAATTGATTTTATAGGGTTTCTTAATCTGTGTGTGTGTATATATATATGAATGTGTGTGTTTGTCACAACGCTTCCAGCAGTTTGCTGAGGGCTATAGACTTTTTCTCAGATTAATATTTTATATGTGCATAAAACATAATAATGGGATTACTGTGGAAATGATTAGTAATACATACAGTCTACAGTTGTCTGATCATAGACTAATTAGCTACTGAAAGATAATACAAGTGTTTTCTATAGGAAATATTGTGAAGGGGAAACTAAGCTTTGGGGATCATAGCTCTTTTTATTCCTACAACACACACTAAACGGAGCCCAAATGACTAAAGCAAGCTACATTTGACACTTAAAGGGCAGCAAATGAGTCTTCCAGACCTACCCATCAGGTGAAGCTGGACACACGTATAATGAGCCGGAAAAACAGAAGTCCACAGAGCAGTTGGCAATTCATTGGTATGGTATTCCCTAGCTGAGCTCTGAGCACTAGGTTAGAGCATGACATAGATACATGGAAGGGTAACCAACTTACTGGAAATAATTGCTATGACACGGATTGAGAAGGAAGTGAGCCTCAAGACCCAGGCAGGCTAGAGCTTGCTTGGAGCTAGTCCGCAAAGAACCTGCTCAGTGTGGCCAAAGCTGTCCAAGGGCATCAGGTGAGCATGGAAAGCAGGCCAGGGCCCAGAGCAGAGAGGAGCAGGATCATTGCCAGGGACCAGAGGCCATGGCAAAGGAGGCAGGTCAGAAGTCTCCAGGCTTTCCCAGAAGTTTAATTTTATATGGAATTCTCTGCTAAATCACAGATTATTCATAAACAAGTCTAGTTTCTCCATAGAGCTGTGCTGTTGAATAGGGTTCCTTCTTTGGTTTAACTTGGGAGATTCAGTGATGCATAGGATAACAGCATAGCCACATGCAGGTGGGGGTGGTAGCTCATGCCTGTAATCCTAGCACTTTGGTAAGCTGAAGTAGGAAGGTTGATTGAGTCCAAGAGTTTGAGAGCAACCTGGTCAACATAGTGAGACCTCGTCTCTCCAAAAACATAAAAATAAAAAAGTTAACAGGGACGGTGGTGCAAGCGTGTAGCTCCAGTTACTCAGGCGGCTGAGGTGGAATGATAGCCTAAGTATAGGAGGTTGAAGTTGTGGTGAATGGCGATCCTGCCACTGAACTCCTGCCTGGGCGACAGAGTGAGACTCTGACTCAAAAAACAAACAAAAAAAGGTCACATGTCTTGATGCTTCTCATTCGCGGAAAGAGAGTAGGTGCCTGCGGCTCAGCAACTGCAAACATCTACTTTGTTCTTTCCATCCTTCTCCAGTCTCACGTGACCCATGGTCCATCTCCTACTGGACATGCCCCACCGTTACGTCACAGTCAACCCCTCCAAGGCTGATCTTTCTACCTTTCCTTTGTTAGTTTCTGATAACATCCTTTCCCAAGTTACAATAATTTTTAAATGATGGAGCTTTTTAAACTTCTTTTTTCTTCATGGCTTGCCATTTGCAAAGAATCATGCAAACAACATGGGTCAGACATTTGAAACAGGTCTCATAGCTTCCTTATTCAAGAACAGCAGCTATTGAGCAGACATTATTACCTCATTTCGAGATTTCTACCTAAGCCTTAGCATCAGAGATTCTATGTTCTTGCATCTTTCATGTTTCTTTCATTCAAATCCTTTATTTTCCACCTTTGAACTCCACACTCTAGCCCATCATTTGGGGTAATACAGACTATCCCAAATGATATTTAAGACTATATTAATTAATTTTTACAGGTTACAGGTTGTATTTTCTTGCTTCTCTGCATGCCTGGTATTTTTGATCAAATGCCAAATAGTGTGAATTTTATATTGATAGGCTGGAATTTTTTTTTTTTTTTGCATTAAAAACATCTTTTGGGGCTTTGTTCTGGATGCAGTTAAGTTGGTTAGCATAGGTCTGATACTTTCTAAGGTATGCTTTTAAGCATTCTTAGGCAAGCCCAGAGCAGCCTGTAGTCTATAGTCTTTGCCTGATTTGACCCCACTGTTAAGGAAGGTAATACCCTTCTGAGGGCACTCTTCAATTCTCCTTGTATCATGAGGTATTTTTCTCTCCGGCTAATGATAACAAGAACTCTTTGTAGCCCTGTGTGAGCTCCAGGGATGGTTCTTCCTGTGCCTTTCAGGTGGTTCTTTCCCAGGCCTTAGTAGTTTCCTTATGAACTGTTTAGTACACAAAGGTCCAAGGCAACACTGCATAGATTTCTAAACTCATGTGCCCTCTGTGCATGTCTTTCCTCCATTGTACTCTGCCCTGCTAATTCTAGCTGCCATAACTTCCTGATTTTGAATTCTGTGTCCTCTACTCAGGAATACTGTCAGGCTATGTTGGGGTTTCCTCTCCCTCTGCCACACTGGAAAGTTCTCTCTAGGCTTATGGGAGACAGTTGGATCACCTGTGGGGAGCTCTCTTTGTTTATCTTCTTTCAAGGATCATGTCCTGTGTTACCTGCTGTCCAAAGTCTGAAGTCTGTTGTTTTATATATACATTGTCTGATGATTATGATGATTATTAAGGCAGATGGGTCAGTCCAGTCCCTGTTACCCTCTCTCATTCAATAGATACTTGTTAGATAGTAATACCAACTCCAGGGGCAAAGGGAGTGATCACCAACCTCCTGTGGCCTTTTGGGTATGACTGACATGTGAGTACTTTCTGTCTCTAATGGTGACTGGGGTTTCTTACGGTTGGGGTATAAAGGTAATGAATCTGCTATAATGCATAGCAAGTCATATTACTAGGCCAGTAAGACAAGATTCATTCTACAGTTAACTGAAGGTTTAAAATAGTAATGATCTTTGGTGTTTACATTTTTAGATTTAGGAAAATTTTCTTAAAGTACAGATAAATCAAGTAGATCTCGTTCTTGCATGTTCAGACACATACAGAAAAAAAACTATTTGAAAACAATGACAAATAATTTAATAACATTTTGAATCTTGAATTCATCTCATGAGTCTTTCATAATAGAGATATATTAAAATAACTATTTTTTAGTTAATTTTATGGCACATAAATTCTTGTGTTATAAATATCTGGAATTATAACATAACAAGCAACTGTAAAATGTTTATTCTTAAAATACCCAGATCTTACTCAAATGGAAACACAAGCGATTTATGAAATACAAAAATTAATTAAATTGCATGAAAACTGTACCACAACCAGCATTTGCCATTCATGAACATTGACAATGATAGTTCAAGACCACTGACTCTAATATGCAGTTGGTATGTTATTTTTTCTGTTTTTGAATGAGTAGATTCATGACTTTTCAGTCACTTTCTATAATACAAACCTTCCTAGTTGCTTTTAACCACCAGGTGTCCAAGTTCAGAGACGTGTCTAGCCAAATACAGTGGGATTAAGGGGCATGGTTACCTTCTCTTTTCCTAGTGTCTCTACTCCTCTTCCTTTGTCATGGGGCTGGTTTCTCCAGAGTTAATTGAAGGGAATAAGGATAGGTAGAAGGGACAGAAGAAATTGTTCTTGAATATTTCTGACATGATAAAGGTTTACATGGACCACGGTGGCATCTCAGGGTTGTTTGGCGTCTTTGAAGACACGCCTTTCTCCTCCGCCATTGCGGTGGACATTATACATGCAGTTTCCTTGGTGTGGGTGAATGCATCCTCTTCTGTGATTGCTTAGGATTCAGTTGTCATTTTCTAAGAATTTCAGCAGTTCCTCCAGCATCTTTCTGTTGGTTTCTTTGCCCCTTCCAGAGGCTGTCTAGCACAGCATTTGAGATGACTTCTCTTCCATTTGCTTGCTTGCTTGTGACTCACATTTAGTGTGTGAGAAATGCACATCTGAGACTCTCTGTCCAAAGGGAATATTATTTTTTAAACTACAGTTTAGACTATGGTTTTCATTTGGTGTTCCAACCAGACTCTTGTCTTTTAGATTACTCAGATGTGAGTCAAACACCCAGTTCCACTCTGTCCCTCAAACTTTTGAGGATACATGCTAAGCTTTTTGAATGATCGCCTCATAGTTCTTTTAATTAGACTTGAAGTTAAAAGACAGTATCGTGCTCCCATTGCACTCTCAAAATGTGGGTCAATGGAGACACCACTCAGCCACAGTTATCTTTAAATAAATCCTCTTTCTAATTTCCAATTCCTTTGGACTCTCTAAATGTAAACTTGTAATACCGTATCCTATGTTTGAGAGGTCAATGTTGCACCCAGTTTTTCCAACCTCTTCCTTTGCTAAATCTGCATAAGTGATGTGAGATTATATTTTCGAATGTCAGAATAATTGGCACTTCCTTGTATTAAGACTTAGCTGAGATCGAGACTGAAATACTTCTATGTTAAAATCCTTTTGCACTTAAAACTTAAGATGTGTTAGCTTGTCCAGACCACAAAAAGAAAAATATCTTTCATAGGAACACTGAAGAAATGACATTAAATTTTTGTTTTACATTCTTAATATTTTAAAAAGCAAATTGTATGTGTTTTCAACAGTTTATTTTCTGATCAATTTTGCTATTTTTATGTTATGTTCTATTCCAAGAATGGAATCTTAATTTACAGATGCCATTGGGAAATAAGGTCAATTAGATTGTAAATCTGGTGTTATGCTTATTCATGCTTTGTGTAGAAAATTCCATTGTTGGTGTAGTAATCAAAGTGGAGACAATGGAGAAGAACATTCCTTAACCTGTAGCGCACCTTCTAAAAGAGTTCTTGCAAAGACTAGTGTCTTTTGGGGAGCATGAAATTATTCCTCTCTGGTGCTCTTTACCACATCTGTGAGAGTGAAGTCTTCTTTCTTCCTTCTTAATTTCCCACCTTTGGCTTCCTTTAGAACATACAAAGATTTTCCATCTTGAATGAAAAACTATTCTCTGCAGTCTAAGTCGTGATCGGAATCCAGCACAGTGAGTCAGTAGGTGGCCACCAGGGGGCATCTATGTAAAGCTTTTGGACTTAATTCTGTAGGCACTAGGGAATTATGGAAGGTTTCAGAGCAGAGCAACAACCTAGTGAAAACGTGTTAGATTAATGTGGCAGGCAGGGTGCAAGGAAAAGAATAGATGCAGAGAGTCAGATCCAGGATTACCAGTGTGATTTGAGAGTAAAGAGAGGAGCAGTGGCATCAGGGAAGATACTTAGGAGTGGAAAAAGCATTCCAGAGATATTATTAAGAGAATATTAATATAGGGCTTCATGACTGCACAGATATGGAGGAAGGAAAAAGAATTGTTCTGCTAGGAAAGTGTTAATTCTGAGGATGCACTTAGCTATCTCCCTCCCTTATGTCTAATCCATTTCATTTAAGTAAAATTTATCCACATTTTAAGATACTCTAGTAATTTTTTAAAACCTATCAAAAGACACTTTTTGGAACATTAAAATTTCTGTCTCTGACCATTTCTAGAGATTTAGGAGAAACATATTAGATGGGTCTTGTTTGTGGGTGAAGAGAAATCAGAGTAAGGTAAACAAAGTGTTTAGCCTTCTTTGCTATCTCCCACAAGTTGTTCTTTATTAAATTGTAGATGTTTGGGAAAACAAGGTTCTGGCTTTACCTCTTTGCTTAGGTGGAGAGCAAGCCAGTGGGAAATTGTGTCATGGGAAGACATTGTCTCAGGAGATCTTTGGGCACAAGTCCACATCAGTCCACGGAGCTCACACTCCCGTCTTATGAATAAGATAGGTGTAAAGTAAAAGTATTTCCCCAAATGTAAATATCTGCCACATACATCTAAGAGGAGATCCCAATGTACTACAGCTTTAAACCAATGCTCCTGCTGGACTTTTTTTTTCTTTTTCTTTTTTTGAAGACAGGGTCTCACTCTGTCACCCAGACTGGAGTACAGTGGCATGATCATAGCTCACTGCAGCCTCCACCTCCTGGGCTCAAGCAATCCTCTCACCTCAGCCTCCCAAGTAGCTGAAACCACAGGTATACGCCACCATGCCTGGCTACTTTTTGTATTTCTTTTCTATAGAGATGATGTCTTGCTATGCTGCTGCTGAATCTTTTAAAGCTTAAAGAAAAAACCTAGAACCCAAAAGATGGAAGCTAGAAGATAGGCTGTGACAGGTATTGTAGATGTTTGGAAAACTAAGGTTCTGACTCTACCTTTCTGGTTACGTGGAGAGCAAGCCAGTGGGAAATTTTGTCACAGGAAGATGTTTTGCACTTAGCACACTTAGCAGGGTTGATGTGCACTCTGAAGTATTTGATTTCTGTTTTGCAATTTGTCCTGGTTTTTCATTTTTCTTTTGCTCCATACTTTCACTCTTTTGGCTAGAATGACAATGGACAATACATGATAAGCACAATGAAATTTTGAGGTTTTGCCATTGGAGAATCTGAATCAATAGTTTTGCTACAGAATTCTGGACAAAGGTACATCATGACAGACCTTCCAAATGATGTAATTAATTTTAGCAAACAGGTACTTAGGATAAAAATATTCAAAAGCTGAGTGTGTCTATCTTCTCTGTCAATGCTCTCTGGAGTCCTGAAACCACATTCCACGTCTCTGCTGCATGATGCTGGCTTTACTGAGCTACTGCATACTTTGTGCTCCATTGATATCACTTACTTGGTAATGCTGGTCCTCCTTGGGCTTTCTGTATTACCTTTTGCCACCACTTCAAAGGTCTCTATCACTCATGACCCATCCCTTTCTTGGATCAGCAGAGAGACACTTTTCCCTTCTTATGATCTTTGAAACATACTGAGTCATTACTTTCACTTACCCACGGCCAATACCATTGACAAGCCACCGTCATCTCTTCCCTGGATCACCACAATTGCCTTCAACGGGTCCTTCTGCATCTACCATTGCTCCCCCTACAGTCTGCCTCTCAACACTGTAGCCAGAGGTTCTTCCTGTCAGCTCACGTGACTTTTCCACGGAACATTCCGCGGTGGCTTCTGAGTTCACTCTTCAAAGACAAAGACCTTCTAAAGACCTAAAGATCTTTGCTCCTCTGACCTCGTCTCTTATGACTCACTCTTCACTCATTGCACTCTATTCACACCAGTCTAGAACATTCCAGGCATGTTCTTTCAAATCTTGCTGTAATGCTGTCCTCTCGTTGAGGCCAACCCTGGCTACTCTGCTTAAATTGCAACCTGCTCTTCCTACCATCCAAATCTCCTTTATTCAGTTCCACTTTTCTTCTATAGAATTTATTTGTAGTAGAAATATAGTATAGTAGCCCCCTGTTATCCATGGGTATGTGTTCCTAAATCCCCAGTATATGCCTGAAAGCATGGATAGTAGCGAACCCTATATATACTATGTTTTTTCCTATACATACACATTTATTTAGGATAAAGTTTAATTTATAAATTAGGCACAGTAAGAGACTAATGACAACAACATAATAACTTAAAACAGTTATAACAATATACTGTAGTAAAGTTATGTGAAAGTAGTCTCCCAAAATAACTTATTGTACTGTAGAGTTTAGAAACTTCAGCATGCAATTTTTTTTCTTTTCTATTAAGAAGAGAATTTTTACCTTTTCACTTAAAAGAAGCACCTTCCAGTTTCTCTTTAGCATGTTCAAATTGCCAGCATCACTACTTTTGTGCTTTGGGGCCATTATTAGTTCCAAGCTTGCCAGAATTCACGTCACTTGTAGTAATATTCAGGGGGCATATTCTTTTCAAAAATAGAAGTATTCTTTTCAGTTCTGGCAAGGATTGGGAGATTGTCTCGGGTAGGAGATCCTCACAGGAAATTTCAATTTTTCATTGAAGTATACGATAGTTACTATATACATAAATTGTAACCGGGATTTTGTATTCCTGGTGTGGGAGAAAGAAAAATAATTTTCTTAATGGGCTCCAAAGTCAGTTATTTTCCAAAATTTAATGGATTAAAATAATGACAACGTTTATTTTGTGCACTAATCGGCAACTTGGGCACAGCTTGTTGGAGATAGCTCATCTCTCTCCCAACTGGCACCAGTGACCAGTGGGGGCAGCTTGAAAGTCTGGAGGCTAGAATCATCTGGAGCGTGCTCATCCTCATGTCTGATGGTTAGTGCTGCCTGTTGGCTGAGACCATGACTGAGACTGTTGCCAAACATGTATACATGGGCTTCTGTGAGGCCTGGGTTTCCTTACAACATTGTAACTGGGCTTCAAGGGTGAGCATCTTGAGGGAGAGGACAGAGAGAGAGACAGAGAGAAACAGAGAGATGGAAGCCGTATTTCCTCTTATGAGTTAACCTCAAAAGTTATACAGACATCACTTCTGTCACATTCTGTTCATTCAGGCAGTCACAAAATGTTGCCCAATTTCCAGGGGGAATAGAAAGAAACCTCACCTAATGATGGGGGTGGGGGTGGCAATTTCTGGAAGAGCATGAGGGACTGAAATTAATGCTTGGGCATTTGTGGAAAGCAAAATGTCTACCATCAGCCTTCCAACTATTAAAAAATAATAGCAGAATACACTCACCCTTTCCAAGACTTCTAAAGTCCCTTTGTGTTTCACACTAGACTCAGGCTTGAAGCTCAGAATCTCACTATTAAAATTAGATTCATGTCTGATGAGACTCTGCGGGTGTGTGGTACCAAGTAGAGATCCCCGAGTTCCACTCCTCTTGATTAGAAGATCTGGGAACTAAAGAGACAAATAACCTGCCCCCTACATGATCCACATGTCGTGAGAGGACAGGCACAGATAGCTGGTGTAGACATTCCCATCTAAAAAGACAGTGGGAGAAGGAAAACGGGAAGCACACAGCAGTCAGGAGTTCACAGACATTTTGAAATGCCAGCAGATCTGAAGTCTGATGAGGCTGGATATATCTTGCCAATTCCTTGATTACTTCTCAGCGCTATTGCCTAACAGTAGGTTGGAAAATCTACACCAGGCCTCTCCATGTGGCCTGGGCTTCCTCACAACATGGATGGTAAATTTCAGTTGCAACAGGCAGATGGAGAAGAAAATTTGTATTTTGCCATTTGGCAAATCATCTTAGCTAGTACAGTAAGGGAGTCTACTGAAATTGTATCTGTTTTTATTGAAAAGGATAGAAACAAAGTATTGTTTGCCAGCCAATGGGTAACAGGCAATATATGCTGTGGTTAAAAAAATAGAGCACTCTGGAATTACAAGTTCAGTTTTGGCAGAATATTTTGAAAGAATAAAATAATAAGGATCCCTTATGTTTGTAGTAAAATGTTCTATAAACTATTATCCAATATGAAAGGAGAAACATATTAAAATGAATTTTACAATTAGGGCTATTCTAGAAGTACATGTCTTTATATATCAGGGCCTAAAAGCTTAAACTCCTTGGAAAGATTTTGAAAAAGAAATATTTCAACTTGAGAGGGAATATGATAGGAAAACAAGCAAGGAAAATGTTTTTTGGTTATTTGTTGACATGTAACAAACGGCAAAGCTTAGTGGCTTAAGATCATCATTTCTTTCTTCTTTTCCCTCAGTAATGTAGATAAGGAGTTTAGGAATGGCTCCACATAGCTATCCAGGGCAACTTAGCCTGCAGTTTCCACTTCTAGAATGATTTTTTAATCCACATAGTACTCCTTGATCTCTCTCTCTCTTCACATGTTGTCTCGTTGATATGGACTGAATGCCTGTGCCCACCCAAATTCATATGTTGAAGTCCTAATCCCCCTGTTATGGTATCAGGGGGTGAGGACTTTGAGAGGTAATTAGGTCAAGAGGATAGAACTCTCATAAATGGGATTTGTGCCCTATAAAAATGAAAGGCGCCATGGGATCGCTTTCTCTGTTCTCTCAGGGGAAGACACCAACTGCAAACCAAAAAACAGGTCTTCATCAGACATCAGATCTGCTGGCATTTTGACCTTGGATTTTCCGGCCTCCAGAACTATGAGAAATACATTTCTGTTTTTTAAATCTTCCATTTTATAGAATTCTGTTTTAGAAGTCCCAGGTGACCAAGACACTCACCCCTCCCCAGGGTCTCTACAGATGAATTATGCTTCTTACAACTAGATAGCTTTAAGATGGTGGCTTTTGGAGACTGGTGTGCCAATAGACCCTGGCATAAGCTTATAGTACTGCCTTAAAAGTCCCAGCATGCCGCTTACACTGTATTCTATGAGCCAAGCAAGTCACTAAGGCCAGTCAAGTTCAATGGGAGAAGTAGCAAAAAAATTGGGGATGACTTTAACCTATTATATAGTCTGCCTTTGACCATAAATTATTTACATTCCTCCCAAACACATGTGAGGGGGGACCAAAAAAACCCAGAATTATTTTTTGGAGGGCAGGCCCTTTGCAATACAGGCTTCCCCTGCTAGGTAAAGGTTCTAAGAACACATCAACATCAGTGTACCAACTAGCATTGTTGTGAGAGGCTGTGTTTGGCTTCAGTGAATTTTTTTTGGAAATGCTTTCAGTGTGCTTACCCATTTCATGATGGGTGATTTACAAGTGCACCTGCCCACACCATGCTGAGTGTTCAGCAGTTTTTTATCAAAAATGGCATGACACCTGATCTTACTCCGAGTGACTTTTTTTTTGCTTCCCTGGATGAAGAAAACCCTCAGAAGAAAATGTTTTGCCAATGTAGAAGAGGTGAAACAAGAAATGGCAGAAGCACTAAAGGACATCAAAATTGATGAGTTTAAAAACTATTTTGAGCAGTGGAAAAAGTTCCTTGATAGGTGTATTGCATCAAACAGAGAGTACTTTGAAGGTGACTGGTGTTTAAACGCAATTTTTAATAGATAAATTCTGTGTTCTGGGGGATCCCCTCTTGTAATACAGTCTATATATCCCAAACCCATCAGATCTCATCATTTTCCAGCATTGGCTTGAGTCATAAGAACTAGGTCCAATTGTGGATAAGTTGCTCGAGTGAAGTTCCCTGATTACAACTCCTCTCAACCTGAAGACCTGCAAATTAGAGACAAATTTCCTCCCCCTCCCCCTAACACTCAACATGGTACACAGCTGGCATAGGAGAACCACAAAAGGCACTCTGGATCAAAAGGAGGGAAACAGAGTCATGTATGTAATAGTAGGTAAATAATAATTGTGAAATCCAGCTGGCACATGTGATTGGTTCCTAGATTAGAGCCCAGTCCTGCTCTCTGAGAATGATTCTTTGTGGCTGTTTGCTCTACCCTGTGGATTCTTGGCTCTGTCCACTGAGTCTTTATTCCTTCTCCATAAGAAATGGTCTCCTTTTCCAGTTTAGTAGTTTTCTTAGCCTGCTCTCTCCTCAAAGAAACTCAATGGTTCAAAAGTCTCTTTTCATTATATAATCTCTTTTCCCTGTCATTTCCAACTAATATAATATAATATAATATAATATAATATAATCTGCTGGTCAGACAATGTATCAAGGCCAGGCTAGCTTTAAGGAAGGAGAGGGAAATTGTTGTATAACGCTTGATGGTAGCGTTTGCAGTTATCATTAGATATCTCAAGAATGTGGGGCTTGGGAAATTGTGGCTGTCAATTAGGTGTTAGAGTCTTATTTCTGCTAAAGATATCTGTGTATTTATTTAATTTATATTTTTCCTCCTTAAATTCACCATTATGCTGTGTTGAAAAAATTTTAGTTTCAGGAATTTTGTAGAGTCAATCAAGGAATAGAGACTACTATAGAGATACGGAAATTTACATGTATATTCATTCATTTTGCTCTCTTATTAAACTTAAAGAAAGGAAATTAGGTCACCAAAATATTCAACTCAATTATTACATTTGTTGCTGAATATTCCTAAGCACCCAGACATTGGATATTTGCATAGCTGACTAGTGAATTTTATTGGGCATTTGGCTTTTATTGAATTTCAGATAAATATAGCACTTATGTTTAAAGAGGCTGACAGTGGATATTTGGGAATATGTGACCAAAAGAAATAGAAATTTCCACAGTCTTATATGACTCTGGCTTAATGGAGAGAAGTCCATGGAAAACTCATACTTTTGTCTCTCTTCCCACAGTCTGGATGCTGTCATTTGTACAACTCCCTGCAGATATATAGAAGAAAAAAGAATCTAGAATCCCCAATAATTAATGCCCTATGGGAAAGAAAGAAAACTCCTATTCAAAATCCCTATTCCTCATATTTCTGATGTTGTGTTGATTTTTAAAAACATCTTCCTCAAATAAAAAGGGAACAAGATTAAATTTCTTTCCCAGAGATGATGGAAAATTCAAGACATATTTCTAACTATAATCTACAGTCACCATGAACTTTGTAAAAATTTTTTTTTCTATTAGGTTTGTAGACATGTCAGGCCTTTCTGAAAAACTGATGTATTTATTTATGTGAGCATATTAAAACTTCTAAGTATGTTAGAGAAACATAAAATCAAACTTGCTTGTCAGGCCAACTTTTTTTCAAGCTTTCCAAATTTGCTTGCATTAAGTTGAATCTTAATCTTACCACAGTCTGGCTTTTGCCATTTCTCCAGCAGCCTGATAACTATTGGCATTAAAGTTTCATTCTCAGGCTTGGAGTAGTCAGACATGTTGTCCAGCACACACATAGTACTGATGACAGTAATGAGATAATGACTTGATAACATGCATATGTTCCTCACTCTTTGAGTATGAAATTGGGCAAGTATCAGTTATGACAGATTTGAAACCCTTATCCAAGTTGGGCTAAACCAAGCCAAATATCAATGGCAATTTTCTCCTACAAATCACATATTTCTCATGAAGCCGCTAACTTCTGACTTAGAAATAATCATCTCTAAAACCAATGTACTTCTGTTTATATATTCAGAGGTAACTACCTTTGCAAAAGCTGGACAGTGATCAGACAGGCAAAATAAGGAAGGCATGTTCATAAAAATATAACATTTAGGGAGAACAACCAAAAGGTTTTTATTTTAGTGGGGGGAGAAGATGGTATTTGACAAGTTATTCTGATCAACAAAATATTTTTACTACTAACGTGTGGGAAGAAAAATCTGGTCACCAACTCCAAAGAAATTCTGTACAGGGTCTGGTGTTGTCCATAAAAAATTGTTGATGTGTTTGCCTTTTCCCACCACTTTTTGTATGGAAAGAATATGTCTGGGTGATATTTCAAATTTGGAAAAATATTTAGAGTTGATCTGGTGAGTCCATGATTTTGGAAGTTTAAGATGCTTTGCTCGTTGCTCCTGGAGTTAGTTACAAAGTCAGGTCTTTTGACTCAGCCTAGCCTGTTTTTGTCTGTTCTATACTACCAAGCTGAATGCCACTATTTTTGTTATCTTTCAACCACATTTTTTATACCAGTGATTTTGAGTTTAGTTGTTCAAATAACACATCTGTGTTATGCTAGGAACCAGAAATACAAGAATGAGAAAGAAAATATTCTGTCCTCAAAGATCTTACTCTCTTGACGGAGACGAACAGTAAACTAACTGCTAAAATACAACGATGTTAGTGATAAACAGGGGTATTAAAATGATGCCCCAGGCAAAGTGGGGACCAAAGGGAGGCCCAAACTTTACCTGTACAATGTCCACTTATATACCTAATCCTAAATTGTACTCCACATTCTTTAAATAATGCACACACACACACACACACACACACACACACACACACAACACACACACACAAATGATGCTAAGGAAGTATGGAGAAGAGAAGAAAGAAATGTGCTTTGACAATAAAGAAAAATTTTAGAGAAGAGGCAATATTTGAACTAGAACTAAAACAAAGATGAGTAAAAATTTCCAGGTAAAATAAGAGAGTACACATTCCAAATGGATTGAAGACTATGGACACTGGACTGGGAGTTTGAAGAAGCACACATTCAAGTCATGTTCTCAACCCCAGCAAGGAGATGAACATGGACACAGCCTCCACTGTGGGCAAACTTGGAGAAATGTCAAAGATTTTATTGTTCTGGGAAAAGCCAGAGAGAGAGACATTGGTATGGGGTAGAGTGTTACCTTGAAAACCACCCGTAGAAATATAAAGTTGAGGGACAAGGTCAAGTGGTCAGACTAGAGATGGGAGAAATATGATTCTAAATGTAAGTGTGAAATTAAGACATGAGTGGAAAATGAACACAAGATTCAGCAATGAATAATAAAAAGAAGTTGGCGCATTGGGTGAAGGATCAGGGGGAGAGGTAAGGAATAGGACACCAGTGGATAAAATGTAAGAGTTCCATGGCAATTTTGTGAGAGCGGGAATCTTTTTTCAATCTTCAAATCACACTCAAGACAAGCAACTGGGCTATAGGTAGTTACCTAAGGAGCTGCATATTTGGAAAACCTAGAGGATATTCATGCAAAGAATACATTTTGAGAGCGTTTGGTAGCATGGGGGGAGAATGAGAATGGAGAGGCAGACAGTGATAAAGATCACAAAAGTCCTTATAATTTATGCTTAGGAGTTTGGAATTTCTCTGAAAGTATTTAGAAGACATGAAGAATTTCAAGTGGGAAGATTTTTATTTTAGAAAATTTTCTGGAAGCAGTGTCCAAGATGAATTAGGGGTGTTGTCAGTGAACTGACGCATAGGGAAATTAATTAGGAGACTGTTTTAATATATTTTTTCAATTTTGATGTTATAAAGAACACTTTTGTTTAGTTATTTAAAGAGTAATAATAATTGTATTATTTATTGGGTACAGTGTGATATTTTATATACAGTAGATATACACTGTGAAATAATTAATTCAAGCTAATTAACATATTCATTACCTCACCTGCTTATTTTTGTGTGCCTGTGTATTTAAAATTTACTTTTTTTTAGCTACTTCTAAATATACAATACATTATAAATAACTGTGGTCACCATGTTGTGTTATATACAGTGTACATTATGCAGCTATATGCTTCCTATTTAACTGAAACTTTGTACCTTTTGATCAACATCTGTACTTTCCCAAGTAGTAGTCAACCAACCTTCACCTGGGCCTCTAGTAGCCACCATTGTACTCTCTGCTTCCATAAGTTTGACTTTGAGATTTTACATATAAGTGAGAACATGCAGTATTTATATTTCTGTGCCTAGCTTATTTCACTTATGGTAATGTTCCTCCACATTCATCTAGGTTTTTCCAAATGACAGAATTTTCTTATATTTTAAGATTGAATAATATTTCACTGATATATATATCACATTTTCTTTATCCCTTCATCCACTGATGTACACTTAGGTTGCTTCCATATCTTGGTCATTGTGAACAATACTGAAATAAACATGGAAGTATGGCTGTTTCTTTGACAGATTTCATGTCCTTTGGCTATATGCCCAGAAGTGGGGTGGTTGTATCATATGGTAGTTCCATTTTTAGTTTTCATAGGAATCTTTTTGCTGTTTTCCAAATAGTTGTATTAATTTACCTTACCACCAACAGTGTACAAAAGCTCCCTTTTCTCCACATTTTAAACAACTTTTTATGTTTTGTCTTTTTTATAATAGGCATTCCAACAGGTGTGAGGTGATTCTCATTGTGGTTTTAATTTAATTTCCTTAATGGTTAGAGATGCTGAGTATTTTTTCGTATATCATTGGTCATTGTATGTCTTCTTCTGAGAAATATTTGTTCAGGTTATTTGCTCCCCCCACCTTTTTTTGAATTGGAGTCTCACTTTGTCACCCAGGCTGGAGGGCAGTGGCACATTCCTGGCCACTGCAGCCTCGACCTGCGGGGTTCCGGCGATCCTTCTACCTCAGCCTTCCAAGTAGCTGAAACTACAGGCGCGCACTACCACGCCTGACTAATTTTGATTTATTGTAGAGATGAGGTCTCGCCAAGTTGCCCAGGCAGGTCTCGAACACGCGGGCTCTGGCAATCCACTCACCTCAGCCTCCCAAAGGCGCGGGATTACAGGCTGAGCCACCGAGCCTGGCTTATTTACCTATTTTTAAATTGGGTTCTGTTCTTTCTACTGAGTTGTTTGAGTTACTTAAATATTCTGGATATTAATATCTTAACAGATATATATTTTACAAATATAGTTGACCCTTGAACAATACAGGTTCTAACTATGTGGACCTACTTATATGCCAATTTACTTCTGTCTCTGCTACTCCCGAAAAAGCAGACCAACCCTCTTTCTTCCACCTCCTCCCTAGCCTATTCAATGTGAAGACCATGAGGATGAACAAGTTTATGATGATCTACTTCCACTCTTTGAATAGGAAATCTATTTTCTCTTCCTAATGAATTTCATAATAATGTTTTCTTTTCTCTAGCTTACTTTATTGTAAGAATACAGAACATAATACATAATAAAACATATGTGTTAGTCTATTTGTATTATTAGTAAGGCTTCCAGTCAACAATAGAATATAAGTAGTTAAGTTGTGTGGGCATCAAAAGTTAAACAAATTTTCGACTGTGTTGGGGATTGGATTCCTTAACCCTTGTGTTGTTCAAGAAAAAAGTGTATTTTCTTCTAATTTATGGATATCTCTTCACTCTGTTAATTTTTTCTTTTGCCGTGCAGGAGCTTTTTAGTTTGACACAACCTCATTTGCTTATTTTTGCTTTTGTAGCCTGGGCTTTTAGTGTCATATCCAAAGAATCACTGCCCAGACTGATGTTGTGGAGCTTTTCCCCTATGTCTTTTTCTAGTAGTTTCCATAATATAGTCTCTTATGATAGTTTGTATTTCTGTGATATCAATTATAATGTCTGCTCTTTTACTTTGATTTTGTTTGCCTTATCTTTTTTTATGTGTTAATCTAGCTAAAGGTTTGCTGATTTTGTTTATTTGTTCAGAATACCAACTTTTAGTTGCATTGATATTTTCTTTCTTTCTTTCTTTCTTTCTTTCTTTCTTTCTTTCTTTCTTTCTTTCTTTCTTCTGTCTGTTTTATTTATTTCTGCTCTGATCTTTATTATTTTCTTTCTTTTAACTCTGGGCTTAGTTCCCCCACCCCCCACCCCCAGTTATTTGAGGTATAACATTAGGATGTTTCTTTGAAATCTTCCCTTTTTGGTGAAAGCACTTATTGCTTTTTTATTTTTATTTGTAAATTTTTTTTATTTTAAAGGTGTGAGGTACAATTCAGGGTTAGGTATACAAATGTTCATTATGCAGGTACCCTTGTTGATGTGACAAATAATTTTTCTTTAACAATGAATCTCACAAACATGATACTGAACAAAAAAAAGACCAAGTTTCAAAAGGATAAATACAGTATGATAATATCATACTGTATAAAAAAACCACAGCACTTATTGTTATAAACTTGCTGCATTCCATAGGTTTTGGTATGTTATATGTCCATTTTCTTTTGTAGAGACTATATTAATAATTCTGGTGCAAGGTTGTGAGGACCCAAATTAAGGTAGTGGCAATAGAGATTGTCATAAAAAGAACAACATGAAAGGTATTTAGATGCCAAGATAGACATACAAAATGATCATACGTGAGAGGTGAGAGAGGGTGGAAAACTGAGAATGATTTTCAGTGTCCAACTTGAGAGATCTATTAGTTAGACTAACTGGTGTAAAAACTTCACAATCTTACTGTGCTTAACCCAATAAAGGTTAATAATTTTCTCAGTCCAATGCACGTTGGTAGTGGTGAGTGGGGGTGTCCTTGGTTCAGACTGTCATTTAGGGAACCAAATGTCTTCCACTTAGTAGTTCTGTAATTCCATAGGGTTTCAGAGACCTCTTGTGAAGCAGAGTCATCTGGTTGACACAGAAAGGAGGGAGTCTGGAGGATTGCAAGGTGACTTTTAGAGTCAAGGCATGGGAAGTGTGTATCTCACTTCTGTCACATTCCATTGGCCAGAAGGAATGCATATGGCCACCCGTAATTGCCAAGGAACCTAGGAAAAGCGGTCTCTCCGAGTAGAAGGAGAAGAAAATGAAGTTTGCTGAAGATACAAGTACATACTGCCTTTCCAGTCATCAAGTATATTTATTACTTACTACTCCTCTCTCACATAGAAGACATTCATTCTTTTTACAAGGAGACAGCTGAAAGTCCCATCCAGCCACTCATTCTGCTCAAAGTGCAGAATCTTCAGATGATTTACAATGAGAACTGTGTCCCATTATAGTTTGGTGACTTCTGGTTTAAAGTTACACATTTTCTGGCCCCTCCCCACCCACATATAATTGTGTAATAGAGACTGAATAAGCATGAGTAAACACAAATACATACTTCCATTCAGAAAGAAACAGTGAGAAAGCACATAGTCACTGGTGCGGCAATGCTGAAATCCACTAGACCAATATTATGAAAGGCCCCCTACCTTGAAGGTATGGGAAGTCCACTGATTAGTCCTGGTTCTGCTATATGAGTGAAGCTCCCTGTCCATGACCTCTGGTTCTGCAATCTGAGATGTTCTTGCCTGTCCACATTTGAAAAAGATATTGGGAAGTTTGCCTTTCTTGAAGGAGGCATTGCTTTCATAGCCTGTTCTTGCTTGAGGTATGTTTTAAGAATCACTGAACTCTTACTTGTGTTTTAAGACCAGGTTTATCATTTCTTTGTCAGAACAACTTTTCAAAAGAGTCATAGGCTCCTGATCTTATTGTATTCAGACAGTTCCATGTGCCAATAACCACATTCAAGTTTTTTTCCGAGACTAGTTCTCAGATTTGCTTTTTTTCTTTTCAAAATCATTTTCTTATTTCCATGTTTTTCTTTCAACATATTAGAGGCTACCTGAGTACGTGCAACAGTTAACACAGGTAGGAGCTTAGGATCCTTAATCAATCCTTGCCACAAGATCGAGTCACTTTTACTGAGAAGTTTTACTTCAAGCTTTTCTCAGTTTTATCTCTGATTATTAAAGGTGTTGTAACTGTTTTTTTCTAAACTTCTTTAATCTCTTCTCTTCCATTTCTACTTGTAAGCAAGCCAATTCTTTTTTAAGCTCATTGCTTTCTTGTAATACCTTGTCTAAGCAAGCCCATGGCAGGCAACGCACAGCATTCTGATTCTTTCTGGCTGCTTCTCTGAGATCTTGGGGTTTTGTTGGCAAGTGGTCTGTCTTCTAAATTGTCATAGGCAACCATTTTATTCAATATTTTCCTGTTGTATAACATCATTTGCCATCTTTTTAGAACCTATGGCAGCTAAAAACCAATGACAGTTGTATCTTTACTGCCTGGTTTCCAGTTGCTGAGCCAATGCCCCGTGTTTTTGGTGTTTATTATCACAGTTCCTCACTTCAAGATACCAGTATAATTAGGAAAGGCAAACCTCAATGCCTCAATACAATAAATGTGTGTTTTTTCCTTTATTGTGCAACTGTCTAATATAATAATATGCTATGGGTTAGGGTTCTATTCTAAATAGTCTTTCAGAGACCTAGGATTCTTCCTTTTAGTGCCTTGCCATATCTTAGAGCCTTGGTATTTTTCAAGGATTTTGTGCTTCCTATCAGACAAAGGAAGAGATAGAGTATGAAGGATTAAGAACTGGGAGGGACAGACATAATTTTTACCTACATTCTACTGCTGGTAGAGTTAGCCACATGGCTATACCTAACTGCAAAAGCCTGGGTAATTATTATTTTTTCTTTTTTTGAGGTGAACAAATAAAAATTGTATGTATTTATGTGGTAAAACATATTTTCATACATGTATACATTGTGAAAATGCCTTAATCAAGTCATTAACACATACATTTCCTCACATACTAATGTTTTGTGGTGAGCATGCTTAAAATCTCCTCCCTTAACAACTGCTCAGTATACAATATATGATTATTGACTATGGTCACCAAATTATACAGTAGATCTCTTGAGCTTATTCTTCCTACCTAACTGGAATTTTGTATTCTTTGACCAATGTCACTCCTTCCCAGCAACAATCCCAATTTCTGGTAACCACTATTCTACTGTCTGCTTCTATGTGCTCAAATTTTTAGAATCCACATCTAAGTGTCATCATGTGGTGTTTTCTTTCTGTGCCTGGCTTCTTTCACTTAACATAAAGTCCTTCAGGTTCATCCATGTCGTCCCAAGTGGCAGAATTTCCTTCTTATAAAAAACTGAATAGTATTCCATTGTATGTATATATCACATTTTCTTTATCCATTCATCTATTGATTAAACACTTAGCTTGACTTCATATCTTTACTACTGTGAATAATGCTACAATGAATACTACAGCGCAGATCTCTCTTTGACATACTGATTTTACTTCCTTTGAATACATACCCAGAAGTGAGATGCCTAGGTCATATGGTAATTCTATTTTCAGTTTTTTTTTTTAGGAACTTCCATATGATTTTCCATAATGACTGTACTAATTTGCATTCCCACTAACAGCGTACCAAGGTTTTCTTTTCTCCACTTCCTTACCAAGACTTATTTCTTATTTGTTTTGATAACAACCATCATAATGGGTGTGAGGCAATATCTTATTGTGGTTTTAGCTTTTGTTTTTCTGATGATTATTAAGAGTGGGGCATATTTTCACATATGTGTTGGCCACTTGTATGCCTTCTTTTAAGAAATGTCTACTCAGGTCCTTTGCCTATTTTTAATAGAGTTGGGGTTTTTTTGGCATTATGTTGTTTGAGTTCCTTATATATTTTGGATATTAACCCCTGATCAGGTAAATGGTTTGCAAATATTTTCTTCTAATCTGTGTGTTGTCTTCTTACTCTGTTAATTGTTTCCTTTTCTGTGTAGAGGTTTTTAGTTTGATGTAATCTCATTTGCTTATTTTTGCTTTTGTTGCTTGTGTTTCTGGGGTAGTCTAAAAATGTCACAGGGCAGTAGTTCCTATTTATGCTCAAGAAAAAAGAAAATAGGGATTGCCACAATTGACTAGGCGGATGGCTAGGGGTATGGTACTACTTACTTTGATAAAGAAAATATATATATACTGGAAGAAGCAAGGCTTCAGTGTATATATTTAGAGAAGAAGGGGGAGTTTGGGATAGATGGTGTGATTTTTAAACCTGTTGATTTTGAGATGGTTCTGACTCATCTCATGGGCGAGTGAAAAAAAATAATTATAAACATCAAACTGGAGATCAGGTGGAAGATATTTTTAGAAATAGATTTGGTAGTAATTCATATATATGTTAATAATTTGACCACCCAACACAATTTTAGTATATCTATTGCTTCTCAACCTCAAACTCTCTCTTACTTTCAGACTATCTTTTGGTCTCATTCTTTTTTTTCCATTTTCTTTTATTTATTCTTTGTTCACACTTTTGCACTTTCTATTTTTCTACCTTCTCCTTTTTCTCCCTCTCTCCACATTCTACTAGTATTCTTTATAAAAAGTAGCTAAATCTATATTTTAACAATTATGATTTTAAACAAAAGAGCACATCAATTAAGAAGTATACTATTAAAATAAGTGCTTTAATTTTGAATGAGCAATAGTAATCTAGAAATGCCATAGACATTAATTATACCACATGTATTTATAATCAAACTGGCAAAAAAATTAAAGTAGTTGGGCAACAACTCTGGATTTCATTTTTCTAAATTTATTATGCTGATATTTTTCCAAGTTGGTGTCCAGTACAGTTAATCTCTAGAGTTTTGGGGGTTTGCTCTAACTGTAGCAGATATTTATTTCCATATTCTCTTTTCTGTCTTGTTGCAACAGAAACCTAAGAAAAAGAAAATTTTGTATTTATTTTTTTCTACTTAATAAGCAGTTATAGAAGTTACGCTCACCAGAGTTACTTTGGTCTTTGAAAATGATTTAAAGACATACCTTTTGGTTAACTGTATGTAGCAAAGGGAACTGCTGGTTCTGTGGTTCTGTGAAAGAAACAAAAAGGACAATTATTGTAGAAAAAAGACAATAATATAAGAGGGGTCACTGGTAATGCCAAGGATTTGTACCTAAAGGAGTCAAGAATATCTTGTCAACATCATAGAATCCTTACTAATAGTGAGGAAAGTAGTTTGGCTAGAAATTAGAAATAATTATATCAGTTGGAATATCACAAATTAAGTAGAAATAAATAATCCATATGTATGTTAGCTCTCTGTTTATAAAGACTCTGAAACTCTAACCCTAAAAATAGCCTGGTCTAGAAGTGTTGTAGGACAATAAGTATCTTCACATAAAAATCATTTGGGGATACTTTTTTCCTCTCCCACTTTATGTAACGTCCTTTGTGGTATTGCTTTGAAGAACTGAAGGTAAATTTCTTTCTTGGTTTGACTTCTTAGTCTAACCCAATGGACAGAAGAAGGGCTTTCTTAACTGTGCTACTTTTTTGAAGCAACACGGAAAAGAAATAAACCAAGTTCAAATTTGTGTCATTTCAAGGTGTGTTAACAGTTACTTGAGATGTTATATGTGACTCCTACTTTTAGTACTACAGATGGTTTACACATTTTTTTTAAAACATATTTTTTATTTTAAAATTGTGGTGTACAGTTAAGGGTTAGGTTTACAAATATGCATCGTTCAGGCACCCTTGTTGATAAGGGATGTCTCCCTGTCCCCAGAGAGATATTGACTACCATTTAGTCCCACCTCCCCTCCCCTCCCTACTCCCCCCATAGTTTCCCACTACTGTCAGTCCTTTTCTTTTAGTATTATGATAGATGTTCAAGGTCCACTATATGAGTGAGAACATGTGATACTCAGATCTTTGTTTCTGTGAGAGATCACTCAGTATTATAGACTCTAGTTCCATCCAGGTCGCTGTGAAATTCATGATTTTGTTCTTTTTTATGACTGTGTAGTATTCCATTGTGCATATGTACCACATTTTAAAAATCCATTCCACTTTTGATGGACAGCATGGTTGGTTCCAGGTCCTTGCTATTGTGAACTAATCTTCACACTGAGAAATATGTAGGTCTTGAATAAGCAACAATGGCAGTAAATATACTTTAACATGATTGCCCAGAGCATGAAGAAAGAAGAGGAGTGTCCTTTTACATGGGATTTTAAAGAAAAGAAAAGAAAAGAAAACACTAGCATAAATTATTAACTGAAACAGGAGTGGTAGGTAAAAGAGAAAGCTTGGACTGTCTTGGGGGAAATGTTAAAGTGAGGAACTTGGAGTTTGGAAATTAATGGCAATGAAAGAAAATAGAAAACATAAACTGGACTTGAATAAAAGCAGTTGGACTTAAGATCCTTACATAGTGATAGGGCCCTTGAAGGGGTTATACCTCAGTGAAAATGTGACCGCAAAAAAATCTCCTTGCTCAAAGCAAAAATTAAAGTTTTCTTCTTTTCACTCAGGCACTGAGGAGAATTATAAGAGCTTTTTATTATGCATTAACTCTCAAACAGGCCTGGAGTTCAGATTTATATTACTAATGTAATTCACAAACCCCACATTAATACTAAATGTCATCCCAAATTGGACAGGTAATCTGGCGTCCAACAAAAAGAAATACAAGTTTCTTTGAAGAAAAGCATCCTAGACCCAGACCTCCACAGATTTTTACAGATTAAAAATTTAAAAACAAATTAATTAATATCAAAAATGAGGAAATAAATGATGACAGCAACAATAATAAATTTATGCCCTTAAGGATTTCAGATATAGGAATTATCTGAAATATGATATAAAATAATTATATAACATGTTAAATAAATAGTGGATACAATTTTTTAAATAAGCAAGGATCAAGACTCTATAAAAAATAACAAGAATATTGTACAAAGAAGAAAATAGAGAATAAAATGTAACTGTTAAGATTATGACATATTTCCTTTTCTGGTAGTGGCTGACTAGGTAATTTTAGCAGTTCCCATTGAGAGCAAAGAAGCAACAATAATACTATCAGTGATCTTAAGACTTCTTAATGAAAACTAAGGGAAAACTAAGGAATAATGGAATGATATATTCTAAGTGCTGAAAGAAAACATATCATTTAGAATTCTATATTTAGGGAAAATATCTTGTGAAACTAAAGGTAGAATGAAGACATTTTCAAAAAACCAAAACCCGAGATAATTTTTCTCCATAACACTTGTGCAAAAGAAAATTATAAAGTATGTTCTTTAGGAAGAAGAAGAATGATAGGAGACACAGAAAGGAATGAAGAGAAGTGAAAAGATTAAACGTGGGTAAATCTAAATAAATATTCACTGGGTAAAACAACAAAAATGAGATCTTAAGAGATTATAACAATCTAGAATTAAAATACAAGATGAAAAAGCATTGAAGTCACAAAAGGGTGATGCAATTAAAGAGTTCTAAGGTCCTTGCATTATGAAAGTACTAATTTATACAGATATTAGCATAAATATCTGTATAAATTTGACTCATGTAGTCTCTAGGGCAACCAACAACTGATAGAATGGTTAAAGAATGTATAATTACAAAGTTGATAGAAGAGAAAATGAAATGTTAAGTAATAGTCAACTATCAAGGCATCTTGGGGTAGCACCAGTAGGGGATGTCAGTATACCTCTTGCCCACTAGATGACACTTGGCAGCCTGGCTTGGGGAAACCCCTTCTGCTCTACAGGCACCACTACCAGGGACCAGTGCAAGCCAGAGAAGCACCAGATAAAACAAGTAGACCAAAGTAACACTGAAAAGTCTCTGCATATTAAACTGCCATTGGAATAAGTAAAACAAGACACCCACATACTAAATCTAAATAAACAGCTTGTTAAAGTAAAAGATTGAAGTAATAACCAGAGTCTCCTAATATATTAGACAAAATGCCCATGATATAATAAAAATTACCTGTTATAGCAAGAATCAAATAAATAGAAATGATAAAAAAAGAACCAGATGAAAACTATAGAATTACAAGATACAATAACGGAAATAACAAGTAAAAACTCACTGGATTGAGATGACACAGGGTAGAATCAGTGAAGCAGAGGATAGAACAAATAATTCACCTAATCTGAATAATAGAGAGAAACTAGACTAAAACAAAACAAAAGTGTCAGGGGCAGGTGAAACAATAACAAATATTCAACATTTGTATCAATTTAATACCAGAAGGAGAGAGTGTGTCTGAAGGAGTATTTTAAGAAATAATAGCTTGCATGGAACTGCAGGTGAACAACAAATAATGGCTAAACATTTTCCAAATTTGATGAAAGATATAAACATATGCATCCAAGAAGATGAGAAAATCCCACACAGAATCTTCCTAAAGAATTCTATTCCAAGACACTTTATAATTAAACTTTTGAAAACTAAGGATAAAGATATTAAAAGCAGCCAAAGGGAAACAATGCATTACCTATAAGGTGACACCAATTTGAATGACAGCCAATTTCTCATCTAAAACTATGGAGTTCCAAAGGAAATATGTAACATTTTTCAAGCCCTGGAAGAAAAGAACTGTCAACCATGAAGTCTATATTTAATAAATCTACCTTTTAGAAATGAAAAGGAAATAAGCACATATTCAGAAGAACAAAAGCTAAGATAATTTGTTGCTAGCTGACTTACCTTTGAAGACTGGCTAAAAAGATTTCTTCAAATAAAAGGGAAATGATAAAGGAAGAAACCGCGCAGCACCGAGAAGGAAACACAAAATAAAAACTGAGATATATGTATGTGATTTAGTCTATTTTTTTCTTCATGAGTTTTATAAATCATATTTGATGATTGAATTAGAAATTCCAATGCCATCTGATGTCCAAGATAATGATATCTAAAAGTGAAGAAAGCAGAAATAACAAATAAAAACTTGTGCAACATGGTGACTATAGTTAATAATAATACAATGTGTATTTTTAAAATGCTAAGAGAGTAGATTTTAAGTGTTCTTATCACAAAAATTAAAAGTATGTGAGGCAATGCATATGTTAATTTGCTTGATTTAGTCATTCTACAATGTGTATGTATTTTAAAACATAATGTTGTATATAGTAAATATATACAATATTTTTTGTCAATTTTAAAAGATTAAATAAAATATAATGTTCAAAAAGTAAAGAAAGCAAAGGCCCAAATGAATGTCAGGTTTTCAGACTTGACACAAAATGGTAAAATGTTGGCATCAGTAGGCTATGTCGTATGTGAATTATTACAGTACCCAAAACAACCACTACAAAAACTCTGCAAGAAGATGTACTTAAAAACATCCTACACAATTCAATCTAGATATAATCCTAAAATACGTTTAACCCACAAGAAGGCAAGAAAAGAGAAAAAAAGGAACAAATATCAGAGGAAACAAGTAAGACTTAGGTAATGACATATCAATAATTACCTTAAAACGAAGCAGTCTAACTACTCAATCAACAGACAGATTTAACATCAAACATAATGGTATAATCCGGATGAATATATGGTCAAAATGTTGGTGATCAAATGTTAACATTAATAGACAATAATGGAAAATATGTTTACTGCTTAGGAGTGAAGAAAAACTATTTAATCTCAAAAATACAAGTCATACAATGAAAAAAGTAAATGGATATAATGCTGATATTAAGGCTATATTTTCTTTTTTTTCCTAAAAGGCTATATTTTCTATAATAATAAAGTGAACTGGTGACTAATTGGAAAAAAAATATATGTGATATCTAAAAATGAAAGAAGATGGCCAGGCTCGGTGGCTCAGCCTATAATCCCATCATTTTGGGAGGCCAAGGTGAGTGGATTACCTGAGCCCATGGGTTTGAGACCAACCCAGGCAACTTGGCAAGAACTCATCACTACAATAAATAAAAAAATTAGCCAGGCATGGTAGCACACACCTGTAGTTCCAGCTACTTGGAAGGCTGAGGTGGAAGGTTCACCAGAGCCCAGCAAGCCGGTGCTGGGGTGGTTGTTAGTGTGCCACTACACTCCAGGCTGGGCAATGGAGTGAGTGTCAAACAAAACAAAACAAAATAAAACAGATGTTTAAGAAATGCCTGCTAATGAGCAGGAGAAGATAAGAAATCCAATAGAAACATACTGAATAGATATGTATAGGGGTGATGCTAAAAATTATTAGTAATTATAGAGATGCTAACTAAAACAAGATAATATCATCTTTCCCAAACTACAACTGTAAATACTTTTTATTGAGTAAGTTACTTAAATTTACAGTCGATCCTTAATTAATGCAGGTGTTGGCGCACTAACCCCTTACACAGTTGAATATCTGAATATACCTTTGACTCCCCAAAATGTAACTACCAATAGCTTACTGTTGACTGGATATCTTACTGATAATATGAACAGTCAATTAACACACATTCTTCATACAGCATTACATTATGTGTTCTTATAATAAAGTAAGTGAAGAATAGAAAATGTTATTAAAATCATAAGAAAGAGAAAATATATTTACTATTTATTAAATGGAAGTGTATCATTATAAAGATTTATCCTCATGGACTTCATGTTTAGTAGGTTGGGAAGAAGGTGAAATAGGAGGGGCTGGTCTTGCTCTCTCAGGGATGGCAGAGACTAAAGAAAATCTGCATACAAGTGAAATCACACAGTTCAAACTCATATTGCTTAAGGGTCAACTGTATAATAAGGATTATTTATTTTAAAAATTCTAGAAATTGACAGAGTGAGTAAATAAAATATGATCCAGTTACATGCTGAAGTGAAATGACTGTATTAATAAATATAAAATAGACTTCAGAGAAAAGAAAATTACCAGAGAAAAAGAGAGATATTAAATAATGATAACAGGACCTATCTACCAGAAAGATATAATGAATTTAAATTTACATGTGAAGAATTCTGGCAAGACGGCAATGGAACAGGTCGGACTGTGAGAGTCTCTGCAAAAGCGAATGTCCATAAAGATTCTCTGCATGAGTGGCTGTGTGCTGGTGGGTGAGTGAAAGTTTGTCTGAGGGAGACTCTGGTTCATGGACCCAGGGCTCTCTTCTGGAGGTGACTGCAACCCCCTATCACCCTGAGGTTGGAGCCCCCAGTGCGTAGGATCATCTGCTGTTCTCAGGGCTCTCCTGAGAAGAAGCAGCAGAAAGCAGATGATCCTCACCCCCTGGTGCAGAGCCCACACCATCATTTGTAACAGCAGAGTGGCATGATCCCCAGGATCTGTGGAGAGGGCAGGGGAAAGCTGGAATGGATCCTCACCACCAGTAAAGGAACACCCACCGGTGCCATTTTCTCTGTCCTAGGACCAGGCAGATACCTGTATTGCCCCACCCAGTTACATCCAGTCTCCAATCTGGGACCTAGAGGTTATTTCCTTATCAAACATAGAGAGACAGTGTGCCCCTCTCCCACACTGGAACAGGCAAGGACACATCAAATCTAAGTGGGAGACTTCACGGCAGTTGCAGCAAGTTGAGTGAGTCCAGATCTGATCCATCCTCCTCCCACAGTAGTTTGTGGGGCATCTGTACCATGCTGAGAACAACCCTATCAGCCTGCACTGAGAGTACAGGGGAGAAGCTGGAGACCAAGCTGAAAGAAAGAGCTACAAGAATGACCTCAGAGCCAGGCTCGGTGGCTCAGCCTGTAATCCCGTGCCTTGGGAGGCTGAGGTGAGTGGATTGCCTGAGCCTGCGGGTTGAGACCCGCCTGGGCAACTTGGCAAGACCTCATCTCTATAATAAATCAAAAAAATCAGCAGGGCGTGGTAGCGTGCGCCTGTAGTTCCAGCTACTTGGAAGGCTGAGGTGGAAGGATCACTGGAGCCCAGCAGGTCAAGGCTGCAGTGGCTGGGAGCGGCCACTGCACTCCAATCTGGGCAACAGAGTGAGACTCCAACTCAAAAAAAAAAAAAAAAAAAAAAGAATGACCTCAGAGTGAGTTTTGCTTTTTTCTTTGTTTTTTGCTTTAGTTTTTTTCTCTTCTCTCTTTTTTCTGTTTTTGATTACATTTTCATACTTGCTTTGTTACTGTTGTTTTCATCTTTTTTTAGACTTCCTATTTGTGTATGGGTATTTTTGAGGGAGAGTATATCAATAGGGGGGTATTTGTCAGTTTGTATGTTTGTCTGTATGTTTTTGTTTTTTATCTTTTCTGTCTTTGTGTCTCTTTTCATTTATTAGTAGGTTCGCCTGTTTTCCCTCTTCTTCTCTCTTGCCACCTTCCTAACATCCTCCTTCTTCCTTTCTCCATTCTTTTCCTTTTTCTTATCTCATTTTGCTTTCACAGGACAAACCTATACCCCCACTGCATAAACAGATTGTAAGATAGTGGGAAGTGGGTTCCAGGGGGCCCACACACTGGTCAGCAGATACGGGCATCTACAGATAGTTTCTGAATCACAGTTCCCCCTCAATTATAACTCAAAATTGCAAAAAGTACAGCCCCCTACCCACAGTCCAGCTTCAGAATTGAACAAAGTCAGAGGATCTACATAAGAAAGAAAAGGAGATTGAGCAAACCCTCATCAACAGAATTAAAGAAGAGGTTAAATAAAGGGGGAGGAAAATCTACACAAATGAAGAAAATCCAAAGAAAGTATATGGGTCTCACAAAGACCCTGGGAGGTCAACCACTAAGAAACAGACTTCAGAAGGCAAACAATGAAGATCCCCCAGAATGACCAGATTCAAACCACAAACCTGGAGATCAAGATATTAATAGAGAGAATAAATAGTAATGAGGAGAGACAAGAGGAAAGAATGAAGGAGTTGATAACTGAGATAACAGCAATAAATAATACAGTGAATGAAATAAATAACAAACTGATAAGCATGGACAACAGAATTAACCAAACAGAAGAAAGAATCTCAGAGCTTAAGGATCAAATTATTGAACTAACCCAAAGTGTTAAAATCATAGAAAAGAAGCTTAAAAAGACATAATAAAACCTCCAAGAGATAAGTGATTATTTCAAGAGGCAAAACCTAAGATTAATTGGAATCCCTGAGACAGATAGAGAGACAGAGACCACCCAGGAATAAACATCCCATGAAATAATCCAAGAAAACTTCCCTCATCTCATCAGTGATGCAACCATTCAAACACAAGAGATCCAGAGAACTCCTGAAAGACAACAAATGAGGAGACCAAGTCCTGGACACATAGTAAACCACCTACACAAAGTAGATATAAAAGAAAAAGTCCTAAAGGAAGCAAGAGAAAAATGTCAGACTACCTACTGGGGAAGACCAATTAGAATAGCAGCAGACTTATTTCCAGAAACGCTTCAGAGCAGCAGACTTATTTCCAGAAACACTTCAGGCTAGGAGAGCTTGGAACCCAATCTTCAAAGTTCTCAAAGATAAACAATTTCAACCAAGAATTACATACTCAGCTAAACTAACCTTCATCAGTGATGGAGAATTAAAATCCTTCCCAGACATTCAATCCCTAAGAGTTTATGCTGCCTCCAGACCAGCTCTACAAGAAACACTTGAGAAAGTATTAAACACAAAAGAAAGGAAAAAAGAATGACAACCCCTTTCACAAGAATGCAGGAAAAAGATGGAAAACAAATATGAATCAACCCCCAAAATTAAAAAACAACAAACAAATAAACAAACAGCAGCAACAACAAACACTCTAAGAACCTCATGACAGAACTAAACTTTCACATTTCAATAATTGACATGAATGTGAATGGACTAAACGTACCACTGAAAAGACATAGAATGACAAAATGGATAAAATATCATGAGGCAATAATACATTGTTTCCAAGAGACTCATCTCTTCAGAAAGGACACTCACAGACTCAAAGTAAGAGGATGGAAAACAAAATTTCCAAAAAACTGAACACAAAAGAAAGCAGGAATCATGATCTTAATATCAGAGAAAATACCCTTTAGGCTATCAAAATTTTAAAAGATACGGAAGGTCACTGCATAATGAAAAAGGTTCAATCCAGCAACAAGAAATATCCATCCTAAACATATATTCACCCAACATATGAGCACCAACTTTCATAAAGCAGCTTCTGGGGATACTTAAAAAAGATATTGGCTCTAAAACTATCATAGCTGGAGACTTACATTTCCCCACTCACAACCCTAGACAGATCATCAAGACAAAAAAATCAACAAGGAGATCCAGAACCTCAACATGATGCTTGACCAGATGAACTTAATTGATACCTACAGAACACTCCACCTGACAACCATGGAATATACATTCTACTCATCACCACATGGAACATACTCTAAGTTGACCACATCCTCAGTCATAAATCAAGCATAAACAAATTTCATAAGATTGAAATACTGCTATGCACCTTCTCAGACCTCAGTGGAATAGAAATAGATATCAACATCAACAAAGTTCCCCAAAACTCACAAAGATATGGATACTAAATAGGATGATGCTAAACAACTCTTAGATCAATATGGAACTCAAAACAGAGATTAAAAGATACCTGGAAACAAATGAAAATGAAGAACATCTTACCAAAACCTCTGGGATGTCATGAAAGTGGTACTAAGAGGGGAATTCATAACTCCACAAACACATATGAAGAAAATGGAAAGATCACAAGTTAAAGTCTAACAAGTTGCCTAAGGAAGCTGGAAAAACAAGACCACCAAAACCCTAACTTCAGCAGAAGAATCCAAATCACCAAAATAAAAGTCCAAATTTGGGACATAGAAGACAAAAAGATAATACAAAAAAATCAACAAAACAAAAAGCTGGTTCTTTGAGAGGATAAACAAGATTGATGGAACCCTAGCTAGACTGACCAAGAAAAAGAGAGAAAAAGCCCAAATAAATACAATCAGAAATGCAAAAGATCAAGTAACAAATGACCCTGAAAAAATACAAAAGATTATCAGAGACTACAATGTACACTTGTATGGAAACAATCTTGAAAAACTAAAGGAAATGGAGGACTCTCTGACATCACACAACCTCCCCACGTTGAAACAAGAAGAAATCAAGACCCTAAATAGACCAGTAACAACCCAGGAAATTGATTATATCATAAGAAAACTACCTACAAGAAGAAATCTCAGGCCAGATGACTTTCCAGCAAAACTCTACAAAACATACAAGGAGGAACTGATACCAATCCTGTTGAAAGTATTCTAGTCAATTGAAAAAGATAGAGCTCTCCCCTATCATTTAATGAAATTAACATCACATTGATACCCAAACCAGGTAAAAACCCAACAAAGAAAGAGAACTACAGGCCAATATTCTTGATGAATATAGATGCCAAAATTCTCAACAGGATCCTAGCAAACCAGATCTAACAACACATCTCAAAAATCATCCACCATGACCAAGCAGGCTTCATCCCTGGGATACAGGACTGGTTCAACATCTGTAAGACCATAAATGTAGATACAACAGATGTAAAGACAATCAGCAGATGTAAAGACAAAAAACACATGATTATATCTTTAGATACAGAAAAAGCTTTTGATAAAATCCAGTACCGCTTCTTGATAAAAACCCTCAAACAACTAGGCATAGATAGAATAAACCTCAAAATAGTAAGTATGATCATGAGAAACCCACAGCCAGTATACTGCTAAACATACAGAGATTGGAACTATTTCCCCTGAAAACTGGAACAAGACAAGGATGCCTACTCTCACCCCTATTTTTCAACCTAGCTTTGGAAGTCCTAGCTAGAACAATCAGACAAGAGAAGGAGATCGGGGTATCCAAATAGGAAAAGATGAATCAAGTTATCCCTCTTTGCAGACAACATGATTCTGTACCTTGAAAACCCAAGAAATCTGTCAAAAACCTCCTTGAACTGAAAAAGGACTTTGGCAAAGACTCAGGGCATAAAATAAATTTGTAAAAGACAAATGCATTTCTATATACCAACAATAAATATGCAGAAACCAAAATAAAAAGTTCAATTCCATTCACAATAGCCACAAAAAAATGAAATGCCTCGGCATCTTCCTAACCAGAGAAGTCAAAAACCTTTACAATGAAAAGTACAAAACACAACTCAAAGAAATCAAAGATGACACAACAAACAGAAAAATATTCTATGCTCATGGATTGGAAGAACCAACATTGTTAAGATGTCCATCCTACCCAAGGCAATCTACAGATTTAATGCAATACCCATTAAATCACCAGTAGCATTCTTCTCAGACCTGGAAACAATACAAGAATTCATATGGAAATATAAACAACTATGAATAACCAAAACAATCCTCAGCAAAACAAAAACAAAAACAAAACAAAACAAAACGCGGGAGGTATCACACTCCCAGACACTAAAATTTATTATAAAGCTACAGTAATCAAAACAGCTTGGTATTGGTACAAGAACAGGAATACAGAACAATGGAACAGGATAGAGATTCTGGAAGCAAAACTTCAATTTCTCAACCAATTCATCTGCTACAAAGCCTCTACCATCAACCACTGGGGAGAGGAGAACTTATTCTGTAAACGATGCTGGAGAAACTGACTGACTACATGCAGAAGATTAAAACAAGACTCCTACCTATCACCATACATAAAAAGCAACTCTAAATGGATCAATGACCTAAATGTAAAACCTCAATCTATAAGAACCTTAGAAAATGCAGGAGACACCCTTATGGAAATTGGAACTGGCAACCAATTTCTGATCAAAACACCAAATTCCCATGCCGTAAGAGATAAGATAGACAAGTGGGTCCTCATCAAACTGACAAGCTTCTGCAAAGCCAAAGAAACTACCAAGAGAACAGGGAGAGAGCCCTCAGACTAGGAACAAATATTTGCCAACTTTATGTCTGAGAAAGTCCTAACATCTAGGATCTACAAGGAATTGAAACTTGCTAAAAAGATTTTTTAAAAACAGCACCTTTACAAAGTGCAAAAGATATGAAAAGACATTTCTCAAAAGAAGTCATGCAAGCAGCCAAGAGATATATGAAAAAATGCTCAGCCTCACTAGTCATGAAAGAAATGCAAATTAAAACCACACTGATATACTACCCAACTCCAGTCAGGATGGCCATCATCAATAACTCAAAAAGCAGCCGATACTGAAGAGTATGTGGAGAAATGGGAGCACTTCTACACTGTCGGTGGGAGTGTAAACTAATACAACCTCTATGGAAAACAGTTTGGTGATTCCTGAAAGATCTAAACATTGACTTCCATACGACTCCACCATCCCCCTCCTGGGAATATACCCAGATGAACTCTAATCATTCTATGAGAGAGATCCCTGCACATGCATGTTTATTGCAGTATTGTTCACAATAGCAAAAACCTGAAACCAACCATGCTGCCCATCAAAAGAGGACTGGATAAAAAAATGTGGTACATATACATGATGGGATATTGCACAGCCATAAAGAAGGACAAAATTATGAACTTCACAGCAACCTGGATGGACTTAGAGTCTATAATACTGAGTGATCTATCACAGAGACAAATAACCGAGTATCACATTTTTATTCATAAGCTGTCCTTGAATAGTTATTGTAATACTATGAGAAAAGGATTGGCAGTAGTAGGAAACTGCCAAGGGAGGGAGGGGGGCACACCTCATCAACAGGGGTACCTGCATAATGAACATTTGTATACCTAACCCTAAATTGTACTCCATATCTTTAAAATAATAAATTTAAAAAGGGGAAATATGTGCACGCATGAAGCACCAAAAGCTCAAAATATATAAAGAGAAACTGAACAATACAATTAACCAACAAGATCTATTTGAACACCCTAACCAACAATAGTAAAATATACATTTCTTTCAAATGCCCATGGTGCATTACCCAGATAGACCATATCTTGAACCATAAAACAGATGTCAACAAATATAAAAAAGTGAAAATTATATAGAATGTGTTCTATGATTATTGTGGAGTTAAACTAGAAATCAATAATAGAAAAACAACAGGAAAAGTCATGAAACACTTGGAAACAGACAATACACTTCTCAAAAATCTATGGGTCAAAGAGAAAGTCTCGAAGGAAATTTTTAAAAACCCATGGAATTGGATGCAAATGAAATAAAACATCAATATTGTAGGTAGCAGCTAAAGCAGTGCTGTGAAATAAATGTATTATGCTAAATGTATATGCTATAAGTGATTAAAAAAACTCAAATCCAGAACCTAAGTTCCTATCTCAATAAATGATTTAAAAAACTGAAATCGTAAACTAAGTTCCTATCTCAATAAAGTAGGAAAAGAGCAAAATAAATGCAAAGAAAAAGAGAAAAAATAAAGATAATAGGATACATACATCAAAAATAGAAAAATAATAGAAAAAATTAATAAGATTCTGGATTAAAACATTAATAAAATTTATAAAATTTTTAAAAAGCTGTCATAACCAAAAGGAGAGAAAACATAGATATCTCATATCAGAAATGAAGTAGAGGCTATCATTACAAATTCTGCAGTGATTAAAAAGATAATAAGGGAATACTAGAAACTTCACTCTCAAAAGTTCAACACGTTAGAAGAAATGTACCAATAAAATCTCATAAACCACAAACTATCAAAACCCAGCCATACTTAAGTAGATAATCTGAACATTCCTATAACCCTTAAACAAACTGAATTTATCTATTTATTTATTTATTTTTATAAATCAGGATTTATTGAGAGACAGAAAAGCTCCCAAAGTGGGTGAGGACTCGAGAGAATTGCCTGTAAACTGAATTTATAATCAAGAAGTTTCTACAAAAGAATCCCTAGACCTAGATAATCTCACTAAATAAATTATCAAACCTTAAAGAGGAATTAACACCAATTTTACACAAACTCTTCCAGAAAATAGAAAAGGCAGGAACACTTCCTTACTCATTTTATGCAGTTGGTATCATTTTGATGCCAGAATCAGACGAAGATAGTACAAAAAAATATACTACAGACCAATATCTTTCATCAATTAAGATACAAATATACTTAACAAAATCATTAGCAAATTAAATTCATTAATGTATAAAAAAAATTTTACATTGTGACCAAGTGGGATTTATTTCATGTATGCCAGGCTGGCTCAAAATTCAAAGTCAATCAGTACAATCCACCATATCAGCAAGATAAGAAGGAAAATCATGTAATTATATTAATTGATAGAGAAAAAGCATTTGACAAAATTCAACAGTCAGGATACAACTGTTTATAAGTTAAGAACAGAAGGGGTACCACTTCAACTTGAAAAAATAGTCTTTACAAAAAAGCTTTCAACTGATGATTCTTAATGCTGAAAGATTGAATGCTTTCTTCCTTAGACTAAAATAAGACAAGTATGTATGTTCTTACCATTCTTATTCATGATAGGACTGTAGCTAGTCAAGAAAAGAATAAAGACATGCAGATGGAAAAGAAAAAAAATCCTGTCTTTATAGATGGCATGATTGTCTTTATAGGAAATGCCACCAAATTTATAAGTACTCCTAGAACTAGTAAGTGAGTTCAGCAAGGTCTCATGGTACAAGATCAACACACACAAATCAATTTTCTTTTTATGTACTCTCAATGAACATGAAGAAACAGGAATTTAAAACACAATGCCCTTTATAATCATTCTAAATGAAATACTTAGGTATTCACTCAATGAATCAAGTAATACAGTATATGCTGGAAATTTTAAAATTCTGATGAAGGAACTCAAGAAAGGTCTAAATAAATGAGGAATTCTATCTTATCTGTTCATTGGAAGACTCAACATAGTAAGGATGTCAGTTACCCTCATATCTGCCTATAGGTTCTGAGTGGTTCCTACCACTACCCCATTGAAAGTTTTGTGTAGACAGAAACAATCTTATAATAACATTTATATGGGAAGAAACAGACCCTAGAATAGCTAAAGCAACCTTTGAAAATATAAAACACTGGGGGAAATTATTCTATCCAATATTAAGTCTTATTTTATGGCTACAGTAGTCAAGGGAGTGTGATATTGGTAGAGCAATAGAAACACAAATTAAAGGAGCAGAATAGAAAATCCAGGACTAGAGTCCCACAGATATGCTAAATGAGTTTTTGACAAGGATGAAAAAGATCAAGCCATAATTGCCTTTTCATTTTTAAAATGTCATAATTTTAGAAATGAAGGACATATTTGCGGTTGCAAGGAATTAAGAATGGGTGTGAGAGAAACATGGAAAACATGAAAGATTTTTGTGATGTTTGAACAGTTCAATATTTTGATTGTGATAGTGAGTATATGAAACTACACCAGTGATAAAATTATATAGATTTTAATAATTAGATAATTGCTGGGCTTGGTGACTCAGCCTGTAATTCCGCGCCTTTGGGAGGCTGAGGTGAGTGGATTGCCTGAGCGCCCGGGTTCGAGACCCGCCTGGGCAGCGAGACCTCATCTCTACAATAAATAAAAAAAAAAAAATCAGCCGGGCGTGATAGCGCATGCCTGTAATTCCAGCAACACGGAAGGCTGAGGCGGAAGGATCGCCGAAGCCCAGCAGGTGGAGGCTGCGGTGGCCGGGAGCGGCCACTGCACTCCAGTCTGGGTGACCAAGTGAGACTCCAACTCAAAAAAAAAAAAAAAAAAAACCAGAACAAATAATTAGATAATTATTTAATAATTGTAATAGAATTATAATACACACAGACACAAATGAGCACAAGTAAAATGGGGGACATCTGAATAAGATCAGTGGATTGTATCAATGTCTACATTCTGGTTGTGATGTTACTTTACAACTTAGAAATATGTTATCTTGAGAGTTTGTTTGGAGATACTAGCAGGGAGGCACAGCTACTCATATACCCTAGATGGAAGAATGGTCCTCCTTCAGCCAGGATGGTCGTTCTCTTTGACTGAGTGCACAGCTTCAAGAGGAATGCACATGGTGCTTTGAAGGAGGAAGGAGACATTTACCTAGCCAGTCAGATTAGCCATATCAACCCCGGTAACCAATGGGGTGACAGATATCAAAGTCCTATCGCCCTCACATACAATATGTTATCTTTAAAGAACACTGGGCAAAATGTAGATAGGATCTCTCCATATTATTTCTTATGATTATTACAACTGCATATAAATGTATGATTATCTTAATACATATCTGAATTTATTTTTTAAAAAAAACCAAAACAACCCCCAAGGGAAAGAATAGAAAGAAAAAAGAGCCGGGCTCGGTGGCTTAGCCTGTAATCCCGCACCTTTGGGAGGCTGAGGTGAGTGGATTGCCTGAGACCCGCGTGGGCAGGCGAGACCTCATCTCTACAATAAATCAAAAAAAAAAATCAGCCGGGCATGGTAGCGCATGCTTGTAATTCTGGCTACTTGGAAGGCTGAGGTGGAAGGATCGCGGAGCCCAGCAGGTCAAGGCTGCGGTGGCCGGGAGCGGCCACTGCACTCCAGTCTGGGTGACAGAGTGAGACTCCAACTCAAAAAAAAAAAAAAAAAAAAAAAGAACAGAGAAATACAGGGCTAATAAAAACTCTAATAATTACATTTAGACTACACATCAACTACAATACTGATTATGTTAAATATAAATAGACAAAATACTTCAATAAAAAGAAAAAGATTGTCATATTGGATTAAAAAATCTGCAGCTTAAAGGAAACACAAATTAATGTATGAATACAGAAAGTTTGAAAGCAAAAATAAAGAATATGGGCGCGGTGGCTCAAGCCTGTAATCCCAGCACTTTGGGAGGCCAAGGCAAGAGGACTGCCTGAGCTCAGGAGTTCAAGACAAGCCTGGGCAACTCAGTGAGACCTTGTCCCTACAACAAATAAAAAAAAAAAGCTGGGATTGGTAGCGCGCACCTGTAGTTCCAGCTACTTGAAAGGCTGAGGTGGAAGGATTGCTGAGCCCAACAGGTTGAGGCTGTGGTGGCCATGAGTGTGCAACTGCACTTCAGCCTAAGCAACAGAGTGAGACTCCGATTCAAAAAAAAAAAAAAAAAAGAGTAACATGTGAAAAGCTAGTACAAAGGAGGACCCCTAAAAAACTAGAATTATCTTTTTGGAGGGCGGGCCCCTTGTAGTATACTTGGAATTTGTTCCTCCAGCTCAAATGGTCAACCAAAGTTTTTTTTTTAATTTTTAATTTTAAAGATGTGAGGTATAATTCAGAGCTAGGTATACAAATGTTCATTGTGCAGGTACCCTTGTTGATGAGGTGTGCCCCTCCTCCCCTGGCAGTTTCCCACTACTGACAATCCCACCCCTTCCCTCCCCTGGCAGTTTCCCTACCAATCCCTTTCTTACAGCATTATGATAATTGTTCAAGATTCGCTTATGATTGAGAACACATGATACTCAGTTCTTTGTTTCTGTGATAGAACTCTCAGTATGATAGACTCCAAGTCTATTCAAGTTGCTGCGAAAGTCATAATTTTGTCCTTCCTTGTGGCTGCATAATATTCCATTGTGTATTTGTACCACCTTTTTAAAAAATCCAGTTCTCTTTCAGTGAGCAGCACGGTTGGTTCCACATTTTTGCTATTGTGATTAATGCTGCAATAAACATATGTGTGCAGTTATCTTTTTCATAGAGTGATTTGAGTTTCTCAGGTATATTCCCAGTAGGGGGATTGTGGGGTCACATGGAAGGTCAATTTTTAGCTTTTAGGAATCTCCAAACTGTTTTCCACAGAGATTATACCAGTTTACACTCCCATCAACAGGGTAGAAGTGTTCCCCTTTCCCTTGCATCCTCTCCAGCATCTGTTGTTTTTTGAGTTATTGATAATGGCCACCCTGACTGGAGTTAGGTGATATCTCAGTGTGGTTTTAATTTGCATTTCTTTGTTGACTAGTGAGGCTGAGCATTTTCTCATGTATCTGCTGGCTGCTCATATGTCTTCTTTTGAGAAGTGTCTATTCATATCTTTTGCCCACTTTGTAATGGGGCTGTTTGCTTTTTTCTTTTTGGCACATTTGAATTTCTTGTACATCCTAGGTGTTAGGCTTGTATTTTCTAAGCTTCTTATAGTTTGAGGTTTTACCTTTAGGTCATTGATCCACTAAGAGTTGATTTTTGTGTATGATGATAGGTAGGGGTCTTGTTTTAATCTTCTGCATGTGGTCAGCCAGTTTTCCCAGCATCATTTACTGAATAGGTTCTCTTCTTCCCAGTGGTTGCTGGTGGAGGTTTTGTCAAAGATGAGTTCAACCAAAGTTTTTATCTGGAAGTTTTGAGAAGCTTGTGTCATGATTTGTGGAAGAAAATTTCAGAGTTGTGGCAAACAGTTGACTAGTTTTTACACCATGACAATTCACCTGCCCATACTACACTGAGTGTTCAGCAGTTTTTGGGAAACAAATGGCATGACTCCTATGTCTCACCTTCCCTACTTACCAGATCCAGTCTTTTTTTTGGTTTCCCCAGATAAAAAAAAAGTCCTCAAAGAGAAAGTTTTGCCAATGTGGAAGAGGTGAAACAAAAAAACGGCAGAAGCACTAAAAGACATCAAAATTGATGAATTCAAAAACTGTCTTAAGCAGTGGAAAAAGCATCTCAATAGTGTACTACATCAGATGAAGAGTACTTTGAGGGAGACTGAAGTTTATACATATAAGAATAAATACATATTTTTTAATAAAAAATTATGGATTTTTGAGAGTCCCCTCCTCATATAATTATATTATTATTATGTACTACAGATTTTAGGCAGAAAGCATTCTGAGTGCTAAGGAAAGCTATTTTATAAAGTTTATCAGGAAGTTATAAAATTCCATATTAACATTAATTTGTAGACATTAGCAAACTTTCAAATTTATTGGGAGATTCACGACCAGAAATAATGAAGACTATTGAGGAGAAGAACAAAGTAGGAAGATGTACTTTATTAAGACTATAATAATTAAGATTTTGACTTTAGCATAATTATACATAAATAGGTGAATGGGATAGATAGAGAGTTCAGAAACACAACCAAACATTTGTAGATAGCTTGACTTATCAAAGCAGCATTCAAGAGAATTAGGAAAAGATGGATTTTTTAATAAATGATACTGTCTATTAATAGTCATATAAAAAAATTTGATAACTACCTCATAGCATATAAATGTATCAGTTCTAATGAATTGCAAACCTAAATGTGACATATAAAACATACAACTTTTAGAAGGTAATAAGGAAAAAATATCTTTATAATCTTTAGAAAGGAATTGGTTTGCAAACAGAACAACAACAACAAAAAACATACTAACCAAAGGGAAGAAAATTTGATAAATTAGACTATATACAAGTAAAAAATTCTGTTTATCAAAAAACAATTAGAAGAGTTAAGTGGCAAGACCCTAGAATGGGAGAAAATTTTGCAGTATATATGCCTAACCAGTTATCTATATTGAGAGTATAGAAAGGATTTCTGCTAATTGAGGCAGTCCAATACAAAGTAACATTACTACAAGAAAGAATAAATAGCTCAGTGAAAGAAGTGGAAGTGTTAGAAAGTGAACCATTTAGGTCACTTTAGAAAACTGTTACATAATGACCAAGAACTATAGAGCGGTGGAAAGTGGGGGAACTCTTCAATAAACTGCTGGGACTATTGGTTACCCACATGGAACAACATTTTATTTCATACTATACTAAAAACTTATTCCAGACGTTTTACATATATTAATGTAAAAACATTAAAATTTTTAGAAGGGAATATGAGAGTAATTTTATGATCTCATGAAGGAAAATATTTCTTTTTTATTTGGAAATATAGTTTATTTAAAAACTAAATTAGAGAGAGAGAGAGGGAAAGAGAGAGAGAGAGAGAGGAGAGAGAAAAAGGAGATTCACCTCCTCCCCAAGGTAGGGGAGGGGGCCAAGACTAGGAATATGGTGACCATGGCTCAGGAAACAACATAGTCAGACCATGATTTAGCAAAGCAATGGCCGGAAAATATTTCTTAAACAAGACACAGAAAGAAAAAACCATCAAGGAAAAAAAAAATCAATAATCGACCTCTTTAAATTAAGAATACCTGCCCATCAAAGGACATCATTAAGAAGTGACAAGGCACTATAGTCTGGAAAAACAGTATAAAGCCAACAAAAGATTTGGTCTTGGAGAAGATAACCACCCATATCTTAATAAGAGAAAAACAAATCCAATGGAAAATGTGGGCAAAAAGCCAAATTATATTTATCTTACCAGAAGAAACACAAAAGACCATAAAAATACAAATATATATGCCTAGCCTAATTGATAATATAAAATGTGAAATTAAGGCCACCTTAAAGAAAGATTTCCTATCCACTAGATTGGCATACACTAAAATATTGGACAATATTAAGTGTTTGTTAAGAAATCACTTATAAGCAACTGACTGAAGTATAAGATTGAAGCACAAATTGGCACAACCATTTTGGAAAGCAATTTGGTTTTGTCTTGTAAAATTGAGTATCAACGTATGTCTTGGGAATTGAGCTCCTATGAAATACTCTCAGAACACTTGCACATGTTCACTGCATATAGCAGCATTAATTGTAGCAGTAATAAGTGGGAAACAACACAAATTACTACTTTGAGATTGGATAAAATGAGATAGAATGGAATAATTTATAGCAGTGGAGAGTAGCGAACCATAGTTACCAAGGGGTCAACATGAATTAATTTCAAAAACATAATGTTGGGCAAAAATTAAAAAAAGAAAGGAAAATTATAGAAGTGATGAGGTGAATATAAAAGGCAAGCACACTCAGGACTTCAGAAGTTTGGTGTTGCTTGATTTCTTAAGCTTAGCAGTAGGTAGTTCGTGTTCATTTTATTATTGTTTACATGTATAAGTTATATATTGTACACGTTTGTATTGTCTTATACCTAAAAATTGAACAAAAGAAGTCATCAGTAGTTCCAGGTCTGAGATGTGTAATTAGGTAAAAGGTTAAACGGGGTCACTTGCCTTCACCTCATTTCATCCTCAATTTCTTCTGCAATTTGTTTATTATAACATGATATGAAGAAGAACCAATGTGTGATATTCCCTTATGTTGATCTAATGATATTTATGTTGCAAGAACATATAAAAGGCACTTTCTTGGATGTTGTAGATCAAGATTTGCCCTTGGCAAAATGGTTGAAGATGATGAATGGGCTGGGGCCACCATTCATTGCTTCTCCCACTTAACCAACAGATAATGTTAATCACTCAGAGAAATTAACTCAAATCTCTCAGAAGGTGTTTTAGTCAGCTTGGGCTGCTATAACAAAATACTGTAGACAGAATGGCTTAAACATCAGACTTTTATATCTCACAGTTCTGGAGGCTAGAAAGTATGAGATTAAGTTGCCAGCAGATTTGGTTTTTGGTAAGGGTTGTCTTTCAGGTTTACTGACAGCCACCTTATCAGATGATGAAGAGAGAAACTGTTTCTCTTCTCTTTTTATCAGGACACTAATTCCATCATTGGGGCTTCACCCTCATAACCTCATCTAAATCGTACTGCCTTCCAAAGTTCCCACCTCCAAATACCATCACATCGAGAATTAAGACTTCAATATATACATTTTGGGAGGACAAAAATATTCAGTCCATAACAGAGGAATTGGACATAGTCACAAATTCTTTCTCTAAATACTGCTGGTAGCCACTAACCAACTACCCAAAGATAATTCTCAAGACGAAACCCTTTTGCATTCATTATACTTTTTACACAGTCTAAGGCTAATTGCTATACTGGACCACATACATGTGAAGAGAGTAGTTTTGTTTTAATTATTCTATGTTCAGAACTAGAACAAATGAAGTTACAAAAAGGCAAAATCTTGGGGAAAAAATGCAAACAAATCTTTCACTTTTTACATTTTCTGACATAAAATTTATATATGGTGAAATGTACAAATATTAAGTAGCTACTTTGATGTGTTTTGATAAATACATAAATGCATGTGTCTCTCACAGTCTATCAAGTTACAGACTACAGACTTTTCCATCACGAGAGCTCCTTTGTGACACTTCCTGGTTAATTTCCCTTCCACAGAAAGTATAGTTTTACCTGTAGAACTTTCTAGATAGAGTCATATAGAACGTTCAGTAGTAGCCTCTTGTCTCCAGTTTTGCTCTCTATGGTTTCAGTTATCCATGGTCCACTGTGGTCCAAAATTATTAAATGGAAAATTCCAGAAATCAACAATTCATAAATTTTACATTGCAGTTAATTCTGAGTAGCACGAAGAGATCTTGTTAATCCTCCTTTTGTCCAGCTGTATGTGCTCCCCACCCAAGAGTCGCTTAGTAGCCTGTTCTGTGATCAGATCGTAGGGTGTGGTATGGCAGTGCTTGTGTTCAAGTCATCCTTATTTGACATAACAATGGCTTCAAAGTCTGAGACTAGTGATGTTGACAATTCTGATTTGCCAAAGAAAAGCTTCCTTTAAGCGAAAAGGTGGAAGTGCTGGACTTCGTAAATAAATAAAGAAAAACTGTATGCCAAAGTTGCTAAGACCTACAGTTAGAATGAAACTTCTATCTGTGATTTGTGAAGAAGAAAAAGAAATGTGTGCCAGCTTTGCTGTTGCACTTCAAATTACAAAAGTTACAGCCATGGTGTGTGTAAGTGCACAGTTAAGATGAGAAAGGATTAAAATTGAGAGTGGAAGACATGAAGAGAAATGTGTTTCTGTTGATGGCAATCAGGTTTGCTACTATCCGATGTTTTGGTCTTGGATTATTTTACCCCCCTGAGAATAAGTGGGTACAATTGTGTCTGGTTTCTTTCACTCAGGTTACAGAGTAGGAGATTTCTCCATTTTGTTATGTATTAAACGTAAGCCCCTTTTGTTTGCAAAGTAATATTTATTTGTATGACTATACTGCAGATTATTTGTTCTGTCGATAAACATTTGAGTTGTTTCCAGTTGGGGCTTGTATAAATAAAGCTGTTTGACATTCATGTACTAGTTTATTTTTTGGACATATATTTTCATTCTCTCGGATAAATGTCTAGAAGTAAGATGATTGGGTTATGGGTAGATTTGTGTTTTATCTTATGGGAAACCGACAAAACACTTTTCTAAATTTGTTGTTTTATTTCACACTCTGTGCACCAATGTGTGAAAATTCTTATGCTTCACATTCTCATTTGTCACTATTTTTAATGCTACCCATTTTAGTTGATGTACAATGGTAGCTCATAGCTCAATTTAATGCTTAATAGCTCATTTGACATGCATTTTTTTTATTTCATTTCACTTTTTATTTCAATAGTTTTAAGAGGTACAAATAATTTTTGGTTACATGGTAGCATTGTATAGTGGAGAAGAAGCCTGGACTTTAAATATACACACCACCCCAACCCGTGCACATTGTAACTGATAGGTGATTTTCGTCCACCCACCCCTTCCCCTGCTCTCCCTTCTGAGTCTCCAGTTTCCATTATACCATTCTCTATTCCTTTAGCTCCTGCTTATAAGTGAGAACATTCAGTGTTTGGTTTCTGTTCCTGAGCTAGTTCACAAAAGATGATGTTCTCCAATTCCATTCAAGTTGCTGCAAGAGACATTATTTAATTCTTTTTGATGACTGAATAGTATTCCATAGTGTGTATATATGTATGTATATATATATATATATACAACATACACACACACACACACACACACACACACACACACACACACACACACACATATATATACCACATTTTTATTATTCACTGATTGGTTGATGGGCATTTAAATTAATTCCCTATCTTTGCAATTGTGAATTGTGCTGTGATGAGCATGTGTGTGCAGGTATCTTTTTAAATGTAACAACCTCTGTTTCTTCAGGTAGATACCGATTAGTGGGAATACTGGATAAATGGTAGATCTACTTTTAGTTCTTTGAGAAATCTTCATACTGATTTCCATAGAGGTTGTACTAAGTTGCACTCCCACCCACAGAGTATAAGCGCTCCCTTCTCTTTGCATTCATATTTTTTTTTCTTTAATTATGACCATTCTGACTGGTGTAAGGTGGCATCTCATTGTGGTTCTAATTTGCATATCCCTGATGATGGGTGATGAGCATTTTTTTTCATATGTTTGTTGGCCATTTGTATATCTTCTTATGAAGGATGTCTGCTTATGTCATTTGCTCACTTTTAATGGGGTCATTTGTTTTTTCTTGCTGAATTTTTTCTAGTTCTTTATAGATTCTGGATATTAGTCCTTTGTTAGATATATAGTTGTGAATATATAGTTCTTGAGGTCACCTGTTAGCTCTGTTGATTATTTCTTTGGCTGTGCAGAAGTTTTTTAGTTTAATTAAGTCCCACTTATTTATTTTTGTTTTTTCTGCATTTGCTTTAGGGGGTTCTAGCCATACATTCTTTACCTAGGCCAATATCCAGAAGAGTTTTTCCTAGGTTTTCTTCTAGGATTTTTATGGTTTCAGGTCTGACACTTAAGTCTTTAACCCATCTTGAGTTAATTTTTTGTGTAAGGGAAGAGATAAGGATCAAGTTTCATTTTTCTGCATGTAGCTATCCAATTTTTTCAGCACCATTAGTTGCATATGGGTGTCCTTTTCCCAGTGTATGTTTTTGTCTGCTTTGTCCAAAGATCACTTGGTTTTAGGTATTTGGGTTTATTTCTGAATTCTCTGTTCTATTCCCTGATTCATGTGTCTCCTCTTGTACCAGTACTATACTGTTTTGGCTACTACAACCTTGTAGCCCAAATTGAAGTCATGTAATATGGTGCCTCCAGCTTTTTGGTTAGAATTGTTTTGGGTTATTTTGGCTCTTTTTTGGTTCCATATGAATTTTAGGGTTGTTTTTTCTAATTCTGTGAAAAATGATGCTGGAGTTTGATAACGATTGAATTGAATGCATAGATTATTTTGGTTAATATGGTCATTTTAACAGTGTTGATTATTCTAATCCATGAGCATGGGATGTTTTCCCATTTTGACTTCTACAATTTCTTTTAATAGTATTTCGTAGTTCTCTTTTTAGAGTTCTCTCACCTCCTTGGAAAAATATATTTCTAGATATTTTAGTATTTTGGCTTCTGTTGTAAATGGAGTTGAGTTTTTGATCTGACTATCAGCTTGGTTGCTATTGCTATGTAGCAGTGCTACTGATTTGTGTGTGTTGATTTTGCATACTGAAACTTTGTTGAATTCATTTATTAAGTTCAGAAGTCTTTTGGAGGAGTCTTTAGGATTCTCTTGCTATAGGATAATATCACTGACATACAGAGACAGTTTGATTTCTTCTTTTTCAATTTGGATACAATCTCTTGCCTTATTGCTCTGGCTAGGACTTCCAGGACTAAGTTGAATAGGAGTGATTCATTGAAAGTGGGCATTCTTGCCCTGTTCCAGCTCTGTGGGGAATACACTAAACTTTTCTCCATTTATGATGACATTGACTGTGGGTTTGTTGTATTTGGCCTTTCTTATTTTTAGAAAAGTTTCCTCTGTATCTATTATCTTCTATTATTCCATTTGAGGGAAAAAACAAGAAAAAAAAAACCTATGTCAAGGTCTTAAAATCTCAAATATCTTCTTTTAGAAGCTTTGTAGTTCTGTTTTAGTCTTTTATTCCTCTAAATTAATTTTTGTGTGTGTTGTGAGGTAGATCAAGATTCATTTTACCTCATATGTTTAGCCAGTTGAAAAGATTATCCTTTTTCCATTGACATTTTGTTGAAAATCAATTGGCCTTGTAACTATGAGTCTACTTCTGAACTTCCTATTTTATTTCATTGATTTATTTATCTTTATGCCAAAATCACTATTTCTTTAATATTATAGCTTTGTAGTAAGTCTTGAACTCACATAGTATTAGGCTTTCAGCTTTGCTCTTTTGGAGGAAAAAAATGCTTTTCTAAGTCCTTTGTACTCTCATTTAAATTGTGAATTAGCTTGCAGATTTCTATTTTAAAAGGTTGCCAGAATTTTGATATGAGTGGCTGTGAGCATGCAGATAAGTTTGGGGAAAATTAACATCTAGTATTGAGTTTTCCAATCTATGAACATGGTTTATCTCTCCATTTATTTAGGTCTTCTCTAGCTTCTCTCAGCAATGTTTTGTAGTTTTTTTCAGTGTACGGGTTTTCCACAGTTTTTATTGAATTTATTTTTAAGTATTTTACTTTTTTTCTTTATTTTATTTAAAAAATGTGGGGCACAAGTCAGGATTAGGTATACAAGTGGTCTACATACAGGTGAAGTTTGAGTCTCCCACTGGTCCTCACTATGTCTGGGTAGGATCAGGTACTCTTAGTGATCTCATGTGCTCCTTGCTCCCTCCCTCCCCGGCAGTGTCCCTCTACTGCTGATCCCTTTCTTGTAGTATTATTATAAGTTTCCAGGACCCACTTATGAGTGAGAACATGTAGTATTCAGTTCTTTGTTTCTGTGATAGATCACTGAGTATGATAGATTCTAAATCCATCCAAGTTCTATGAAGTCCATAATTTTGTCCTTCTTTGTGGCTGCATAATACTCCATCATGGATAACTGGAGAAACTCAAATAATTCTGCAAAAAGGATACCTGTGCATGCATGTTTATTGCAGCACTGTTTCACAATAGCACAAACATGGAACAACAGTGCTGCCCGTTGAAAGTGGACTGGATTTTTAAAATGTGATACATATCCACGATGGAATATTACGCAGTCACAAAGAAGGACAAAATTATGAACTTCACAACAAATTGGATGCATTTTATGTTTTTAAAAAATGTTCTTATAAACAGAATTGCTTTACAAATTCATGTTTTCCAATTGTGTGATTTTAGAATAGAGAAATACAATTGATTATTTCATTGCCCTTGTATTTTGTGACCTTGTTAAATATAATCATGAGTAAAGGTGTAGATGTTTTGTAGATTTCTTGGGATTTTTTCATGTAGATAATTATTGTCAATAAACATAGACAGTTTCTAAGTTTTTTTTTTTTTTTTTTTTTTGAGTTGGAGTCTCACTCTGTCGCCCAGACTGGAGTGCAGTGGCCACTCCCGGCCACCGCAGCCTCGGCCTGCTGGGCTCCGGTGATCCTTCTGCCTCAGCCTTCTGAGTAGCCAGAATTACAGGCATGCGCTACCACGCCCAGCTGATTTTTTGATTTATTGTAGAGATGAGGTCTCGCTGCCCAGGCGGGTCTCGAACCCGCGGGCTCAGGCAATTCACTCACCTCAGCCTCCCAAAGGCGCGGGATTACAGGCTGAGCCACCGAGCCCGGGTTTTCTAAGTTTTTTTTTGTTGTTGTTTTTTGTTTTGTTTTTGCTTTATTACATTGACTGAAATCTCAAATATAAGGTTGAAAAGAAGTGGTGAGAGTAGAAAGCCTTCCTTTCCTTTTTCCCAATGTTAGTCATTCAATATTTTGCCACTATTATGTTAGTGTTAGGTTTTCTGTAAAGATCCTTTGTCATATTGAGAAAGTTTCTGTCTTTTTGAAGTCCTCCCCTTGGGAAGCTATGCATTGACACCAGTGCCTAGCCCACCCTTCAAGCAGTTTTGGAACTCTTTTTCTGGAACGGTCATCAAAGCTGCTGTTGTTATTTGTTGAGGCCTGACAATTAAGTTTGTGAACTTGTCACTGTGTGCTAACATTGGCAGCACTATACAAATAACTGTATTGGAATACCCTCTCTACTCACCTGATTTGGCATCCAGTGACTTTTTTCTTTACCTGAAGGTAAAGGAAATATTGAAAGGAAGACATTTGATGACATTCAGACATCAAGGATAATACAACAATAGCTCTGATGGCCATTCCAGAAAAAGAGTTCGAAAATTGCTTTGACGACCTCAAACTTTGAGCTTCTGAAACTAAGATTGTGACTTTCTATTGATTTCTAGTTTCACCATGGCATATGAACAGTAGAAGACTTAAGTGAAAACCATATAAATGTAAATTTTGTTTTGTGTGGCTCCTTGTTTTGTTTCCAATTCCCTTCCATCACATCTGTCTGTTTTTTATTATTCTCCAGTGCTTTCAAGTAATAGTTTTAATGTTCATGTATTTCCAGAGTTTATGTTACTATTTGGGAAAATTTTGTCCAATATAAACTTTTTCTCTATTACTTGAAAATCAAATCAGGAGACGAGACAAAGATGGCAATGGCATAGGTGAACTTGTGAGATTCTCTGAACGTGAGCTCCCAAAAAGACTTTTACTTCTCTCCCCCCATCCCCCAGCTCACCACCAGCCGAGTTGGTGTGAGGCCCAGGGACCTTCAGTCCCACGCAGGGCCAGATATTGTGGCCCCCTGCTGCTGTTGTTCTACTGCGTGCGTGGGAGTCTTTGGTCCCAGCCCCCTCCCAGCTCTCTCCCTGGCTACATCATCTCCAGCCCAGCACCTGGCACCAAGCCACCAGTCACTCAGGGAGGCTCTGGGCGCCCACCCCTCAGAGACACCGGTCCCATTCCTGGCTGAAGTACCCTGTGGGGGGCTCAGGGCCACTCTCACCGCTCACCACCTGCCCTTTGGAGCTTTGGAACTCTGGAACTCCGGGCCCACCCTGGCTGAGGCACTCAGCGTGAGACCCCAAGCTGGGGAACCCAGACAAGTGGAGAAAAACAGATCTGCATAAACTGCCTCGCCATTCTCCAGGCAGAGACTTCCATTGCACTACCCACCTATCAACAAACTTTACCTCAGTTCCTAAGGCAACGGCGCGAAACAGGAGACAAAGCCCCACCCCTACACTGCAACGAAAAACAAAAGGGAGAGGCCGGAATCGGAGATCAGAGCAGTGACTTTAGTCTGATCGCTTATTTTGACTTATGATTTTATCATTGTAACTGTTGGTTTTGATCACGTTTGTTCTTTGCCTTCTGACTTACACTATTTCTTGATTTTATTGGCCTGTCTCTGTGTAGCTATCAGTACTCTTTAGGAAATCTTTCTTACGAGTCTTTCTTCACTTCTTCCCGGCCTTGTGTCTCTTTCTCACCTGATAGTTGGTATGTATGTCTGTTTTCCCTCTTGCTCTTCTCTCTTTCTAACCCCCTATTGACCCTCCCTTCCTCCATTATTTTCCTCTTTTATACCCCCCTTTTTAATCTAGGGTCCAAGACTACATACTGCTGAATGGACAGATTGTAAGGCAGAGGGAAATAGGTTCCAGTGTACTCATACACCTGTTCGTGGATGTTAGAATCAGCATTCAGAACCACAGCTTCCTTCTCAGTTAAACCTCAAAACTGCAAAAAGTACAGATTGCAGCCTATGCTCCAACCTGAAAAGTGAACAAAGCCAGAAGACCCTCATAAGGAGGAACAGGATATTGCAGAAGAGAAATACAAACAACCCCACCTTCCCTCAAAAACAAAAATTAAAGAAGGGGAGGGAAAGGGGGAGAGAGAGAAAAATCTACACAAATGAAGAAAAGCCAAAAGAAGAGTATGGGTTTCTCCGACCCCTGGGAGGGCAGACACTGAGAAAACTGACTTCAGAATGCAAACAATGAAGAGCCCCCAGAATGAAAGGTCTCAAACTACAAACGTAGATATCAAGACAATAATGGAGAGATTAAAAAGAATTGAGGAGACACAAGAAGAAACTAGGAAGGAGGTGATATCTGAGATAACAGTAATAAAGAATACTCTGAATGAAATAAATAAAAAACTGATAAGCATGGAAAGCAGAATTACCCAAGCAGAAGAAAGAATCTCAGAGCTTGAGGACCAAAATATAGAAATAACCCAAACTCTTAAAAACACAGAAAATAAGCTCAAAAAGACAGAACAAAACCTTCAAAGATGAGCGATTACCTCAAGAGGCCTAATCTAAGAGTAATTGAACTTCCTGAGGCAGAAAGAGAGACAGAGACCACACTGGAACAAACTTTCCATGAGATCATTCAAGAAAACTTCCCTTATCTAATCAGTGATGCAAAAATTCAAACACAAGAGATTCAGAGAACCCCTGCAACACAACAAATGAGAAGACCAACTCCTAGACACATAATAATTTGCCTAAACAAAGTAGGCATAAAAGAAAAAATCCTAAAGGCAGCAAGAGAAAAAGGCCAGAACACCTACCATGGGAGACCAATCAGAATAGCAGCAGATTTATCTACAGAAACCCTGCAGGCTAGGAGAGCTTAGAGCCCTATCTTCAAAGTCCTAAAAGATAAATACTTTCAACCAAGAATAACCTACCTGGCCAAGCTAAACTTCATCGGTGAGGGAGAATTAAAATCTTTCCCAGATATCCAGTCCCTAAGAACTTATGCTGCCACCAAACCATCTCTACATGAAACACTTAAGAAAGTACTAAACACAGAAGAAAAGGAAAAAAGAACAATGTTCTTCACAAGAATACAGGGAAAAGAATAAAATATACATGAACCAACCACAAAACTAAAAGAAACACACACACACACACACACACAAACAAGTGGAAGAACAACAACTCTATAAGAACTCTATAGTGACGAACTCTCACATTTCAATAATTAGCCTGAATGTGAATGGACTAAACACACCACTGAAAAGACATAGAATGTCAAAATGGATAAAATATCACCAGGCAACAATATAACAACAAAACAGGGATCAAAAGATACCTGGAAACAAATGAAAATGAAGAAACATCTCACCAAAATCTCTGGGATGCCCTGAAAGCTGTAGTAAGAGGGGAATTTATATCCCTACAAATGTACATGAAGAAAATGGAAGGAACAGAAATTCACAACCTAACAAGCCACCTAAAGAAGCTGGAAAAGCAAGACCACAAAAACCCTAATTTCAGAAGAAGAATCCAGATCACCAAAATAAAAGCCCAAATCCAGGACATAGAAGACAAAAAGATAATACAAAAAATCAATGAAACAAAAAGCTGGTTCTTCAAAAGGATAAACAAGATTGATGGTCCCCTAGCTAGACTGACCAAGAAAAAAACGAGAAAAAAACCAAATAAGCACAATCAGAAACACAAAAGATGAAGTCACATCTGGCCCTGAAGAAATACAAAAGATCATTAGAGACTGCTACGTATACTTGTATGGAAACAAACTTGAAAACCTTAAGGAAATGGAGGACTTTCTGACATCACACAACCTACTTAGGTTGGAACAAGAAGAAATTGAGACCCTAAATAGACCAAAAACAATCAAGGAAATCGACTATGTAATAAGAAAACTTCCTACAAAAAAAATCCCTGGTCCAGATGACTTTCCAGCAGAATTCTACAAGACATTTAAGGAGGAGCTGATACCAATCCTACTAAAGGTATTCCAGGCGATTGAAAAAAGATGGAACTCTCCCCAAATCATTTTACGAAGCCAACATCACATTGATACCCAAGCCAGGTAAAGATCCAACAAAGAAAGAGAACTACAGGCCAATACCTTTGATGAACATAGATGCTAAAATTCTCAACAAGATCCTAGCAAACTGAATTCAGCAATACATCTCAAAAATCATCCATCATGACCAAGTAGGCTTCATTCCTGGGATGCAAGTCTGGTTCAACATTTGTTAAACCATAAATGTAATTAAATACATCAACAGATGTCAAAACAAAAACCACATGATTATATCATTAGATGCAGAAAAAGCTTTTGATAAAATCCAGCATCCCTTCTTGATAAAAACCCTTGAACATCTAGGCATATGGGGAACATACCTCAAAATAGTAAAAGCCATCTACGAGAAACCCACAGCCAGCATACTCCTAAATGGACAAAAATTGGAACCATTTCCCCTGAAAACTGGAACAAGACAAGGATGCCCACTCTCACCCCTCCTGTTCAACATAGTATTGGAAGCCCTGGCTCGAGCAATCAGAGAAGAGGAGGCAATCAGAGGTATCCAAATAGGAAAAGAGGAAGTCAAGTTATCTCTCTTTGCAGATGATATGATTGTGTACCTTGAAAACCCAAGAGAATCTGACAAAAACCTCCTTACACTGATAAAGGCCTTTGGCAAAGTCTCAGGATACAAAATAAATGTACAAAAGACAATTGCATTTCTCTACACCAATAATAAACAAACAGAAACCCAAATAAAAAACACAATTCCATTCACAATAGCCACAAAAAAAAAAAAAAAAGAAATACCTTAGCATCTTCCTAACCAGAGACATGAAAGACGTTTACAATGAAAATTATAAAACACTGCTCAAAGAAATCAAAGATGACACAAACAAGTGGAAAAACATCCCATGCTCATGGATTGGAAGAATCAACATTGTGAAGATGTCCATCTTACCTAAGGCAATCTACAAATTCAATGCAATACCCATCAAATTACCAGCAACGTTCTTCTCAGACCTAGAAAAAACAACACAGGAATTCATATGGAAACACAAACGTCCAAGAATAGCCAGAACAATCCTCAGCAAAAAATCAAAGCAGGTGGTATCACATTACCAGACTTCAAACTTTACTATAAAGCTACAATCATCAAAACAGCTTGGTATTGGTATAGGAACAGGCATATAGATCAATGGAATAGAATTGAGATTCCAGAAGCAAAACCTCAATTTCTCAGCCAACTAATCTTCGACAAAGCCTCCACCACCTACCACTGGGGAGAGGAGAACCTATTCAGTAAATGGTGCTGGGAAAACTGGCTGACCACATGCAGAAGATTGAAACAGGACCCCTATCTATCCCAATGCACAAAGGTTAACTCCAAATGGATCAGAGACCTAAAACCTCAAACCATAAGAACCTTAGAAAAGGAAGGAAATACCCTCATGGAAATCAGAACTGGCATCCAATTCCTGAACAAAACCCAAAACCCACAGGTCATAATAGAGAATACAGACAAGTGGGACCTTATTAAACTGACAAGCTTCTGCAAAGCCAAATAAACCATCAAGAGAGCAGGGAGACAGCCCACAGACTGGGAAAAAGTATTTGCCAACACCAGGTCTGACAAAGGCTTAACATTCTGGATCTACAAGGAACTCAAACATGCTGAAAAGAAAAAAACAAACAACCCCATTATAAAATGGGCAAAAGATATGAACAGACACCTCACAAAGGAAGACATCCGAGCAGCCAACAGACACATGAAGAAATGTTCAACCTCACTAATCATCAGGGAAATGCAAATCAAAACCACACTGAGATACCACCTAACTCCAGTCAGAATGGCAATTATCAACAACTCAAAAAATAACAGCTGCTGGAGAGGGTGTGGCGAAAAGGGAACACTTCTACACTGTTGGTGGGAGTGTAAATTAGTGCAACCTCTGTGGAAAGCAGTATGGCGATTCCTAAAAGCTCTAAATATCAACCTCCCATATGACCCAGCAATCCCCCTACTGGGAATATATCCTGAAGAACTCAAATCACTGTATAAAAAAGATACCTGCACACGTATGTTTATCACAGCATTGTTCACAATAGGAAGAACCTGGAAGCAACCATGCTGCCCATCAAAAGAGGACTGGATTAAAAAAATGTGGTACATATACACGATGGAATACTATGTAGCCATAAAAAAGAACAAAATCATTAATTTCGCAGCAACCTGGATGGAATTAGAGTCTATAATACTGAGTGACCTCTCACAGAAACACAGATCCAAGTATTACATGTTCTCACTCATATAATGGACCTTGAACATCCAATGTAATCCTATAAGAAAATGACTGACAGTAGTGGGAAACTATGGGGGGGGGAGATGGGATTAACAGTAGCAAATATCTGTCTGGGGACGGGGAAACACCTCTTATCAACAGGGTGCCTGAATGAAATGTAATTGTATACCTAACCCTTAACTGTACCCCACAACATCATAATTAAAAAGATTGATAAAAAAATAAAATAAAGAAAGTCTTTCCCAGTCACCTGTAAAGGTAGCCTACCTCCCCATGCACTCTCTCCTTTATACCTCACAGCATTGCTGACTCTGAAATGGCTTGTTTATATATTTGTTTACTAGTTTTCTGTCTATCTTCCCAAACTGCAATAAAATCTTCATGAGAAGAAAAAAAAAAGAAAAGAAAATCAAATCAATTTGTATCTCAAGATTTTTTAAACTCCTAAAGCCAAACTATCATTAGTTTCCTGCATGAAATAGTGATCCAACAATTTGGAATAGTCAAACATAGGCTATATTAGAAGTTAATTTATTAATAATAGTTATCATCACATATAATATACAGCACAGGGTACTAATAGCAATGAGTTTTGGATTATTTGAAAACTGGATTGGAACTATTGTATTTATTTCTTCAAATTGTGTCTGAATATTTTATTCTTGTAATCAGCAAAATATAATATTTTAGGTACTTGACAGATAATTTAATCTCAACTTGCTGCTACTAATATTTATTAAAAGTTTTCCTAGGAAAAGTTGTATTTGTGTGTTATTTTTAAAAGAATATACAGTCCGCACAAAGCTTCACGGTTATCCTGAAGACAATCCAGAGGCAGTGTGGTATCGTGTTTACAAGTAGAGACTCTGAGGTTATACCACTGGGGTTTGACTATGAACTCTGCTACTTGTTTCTGATATAATCTTGGGAAAAATGCTCAAGTTTTCCATACCTCAGTTGTCTAATCTATAAAATGAGGATGAGAATAATAATTCTCATGGCATTATGCTCATTCAATTGTATAATGCATAAATGCTGAGAAAGTTTCTAACATATAAGGGATATTAAAAATACTAGCTAGTATAACCAGAGACTTAAATTTTTGAATTCAAATATGTTCTTATTTCATAGATCTGCTTTTCATTATGCTACTACTATGCAGAAAGAGTCACAAAATCTCATAAACTTATTAGTATGAACAGATAATTTTATAGATTAGGATACAGATGCTGAGAGAGTTTTGTAATTGGTTCAAAGTCATTTTATAATACTCACACCCAGATCTGCATGATTTCAAGCTCTGCTGTGAACTGTTAGATCATGTTATATTTGACCTGACCAGCCTCAAACATAACAGAGCACATATTGGCTTGCTATACATTTACAAGTAATCTTTATGCTTTATTTTGTAGTTCACACTTATTTCCCAGTGACTTTGGGGCTGTTGGCTAACTCTTCTGTTCAGGGTTAAAACACACATTTAACGAGATTTCAGTCAACTAATATCAGTACAAATTCACTTTAATAGGTAGAAAATAAAACCATTACTAATGTTGTCACTGTCATTCTTGCCCCTGCTAATTAATGACGGCGATAGTAACTACACTAACAACATCATATGACTGGAAAGCCCCTGAGAGGACAATTAATTTTCCCACTTGCATCCAGATAGTATTCAACTAACTTCTTCCTGTCAGATAGAACCTCTCCCGATATAAACATCTGCAACATCAGATGACCCACTGTCCTGGTTGGCCCAGGAGTTTCCCAGGATGGGATTCTCATCACTAAATCTGAGAAGGTCCTGGGACCTGGGACAAGTTGGTCACACTATAAATGAGCCCTGACCTTTCCTCCTTGATTTTTTCCTTCTATCTTTGCTCCAAACTGGGTGGAGGCTGAGGCAGCTGGTTACCACTGAAAAAAAAAATAATAATCCTTTGCATATCTGAAGACTGTTATCAAGGTATTCTTTTCACTTTTTTCCCCGTTGGCCAACTAGGCTTTGACTAAGGATTCCCTTCACCCAGTGTATGGTACTCGAGGCTCTGAGGGGACACAAAAGAGGATGCAAAAGCCCTGCCTGAAGGAGTTAAAGAAGTTGGTTCCAGTTCCTTTCACCTTTGCCCATAGGCCTTGTTTTCCAACCCTTTAATTTTCTATATGGATTCACTTTGAACGTTGTGCAAATTCACCATGTCCCTTGTAATTTTTGAAAACCAGAAATGTGCACAATATTTAACTCTTGGGTGACTACACCATGCTACATAAAGTAAGTACCCACAGGAGCTCTGAGGACTCTACTAGTACTTTTATATGCATTTGTTATGTCTGCTTTGCAACCATTTAAAGCCATCCCCACACATAGCAGATACCAGCTTGCTTTGAAGGCCTGTATGACACTTGCAGTAGAGCTCATAACTATCTTTCATGGCAAGGAGCAGGAATGTTCATAAACTGCTCTGCTTTGTACTAATATCTGTGGTTTGAAATGTAAAAATTATACTTGGTCTAGTGTTTACAAATAATTTTCACACCCAGAATGAACTGCATGTATTTCATAATTCTAACCATCCCCTCTCCAATTTGCCATCTGCCTTTTATTAAATTGCATTTGGACCACTTTCTCTAGAAAAAAATTCTACCCTTGCCAATTGTCCTCTCACATATATTAGTTTAGGAATTCAAACCCATGTTATAGTGATCTTGTTCCTTGATTTGAATCCTTTTACCATTTAAACATAGGAAATACTTCCTTGTAACAGGTGTTTAGAAATATCTAAGAAACTCCAAAAACTTATAAAGAAATGAGTTTCTAGTGTAGGCTCTGGAAATACTTAACCATTTAGCATTTTGTTTTTGAAATACAGTATCATTTATGGTCTAGACACCACAGACAGCTGTTCAAATTCAACTCAAATGGGTTCTGTTTCTGCTATATTTATTTAGCATGTCTCACTAAATCTCTGAGTAATCTTGGCTTGAGTCCTTAAACAGGGATTAGAAAATACCAATTGTTGATTTTCTTTTATTTTATGTTACATACTAATGAGAAAATTTCTATCAAAGTTTGGTTATTAGAAAAAAAAAAAAAAAATCAGTTGTTTTTAAATTTTATTTGCTTTTTTAAAAATGGCAGTGAATCAATCTTGCCAAAAATTTAGGGAAAATTAATTTAAAATGAATGTAAATGGAAGTTTATCTTGAAATATAATCTCCTTTAAAAATAAAAGTTTGGATTTCCTCCGCTCTGTTGACCATATCATATGTTGCCACATTGGAAACCATAGCTTTCATGTGTGAGAAAACTGGGCCATTTGAACTATAAAAATTTATTTTAAATATATATTTTCTGTTCTGCTCATGGATACATATTTGTGTAAATTTAGTTAGACCTGGCAATATCTTTAAAGTCTAGACACTTTCTCTTAACTATGGGTTGCTAGCTAACTTATCAAAAGAATAGTAAAAATTTGGATATGTTACTTCAGCATATGACCATAAAAACACATTTCTGAGAATAATTTTTAATTAATTTACATTTCCTTCTAAAGCATGAGAACTATAAATTGTTCATGTGTTATAATAAGGTTATTTCATATATTTGGATAAAGGCTTGTAATTGCCACTTTTCCCTTGGCCATAAAAGAGAAGCAAGAGAATCAGGCCATGGTTTTGCAATGCCAGCACATACTTTTGTTTTGTTTTGAAATAGCTGTTTTTACCTGAAATTGGGCAAGCATAGCCAATTTCTGTGTCCCATGCCTTGAGGGGGGAAATTCCCTGTCTCTGATGTCATTAGATTTTCCTTTGTGGTTTTTACTCCTTATTGCAGGGGGAAGCAAGTAATTAATTCTGACTAGAATGATTAGTTCCACACATCTGCAATAATGCTCTCATTATTATTTTGAACTAAGGCATAACTTACATACTGTGAAATTCAGCCTTTTCATTGTACAGTTCTGTGACAAAAGCATATAATCATGAAACAACCACCACAAACAAGATATAGAACAGTTTTCCTACCCTCTTGTTTATTTCTAATGTGTGCATGACAAGAAGTCCAGTGCTTTAAACAGACACATTAGGGCTGACTGGTTCAGGTACAAAGAAACCCCAAGGATTAATGTATCTATTTTTCTTATTATATGAATCTTGTGGTTATACGAGTGATGATGAGGGTTACAAATCACTGGGACTATGTGGCATGCACTGTGCTAAGCTCTTGACATGCATATTGCATTCAACTATCAGTAATCAAAGAACTATCACATACATTTTATGGATTAAAAAAGTCTCAGTAACCTTTCCTCCATCAAAGGGCCAGAAAGTGGTGGTAGAGGTGGGGTTTGTATTCATATGACTGCTAAGTGTATGTTCTTAAACAAGGGTGTTATTCTACCTGGCTTTCCATGATGCCAGTGGTATTTGAAGGACTTGACCTTTGCTTGCTGTTCCTGACCCAGTCCTCATGGTCAATTGGTAAATAATTGAACTATGTTGAAATTACTACCCCAACTAGGTTAATTAATTTAATTTATATTTATTGGGTGTTTTCAATGTGTTAGGCACTGAGTATATAGCAGTAATATAAAAATATAAAAATTTCTGCCTCCTTGGAACTTTACTGTAGATATGAACAAAATTAATGAGTATAATATATAGAATGTATATGGACTACATCGTGGTATAGAGAATAAAAGCAGAGAAAGGGGTGAAGAATATATTGAGGGGATGTTTCCATTTTTGTCGAGTTGATCACTGAAAAGCTGATACTGAGTAAATACTTGCAAGAGGAGAAGAAACAAATCCTTTGGCCATCTGAGAGATCAATATTCCAGGCAGAGAGAAACAGGAAGTCCAGTTAGGAGGCTTTAGCAAACACTGAGGTGGGAGATGATAGTGGCTCAAATCAGGCATTGGCAGAGGAGAGGTTGAGAAATGGCAGGATTTGGGAGATATTTTGAAAGTAGAGCCCTCATCATCTGCTGATGTTATTGAATATGGTTGTGAAACAGATTGAAAAATTAATGATGAATCTAAAGTTTTTGGATTAAACCAAGAGTTGGCCAACTATGACCATGGACCAAATCTGGCTTATTATCTATTTTTGTATGGTCTGAAAACTAAGAATAATTTTAACATTTTTTAAAAAGTCTAAATCCCCCCCCAACAAAATGCAGAATAATATGCATCAGAAACCATGCTGTCTGGACCTTTACTGAAAAAGCTTGTTGACCTCTTATCTAAACAATGAAAATATAGATGTACTATCAACAGAAACAAAAAAAAAAAAAAGAAAAGAAAAGAAAAACAGACATCCAGGTGGCAATGAATCTCTATGTTCAGAGATGGTGGGTATGCTAGAAAAAACATTCGAGTCATCTATTTTTTAAAATTTATTTTAAAGACGTGTGGTACAATTCGGGGTTAGGTATACAAAAGTTCATTATTCAGGTACCCATGTTGATGAGGTGGGCTCCCCCTCACTCCCCTGGCAGTTTCCTATTTATAGATAGAATTTAAAGGCATTATTTGAATGAAATACCAAAAGAGTAAATTTATATAGAAAATAGAAGGGAAATTCAAAAAGTGAACCCTGAGGTGTGCCAACAAAAAAAGGTCAGGGAAATTAGAGAAAAAATAGAAAGCATCGAGTTTGGAGAAAACCAGGAGAGTGTGGTATCCTGGAACCAAGAATATTTGCCAGATTGTGTAAGTTTTAATTCTGGGAAAATATGCCAATTCATATGCTTTATAAGCACTTATGTGGATTGCAAAATTTGAAATTATTTCCTCTTGGCAAGGTTTTAAAATAATTAAAATTTGAAACAATTCTTATAACTGACACTTAGGTAATATATGGGATATTCATTTATAATAAATAAACACATCATTTGACATCACTCTGCTGGATATTAATTATACACAAACATATATAAGAATATGTCCTCTTTCCATTTAAGTAATTTAGACTGCAAACAGCACAAATGTACACATAAACAAAAAAGTTGCAGTGCTTGATAAATGTTACCTCTAGAGTTTCTAACATACAAGACATTTTTTTCTTGCTCAATTCTGATTACTTATTCAGTGGTTTAATTTCTCAAATATGCAGAGTTTTTCATGGTTCCAATTACAACAATTTTGGACTTTTGACCTTAGTCAAAGGAATAGGCAAATAATCTAGAAGGAATATTATCTTGGGGGTTGTATCAAGACAAAATTTGACTCTAATTTCAACACACTGTAATATGAGGAACTGACCTAAATCTGAGTTATTGGATATACATTTTCAATTTATTAACTGAGAATCAAAACTTTTTGTATAATAAGTGCCTACTACATAATAGAATTAACAGAATAATTACAGAATGAGGAATGCGAAAAATAGCTGGGGTACAAAAAATAATGAACATATCACTATTAAAAATAAAGTTTCTCGTTAATAAATACACTACAGACACATTTTTTTCTGTTTCTGAATTTATCTCATCAAGATAAACAACTTGTCCCACATTCCATACCTTAGAGCTGGAATAGATGACCTCTAAGTTTCCCTTAGCTCTAACACTCTTCTCCTGTAGAAAGTATGATATTCAATTCCATTTAAATATCTAGTTTCTTTAAGAAATCATTATTCCAACACATCAGGGCATATCTTATTCCAGTTATAAGCACTTGGAACTGAAAATATATACTAACATGATACTCTAGCTTGCAAGTGAATTAAGTTAACTAAGTAGCAGAGTCGAGTAATCACTCATTCAAAATTTGAAGTAAAAGGTGAAAGACTTATACAATATGAATTTTTAGAATGGGATCACATCAAACTAAAGACTTTCTGGACAACTATGGAAGCAATCGACAGAGTGAAGAGACTCCCACAGACTGGGAGAAAAAATATATATATTATACATCTGATAAGGGACTACTGTCCAAAATATACAAGGAACTCAAACTACTCAATAACTAGAAAACAAATAGCCATATTAAAAATGGACAAGAAACCTGATGAAATATTTCATAAAAGAAAGTATATAAATGGCCAACAACTATATTTTTTAAATGTTCAACATCACCGATCACCAGGAAAATAAAAATTAAAACCGTAATAAGATATCAGGTCATAGCTTTTAGAATAACCATTATCAAAAAGGTGAAAGAAATGTTGGCAGGGATGTGGAAGAAAAGGGAATTTTTGCTCCCTGCAGGTAGGAACATAAACTAGTACAGTCATTATGAAAAACAGTATGAAGGCTTCTCAAAAAACTAAAAATAGAATTACCATATGATCCAGCAATTTCCGTTCTGAGTATATATCCAAAGGAATTGAAATCAGATTGTCAAAAAGGTATCTTTAATCTCAAGTTCATTGAAACATTGTTCACAATAGCCAAGATATAGAATCAACTTAAATGTCCATCAATAGATGAATGAATAAGGAAAACAGTGGAATACTATTTAGCCTTTTAAAAGAAGAATATTTGATCACTTGAGACAGCAATAAATGGCATATTTCACTTAACAGTGTCTTAATGTTAGGAGAAATAAGCCAGGTATAGAAAGAAAAACACTGCAAGATCTCACTTAAAAGTGGAATTAAAAAAAATCAGACTATAGAAACAAAAACTAGAATGGTGGTTGCTAAGGCCTGGGGGGTAGGAAAAGAGAAGATATTAGTCAAAAGTCACAAAGTTGCAGTTAGACAGGAAGAATATGTTTTAGCATTCCATTGAATGGCATAATGATCATAGTTAATAATGATGCATTTTATATTTTGAAATAGCTAAAAGATTAGATTTAAAATGTCCTCACCACAAAGAAATCATAAGTATGTGAGATGATCTATATGTAATTTGCATAATTTATTCATTCTACAGTGTACCTCATAAATATATACAATTATTGTCAATTAAAAGAAAGATAAAATTTTTTAGAAGTTTGAAGTAACAAGGACTTTTATGTTTGCACTTTGTTTCAATATGTCAATCTCCTACTCATGCATTAGAATTATGTTATTGGCATGGCATGCTCATGGCCTTTTTGTCTTAACTCTAGGGACTCTTTTATCAAGTTGTCCTATTGTCTCCTAAAAGTCTTCCTAAAACACCACTCTCATTATCACCTTCTTTTAGGAACCCAAAGTCAAATTCAAATTCACTTTTACCTTGGTATTTATTTATGATCACACATTAGTTGGATTCATCTATTTTATCTCCTCTACCTAATTATTACCATCCACTCAGTCAAGTCTATCTCACTACAGTCTACTTCACACACACACACACCCCCACACACACACCATCGCTCTTTTTTTCTCTCTCAGTGTTCTTTCTCACTGTCTATGCAATTACACTACCTAGCTAACATGTAGTCATTTATTCAGTCAACAGGCACTTTTTGAAATGCTCATATGGTGCAGGGAACCGCATGAGCCTGTGTGTTACATGTGTGTCTCTTTGCATGTTTTGTTGCTGGAGTTGCTCTCGTTGTCTCCCTTGTCCTAGGGAGGGGGGATAAAGAGACATGCCCAGCTTCCTTTTTGGTCATAGCCTGGAATTTAGATTTACAGGTTTCCCTTTGCCCACAGGAAGTTTGTTCACTCAGTTGAAGGGTTTAGAATTTGATTTTTGGTTTATACTACCAACAACATTTTCAGATATCAATAGACCCATTTTATGGGATTTTCAAAAAATTGAAATTCAGAGGTAAATAACTCAATCATGGGCACACTGTACATGAAAAATTTTGAATATAATTTGATGCTTATTATGTGTTTTTTTAAACATAAAGTGACATCTTAAAATTTTAATCTGATTATTTATAGTTATATAATAGAGTGTTATTAAATCGAAAAGAAATCTGTCATAATTTTTTTCTCAACTTTTCTTGCTTGAATATATATGTATACATATTTCAGACTTAATCATTTTCACATTTGATTCTATATAAAATTATAAAAATATTTTATAATAAAGGTGATATCTAATCCTCCTTAGATGTGTACAGTTTGTTACTAATATTATCATTTATGTATATTTAATTGCAAGAACAATTAACGCATGGAATGAAAAATAAAACAATATAGAAATACATAAAAAGTAAAAATTCTAGCACTCTCAGGAGATAACCACTACTATTGTTTGAATGTGTCTGCCAAGAATTCATGAATAAATCAATGCTGCCATTATGAGAGGATTTTTTAAAAAATCATCAATAGGCCGGGCTCGGTGGCTCAGCCTGTAATCCCGCGCCTTTGGGAGGCTGAGGTGAGTGGATTGCCTGAGCCCGTGGGTTCGAGACCCGCCTGGGCAGCGAGACCTCATCTCTACAATAAATAAAAAAATCAGCTGGGTGTGGTAGTGCATGCCTGTAATTCCGGTTACTTGGAAAGCTGAGGCGGAAGGATCGCCGGAGCCCAGCAGGCCAAGGCTGTGGTGACCGGGAGCGGCCACTGCACTCCAGTCTGGGTGACAGAGTGAGACTCCAACTCAAAAAAAAAAATCATCAATAGAGTAGCTTTGTTATAAAAGCAAATTATCTTGGCTGTCTTGCTCTTGCCTTCTTACCATGTGATGCCCTTTACTATGTTATGATGCAAAAAAAAGATCTTCATCAATGCTAATGTCATGCTTTTGGACTTCACAACTTCCAAAGCCATGAGCCAAATAATATCTTTTCTTTATATATTATACAGTCTGTAATTAGGGATTAAGATGGCAATGAGAAATAGCTAGTGTGTGTTCCTCCTACGGAGTGAACCAAAATAGAGAGAATTTCCTTAGCACCTAGAGAGAAAGAGGATCAGCAGCACACCCCACAACTTATCAAAGGAGTTATAATAACCACATAGTGCAAAGAAGAGAAAAATTGATTGCGCTGGGTTGGAAGTAGCCAGACTCTTGTCTGGACCACACCACAGATACAAGCATGCTTTGGAGGCAATTTGGAAAGTGAGTTAGGGGAATTAAGGAATTCTGTGCTCCTGCCACAGACTTGGCAGGCCCTCTGAATCTTATGAGAAACTGCCTTACCCACAGTTGTGCTCTGCTGAAACACACATGGATTGATGAAGGGGAAAAAAAGCCCTGAGTAGCTCCAGCTGCCATATCCCAGGGACTCAACACTTGCTAGCAGCTACTTTCTTTCCAGACTGAAAAAGGACTGGCTTGAAGGGCAAACTCTGCTGTGGCGGACAGTTCCTGGTTAGGGTAGGCTGCCATGAGAACACCTGAGGCTGGCTGCACTTTGAGATTCTGGAAGCATACAACTTGAGGTTGAAGTGAGGGAGCTGGGTAGGACTCATTGCCATAGCAACCTCTCACATCCAAAGTGAACTCTTTTGTGCAGCATCTGCACAACAGCATTACCCCAGTTGTTGAGGACTCAAAGGTGCAGACAGGTGGAGAGCTGAAGCTCTTTTCCCTCGCACCCACTCAGAGACTCAAAACAGAGAACTTGTGTAATTCCCACAGCTCTGCCCACTGCCCAGGTTAGCTGGGCACTTCCTTGGAGTAACACAGGCAAGGCAGAAAGCCCACAACAACCAATGCAAATGTCACCGGCTATCTCCCACAAATGCCACCTTTTGGCTGAAGGTCAACAGCATAGCCCATTACATCTAATATAATACTTTAGCTTAGGGGGAGGTCTGATCCCAGACCTCAGCTAACACCACTATTCAAGCCACCCCAGACAATCAGGACAACTTGAGACTATGTAGGTACCCAGTATACGAGCACCACAGCTGGCAATTGAAAAACTCACCACACCATGTCTATATATAATCAAGAGAACACTACACTGCCTATGTCAGCCCTCAACCAACTTCAAATAAAAAGTAATAGTCTATCTAAATGAAAAGGAACCAGAAAATAATTCTGACAATATGAAGAAAAATAATTCAGGCAATACAAAAAAACAGAGTTCTTCAACACTCCCCAAAGACCACACTAATTCTTCAGCAATGGACCCTAACCAAAATGAAATCTTTGAAATTCAGGAGACAGAATTCCAAAGGTTGACTATAAAATTGCTCAATAAACTTCAAGAGAAAGTTGAAAATCAATATTTAAAAAATTCAACAACTAGATCATGAATGAAAAATTCTCCAAAGAATCAGACACCTTAAAAAAACAACAACAACAAGCTAAAATTCTGGAAGTAAAAGATTCATTTAGGAAAGTACAAAATGCAGTGGAAAATTTTAACAGTTGATTTGAACAAGTAGAAGAAAGGATCTCAGAACCTGAAGACAAGACCAAATTCTACCAGACTTTTAAAGAACTGGTACCTATTTTACTGAAGCTATTCCATAAGATTGAAGAGGAGGGAGTTCTCATTTTATGAAGACAATTTCACCCTATCAAAGCCAGTAAATGACACAACAAGAAAAGAAAATTACAGATAATATCCCTGATGTAATATATGCAACAAAATATTAGCAAATCAAATTCAGCAGCACATTAAAAAAAAAAAAAATCCACCACAATCAAGTGGATTTTATCCCAGGAATGCAAGGAAGGTTTAACATATGCAAGTCAACAAACGTAAGCTGCCACATAAACAAAATTAAAAACAAAAATCATATAATAATTTAAATAGATGCAGGAAAAGCATTTGCTAAACTTCAGCATTCCTTTGTGATTAAAAAAACTTCAGCAAAATAAGAAGGAACATTCCTGAAAATAATAAAAGCCATATGTGACAAACCTACAACCAATGTCATTCTGAACAGAAAAAAGTTAAGCACATTCTCCTTAGAACTGGAACAAGGCAAGGATGCCCCCTTTCACTACTCCTTTTCAATATAGTACTAGAAGTCCTAGCCAGAGCAATCAGTCAAGAGAAAGAAATAAAGGGTATCCAAATTAGAAAAGAAGAAATCAAAATGTCTCTGTATGCTGATGACATGACCTTATACCTGTAGAATGCTAAAGACTCCTCCATAAGTCCTGTAGACTTGTTCAATGAATTCAGTAAAGTTTCAGGATACAAAATCAACACACACAAATCAATAGCACTGCTATGCACCAGTGGCAGGCAACCAATCTGATAATCAGATTAAGAACTCAATTCTGTTTATAAAAGAAACTAAAATACCAGGAAAAAGGAAAAAGTTCTCTATAAGGAGAACTACAAAAGAAATGATAGAGGACACACACAAAAATGGAGTAATATCCCATGCTCATGGATTAAAATAATTAACATTGCTAAAATACTCATATTACCAAAGTAATCTACAGATTCAATGAATCAAATTACCAACACCGTTTTCTCAGAATTAGAAAAAACAAGCCTAAAATTCATATAGAACTAAAATAGCTAAAGCAATCCTAAGGAAAAAGAAAAAAAAAAAAAAAAATCTGGAGACCGCACAATACCTGACTTGAAATTATGCCATGATGCTACAGTAACCAAAACAGCATGGTACTGGTACAAAAGCAGACACATGGACCAATGGAACAGAATAGAGAATCCAGAAATAAACCCAAATATCTACAACCAACTGGTCTTTGACAAAGCAGATAAAAGCATACACTGGGAAAAGGACACCCTATTCAACAAATGGTGCTGAAAGAATTGTGCAGCTACATGCAGAAATGTGAAACTTGATCCCTATCGCTTGTGATATACAAAAAATTAATTCAAATTGGATTAAAGACTTAAATATCAGTCCTAAAATCATAAAAATGCTAGAAGAAGACCTAGGAAAAACTCTTCTGGACACTGACTAAAACCCCCAAAACAAATGCAACCAACAAAAACAACAATAAATATGAAAGACTTAATTAAACTAAAAAGATTCTGTGCAATAAAATAAATAACAAAGCAAACAGGCAACCTACAAAATGGGAGAAGATATTTATAAACTATATATCTGACAAAGGATAATATCTAGAATCTACAAAGAACTCAAACAAATCAGCAAGAAAACAGCAAATGACCCCATTAAACAGTGGGCAAATGACATGAACAGATATCTCTTAAAAGAAAATATATAAATAGCCAACAAAGATATGAAAAAATGCTGGACATTACTAATATTCAGGGAAATGCAAATTAAAACTACAGCGAGACAACACCATACACCAATCAGAATGGCTATTTTAAAAATTAAAAAAACAATAGATGCTGGCATGGATGCAGTGAAAAAGGAACCCATACACTGTCGGTGGGGGTGTAAATTAGTACAACCCCTAAGAAATTGGTATGGAGACTTCTCAAAGAATTAAAAGTAGATGTATCATTCAATCCGGCAACCTCACTATTGTGTAATTACCAAAAGGAAAAGAAATCGTTATACAAAAAAACTCTGCACCAGTATGTTTATCATAGCACAATTCACAATTGCAAAGATATGAATTCAATTTAAATGTCTATCTGCTGATCAGTGGATAATGAAACACACACACTATGGAATACTATTCAGCCATCAAAAATAATGAAATAATGTCTTTTGCAGCAACTTGAATGGAATTGGAGAACATCATTCTAAGTGAACTAATTCAGGAACAGAAAAACAAATACCGCATGTTCCCACTTATAAGTGGGAACTAAACTAAGTTTCTGCAAAAACAGAATGGTATAATGGACACTTGAGACTCAGAAGGGGGATGACAGAAAGGGGTGGTGTGATGAAAAATCACCTATCAGGTACAATGTGCACAGGTGGGAGTTATGGGTAAACTTAAAGCCCAGACTTCCTCATCATTATACAATGCAACCATAGAACCAAAAACTGTTTGTACACCTTAAAGCTATTAAACCAAAGGAAAAAAAAATTGCACAGTGTGTGGTATTCTGGTATAGCAGCAGAAAATAGATTAAGCCAATCACTTATATCATTTGGTTTCAGTACTTCTGGGAATTATCTTGATATCTTTAATAGCATGCATACATAGGCATCATTTCTTGATGTGTCAAATTTAGATAATAATTCCATTTGTAAAATAGGAAGAATGTAGCTGATTCTAGTTTCTTCTACATTTTCCTCTTCACCACATATTTGTTATACTTGATATACATATTAATTTAATTTATTTTATTAAATTTCCTTTATAATGTAACTCAAACTTCTACTCTTTGCTCTATCAACTTCAATTTTCTCACGTCTCCTTTTCCCAGATCCTTCCATCTTACAGCTGTATCTTTTTTACTTTGCTAAAGTCTATAAATCTTGCATTCCGCTCTGTAGAAGTTACTCTTTTGTGTTTTGATTACAAGTTTATGTTCGTAATTCAAAACAATGGATATTTGCTATTGCTATTAATAGCTAGATTGTAAAGAAAGAAATCCTATTCGTTTTCTTAAAACTTATACCATTTTAGGCCAGGTACAGTGGCTCACACTTATAATCCCAGTACGTTGGGGGGCCGAGGTGAGAGAATTGCCTGAGCTCACGGGTTTGAGACCAGCCTGGGCAATTTGGCAAGACCTCATCTCTACAATAAATCAAAAAACTAGCCGGGCATAGTTCCAGCTACTTGGAAGACTGAGGCATAAGGATTGCCTGAGCCCAACAGGTCAACACTGGGGTGGCTATGAATGTGCCACTGCACTTCAGCCTGGGTAACAGAGTGATACTCCAATTTAAAACAAACAAACAAACAAACAAAATAAACAAACAAAAAACATATACTATTCTAAGGATAATTACAATTGATATCAAATGGTTTATCTTCTCTTACACTTCATTAAATGCTAAAAATGATTTCATAGTTAAGTTCGCCTTATAAATGGACATGATTTTCTTGCTTGAGAGGTTTTTCCTTCTTCTCTAGAGCCTGTAACTGCTTTTTCAGAGAAGAAACATACCTTTACCTTATTACTAAAATAATTCGCTTTCCTTATATCAATTATTTGTTTATTTATTTACTTATTTTTGAGACAAGGTCTTGCCATGTTGCCCAGGTCTGTCTCAAACTTCTGGGTTCCAGCAATCCACTTGCCTCAGCCTATGAGTAGGTGGGATTGCAGACGTAAGCCACTGTTCCCAGTCATATTAATTATTTAAATGAATTAGCATTTCTTCTGAAGACCTACCTCTTGGTTTTCATTGACTTGCGGTTGGAAAAAAAACTCCCAATCTCAAGTGTAAAAATGAGAGGAACTGTTCACCTGGGGATGACTGCTATACTAGCTTTCCCCAAGTTGATGATACAATATCTTTATTAAACTCATCTTTGGTTTTGTGCCAGTGCAAACACTTCTGCCACCGTATTTCTGTATGTGGAGAGGAGAGGTGGGTAGGTGATCTGGCTCAGCTATTTATACACAGTCCTTTTATCAATATTTTGATTGCTATATTGCCTCCCTTTCCTGCTTGCTAAACCTGCCACACCTGCACTTCACAGTCAGGAAAATAGGTTTCTGCTTTCTCTCTTCTGGTAATTTGTCATGTCACTGGTATGTTGATGGAATTCTCTCCCTCTCTCAGCTCTGTTATAGATTCACTCCATTTTATACATCATTACTTACATTGCATTGAGATTTTGAGAAAATAGTTAACTCACATACTTGGTTTGTTGTCCCTTATTCATATTTTCAAAATTGCAATTATGCCACACTACTTGAATGCTCAAATAAAAGTTACATTATATTTACTAGGCTTTGAATATTGCCTCAGGAATGTGTGTAACATTTTATAAGGATTTGATTTATAATATAGACAAAATGTAAACCATTGTAGTGTCTAAAGAGAAGTTTCAGTTGCCTGAAATGTTTACTCAACTAGATTACGTAATTTTTGAAAGATTTCAGCTATGTGCAGTATCATTGTATTTTATTATTTTATTATGATTTCTTTTACATGAGCGTTTGGAGGGTACTATAGTTTTGTCCTTGTTCTTTGGATTTTGATTATTATATCTGAGTAGTCATCTATTTTTCTCTCTGGTCGTTTTTAAGTCTGTTGCCTCTGGTCTTGAGCAATTTAGCTGAAGTACTTCTGAGGTAAATTTACTTATATTTATTCTGCTTGGGATTAAATGTAATTTTGGAATTTGATGATTCATGTCTTTCAAACATTCTGAAAAATTCTGTTTGTATCACTTTAGGTATTTCCTTTCTGATATTATCTCTATTCTTTTGTTTTCAAAAAGTATTGAGCATATGTTGGATTTTCTCATTCTACTTATCTCTTTATCTCATATTTTTTATCTACTTAACTCTCTGTGCTGAATAAGAATAATTTTTTCAGCTGTATCTTTCAGCAAAACAATTTTCTCTTCAGCTGCATCACATCTACACTTAATCTATTCATTTGACTTTATATTTCAATAAGTATATTTGGAAAAAATTTGAAGTTCCACTTTGCTCTTTTAAAAATTTGCTATGTCTTTTTCCACTTCTTTTTCTCAGTAATATATTGCTCTTTAAAATTTTTTAGTCCTTCTATTATTAACTTCAACATACTCATTTCAGTTTATATCAGAGTTTTATTTGAATTCTATGAGGGCAGAGTTTGGAATAACACTGCTGTGTTTGCTATCTCTTGTTTATATGGATTATTTTTTCATATATTCTGTATTTCTAGATTGTAAATTTATCATTATTTGTCATAAGATAAAACAAGGATTTATCTGTGAGAATCCTTGTCTGAAGGACTATATTTCTAGAGGAGTTTTGAGTTAGTTTTTGCCACGCAAAAGAAAGGCGGACTTTATGGTAATTTAAAATGTTAATTTCTCATTCTGGGCTTCTCAGATCACATGAATATTATAATTTCAAATCTCATACACATTTGAGATCTGGGAGATTTCTCATAATGGGCAACAAATGGGAATTCTCAGAGGAGAATATTTTTACTCCTGAATCTAGACTGAGATAGACATGATTTCTTTTTTTTTTTGAGTTGGAGTCTCACTCTTTATCACCAAGGCTGGAGTGCAGTGGCACGCTCACAGTCACTGCAATCTTGACCTGCTGGACTCAGGTGATCCTTCTGCCTCAGCCTTCCAAGTAGCTGGAACTACTAACACCCACCACCATGGCTGGCAAGTTTTTGTGATTTATTGTAGAGACAAAGTCTCACCAAGTTGCCCATCTGGTCTTGGACCCCAGGCTCAGGCAATCCTCTCGCCTTGGCCTCCTAAAGTGCAGGGATTACAGGCTAAGCCACCGTACCCAGCCAGACATGATTTCTTATTGTGTTATTGGGTGGATTATTTTCTAACTCTTACTGGGATTGTAGTCCTTCGAGTGTTTGACATTATACAGGCTTCTTACAAGTTTCTGCTTCTTGTAGACCCAGGCCATATTTTCTGTCCAAAAAGAAGGCTTTAGAATTCAGTCTCTTGATAATTTAGCCAAACAAATACAAACCTATTGAGGAATTTGCAGTTTCAGTTTGTATAATTACCACTTTGGTTTTCATTTTTGATATATAAGAATTCACTCTTATTTTCTTGCAAGCTTGTCTTGTGTTTTAAAGGATGCAGGTGGCATTTTAGCCAGAGTTTCTAGGTGTTTTGTAATGAGAGGTTTATCTTTTTTCTTCTTGCAGATTGTTTTTTCTGACATTTTTCAAGAAAATGAAATGTACAATTTACTTTTTCAAAATTACATGATGGTAATTTTAAAAGAATAATTTTATCAAAACTTTAAAAATATCATTTTAGCATATCCTTCTTTCTTTGAAATAAAACTATTTTCTGAAGAAAACATGAACAGCAAAATAGCAAACTTGAAATTACAATTTCAACTGTTTTAATGGTGCTTCATTCTTGGCAAAATATCAGTAGCTATTACAATTTCAAAACACCTTAATAAATTCCTTTTCATGTACTAGAAGACAGCCTAGTCTTTTCAAAAACAATATTTATTTTCTTAATAATGATAAAATGTCTTTTTTTACAGCTTTTTTCAGCTAAAACTGACACAATTGTGCATATCTAAAGTATATATAGTTCTGACATATATATGTACCTGTGAGACCACCATCATAATCAAGATAGTGAACATATTCATCACTCTCAAAAATTTCCTCTGTAGTCTCTTTCTTCTGTCCCTATCCACCACTCCAGTCCTGTATCTAGGCAACCACTCATGTTCAATGTCACTATGGATTAGTGTGAATTCTCTAAAGTTTTATATACTTGGACATAGTATATACTCTTTTATGTCTGTCTTCTTTCCCTCAGCATAATTATTTTGATATTTATCCATGTTGTTATGTAGAGTCATTTTTATTGATGAGCAGTATTTTATTATTCTGATATGCCATACTTTGTTTATCCACTCACCTGAAAACCATTTGAGTGGTTTTCAGTTTGGAGCTCCTACAAATAAAACTGCTATGAACATTTGTGTAAAAGTCTTTGTATAGACATACAGAAATAATGAACATGAACATGGGTTGTAGAATGTGAAGAAAAGGGAGGAGCAAAGAATGACTTCAAGATTTTTGGCCTGAGCAACAGAAATAACATACTGTCATGCATTGCTTAATGACAGGATACATTTTGAGAAATGTGTTGTTAGTTGACTTCATCACTGTGCAAACATCATAAAGTGTACTTACACAAACCTAGATGGGATAGCCTACTACACACCTAAGCTATATGATACTACCTATTGCTCCTAGGCTACAAACTTGTACAACATGTTACTGTGCTAAATATTGTAGACAGTTGTAACACACTGGTTGGTATCTGCATATTGCAAACTTATCAAAACATCGAAGAGGTACAGTAAAATATGGTATTATAATCTTATGGGACCTCTGTCCTATTTGCAGTCTGTTGTGGACCAAAACTTTGTTATGTTGCACATGACTGTACTTGCCGTGGATTGAGAAGTAGAAAGCAGCAAGAATGACAAGTTTTGTTTCCGATAGGTGTTGAATATAATTCAGTAGTTTGACTTTAGACATTTTGAGCTTGAGATGCCAATTTGAAATTTAAGTTGAGATGTGAAATAAGTTATTGAATGACTGAGTCTGAAGTTCAAGAGTGAGGTCTAAACTTGAGATATAAATTTGAGAATTGTCAAAATATATAATATTTAAAGTTGTGGTAGGCAAAATAATGGCCATCTAAAAGTATCCACTTTCTAGTTCCCAAGTCAGTGACTATGTTACCTTATATGGTAAAAGCCGATGTGATTAAATTAAAGATTGTGCGATTGGAATATTATACTGAATTATCCCAGTGGATCCAACACAATCATAAGGGTTCTTATATGATAGAGACAGGAGGGTCAAAATCAGAGGGAGAAACACGCACACATACAGGATAATTCAGAGAGAGAAAAAAAGAGAGAGAGATTGAGAGACAGAGAAACAGAGAGATGTAAACAGAGAGAGAGAGAGAGAGAGAGACTGGAAGATGCTACATGGCTGGCTGTGAACATGGAGGAAGAAGCCATTAGCTAAGGAATGTGGGCAGCCTCTAGAAAACAGGAAAGGCAAGGAAACAGCTTCTCTCCTAGAGCCTCCAGTAGAAATCCAACCCTTCTAACGCCATGGTGTTAGCTCAGTGAGTCTTCTGACCCCCAGTACTGTACAACAATAAATTTATGTTGAGTTAAGCCAGTAACTGTGTATTTTGTACACATTCTGTTACAGCAGCAATAAAAACTAGTATGAAACCATAAGACTGAATGTCATTACCTAGAGAGTGAGTGACAGCTGATATATATCTTTAAAATATTATAGAATATACTTAAAAAGAACAAATTTAGAAAATGTTTTCTATACACTAAAATGTTTCTACATTTTCTCTTTTAGGACTCTTCTGATCAAGTGAATGTTCATACAGCTTCCCCTTCAGACACGTATCCATGAGACCATTACACTCACTCTGAGGTACAGCTGCAAAATTGTCACCCTGGAACCTCACTTTCCCTTTCCTGGGGATGTTTTATTCTTCACTTAAGTTGTTTTAGTGACCAATGTGTTCCACAGCGCCCTGCTCCTGTTCTTTGCCCTTTATCTAGACTGCATTGTTTTCTTTTGTCTCACTGGTTACAGAAGCTACATAGGCCACTTCAATTTTCACTTTAAATTGGCAGTTGCCCTGCTGCGCAGAAGATTTGCTCAGTGTGATATTTTAGGTTTGATTGTTGTTGTTTGTTTTGTTTTTTAACTTCATCTCTAGGATTTCGAGTTGCTGTATGTCTTTTTTTTTTTTTTTTTTTTTAGGACCCTCCCTGGGTGGAGCTATGAGAATAACATGTCCCATTGTGGGTGGAGTTCTGGTGAAACCCTGCCCTGAGTGGAGTCATGAGAATGCCACGCCCCATTGGGGTATGGTCCTTACGAAGCCCCACCCCTGAGTGAAGCCATGAGAATACCATACCTCATTGGGGTGGAGCCCTTGTAAAGCCCTATCCCTTCGTAGAGCCTTGAAAATACCATGATCTATAGGGGGTGGAGCCATGAGAAAATCACGCGCTGTTGGGATGGAGTTTTCACGAATCCCTGCCCCAGTGTGGAGCCCTGAGAATACCACGCTCTACTGGGAATAGAGTCCTCGTGAAGCCCCACCCCTGGGTGAGAATGCCATGCCTTATTGGGGGTGGAGTTCCCAATGGTGGAGCCCCAAGAAGGCCACGACTCCCAGTGGAAATGGGCTCTGAGAACACTCCTTCCCCCATGATGGAGCCCCAAAGGCAGCCATGCCACCGATTCTGCTGTATGTCTTGGGCACTAAGTCCACTTCGTGGTCTCTGGCTGTTTGGATGCTCTCTTTTGGCTTCTGGAAACTTAAACCTTGTTTTTTGTCAATACAGCTCCTCAACTTCTGGCTTCTTAGTTGTTGACCTGTTTCTGAGTATGCTTACCTGTGCTTCATTTTCTGGTTTTCAGACTTTTGCTTATACCTAACAACACATACTACCTTTCAGGCAACCACTGTTTCATTCAGTCGGCACAACATGACACTGATCTCTTTAAATGAAAGCAAAGATTTAGAGAGTTTAGACACTGTGCTTAGGCTTCTTAGTGGCAGAGCCAGGTTTGAATGAAAATCGGTCTGATGAAAAAAGTCCATGTTCTTTGTTACTGTGATACCTGAGCTCTTTTAATATCTTGCCTTCTGCCTTGCTTCTGAAAATTCCTTTCTGTGAGATAAACTGAGGAAGACTTAATACTTCATATGCCAGTCCTATTCCAAACCTCTCCCTGCTGCTGTTCTAGCAATAAACAAATGCCGTTATCTACTTCAATCTATATTTGTAAATTTTTAAATCAGTTTTTACACATTTTAATGAACTACATTCAGAACATTAGAATTTGCATTGGTTATGTTTTTGACAATTAAATCCAATAGTAAACCTTCAGTTATTCCTCTTGCTGATGGAATTGGGAAAAGGAGGATTCTAATAGTATTAAAATAACCAAACCCCTCCAATCCCTTGTCTGAAACTTGCACAATTTTTTCTTCACAAAAAACTGTGTCAGCCGGGCTCGGTGGCTCAGCCTGTAATCCCGCGCCTTTGGGAGGCTGAGGTGAGTGGATTGCCTGAGCCCGTGGGTTCGAGACCCGCCTGGGCAGCGAGACCTCATCTCTACAATAAATCAAAAAATCAGCAGTCTCACTCTGTCGCCCAGACTGCAGTGCAGTGGCCGCTCCCGGCCACCGCAGCCTCGCCTGCTGGGCTCCGGCGATCCTTCCACCTCAACCTTCCAAGTAGCCGGAAATACAGCTACTTGGAAGCGCATGCCTGTAATTCCGGCTACTTGGAAGGCTAAGGCGGAAGGATCGCCGGAGCCCAGCAGGCGAGGCTGCGGTGGCCGGAAGCGGCCACTGCACTGCAGTCTGGGCGACAGAGTGAGACTCCAACTCAAAAAAATAAAAAAAAATAAAAACTATGTCACTAACAATGTCACAGTTTCAACATGTTATCATTATGCTTAACAGAATTATTGCTACAAGCTGCCGTATTCATTTGCTATTTCTTATTTAACCCCATGTCAAAGACCTGGCTCTTCACTGAAGTCAGAAACCCAGGAGGTACAGAAGCTGGTGAGTCAGCAGCAGAGGCTTCCTCCCATCTCTGGCGTTTAGTTGCAAGAGATAACATGTGAAACTTCTATAATAAAAACCTCACATCAGAATTGTTATTTTTATTCAACCTTTACATAACTTGAGTTTTCTCACTCTCCACATCTAGGCTGTTTCTTCTGATGGTGGCAGACCTCCAAGGAGAGCTTTCACGTGTCAGTAGTTCTGGTGAGTTTGAATAATATCTCTTCAGGTTGTTTCTGATTTTCTCAATGGACCACTGCTGAATCTTGGGGAAAATTAAGGCTCTATAGAAGGCAGGTACTTGCCCAGAGCTCTTGGGGATGGGCCAGCACCATTGATGACTATGTAGCAGGTTGAAAGTGATCCTTGGGCTCTTTCTTGTGTCAGCAATACTTTAAACACAGCTGGTGTGGGAGACTCTGTAGACCCCTGAAACACCACTCATGTTTTAGGTAGAGCGAAGTCCTTCTCACACTACCTCTGCCATAAGGACACACAAAGATGAATGGCCAGCCTGAATGACAGGGCTGCTTCTCTCTACAAGCTGCATACAGAACGCTTTGTGTTCATGACGGTTGCAATACTTCCCTTCTGGCAGAGGGAAGCTGGTTTCTCTAGGGCTGCGGAAAGTAATGCTTGTTTCTGAATTGGTTAAAGTTCAATCTCAATTATGCCTGGAAACAACACACACTCCTTTCCCCCTTCTGTATGCCTGCAGTGTTAATTTTCAAGTAAACTTGTGCAAGTTACTTTAAAGTTGAAATAGCCACACAACACTGACATTTATTGGGCACTCCCTGTCGAGCCTTCTTGCCAGCATGGCCACAGGAGGTGTTGCCTCTACGCCAGGGGCTCGGAGGCTCACTCTTTCCAGTGTTCATGTCCCATCCTACAGCGAGGCTGGAAGAGATTATTTGAACAGGATCACATTCAAATCTGCCTCTCCTCCACCCACTCAAAGCCTAATTTCAACTTTTCCCCAAGTGGTATGAAGCTGGAACCCCAGACTAAGTCTAAGAAAGAGTAAAAAGGTATTCTAATTAAATTTGCTTGCCATTTAAAAGTCATTTTTATTATGTGGATGGCTGATTCCTTAGATTTTCATAAGGCGGTAGGCTCACCAGCAGAAAAATAAAAGTAATCTCTCAAAATTTTGTTCTACCTTTATTGCCTTTTTAAAGCCTTAGTATTTCAGCTGACTATGTTTCTGAATTCCTTTATACACCTCCGAAACATGCTTTATATAAACCTTGATCTGATGAAGAAATGAGTGTTGTTTTTTATTTATTTATTTATTTTTAAGACACACAACACGACAGTCATGAGGTGCACCTGTTTTTCGTATCTGCACATACTCAGCCAGGGCGTGTCATTGAGTCTGCCCTTGCAGCTGTTGTTTTGCCATAAAAAAAATAATACTGTATTCATGTAGGTTTAATCCTTGTGAACTCTGTAACTTGGACTTGTTAAAGGGAGGTTCTAAGACTCTGTCTGGACTGCTGATAGTAGGTTAGATAAAGATTCAACACCAACCCTCACACAATCCCATTTACACTCATGGGAGGAAGTCTCTCAAACAATATAGAATCCAGCAGACAGCATATGTGAACCATGCAAAATTAATGATTAACTGCATGCCAGCGTGTTTGTCAGGGAACAGTACTGCTCTTTAAGGGGCTTAGATAGTCTGTGAAATAAATTAGCTCATGAGAGGGACTCATAAGGATAAGATTTTAAAAATTAAGTAGAGGCTTGACATATCCTGCTTTTCTCACAGGGCAAAAAGTTAAACATGAAGGTCTTCTTTTTACAGTGTGAAGTTTTGACTCTGAAGTTGGGGCAGATCATCCACTTGTTAAAACAAGACGTGAACATTCTTGTTATTCCTTAAAGGGGGAGGGGAAGGGCATGCACTCAAGTTGAACTCTACATGTACGAGAAAGAAGGGGGAAGTTATTGAACAATTATCCTAGACATTGAAGACTATAAAACCAAAAATAATTATGAAAGTGACAGCAGAGTAGTAAATAAGACTATATTTTCCTCATTCATTATCCCTTTTGATTATATGGACTTAAAAATGCCCAGAAACTCTCATTACAGTTCACAGGTAAAGCAAAAGGTAGGTATTAGTAGTCTGGTAATTTATCGAAGGTGTGTTGCAAGGAACATAATCTCCCAAAATAGCTAGTTAAAATGAATTCATAATGATAACTTCTTCACATGACCTAAATTCTCTGTTAGAATCCCAATGTTGGTTCAGCAGATTAAAGATAATAGAAATCCAGGAATTGCTAAGACAAACATAAATCCTGTAATGTTTATTTGGCTGAAGAACCCCTGGGATCTCGGTTCTCTGCCAGCCCTGCAGCCCCTACAGAAGGCATCTTTGTAACAACAACATTCAATCCACAAGCCTGGACTGTTCAGAGTTTAGAGTCTGGTCTGTGGCCATGTCACCCTGAACGCACCAGATTTCTTCTTATCTCGGAAGCAAGCAGGGTTGAGTTTAGAGTTTGATTCGTTTTCCTTTCCCCCCCCTTTTTTTTGGTGTCAGGAATAAGGCCAGTGAAATTAGGGAGAGAGATTGGAATTAGGAGTAGGAGAACATTCTAAAAGGAAGTAATAAAACAGGAGGAGATGCTTCAAGTTTTCACCTGACATCCAAGTTCTTTTTAAACAATTTTTATATTTTAAATATGTGAGGTAGAATTCAGGGTTAGGTATTCAAATATTCATTATGCGGGTACCCTTGTTGATAAGGTGTGCCCTCCTGTAGCAGTTTCCCACTACTGCCAATCCTGCTCCTGCCCTCCCCTGGCAGTTTTCCATTACTGCCAATCCCTTTCTGTACTATTCTGCCCATGAGTCAGAACATGTGATACTTGGTTCTTTGTTTCTGTGATAGATCACTCAGTATTATAGCCTCTAAGTCCATCCAAGTTGCTGTGAAATTCATAATTTTGTCCTTCTTTATGGCTGAGTAATATCCCATCATGCATATGTACCACATTTTAAAAATTCAGTCCTTTTTTGATGGGCAGCGAGGTTGGTTCCGTGTTTTTGCTATTATAAATAATGCTGCAATAAACACACATGTGCTCCAAGTTTTTGTATAACTTGTTTAAATATTCTGATCTAACTTCATTTACCATGCCATCCTCACATCCCCTTCTGATTCTTCCATCCTGTCATGCTGGTTTCTTTGCTTCTTCTCCACAAGTGCTGTCTTTATATTACTCTTTACCTCCAGAAATTCCTGAAATTAATTCCTCCACTCCCCTTTTCTATTGTGAATGTAATTTGCTTTTGTCACTATTACATCATCTAACTTGCACATTCTCTTACGTCATTTATTATTTATTTTTGCCTTTTAAAAACATATTTTAAGCTTCTTGAGTGCAGGGGACAGTTCCTTGTGCATCTCTTGAGAGGTATCTGGCATAGAGCTAGACATGATGAAATAAATGATTCATTAATGCTGAAGAACAACTGTTTGATTATATTTAATTCTGCTTATGCTATTTCTTACTTTCAATTTTAGATAGCGTAATCCTCTTTGTGTAAGAATGAAATAGGCACATTGTAGCTTTGGAGACCACTTCCCTTTCTCCCAAATCTCATTTCCTCTAGTACCCTTACTTTGGTCTTGAGATTGTCTTCTCCCCGTCCCCCTTCTCATATTTGTTTCATTCCTTCGCTATTTGGGCCAGTGTAGGAGATCATGAGATTGGACACTGCTTTTAAGTATTACACATCCGGTCTCCTTTCTTTGTTTACAATTGACAGCAGTCTCTATACTAATTGAAGGTGAGAAGTGATACAATAAAGAAAATTAACTTTTCAGATGTATTAAAGTTTTTATTTTGATTCTTTCAAGAGAGGACCTAAGGGGGATCTAGCTTGTCTCTTCAGAGGCAGTTATGGGGTCTCTCTCTCAACAGCATATCTGCCAAAATGCCACAGTCAGGAATACAGGAGAAGGCTAGTATATGCCCCAAGGTACTGGTAAACTGATTTTCATAGCTGGAAAAGTGATTTGTAAATTTTAGGACTACACTGGGGTGGCCGTGAGCGTGCCACTGCATTCCAGCCTGGGCGACAGAGTGAGACTCCAACTCAAAAAAAAAAAAAAACATTGTAGGACTTTATAATCCAGTAAAATTTTTAAAAATTGGGGTGTAGACTTGAAAAGTGTTTCACTTTGGTAAGTAAGGATATTTAAAAAAATACAAAAATAATAACCTTATCACATAAAAATTACTGGAATAAAGAACAATCTTTAAAATTTAATATATCTCACTTTCTTAGATAATGATCACATTATTTTTATTATTCCTATGTTCTTAAGGACTCTAGGAATTTCATGATGAGCCACTATTAGGCCATGATTTGGTATTAGGAGCCTCTGACCTAAACCAAGAGATTTATTTATTTATTTTTTGAGTTGGAGTCTCACTCGGTCACCCAGACTGGAGTGCAGTGGCCGCTCCCAGCCAACGCAGCCTCGCCTGCTGGGCTCCGACGATCCTTCCACCTCAGCCTTCCGAGTAGCTGGAATTACAGGCATGCGCTACCACGCCTGGCTGATTTTTTGATTTGTTGTAGAGATGAGGTCTCGCTGCCCAGGCGGGTCTTGAACCCACGGGCTCAGGCAATCCACTCACCTCAGCCTCCCAAAGGCGCGGGATTACAGGCTGAGCCACCGAGCCCAGCTAAACCAAGAGATGTAAACCCAAATCTCCTCATGACTTCTTGCTGGAGTGGGCCCCACTTTGTTTAGACAGACTCCCCCATGATCTCCTACTGATTAAGTGAAGAGAAAATCTCTTAGGAGAGATTTAGAAAAAGGAAGGGCTCAAACACAAGCAAGGAAAAGTAAGAGAACCTGTAAGAGAGTCTAAGATATAACTTGAATATCTCACATTTCTGGATCTGTTAGGAAAACTGGGCAGACTCTTGTCAAATGGAGCACCGATTGTTAAGACTTTAGCACATCAGAGATCTGTACACTCAGCTCTGCTACAGTGTGACATATGTTTTCCTGAGAATCACCATGCTATGTAAAATTGTACAATTGGAATAAATGTTGGAATACCAGATGTGAATGGGAGTGCCTCACAACACACACAAGGAACCGAGGTAGGTGGTAGATGTTTGTTAGAAGATGTTGGAGGATTTTGTGTGTGTGTGGGTGTGTGTGTGTGTGTATGTGTGTGTGTGTGTGTGTGTGTGTGTGTGTTGTGTGTTGTGTGTGTTCCTATGCTAGGTATAGTTGTTGCATTCACCCTAGTTTTTATCTTGGACAAAGTTGTGCATAAGCAAATATGAGAAAATTTTGTTATGCTCAAATTGTTCCCTAACATTGCAATCATATTGCAAAAACTTTGTGTTTTCAAAATAAACTGTATATCAGAACTGTGTACATATATATTTTAAACATTGGCAAGTTCAGCAAACACTGAATGCAACTTCAAACCTTAGTAAACTCTTCAATGCAAACCAGATATTAAATAGAGGCTTTCTGACTCTTTCCATTTAGATAGAATAATCTTAAATACCTAATTTCATAGTCTGGGGATGTTTCACAGTATGAAGAAGTCTAACCCTCCCCAAGATGTCCATGTCCTTGTTATCTTGTGAGCCTTCTAGTTTCTGGGGTCTTGAATTCTCAATTTATATACCCATTGATCCAGATGTGAAACTCAACAGCCCCAAAGGATCTGCTGATAAAAAGAACTGGCTTGAGTTTTGTCAGTAAGGTGGGGAGCACCCGCAGAAAGAGATCGTCCATGTGCTAAACATACCAGCTTCCTCTCCATAGTCACCATGGGTCATAGTCACCAAACTAAAGGTCATAGCTTCTGAAAAATGAACCTCATCACACAGTTTGCTAATTACCACCACTGTTATTCCTCTCTCAGTGCTTTACATTAAATATGAGTAACCACTAATATTCGATGGTCATTTTGAAGTTTCAACTTAAGACAAGATGGCTGAAATATAATTTTCTATCAGATTCAAATAGCTTCATAGAATTTACTTGAGGCTACCATCTTGTTAATTAAAGTTAAGCATTGTTTCAGAGTAATTACATAGAATACTCTGAAGCTAAGGGATTTGCCTTGGGCCCACCTCTTATGAATACACCAGGCTAGTTCAACCTCTTTAACAAACAAGATCTTTGCTACTTGGGAGAGAAGGTATTGTTATAGTTTTATAGAGGAGAATTTGGAGTGAAGATATTCATTGAGCACCCCACATGAAACTATGTTTAAGCCTGTATGAGACTTTTTCTTAAAGTCTTTTCTGGATTTGCTTGTTTACTATTTTGTTTGTTTACTAGTCTTCTCTGGATTTGTTTGACTTAGTCTTGTCTGGGTTTGTTTTCTAGTTTTCTTTCTCTGGACTATTCCTCTCATAGAATCTAGCCTTGCTACTTACTTTTTTTTTTTTTTCTATTTTGATTCATCTCATTACCCTGACTTCCTAATTTCAGCCCTTCTTTCTTTGTATTTCTGGATCTTGCTCCATATACACAAGCCCATCATGATACAACGAAGGCACCCAGCTGCCTTAGACAGAAGACTTTTATTTTTCTGATATACATTCCTCTCTCTGCCACCCTTAGACTTTAATCACTTTTCATAGCAGCCCCTTCCCTGTAACGGATCATTGCACATGGCAGGTAGTGGAGTTAGTATAGCTTCAGGCCTGGTTTTGCCCCTGTTTAGCATTTGAGATAATCTCAGGCAGCTACAGTGGCTGGTAAAGATCAAAGGTATCTTTCCTGCCTGAGGTCAAGATCCCTCTTGCTTTGCAAGCCTCTGAATCTTAGAGTTATGTCAGCAGATACAAGATCACTTACTTTCTCTCACAAAAAGTTTTGACAAAATGTAATAAGTGAAAGTAAAATGTTTCTGAGGCAACTCCTAAGTCATGTACATTCTGCTCTCTGCGCTCTTTTCCTGAAATAATTTGTATGTTATAAACTTGAGGTTTAGGGTTCATCTTGACAGCTTGTGAGGCACTTTAGTACCTTTCTGGCTAGAAGAAGTAAGCAAGCCAGGCTCAAACAAGTTCTGTGCCTAGGACCCCATTTTAACCCACCCATCCTCTACTCACCAGGTTGTACAAATGAACCTAGACCATATTATTTAGAGATTTAAAGTTAAAAATTAGTATCTCTTGCTCAGTAAATGCTTGGAATTCTCATCACAGATAAATGCTAAAAAAAAAAGCCATTGTAGACAAATGGCAGGACAAAATAGTAAAACTATCTGAATAATTCAGTGCCACCGTATGTTTGCAATAGAGACTAGACCAGGCTAAAAGGATTCAAATTATTTTAACTTGCTTCTGTTCTTCATACCTTGCATCTTTATGTACAAGTACAAAATTCTCAACAAACTAGTTTAAGTCAGAAAGGAGCATTTTTTGTAGGGATATATACACATATATCATGGACTTTAAAAGCAGGAAAAAGTTGTCTTCCTAAAAACTAGAACAGGGGCCTAGAATACAGATGCAGCTAACATCCCATCTTTTCTTTGTCTCATGGTTCTACTTCTGTCTGCACATCTACTTTCTTTCCCTGTCTTATAAGCTTTCTCTAATTTCAGCATGTGATAGATCAATGTTGTCTAACAAATTTATATAGATGAAAATAGTCTATATATTCTCTACTCAGTATGGTAGACCACTAGCTATATGTGGGTATTGAGCACTTGAAATATGGCTGGGATGACTAAGGGTCTGAATTTTTAATTCTAATTAATTTAAACTTAAATTTACACGGCCACATGTGGCTAGTGACTATCATATTAAACAACAAAATGCTAGTAGATGATTTTCTAATAGTGCTTGAGTTTGAATGCCTAAATTCCAACTTCAAATTCTCAAAGGAAAAACATTAATTAGCCTAGTGTGTTTAAGGTGCTACCCCTGGTTCTTTCAGCTTTATCAAAGTGATATGTAAATATAGTATAAACATGGTGGCCAAGGCCAACCCTTAGGTATGGAGCAAGGGATGCAATTTTCAAAGAAAAATAATCGTCTTCTGGGTAGTCACTACAAAAGACCTCTGCTTCTCATGGTAACTTCCTACTCTGATTAATTTCACTCAATAATTTTCAAATCACCTTCACTCAATATATCAAAAGAGACGTAGAATTCATGTTCATACAAGAATAGGAATTACACTTTAACTGACATAAAGAGGATATGACAGTGGGATTAAATAGCAAAGAAATAAAATCCTGAAATTATTCAGAAAGCAGAAATCAATTTCTGGAGGCATTTAGCCCCATTTCAACTTTCTTTTTTATAGGTAACCTAGTCTGAAAGGATAATAGGCCATTAGACTAGGACTGTTGGATTATGGAAATATTATTCTTATATCTTATTTTTCCTGCTGTCAAAAGATATCTCTAGTTTCTAAGCAGTAGAGCTGGTGGAAGAGTTCATGTAGCTGGACCCTGGGATGGAGCCCTCTGCCCTGGGGTTAAGCAACTTTTCTAGTGCGGGTAGAAGAGGAGTGTCATGTCCAATCTGAGGTCAAGCTTTCTGGGAAGCTTGCCCTTCCTGTAGGCTATCTGAATACTTTGGTCCTGTATATCTGCCTACCTTATCTATCTTGATATATAAGTCTGGGGCTCATTAAAATCTTGACCATTGACATCTGATTTGTTCTAGCCTCAAGCTTTGCTTTCTGGCTTTTTTTTTTTTGAGTTGGAGTCTCACTCTGTCGCCCAGACTGGAGTGCAGTGGCCACTCCCGGCCACCGCAGCCTCGACCTGCTGGGCTCCGGCGATCCTTCCGCCTCAGCCTTACGAGTAGCCGGAATTATAGGCATGCGCTACCACGGCCGGCTGATTTTTTGATTTTATTGTAGAGATGAGGTCTTGCTGCCCAGGCGGGTCTCGAACCCGCGGGCTCAGGCAATCCACTCACCTCAGCCTCCCAAAGGCGCGGGATTACAGGCTGAGCCACCGAGCCCGGCTGCTTTCTGGCTTTTCACCCTTTGTGCTTTTCTCCCTGTATGCTCCTCAACTCCAATTTTAAAATCAGTTACCCAAACTCTAGCTTTCTATGATCCATATCAGGCCTGGTTCCTGATTACTCATCTTTTCTGCCTTCACAGTCTTCCCAAAGGCTCCGGCTGATGAGTTCCACTGCCTGGCATGACAGACGAGATTTTTAGCAAATATTTTCAGATGAACATTTTTCTTGCACGTCTGTTAAAATTACATATGGTGCGCTGATACTTCAACTTATGGCAAACGTATGTTAATGATGCTTCTTAAATATTGTCAGAAAATTTATAAGCAGGACTGGAATAATAGCAAAGGAATAGTACTTGCATTCCTTCTATAAAACAATTATCTAAAACCTATAAATAAGGCCCCGAGGATGACTGCATTATCTTATAATGTCCTATTTTAAGCCCATTTCAAAATTAATTAATTTGTAGGCTGTTGCATCACTATTTGACTTAACCATTAACTGTTGATTAATGCCCAAACACTGAGGAGTTACATGTTTACCAGTAATTTGTGTGCAAGAAAGATGCAAATAATTTCTGTCTGGTAGAAAAGATAAGCAATGGTTTATTGCCTTGTAGGACATTAACAAATTTTGTGTTTAAACTAGCAATTTTATTCAATATAATAATTATTATTTAAATTGCCTATAGTGAATTCCTCAAAATGTTTTTTGAAATAGCTTTACATCTACTGGTTCCCTCATAAATTAATAAGTTGAATAAATTTTGAATATGTTTATTGTACATCTTTATGCATCATGTTCTTAAGTTACGAAAGTTATACCTTGCCACTGCACATGACGTAAAAAGGTTAATCACACTAAAATAGTTTTTAGAAACAAAATCAAATGTGGGTCATGGAAAATGGAAAGAAGCTACATTGAAGATAGTGAGGTTGAAAGGATTGAAAGTGCAGATTGACAGTCAGGGACAAACACGCCAGCAAAAAGACCTTTAGCCAGAACCTGGAGCCCTGATAGGCATGTAAGGGGTATCCTGAGTTAATTCTTCCCCTCGCCTTGTCACTGAGAAGCCATGGAAGAATAGCCTTATGATTAGAAATAATTGTATATCTGTATCTATATCACCACTGCTTGCTTACATCTGTACACCAGAAATTGTCTTTAGGAGGCAAACTCAATACATTAAAAAAACAAACTTTTTTGCGGGGGGCAGTGTTGCTTAGAGTAATCACCCAGAAACTTTGTTACACTAAAGTTTTCTCTGAGTAGCTGATACTAAGCCATCCATTTTTATGGAGATAAAAATAATAGAGAGCTTTAGGGAGAACTGGAGTGGGATGGAGAAAGATGGAAATCAAAGAGAGAAGAGAGATGAAAAGGGAAACTGAGGAACAGAAGGCAGTCCTCATACAGTGCTTTATCTTCAAATCTCTTATTTCCACTTGTTTTAAAATAGAGACTTCATTATTGAATTTATTGCCAAATAATTTATCAAATGAGGCACTGCTACACTTTTTTTTTCTTCTTCTTCTCTAAAGTGTCAGGGAACCCAAGTTGTATTCATGTCACCAATCACTTGCAAACTGTTTTATAGTCCAAAGTCTGTCAGTATATTACTTTCTTGTCTGGCTATTTTAAAGAATAAATAGAACTATCCCTTAACTTGAGCTAGGATCTATTTAAATATAACTTTTCATTCTGATTTTTATCTAACTTGTGAAAGTGAGCATCACAATAAAATAAAATATTGTAGGTGATTGTTTTCATCTCAAAAGGAGCTTTTATTTTCACTTTTTTTTTTTTTTTTGGAATTGGAGTCTCACTCTGTCACCCAGGCTGGAGGGCAGTGGCATGTTCCTAGCCACCACAATCTCAATCTGCTGGGTTCAGGTGATCCTTTCACCTCAGCCTTCCAGGGGTTTTCACTTTTAAAACGAATTTCTAGCATTGATCTATTAGGTAGAGAACTTCTCCAATCTATTTGAAATATAAAATTATGTAAATTAAAAAGGGAAACTGTTTCTAGGACTATAGCTTATATGTAAGCTGAGATATAGTGACATTTTTCTACTTCCATCAAAATAATTAGAGGGGTAATCCCTATTTCCCATCAACTGGAATCTTCAGTTTCCGGAATGACACTAAGAAACAGATATAATGAAAACAGGAAACCCCTCCCTTTTTTCTTCCCTTTCTTCTCCTTTCCTCCTTTCTCTTTCTCTCCTCCATTCTTTTCTCTCTTCTATTCTCTTTTACCTTTCCTTCCAGGCTGTGTTCATGTACATACAGGTCCAGTGTACCATGTAGTGACTGAAATGACTGGCTGCTCCATGGAAAAGGACTCCTTTGAAGATTGCAAGTGCTCATTCTCAGTCGAGGTGGAATTATATGAGCAAAATCCCTCCTGCCTAAGTCTAGGGTGCTGAGAGAAGGGCTAGGAGCCAGTCACTTATGATGCTAATTCAGATTTATGTTCCTAAGAGGCTCTGGACAGGTATCCTGGACTATAAACTTTGGAGGGTAGCTATGGCTAGAGGTTTTGGAGGGCTTCTGGAACATTTAAGGAAAGCCCTCTCAGCGTGGGTCTGCTCCTCAGAACTGTGAAGGCAGTAGCCACAGACACCTGGAGAAGCAGCTTGGAAACACCAGGGGCCCTCCCAGAGAACTGTAGAATGGGCCAGTCTGGGAAGGCCTCATTCCTTGTAGACCTCCACCACTGTCTTTCATCTCAATTAATTCCTACTCTGATAGATAAGGGGATCACATCCATGGTCTAGTGAGCATCCCTCCACATGGAGGGTAGACATTGTAGACCTGCTGTTAGACCTCACAATGAAGAGAAGGATTAAATTTGCCACCAGGAAATCTACTTGGAAGGATCTCAAGCAAGTTACAACAAGGATTTGTCCCACTCTGAATGTAACCAGAAATTCAGCCATCAGATTCTTGGCAGGGAAGGAATGGAGGTAAACGTGACGATGGATGGAGAAGCTTCAGCTCTACTGGTAAAGCAAGTGAGGGAAAAAGGCAAGAGACGCACTTCCGCAGCCTCTGCCCAGATTTTACATCTATTTTTGTGTCTTTTAAATAGGTTGCTCAAATGAGGTTTTCAAATCTTCCTTTCACATTTCACAGATATGAATGGTACCAGGTTTACCATTTTAAAAAGTCACAGTTGAGCTTCCAGCCTGTGCATTTTTTTTCTTTCATTAATGGGCTCTTCCAAGGCAGGAAACCAACAAGAGAGAAAATTTATAGCTAGACTAAGTTAAAGAATGATGTTCTGAGCACAAGATTTTCTTTTCTGCTTTTAAATATCCTCATTTGTGTTCACATTTTTTCCCCAAACTCCTTCACATCCTATTCCATGCAACTAGATGCTTAATATGCTAACACTTAGGAGAACAGAAGGCTTTCTCCAGTGAGAGCTACAGAGTTGTTCTGTGTAACTGCCAGCACCGCCAACCTGAGTCTCCCAACACAGACCAGCCCGGCACTGCCAGAATGCAAGCTGTCTCCAGTGCTACAGTCAAGGAGAGGCCCAGGGGCACCTTGGACTGGCTTTTTACCTCTAGAATTGGAAGATGACTTCAAAAATTGAGCAAAGTCTTTTTTTTTTTTTTTAAATAAGGTCATCTATTGGAGAGACCAATTGAAAAAATACTGGCTAAAAACATGCAACTTGTTTTTTCTCAGCAATTTTTCTGTTCATCCCAGGCCCTCTTCTCATCTAGTTAAAATCAAAGAATTTTTTTTTCAAAAAAACATTATGTTGTTTCTTTTAATAGTATGTGCTGCAATGATTAAAATAGAGACTTAATCTTACAATTATACAAGTTCATGTGTATTATTAAATAAAGAGAGAAATAAACAGCATATAATTTAATAAATTTGTATCTATTAATTTTTTAGAAATGTGAGAGGTCACAGAGGCAAAGAAGAGAGTGTTATCTTGGGCTTCAAGAATCTTCTTTGTTTTCGTTAATCCTTTTAATTAAAAAAGAAAAGAATTTAGATTATTTTTTACCAATAAATTTGTCAAACATTATTTTTATATATTCCTATCTACTAGTATAAGTAGGGGGTTGAGATTGCTCATTGTGAGCATATGTATATTACATAGATTTTTGGAGGACAAATAAAAATATACATATAATTTACAGATGAAATGACAGGACATCTGGGGTTTACATTAAAACTATCTAGTAGGATGTGGGTAGAAAGAAGGATAGGAAGAATAAAACAAGATTAGCCATGCATCCATAACTTTTGAAGTCCACTAATGAATATGCAAGAATGCATTAAACAATTTTCTCTAATTTGAGTATGTTTTTAATTCTTAAAAGGAAAGAAAATGCACAATACACATTCTTTCATTCATCTGTTTATTCATTAAATGCAGGTGCCTACTGTTCTTCCAGGCACAGTTCTAAGTGCTGGGGATACAGTAGGAAGCAAGCATGTCTCTGCTCTCAGCGAGCTAAATTCTAGGGGCAAGAAAAAGGCTCTAAGAACATAAAAAACGAACACAAAATATATCAAGTGGTGATTGCTGCTGTAATAGCAGGAAGAGATTAAGGGAGTGGCGGGTGAGATTAATTTCATGTTCTTTCTGGTGTATGACATTTAGGCAGAGACTTAAAGAAATTCCAGATGCAATCTCTGTGAATATCCAGCAGAAGAATATTCCGGAAACATTCCTGGAAGAGAGAACAATAAATACAAAGGCATGCTTCATGTGTTTAAGGGCTAGCAAGGACCATCTGTGAGGAGAGTGGTATGGGATAAGAATAGAGCAATACCCAGATCAAGATCACTCGGGGACTTCCAAGTTATTGGAAAGACATTGACATCATTCTGAATGAGTTGAGGGGCCACTAGGGTTTTAAACAGATGTATGACATAATCTGAATGCTCTAAGAAGAGTTTGTTAGAGGAGGAGGCAAACAAGAATGAAAATTGGGAGACCTGTTCAGAGGCCTTTCTGTCATTTAAGAGAAATGATAGCGGAGAGAGTCATTGGAATTATGTTCATCTTGATGTCAGAGTCAACAGGATTTCCCGAGATATTGAATTTGTGATATGGGAGAAAGAAATATATCTCCAAAGTTTTTGACCCAAGACACTAGACAAATGGTGTTGCCATTTACATGCTTGCAGGTTAAAAACAATTAAATGTTAGGTTTATACATGTGAAAGTAGAGATAACTTTTGGGTGAGATGTTGTGTAAGCAGTAGGGTATAGGGAAGAGGTACAAATTGGATATATAAATTTGGAATAGTTGGAATAGAGATGATAGTTAAAAACCATAAAAATAAAAGAATTCACCAAGAATAAGAAAAGAGAACAGAAGAGGTATGAAGACTCAGGCACTTACAACCTCAGTGTAAGAGGTTAGGAAAGTAGGGAAGAGCCAGCAAAGGAGTGTGGAAAACCACAGATACTGTCTCCTCAGTGAAGTGACCATAAAGTTTCAGGATGGAAGAGCTGATGCACCAGGCCAAGTGCTGCTGATGGACCAACAAAGATGAGGACTGAAGTCTGTGCTTTGGACTTGGCAACATGGGTGCATTGCGTTTTGTGATCATAGTGGACAGAAGCATGATGGGCATTTTTCATGACAGCAAAAGAAGCGAGAAAGTGACAGCAAGTGGTGATAACTTGATGTGAGGAATTTTACTCTAAACAGAATGGCTCAGTCAGAGAGCAGCATGGTCATCAATGGATAGCACTCAAATTAGGTAATCTGGGATTTTAATGAATGGACTACTTCCCTAAGTTAGGACAGGGAGTAGAGAACCCACAAAGGACATGCACTGTCCTGGAGTTACCTAACAGTAGGCTCCATTACTACGCTAAGTCTGACTGAGTAGGGGAAGGAAGCCATTACTAGAACCTGGAGACAGAGGAGAGAAGAGCTAGTGAAGAGGACTTTATAGCAGGACTGGTGATGCTCAGTGGAGAAATCAACCAGTCCATGGCAAACCTTCTGAGGAAGTGAAGTCCAAAGGGTGTACACCCCAACTTAATTCTTCTCTCTTCATCCCTCCAATCTTTGCTTTCTTGCCTCAGTGGCTAAACCCAACCAAAAGCAAGAGGGCCAGGGAACTTTTTAATGAAGTCCATGCTGATCCCTCTCCTGAGACGCAGAAGAAAGACAGGAAGTGGGTCTAGTGGGTTAAATGGAAGATGTCCAGCACAAAGAAGATTAGAAATGAACCAGTGAATGAAGGAAATATATAGAGTTAAGACAGCAAAACTTGATGATGCCAGAAATTCCACTCCTAGGAGTTTCTTCTAAGGATATAATAATTGGTACACAAAAGTTTTAGCTTTTACATTTTACATTTGCATCTCAGGATTGCTCAATAATAGCATAAAATGGAAGTCTTATTAAAATTTATCTACACAATGGAATACTATATAGTCATTAAGAGTAATCTTAAAAAATATGTAGAATGACAAAAATAATCATGATAAATCATTAATTGAAATAAATGTGCTATTTCAGGACAGGTGCAGTGACCCATACCTGTGATCCCAGCACTTTGAGAGACTGAGGCAGAAGAATCATTTGAGCCCAGGAGTTTGAAACCAGCTGGGGCAAAATAGCAAGACTTCGTCTCTACAAAAAATTTAAAAAGTATCCTAGTGTGGTAGCACACACTTGTAGTCCTACTCAGAAGGTTGAGTAGGGAGAATTACTTAAGCTCAGGTGTTTGAGGCCATAGTGAGCCCTGATTGTGCCACTGAACTCCAGCCCGGGTGACAAAGTAAGACCCTGACTCAAAAAAAAAAAAAAAAAAAAAAGAGAAGAAAAGAACAAAGTAATAAATGTGTTATTTCATAAATGTATTACAGACATTTTGATCATTTTTTTTAAAAGAAATAAATCTATTTACCTAGAAACAAAATTAGAAACATATCTATGAAGTGTTAAATGCCATTATCTTTCAATAACTTCATGTAATTTTTGTTGTTGTTGTTCATGCTCTTTGCTGCATGGACTGTATGATGGTTCACTTCTCTTGGTATACATGCACCCCTCATGTCCACCCACCCCATTTTTATTTTGCAGCCTAGATTAACCTATTTATGCTTCTTACTTCTATTAATTCTACAGATGTATGATATTACTTGAACTTGAGCTCCAAGGCATCTATGTGGGCCTTCATCATATGTTCTGCTTTGGCTCTTTTTATTTCTTACAATAAAAGTCACAAGTTAAGTGTCTGGCTGCCATATATTCTTCCCATGAGGATTGAACTGCAGGAGATACCAATCTAGTTCTTGGGGAACTGGGAACACACTTGAATCCCATTGTTGGTGATTGTAGGATAATAATAGATAGTAACTGCAGGTCAAGGGTAGAGCTGAGAGAGACAGGCACCAGACAAATTACTGCCATAGTTGAAGCTCAATTTGTGGACTCCATGTTTAGGTGGTTGATATAAAAATAAATGGTGATAGACATGATCAATCAATTTAATAAAAAGAAGTCTTTATTGAACACCCACTCTGTACTGAATGCTACGTTAAGAATTATGGAGGAAGATTGCAGGAAATGGTTTTTATTCAAAGAAATTATTATTTAGCTAGAGATATAATGAATACACAAATCAATACAGATAATAAGATGTTATAATTAAATGTAAAATTATTTCCTACAGTACATAAATTATATGCATTTCAGAGGAAACAAGGGTGAAATTAATTAGAAATGTGCTATAAAACAATGTTGATCTGAACTTTGGAGAAGGAATGGGGCCTGAAGAACATCAGGACAGAATTCTGTAGGGGAACTAGACAGCCAGGGGCCTGTTAAGGCTGGATTATAGGCTCAAGGAGCAAGCAAGGGCAGGATGATGGCAGATAAAACTTTTTAAAAAAATAAACATGAACTTTCCCAAGTTAACATATGTGCATCAGTATACTCCTGTATTGAGGGAAAAAATTGCATTCTTTAGCCAACGGACTGTAACATGACATGAGAATTGACTTTAAAAAGAATTTTTAGTGAAAAAGACCCACTTTGTAGAAAAGTGATTTAGTTTAACATTTCACTGAACAAGTTAGGAAACATGAATTCTAGTTTCCATAATGAGTCTCTTGATAATGAGTTCATTAACCATCTTGGCCTTACATCAGGGAAAATTATTATTTATTGACTGCTTCCTCTGTGCTAGACCTCTTGTATACATTATATCATTTCATCCCCTTAACAACCCCGGGAGTGGGATTTTTGTTTGTTATCTACATTATGCAAGTGAGGAAACTGAGACTCAGAGAAGTCAAGAAACTTACCCAAGTTCACACAGCTCCAAGTAGTAGAGTTATGATTTAAACTGGAACCATCTGACTCCACAACACCACACAGTCTCAAGTAACCCTGGTTTCAGAATGTCAAAGTGTTCCACAGTTCTGCAATGAAAACACATATGGGAAGGTTTACATAAATCCCACCTTTCTAACCCTTATAGTTTTCTGTTTTTCCATCTTGTGATAGGGCATGACTTAAATCATAACATAGCTGCACGTTTCATAAGAGAACCCCTTAAAAACTGAAGTATCTGTTTTCAAACAGCCCTGAAATTCTGGAGGCCAATATGTTTTCTAAGGGTGAGAAGTTCTTGGCCCAAGACCCAGGTACAAGAGTCTCCTGCTATGTGCTTCCATGGAAACTGGCCAGGGATGTCCACAGCTACATGACAGAGGAATGTGGCCCTTGCAGAGACAGTCAGGGAGAGTGCTCAGCAAGAGGAGGAAATAGCTACATTTCAGTAACCTGCAGGACTCAGAATTCACAGGAAATGATTTCTTCCCTTGTGGGAGCTGAGGCATTCCAGTATATCAAACGCCTGTCAGAGAAGCAGCCACCACTAGGCTTGCTGATTACATTTGCAGTTAAAACCAAGAAACCTCACTCATAATAGTTTTTACTTTGAAAATTATATCTTGCAAGGATCTTTTCTAATGTCTCCCCTACAAAACAGATTTAATCTTCACTGAAAATCCCTGTAGCCACAGAGATAAGCTGCCTGTGCAGATGTAAAGCAGTGTGTTTTCCCAGCATGTAGGTAGAATTGGACTTAGGTGTGTTAATCAATTTCTACATCCCCAAATCTGCCTGAAAGGTTGGGTAATTCTTAACAACACCACCCTTTACCTCAAATTCACAGAAGGCCATTCATGTTACTTTTCAAGTTTTAAGCCTGTGTCTGATTGGTTCCCCCAATGGGGCTATGGTTTGGTTAAGAGGACTATTCTTTAGTCATCTTAAAGGCAAACTATTCAGCAACCCGAAAGATGTTGGTATAGGTTGTTGAAAGTTCCTTGTGAAATAATCCTGTTTTTTCTGGCTGCTCATCCAGCCAATAGGGAAGTCACTGCACCCTTATCTCTTTCCTCTGAAGTAATTTGAATTTTAAAAATTTCTGATGTGTGGAGAGGGAAAATACATTTGAACCTGGTAGGGGGAAAAAAAATCCCTAAAAAACATATGTCTGTCTCACATACATTTCCCTCAGAATTGAAAAGTCTCTAGCCGGGCTTGGGGGCACAGCCTGTAATTTCGCGCCTTTGGGAGGCTGAGGTGAGCGGATTGCCTGAGCCCGCGGGTTCGAGACCCGCCCGGGCAGCGAGACCTCATCTCTACAGTAAATCAAAAAATCAGCCGGGCGTGGTAGCGCATGCCTGTAATTCCGGCTACTCGGAAAGCTGAGGTGGAAGGATCACCGAAGCCCAGCAGGTCGAGGCTGCGGTGGCCGGGAGCGGCCACTGCACTCCAGTCTGGGTGACAGAGTGAGATACCAACTCAAAAAAAAAAAGAAAAGTCTCTTGCAAAAAAAAATCAGACTAGAAACAATGATTTAACGCAGTTCCCTTGGTTTGAGAACCTATCATCTTCTGTTTCACAACATCAATCTCCAAAAAAATAATGGCAATCTAAAGATATCCCTGGCCAACTTTCAGCTTTAGAGTGAAATTCTCTTGTAAGTAATTCTGGTGCCTCCTGTTAATGTTTTTGAGGTTGGGCAGACAGGCTCTACATTTAGACTCGGAGATGAGCTTTTCTTTACAGCTTCAGAACACAACCTTTTCCTCTGTATCAGCCTATTCTCTATGTCCTCAGTGCTTCTGCACAAGGCCTTCTCTTTGATCCTATCTCTTTCAAGTCACCCTCCCCTCCATAGTTTTTTTCTCTTCCCTCTTTTTGCTTTCTTCTTTCTCACTTCCTTCCTTCTTCCTTTATGTCTTTCCTCTTCCCATTTTCTTTCCATCTTTTCCTCCTCCTTTCTCTCAAAAACGAATAAATAAACACACAAATACACTATTATCTGCTGGAATGTTCATTATGATGGAGGAACATGAGGGCTTCCATCATATAGCAGCCTTTTTTGGGCGTAACCTCAGCAAAACAGGAGCCATTTTGGTATGCTCTTGCTTTTAGGTTGCTCTTCAAAAATTATTTACCTAATAATAGAATTGTGAACAAGTTAGAATCTTATTATTACTATAGTTTGGACCCGTGTTCCCTCAAAACTTATGTTGAAATTGAATCCCCAGTATTGAAAGTGGGACCAAATGGGAGTTGGGCCTTGGGGAGGGGGGAATATCCCTCATGAATAGATTAATCCTCTCCTAGGATGGAAGGAGTGAGTTCTTGATCTGTTAGTTCCCATGAGAGCTGGTTATTAAAATAGTTTGACACCTTACCCTCTCTCTCTCTTGCTTCCTCTCTTGCCATGTAATCTCTGCATATGCCAAGTTCCCTCACTTTCCACCTTGAGTGAAAACAGCCTGAGGGTTCACCAGAAGCCAAGCAGGTGATGACACCTGGCTTCTTGTACAGTCTGAGAACCGTGAGCCAAATAAAACTCTTTTCTTCAAAAATTATCTAGTCTCAGGTATTCCTTTATAGCAACACTAAACAGACTAAAACAGTCATGGATGGATCATTATCTTCATATAATTTTTTTTATATTAATCTATTTTTAAGTCAGAGTTTCACTCTGTTGCCCAGACTGGAGTGCTGTGGCACAATCACGGCATCACAACCTCGACTTGCTGGACTCAGGCAATGCTTCTGCCTGAAGCTTCCAAGTAGCAGGCACTTGCCACCATGCGTGGCTAATTGTTTGATTTATTATAGAAATGAGATCTCATCAAGTTGCCCAGGCTGGTCTTGAACCCCTGGACTCAGGCAATTCTCTCAGTTTCTGCCTCCCAAAGTGTTGGGATTACAGACATGAGCAACCGTGCCCATATCTGCATATAGTTTCAAGAGTTGAATTGGCAGAAGTCATATCTTCATGGAAAAATAGGTACAGAATGATTAATGAGTAAAAATCAGACATAAAGATGTAATAATCAAGCAAGTAACAAAATACTGCTGAGTTCCTGTTATACATAGGACATTGTAATAAGCAAGCTGGGGGGATATAAGCAAACATATCATGCATTCTCAGCCTTAAGTAGCCTATGATCATGTTTGGAATGACATAAGAATAGCTAGAAGTGGCTCTAGCTAATATTTACTGATGAGCTCTTTATATGTTGTTCTCTCCTGTAATCCTCAAAATAACTCTATAATAAATGCTGTGTGCCTTTACAATCCACATTTTATGGATAAGGAAACTGAAGCTTAGAGAGTAAGTAACTTGTTCAAGGTCTCACCTCTAGCATGTGACAAAGCTGGGACTTGAACTAGCATAAGTCAGCAAACATTAAGTACCAAGTGAATGGGACAGAAGAGTAGTACTGCAGTTCAGAGCTGAAAAATCACTGTGTACTTGGAAGCTTACAAAGGCACAACATTCAAAACTGGAGGAGGCCTTAGAACCTTGAATCTCCCCCACTCATGTCACACTCGGGGACACTGGAAGCTGAAGGCAGGGGCAATCTACCAAAAGAGAAGGAATATGATGGATATTTGGGTTTTGACAGACAGAGAGGGCCAGAGGGCATTTTCAGGGAGGGAAAAGAGAATTTGGGTCTCCTGAATCATATTCCCATTGTTTTGATATTGTTTTATGTTTGCTAAGCACCTTTCCTCCACATCTGGTATCTAGGGGAGAAGTTTGGAAAAGAGAGGAAGAAGAGGAATATTATTTAACTGTTATCATCTCCTGCAGGTTGAGACTTCTCATCCTCATGGGACGCTGGGTCAGTGTCACCCGTTGTCCCTGTCTGTCTGATGAAGGGCCATGGATATACAAGGGTATAACCAAGGAGAGGCAATAATACGAATGAAGTAAAGCAATGGTAGAAAAAGAAATGCAGTAGAACATATGTTGTAATACAATGTAAAGCACTGAAGCTGAAGATGTCAAGCTTGCAGAACAATGTGCCATAGTCTCTCTACTTGGTGTTATCCTCAAACACAGCCCGGTTTTATATAGAATGTTTGCTGCAAAATGAGACACAAATAGTTCCGAGGATTAACTTTGAATTTCCTGGATTTGGTGGGCATAAATCAGGGCCTTCCTGCTATTTTAACACTTTTTTGAAAACAAGGTCCTTATGAATAAATGACGAAAGTGGGTCAAGTAATGCTTTATTCATTAATAAGTAAAATCTAGAACTTGGAGTAATGCTCACTAATTATGAAATGGGCAGCCCTCTGTACTGTGTTCTGATTGGCTGACATCAGTTTGAATGCAAAGCTTTATTTCACTGCAGAGTTCTGGCATACTTCACACATTAAAATTCTAAGCTGTCTAAGTAGGTGTGAAACTAATTTTGTGTTTATTTTTTAAAACCCACCTATGATCATTTAGGACCATCCACTTCACTTTGGGAGGGCAGCACCCGGTTGTAGGTAGGCCCTGGGAGACAATAAAGGAAAGGATAATTTCTTAAATGCCTTAAACCAGAATATTTATAGCTTCCTGGAATAGTTGTAACTACTTATCCATTTTTCCAGCCACAACTTTTCTTAATAAGACGGGCTTTGAAAAACCTGCTAAATCTGGGCATAAAAGGAAACAGAAGTTTTCCTAGAGCAGTGGAATTTTTTAAAGTCACATAGTAACCTTATTGATGAAATCAGGAAGAGAGCACTTTCAGATCAGACTTAGGGAGGTTATTTACAAAACATAGGCTTTTCTCAGCACACCGGGCACATTCTGTGACGTTTCCTGCAACATGAAAATGCACGTTATGACTGGTTTTTAAATCAAGTCAGACCATCTCATAGACTCTTCTTCAATGGGGAATGTTAAATGGTATTACCAGCAACTGCTTCATTCAGAACCACCAGAAAGTCTATTTGCAGAGGTCTTTTGGCACTTTAAAAAATAAAAAATAATAATAAAGCCAGATTCATTAGCAATTAAAGACAGAATGTATCCTCCTTGGATTAGTCTTCTCAAAAAAGTATTTTTTTGTTTATGAATGTCTATTCTGATAAACCCTAATGTAAAAATTTAGTTTTCTTATTGGGCCATAAACAATCTAACCTAATGTACATTTTGGAAAAAATCTATATTAATAGTGACCATCAAAAACAGATACTTTGGTATCCCTTCTCCCATGAAGATTTTTAATTATGTTTTGTTGCAACGTAAGGGTCTCTAATTTAAAACGTGCTCTTTGGAAGATCAATGACAGAGTAGTTTTTTTTTTTTGTATGTTTGTTTTCTTTCTCCTGATACTCCTTCTTCTTTACAAATTAGTACTGAGAAAAATATTTTAGATGTTATAGAATAAAATATCCCTCTCCAAACTAGTGGCCTTCTATTCTAGAGGCCACCATCATCCTTGGTACATCTCCCTTCATTGGGTCCTTTGAACAGGGACTGATAAGAAAAAGGTTGAGTGTGATCTATGCCTTTCAGCCATGTTCTTTTCGCAGTGCTGAGCCTGACCAGGGTTCTGTAGCTGCATTTCATTCGCCCTGAAACCCATCAGAGAATTGGGTGTCCATTATCATGGCACAGGTTAGACAGAACAAACAGATCAGAGGCATCGACTCTGAATGTGAAAAGCATGCAGCAAAGCTAAATAATGAGGCCAATCTTGTAGTGAGGGAATGCTATTACATGCAAATTCCCTTTATTTCTCAACAAATATTATAGGACATTTACTTTATGCAAGTTATTGTAAAGTATTAAGAAAAATGCAAAGAAGTGCAAGATTCAAGACTTTTCTTCAAGAACAGTTGGAAAGGAAAACTTTGTGTCAAGAATAGTAGGTTAGATGAAGCATGAACACCAAAAACTGAAAAAAAAATGGTTATAAAATAGCATAAGAGTAGCACAACAAAAAACTGTAAGAGTTAGGAGAATCACTTTTAGCTAAGGAAGACTGAGGGTGACTTATTTTGAGGCTTGATCTCCCATTTTATCCTCAAAGGCCCTTGGGTTGCATGTCCTGCTTCTCATAACCAATGAAGAGACAGACAGTAATGATTGTTCAATATTAGCTGGTTAAAGAGAAATTAGTTGTCTCTTGCTAGATGCTAGATTTAGAATTCTGCGGCTGTATGCATGTTAATTGTTGTATCTTTTCCTTATTTTTAAGGAAGACCAAGGCTTACTTTTAAAAATCCCATCTGATTCTCACAAAGTAAAGGTGAAATAAAAGGTTTTAAAACTTCATAGATTAATGGCCAGGTGCAATATCTTAAGCCTGTAATCCCAGCACTTTGGGAAGCTAAGGCAGCAGGATTGCTTGAGCCCAGGAGTTCAAGACTATTCTAAGTAAGATAGTGAGACCTCCTCTCTACAAAAAATTTTAAAAATTAGCCGGGTGTGGTGGCACATGCCTGTAGTCCCAGTTATACAGGAGGCTGAGGTGGAAGGATCACCTGAACTTAGAAGGTCGAAGTTGCAGTGAGCTATGATCATGCCTCTGCAATCCAGTCTGGGAGACAGAGTAAAACTCTGACTTAAAAAATAAAATAAAACTAAAATGACATTGATTCCTGGTGGAGTCATTAACTTGCGTTTTTCTTTACTATTGAGGGTTTTTAACTATTAAGGTACATCATAGCCAACTTTGGCTGACATCAAAGTATAATAAGTGTATTCATTTTTAAGGTGATTCATGACTATGTTATTTAAACTGTGAACTATAATGCCCTAGGTAGTAAATAGCTATCCTTTCTAGATAATTGAACATTTGAACAGGAATTTTATTTGAAGACAGATTTTAATTAGAATCATTATTTTCTTCAAACTGAGGGGTACATAGCAACTAATTTTAGAGAACTTTGGAAGGAAAAAGTCGTCTTCTCCTCTGAGCCCCATTCCCTCTTTTCGATTCTGTTTGCAGAAGCCAGTCTTGCTTTTCTCAGCACACCAGGCACATTCTTGGACTTTTTAAATGCATTGACTGGAATCTTTGGAAGGAATTATTAATAGTCAGAGACTCTGTTAGGGAACAAGTCAAACACAGTTCTTGCCCTCGTGAAACATAAAATCCATTAGAGTGGACCACTCTCAAGCAATTACATAAGTAATTATTTAGTTGCAGTTCTTATGAAAGAAGGATCTTGGGACGTGAAAAGTTTGAGTGAGCGTGCAAATATGTTTTTTATTTTGAATAAGCTACATTTGAGGAGCGAATGATCCATCCAAGAGACAATGTCTAGTAGGCAGCTGGATACACAGATTGATTAGTAAAGGAGAGATTTGGGTTCGAGTTGTATGTATGACATACTCTCCTGTAAATGGTGATTAAAATCTCAGAAGTGGTTTAAATTGATTAAAAAGAAATTACAGATTAAGAAGAAAGGGTTGGAAAACATCAGTATTAAGGAGCAGACTGAACAAGATCTGAGTAGAAGACAGAAGGAACTGTCTGATGGCTTTCTGTGATACTGGAGAGTGGGGAGAAGATGGCAGCATCGCTGTGGGGAAATGTTCCAGATGAGGAAGGTGGTGGGGAGGACAGGTAATTGGACTGTTGGATCTTGAAGCAATTTGAGAAGTCATTTCAAGAATGGAGGAAGAGAATAGTCTTCAAGAAGAAGTCCTGGTGGGAATATGAGAATGTTTCTCAGATGCCAGGGGTGATCTGAGGACAGGAGAGGAGAATGAGTGAGGGACAGGGAGAGGCCAAGTGTGAGGTTGGTCCTGTGGCCCAAGACATTGGCACCACCTGAGGACAGGAGCCAAGAGAGCTGACCAAAACACTTAAATGTTATTCTAGCCTATGATGGGTTGAAGAGTTTAAAGGAGATAAGAAGAGAGAAGACACAAAACAACGAGAGTGCTTTAAGGAAAAGGAGGAGACAACAAGACCAAACAAAGAGAGCCATTTCCACTGGACCAATAAGCTAGAGTCATTCCTGTGATGGAATGAGAGAGACAAACATAAGACCAGTTGAATGGGAAAGAAAGTGGAGACAAAGGTTAGGAGGGAATAGGGTCCAGGGAAAACTTTTTTTTTTTAAAATAAGAGTGGGGTAACTTTAAGGGAAAGAGCCAGAGGAAAGGTGAGGGAGTAACATAGGGAACACAATGAAAAACGTAACACGGGTTGACAGACTAGCCTTGATGAGGAAAGTGGACTGCTATTTTCAGATCAGAGGCGCTTGCATTTTAATAGAGAATAATACTTTAATTCAAAGAACTGTAGTCTAATAAAAACATAATAGGAGAAACACATGTAATTTAATATTTTCTATTAGTTACAATTTAAAAAATCAAAAGGAATAGCTGAAATTAATTTCAGTAATATATTTTCTTTAACTCAGCATATCCAAAATATTATCACGTTAACATGCAATCTATATAAAAATTATTAATGAGATATTTTATGTTTTATTTTTAACTGAGTCTTCTAAATCTAGTGGGTAGTTCATGCTTACAGCACTTTTCAGTTCGGGCTAGCTACATTTCCAATGCTCAATAGCCATATGAGACTAGTGTCTACTGTATTAAACCCTACTGGTCCAAAAATTCCCAACCGTTGACCAATATTTTGGTTTCTTTGACCTTTGGGTTGGGCCTGAGATGAATTGGAGCCAATCATCTGAACCAATTATCTGAACCTTTGGGTTGGGCCTGGGATGAATTAGAGCCAATCATCTGAAGCATAATCAGTATACTCTCTGTAACACAGCATGTCACAAAAATATAATGGGTGCCATGATAGGAAAAGTTTGGCAGAAGTACTGCGTAGGATAAGTGGACTAGAACTACGAGAGTAAAATACCAAAAATCAGCCAGGGCCAGGCATGGTGGCTCAGCCTGTAATCCCAGTATTTTGGGAGGCTGAGGTGAGAGGATTGCGTGATCCCGGGGTTCAAGACCAGCCTGGGCAACTTCATGAGACCTCGTCTCTATAATAAATAAAAAAACTAGCTGGGTGTGGTGGCATGTGTCTGGAGTTTCAGCTACTTGGAAGGCTGAGGCAGAAGGATCACCTAAGCCCAGCAGGTCAAGGATGCAGTGGTCATGACCATGTGACTACACTCCAGCCTAAGCAACAGTGAGACTCCAACTCAAAAAAATAAAAAATAAAAATAAAAAAATCAGCCCAAGGTAAATAATTATTTGTGGGAAAATGTAAATAGGAATATTTTTTTCTATGCCAGAAGTGATTCCATATAGTTGAGTATTGAAAATAATTAATGGAAAGCAAAAGAAAGTCTGTTAAATACACTCAGCACTTTTAGAAAGCCCTCTCAAAAAATGCAGGGAAGTGCAAGTCTAGGAAAGGAAGTTCCCAGGGAATATGACTCATCAAGCACAGATGAAAGGTCATCCATGCTTTAATATCCAAGGTCTAATGGTAGGAGCTCCTTATCTTGCTCAACCACCAAAAATCTCATCTTTCCAGGTTCCCCTCATCAAAGTTACCTGGGAATGTTTGGGGAATGCTTCCATGCCCCTAAATGCATCCCAGTTATCCCTTGTGCCCAGAGATAGCTTTGGACAGTCCTACTCTTCTGAAAGTCACCTTAGGCCATCTTAAGTCTAACTGCTCACAGGTTGCTGGCACTCTTAAACTTTTTCTTTTCAAGAGTAGCTCAAGCTTGCCCCTGAATTTCCCACTGCAGAGTTTATACTCTTTTAACTTTGCTGAAGACTCAGAGAGACACAGAAGGAAATTAGCACATAGACCTCAAGACTGGACACTAGATATGGCTGCTCTCAGAGTTCTCAGACCCAGATCCCTTCAGTGGCTTTCTTGTGGGGAAGTCTCTGCTGAGCTCCTGACTGGCTTCACTGTGATAGCTGTCATCACTCTTTCTTGCTTTGGACCACAAGGAGACAATCTTAGATCACGTCCCAAGTCCAGGAAATTAATGTATTTCACTATACGAATTCTCATCTACAGATATGAATCTAGTCACAACGTTTTTGTTTTTTGTTTTTTTTTTGGTAGCCTGGCTTTTTTAAGATCTTGCAATTCCAGAAGAGATCTTGGTTTTTATGTTGAGTAATCTGAAGGTCTCTTTTTTAAAACGGAAAGACAGAAGAAAAGAAACACAAATAAAGAAAGAAAGAGGAGAACCTATTCAGTAAATGATGCTGGGAAAACTGGTCAACTATGTGCAGAAGAATGAAACAGGACCCCTACCTATCACCACCATCACAAGATCAATTCCAAATGGATCAAAGACCTAAATGTAAAACCTCAAATGTTAAGAATCTTAGAAAACACAGGAGATACCCTTATGGAAAGTAGACTAGGCAACCAATTCCTGATCAAAACCCAAAAAGCATATGCCATAAGAGATAAGATAGACAGTTTGACTTTTCATCAAACTGAAAAGCTCTGCAAAGTAAAAGAAACCATCAAGAGAGTAGGGAGACAGCCAACAGAATGGGAAAAAGTATTTGCCAGCTGCATATCTGACAAAGGCCTAACATCCAGGATTTACAAAGAACTCAAATGTGCTGAAAGGAAAAAAAAAGCCCTATTAAAAAGTGAGCAAAAGACATGAATAGACACTTCTCAAAAGAAGACACACAAGCAGCCAACATACACATGGAAAAATACTCAGCCTCACTAATCATCAGAGAAATACAAACCCAAACTACGTTGAGATACCAGTAAGTATGGCCATCATTAATAAAACAAAAAAACAACAGGTGCTGGCAAGGATATGGAGAAAAGGAAATGCTTCTATACTGCTGGTGGAAATGCAAACTAGTTCAGCCTCTATGGAAAACAGTGTGGCGATTCTTAAAAAGAACTAGAAATTGACCTTCCATATGACCCAGCAATCCCTCTTCTGGGAATACACCTGGAGGAACTTAAATCACTGTACAAAAAAGAAACTTGCACATGCATATTTACTGTAACACTATTCACAATAGCAAAAACATGGAACCACCTGTGCTGCCCATCAAAATTGAACCGGATAAAAAAATGTGGTACATATGCATGATGGAATATCATGCAGTCATAAAGAAGGACAAACATATGGACTTCACAGCAACTTGGATGGATTTAGAGTCTATCATACTCAGTGATCTATCATAGAAACAAAGAACTGAGTACCACATATTTTCACTCATAAGCAGAGCCTGAACATTTACCATAATACAATAAGGAAGGGATTGGCAGCAGTGGGACACTGCCAGGGAAAGTGGGGGATGCACATAACATCAATAAACATACCTGATCTCAAACCAGGCAAAGTGGGGATCAAAAGGAGACCCAAACTTTACCTGTATGATGACCACTTATATACCTAAATCCGAATTATACTCCACATCTTTAAAATTAAAAAAAAGCTTTTTTTTAAAGAGGAAAAAAAAAGAGGAAAGAAAGCGATTTTTTTCCAAAACAGAATTCAAAGTTCTACTTCTAGAGAAACAGAATATGCTTGTCCTTTAAAATGATAGTTTATTCAGCAATTTTGGAAAATAAGGATTTATAAGAAAACAGAGAGTAGAGATTACAGTCTCAGCTAAAACTCTTCAATACATAGTATGTTTCTGTGCACATAAATTTATAAAGCCATTAAGGAGCACTAAGTTTCATAGATTAATTCTAGGGCATATATTCGATACTAAAAATAATCAATGTGGTTTTTTTAATGCTTTTTTTTTTAAAAAACAAGATAAAAAGTCAGTTTCACTTTTGATTTTCCATGTAAAATTTTTTAAATCAAGATAGGCGGGTCACTTGGGAGTCTAGTTCTGATTAATTGCTGCCTCACACACTCACTGCACCTCATTTAGACATCATCCATCACTGATATTTGTCTGTCTGTTTGTTTGTTTGTTTGTTTGTTTGAGTTGGCGTCTCACTCTGTTGCCCAGGATGGAGAGAAGTGGCTTGGCATGATCATGGCTAGCTCAGCCTTGACCTGCTGGGCTCAAGTGATTCTTCCACCTCAGCCTTCCAGTAACTGGAAATACAGATGCACACCACCATGCCCAGCTAATTTTTTGACTTATTGTAGAGATGAGGTCTTACCAAGTTGCCCAGGCTAATCTTGAACCCCTGGGCTTTGGCATCGTCTTGCCTCTGCCTCCCAAAATGCTGTGTTTACAGACATGAGCCACTTCGCCCAGCTCTATCACACGTAATGATGTCCAATAGTATGCTTAAGCAGCATAGGCTCCAAGCATACTCATTAACTTTGAGAAATTTCCATACTAACATATGATCATGTCCAATACTTCAAATAAACACAAAATTTACTTTATAAAATATTGTTAGCTTTGTCAAAACTAATGATAAACCTAAAAATAATTTTCTTTGTCAACTATTTAAAATTCATATGCTTTAAGTGGTTCTATTAAATGTTGGTGAATATTACTTTCATATTCTAGCATTATTTTATTTGTATTTTGCACGCATACATTTTTAATTGAGGGATTGCTTTAGATTTAATCATCAATGTAGTTTAGCAGGTAAAAATAATAAATGCATGCTGATACTACAGAGATTTTTCTAAAGCAGAAAAATCAGAAGCTTTTGTTTCTATCTCTCTAGCTTATAAAAACTTCTAACAGCTTAGAAGACATTCTTCTTTTAGAAAATAGTGACATTGTCTTGATGGAATAAAGAGTTAATATTAATAACAATTAGTTATTACAGATTGTGTTTCCAGCAGTAGCTTACATTTATTTGGATGAACAAATAAATCTACTCTCCCCACTTTGCTAAATTTATTTTTTTCTGTTTCTCTCTTACTCTTTCTACTATTCTCATGGGATGATAGCACATCCCATGAGTTATAAAATAAAAATTTGAAATAGTCATGTTTCATTGTGTTTCTATACCTGTCATCCAAATTTGTGCGACTGATTACTTCTTAAATGGTTTGTTTTAATATTAAGTAACAATAATAATAAAATGAAAACAATTATTTCATATATTTCATTTTTACAAAGACTTTTAAATTTAATTCCCTGTGGAGTAGCATTCTTATTTTCATTTTATAGACAGAATAAGTTATTTGCTAAATTTTTGGAGCTGGAACTCAGGTCTTTTGACTCCAAATTCTATTCATGTTGGATTCACTGTACCACATTGCTTCATTCTATTGACTTACATTAAACAATTGTTCAATGTCTTCTAAGTATTCAGCTTTTGAAGAATGGAAGATTAATAGAAATCAAGATAAACTTATTCAGTAAGATGTTTGATAGTAGCTAGTATATATTGACTACTTATAATGTTAGGAATTCTTAAATCTATTTCCTTTAACTCTAAGTACAAACCTTATGGTATAGATTTTCTCTGATTTACTTAGGTGAAAAGTGAGGCTTGAAGAGGGTAAGTAGCTTACCCAAGAGGCAGGATTTGAGACCAAATCACCTAATTGTGGAAACTTAGGGTTGTGGAAAGCTCATTTATATCCAACAATTTATTGAGTGCTATGATCTAGGTCCTGTGTATATAAGATGAAGAGACACAGTCCCAGATTTGAATGACCAGACAATCTCACTGAGGACAAAGAGGAGTAAATAAACAGTAAGTGAGACTAACACTACCAAGAGGGCAAGTTGTCCATTAGAATAATCATAGGAGAGCAGGTTCAAGAAGAGTGCAGAGTGATTGCAGAAGTGCCTATAGCTATTTTCAATTATTTGTATACTTCTGAATGAGTCAGGAGTTCAGTTTCAGGAAAAATAATTCTGCAAGCATTATGATAAATATAGTATTCAAGGAATATTTTCTTTTTTTTGGAGTTGGAGTCTCACTCTGTCACCCAGACTGGAGTGCAGTGGCCGCTCCCGGCCACCGCAGCCTTGACTTGCTGTGTTCCAGCGATCTTTCCGCCTCAGCCTTCCAAGTAGCCAGAATTACAGGCATGCGCTACCACGCCCGGCTGATTTTGTGATTTTATTGTAGAGATGAGGTCTCGCTGCCCAGGCGGGTCTCGAACCCGCAGGCTCAGGCAATCCTCTCACCTTAGCCTCCCAAAGGCGCGGGATTATAGACTGAGCCACCAAGCCCGGCTAAGGAGTATTTTCTAATTGAATATATTACATGGAAGAATTACTTCAAACAAACCTATGACTTAGTGGTTTGCTAATAGTAAGTGCTGTGTCTTAGATTCTACAATGTAAGGGACTATAAAGTAATTTATTATTTGAATAATTTGAAATAAAATAAATATACTTGCAAAAATAGGTCGTCAACAAAGCACTATCCAAAATATCATAGTTTGGGCCTGCATTTGCTGCAGTCAGAGGTCCTAGAAGAAGACATGTATGTGCCTTTGTTTGGCTGTCACTTTTAGATTTTTGTCTATTATAAAACACATTGTGAATTAACTAATATTTTTATTTATAGCATTCAAACTCAATGGTTTCTAGGCTGCATTTTCCATCTCATGTTCAAGAAGGACCCATCTATAGCCCTTGCACCATGATTCAATTTTTTTTTTTCTGGAGTATAATGTTATGTTTTAATATATATGTAAGCTAAGTAAGAGTCATATCAAGATAATTACTATACTCATCATCCTAAACATTTATCATTTCTTTGTGATAAGAACACTAAAAAGTTCTCTTCCAGTTATTTTGAAATATGTAAGATATTATCACTAACTCTAGTCCTCCTACTATGCAGTGGACCACCAGAACTCACTTCTCCTATTCAACTGCAGCTTGGTTGCACCATGATTCTTAATCTTGAACTGGGTAAACAAGCTTTCTTCTATCTCTGTATGATACCAGTTAGGTGATTTAGCCTTAGAAACTCTCCTCGATGTAAAAGTAATAATAATAATAATAACAATGATAATAATAAAGAGACATTGCAGGCCTCTCACAAATGGTGACCATCACAGCCCAAGGGCAGACAGAGTGCAAAGTTGGCCACTGTGTTCATTAGCATCTATTTTACACTTTTTGGAGAAGTTCACAATGAGCCCAAAAGTACAAACAACTGAAGACTGATTTTGGATGACTCCTTTATTTAAAATCAGTGCTCTTGATTTCCAATTTGTGAATGAAGGAAAGAGGGCCCTTGTTGAATCCATGTTCAGATTATTTTCCAGTTTTGAAAATCTATACTAACTTTGTGTAGGCAACCTACACAAGGCATTGACCCTGATTGCCTAGAATGATTGACTAAATCTTTGCAGATGGCTTTTAATGGGTCTACATATAAAATCTTGATGTTGGATCCAGAAATATATGTGAAGGATCAATAGGATGTTTTAACAATGGCACATTTAAAAAAAAGATAAAGTTTGTTTGTTTTTTAAGCTCACCATGAGTTCAGTATGATTCTCCATTTTGTAATGACCTTTCTTCCAAGACTATTTCACTTTTGGCTAACTCAAGAGAGGTATTATTCCATAAGTTGGGAGGTGAAAGTTCAGTTGGTCAGAATCCTTGGAGGATTGTGCTTGGTTTGGGGGCTTGTAGAGATGCCTAGAACATTCAAAAGCAAAGAGCCAGACAATTCAAAGCCACACCATAAAGAGAATGATTAAAAGCATCAAAGACATGTCATCTTGAGGGAAAAAAGTAAAGTTGTAATATATGATAGCTCTGTTCAAATATTTTAATGGACACAGGATATCATGAATGAAGGTCACATTTCACTGTACTATGTTCCCGCATAATTCTTATAAGCATTGTCTAATTTAATATTTGCATTAGGAGGTAGATATTTTTATCAACCTCACCACAGAAATGAGATGAGAAAACTGAGGCACAGAATGGTTAATTGCTTGAGTTCTCTTAGATAAGTAGCAAGTATCGAACCTGAAGTTTTCTTTCGTAAATTTTTTTTTTTAATTGGATGTCTCACTTTGTTGCCTAGGCTGGAGTGCAGTGGTACGATCAAGGCTCAACATAGCCTTGACTTGCTAGGCTCAGGTCATCCTTCCACCTCAGCATTCTTAATAGTTGGGACCTCAGGTACACATTGGCTATTTTTTTTTTCGACAAGATCTCTATGTTGCCCAGGCCAATCTTGAACTCCTTAGCTTAAGCAATCTGTCCACCTAGACCTCCTATAGTGTGGAATTACACATGTGAACCAACTAGTTCTGTGGCAAAGCTTTTATAACACGGAGGGTTCCCCTAAAATAGAATTTTTTTTTTAAAAATTATGTATTTATTCTTACATGTTTAAATTTCAGTCGCCTTCAAAGTACTCTCCATTTGATGCAATACACCTATGGAGAGACACATTTTCTACTGCTCAAATTAGGTTTTGAACTCATCAATTTTGATGCCTTTTAGTGCTTCTGCCATTTTTTTTGTCTCATCTCTTCTGCATAGGAAAAGTATTTTCCTTTGAGAACTTTTTAAAATCTGGGGTAACAAATAAAAGCAGCTTGGGATGATATTAGCTGAACAGAGAGGTTGGGCAGGAGGGCATGCTATTTTTGGTTAAAAACTGCTGAACACTCAGAGTAGTATGGGCAGGTGTGCTCCTATCACCCATCATGAAATGGGAAAACAGGTTGAAACAGGTTGAAACAGGTTGAAACAGGTTGAAAAAACCTTAAAAAAAATTCACCGAAGCCAAATGCAACCTCTCACAACAACACTAGCTGGAACACTGATGTCAATGAATCTTAGAATACTTACCATGATGGGGCAACCTGTACTACATATGGCCCACCTTTCAAAAACTAATTCTGTTTTATTTTGGGTTTCCCCTTGTGCGTTTATAAAAAGTGCAGAAATCACAAGTATACAACTGGAGGAGATTGATTGATTGATTGATAGTTGGGGTCTCACTCTGCCACCCAGGCTGTAGTGTAGTGATGCCATCACAGCTCACCACAGCCTTGACCTCCTGGACTCAGGTAAACCTCCTTCCTTAGACTTCCAAATAGCTAGGACTATAGGTACATGCCACCATGCCCAGCTAATTTTTTATTCTTATTTTTACTTTTGTAGAGATGAAGTCTCACTATGTTGTCTAAGTTGATCTTGAACTCCTGGGCTCAAGCAGTCCTCCTGCATTGGCCTTCCAAAGTGCTATGCTACAGGTGTGAGCCACTGCATCCGGCTAGAGAATTTTTGTAATGTGAACAAATATAGGACCACATTTCTCTAGGAATGAACCTGTCCAGGAACTGCCACCCAAAGACAACCTGATAATCGGAGCACTGAGACCAACATTTGAGGCAGTTAATGGAGTTCTCAATTAATAACAGAATTGCATATCGCATACATCACTTTCTTTTAATTTTTTTTATTTTAAAGATGTGGGGTACAATTGAGAGTTGGGTATACAAATGTTCATTATGCAGTTACCTTGTTAATGAGGTGTGCCCCCACTTCCCCAGGCAGATTCCCATTACTGCCAGTCCTACTTCCCCGCTTCCCTCCCAGCAGTTTCCCACTACTGCTAATCATTCTTTTATAGTATTACGATAGTTATTTAAGATCAGCTAATGAGTGAGAAAATGACATACACCACTTTCAACTTTTGTCATCCTTAATGAAAAGCAAGATAATTTAAACAAGAACATTTTGCAAAAATTTTGTGTTCAATATTTGAAGTCAGAGAATCAGGTGATAAAATGACTAAGCTCTGGCTTTGTCTCCAACTTCAAAAGATTAAAAAAAAATCAAGTTATATACATTTTTTTTTTTTTTGCATTTTGCTGAGCTATCTTGTTTTACTGTGCCCTGTGGAAATGTAAAGGAAGCTGGAAAGCTAACCCATAATCATGGTAACGTCACAAGAACTGAATTGTCTATACTACTAGTTGTCTTAAAAATAGATCCCGTTATCACCACACACAAAAATCAGCTCTAAATGAATCAAAGACCTAAATGTAAAACCTCAAACTATAACTATATTAGAAAATGCAGGAGACACCTTTATGGAAATTGGGTGTGCCCAATACCATAAGAGATAAGATAGACAAGTGCCCATAAGAGATAAGATAGACAAGTGGGACCTCGTCAAACTGAAAAGCTTCTGCAAAGCAAAAAAAAAAAAATCAAGAGAGCAGGAAGATAGCTGACCAAATGAGAAAAAATATTTGCCAACTGTATATCTGACAAAGGCCTAACTTCCAGGATCTACAAGGAACACAAATGTGCCAAAAGGAAAAAAAACAAAACAACCCTATTTTAAAAAGTGGGTCAGAGGGCAACCCCCTCAGGTTCCCTCCCATTGTGGGAGCTTTTCTGTCCTCTCAATAAATCTGCTTTTTAAAAAAAAAAAAGTAGGCCAAAGGCATGAATAGACACTTCTCAAAAGAAGATATACAGGTAGCCAACAGACACATGAAAAAGTGCTAGGCCTCACTAATCATTAGAGAAATGCAAATCATAACCACATTGAGAGACCACCTAACTGCAGTAAGAATGACCATGATTAATAAAACAAAAAATAACAGATGCTGGTAAGGATGCGGAGAAAAAAGAATGCTTCTACACTGCTGGTGGGAATCCAAACTAGTGCAACCTCTATGGAAAACAGTGTAGTGACTTCTAAAAGAATTAGACATTGACCTTCCATATGACCCAGCAATCTGACTATTGGGAATATACCTGGAGGAACTCAAAGCAGTCTACAAAAAAGATGGCTGCACATGCATGTTTATTGCAGCACTATTCACAATAGCAGAAACATGGAAACTACCATGATGTTCATCAAAACTGGACCGGATAAAAAAATGTGGTACATAAACACAATGGAATATTTTGCAGCCATAAAGGACAAACATATGGACTTCACAGCAACTTGGATGGATTTAGAGTCTATCATACTCAGTGATCTATCACAGAAACAAAGAATAAAGTACCCCATGTACTCACTCATGAGCAGACTCTGAACATTTACCATAATACTACAAGAATAGAATTGGCAGTAGGGGGATACTGCTGGGGTGGGGGTGGGGGCACAACATCAATAAGGGTACCTGATCTCAAACCAGGCAAAGTGGGGACAAAAGAGAGGCCCAAACTTTACCTGTATGATGACCACTTGTATACCTAATCCTGAATTGTACTCCACATTAAAAAAAAATCGGTTCTGTTAGGGAACTGAATTCTTAACTATATGTGTGATGTCTGTAGTTAATGAAGAAGCAACTAAATATTATTGTTTACAAATTGTTACAAAGGAAATTTCTTTCTTATTGATAGCTCGGTTGACCCATCATTCTGAATGCTGATGTGTTAGCATATATACTGATCTCTTGGAAAAATGTGGAATTTACCTGAAAAATCTTGGTGTCATGGTGCTCGTTCAATTGATGGTACAGGCTTTCTCCTGGCTATCCTTTATCTGCAATACAAATGCTAAAATTATCTGCTTTTGTCTAAGGGAAACTCATCTCTTAGAAAGTTAGAGGATATTTAATTTATTTGGCCTCTTTTTGTTTTAAATTAACACCAGCATACATTTATATAGTGTTTACTATGCATTGAACACCGCTTTGTACAGTTTCCATATATAAACTAATTTAATTCTCAAAACAATCCATGAGATAAACACAATTATTGTATCTAATTTACAGATGAGATCATTGAGACAGATAAATTAAGTAATTTGAAAATGTTATATAAGTCACAGAGCTAGTAAACGAATAATCTGGAATTAAATATATGTAAATACATCACAGACCATAGTAAAAATTTTGCAAGTGTTCTATAAGAAAACACAATTAAGTAAAGTTTCTACTTTCAATTATTTTTTTTCTTTCCAGGTCCCCTCACTAGACATACCAAAATGATAGGGTTAAAAATGAATTTCTTCATATTTTAGTCTTTCTAGTTTTGACTACTATAACTCCAAATTATAAGGCTTCATTTCTTGACCTATGATTGTAAACAGTTTTTATAGTGCTCTGCTTTAAAATGTAAAAAATTTCATGTATTTCCTTTTCCTCATTTCTTCTCTACTTCTCCTAGGTTTTATTGATTACATTATACTTTAGTTCTTCTATAATCTTTATCTTGATTTTAAGTAATATATTTAAATCTCTATTTCTTGTTTCACCAGATGTTCACCATATATTTTGATTTCCCATTCTTAGAAGAACAGGCTAACGTGCATACACTTCTATTCCCCTTCCATTTTTTTGCATGCCAGCTAAGATATTATTTTTCATTGTTAAGATTTTTAACAATTGCATTGCAGTCTGAAACTATAAGTAAGTCTTCTGTGCTTTGTCTATAGGTTGATTCTAAAGTTGAAAAATAATAAAAAGCATTTATGATACAGTAATTATGTATATATTTTTCTTTTGACGAAGTAACTCGTATGATCTGACAGAGAAATAAACAATAACTCTAACATTAAACAAATATCAAAGTCAGATGGGTTCTTTTCTTTGTTCTTCATGTTATCAGTTGATCAAAATCACTTCTCATTTTAATTTATTTCATGTTTGAACTATGAATTTTTATTGAACTATTTTCCTGAAATTTTCTATTGCTGATGTTTGCTGAGATAAGAAACACACTTATATAAACACATTTATGTATCACAAGAAGTTTAAACTTCTTAATCATACCATTTATCTTGAAGTTCCTCTAGAAATTCTGACTTCTTGGAGTCCTGACTTTTTGCTTTAATTAGGTCTGACTCATTTCTGGACCTGTCATAGATATCTCAGGATTTATTTTCATCACACTCCTGGATTAAGTCCTCTATGTCTTGAATCACATTTCTTTTTTTAGATGGATGTCATCATGGGAACATTTTACACTTTTCTGGAGAATATCTTCAAAAGATTTATTTTCAGAAAGGTTGCATGGAAAGTTAGCTTTCTGAAGCCTTGTATATTAGGGAATATATTTAGCCTTTGTCTTGTGGTTGCCTCATGGGATCAATTCCCACCCAAAATTGATTTAAATGTTGAGAGTGATGATACCAAGATGGTGTGAAAATGTTTATTACTCACATAATAAGGCTTTCTGAGGATAGCAGGGCAGGCACCCAAGTCTGTCAGAAATGACTTGAGTGAGGGGAGGAACAAGTGGCTTTGACTTGTATTACAGTTAAATGTACAACTTCATAATGAAAATTATTGGCCCGTAGAACTTTACTATAAGTACATTGGTAGCATGATAATAGCATCTTCTGTTGATAATTAAAAGTCTGATGAAAATTTTTTTGTTGATAACATTCTAATATTTTTCTCTTAAAAGCTTATTAGATCTGTTCAGTATTCTTAAATTCTGAAACTTCCTTATACAATGCCATGGTAGAGTTTTTTTCCCATTCGTTTTGTATGATATTTGATAGTTCCTTTCAATTTGACATACTTGGATTATCATAAATGTCTTCACTCTTGTTATCTTCCCACTGAGTAGCTGAGAAGGAAAAGGAAGAGTAGGAAGTGTTGGTCTTGCTGTCTCAGGGTGGTAGAGTTGGAAGAAGCAGAAGGGGAGGCAGTAGACACAGGCACAATCTGTATAACTTTAACCTAAAAAATTTGCATTTAGGGGAAAAATTTTATCTCCATTTTTAAATTATATTCTCCCTTTTGTTTCTTATTTTTTTCTCTGAAGATATTATTGGACAGATTTCATGCCTGTGGATTTATTTTCCACTTATCTGAAATTTCCTCTCACATTTTTTTTTTTTTGAGTTGGAGTCTCACTCTGTCACTCAGACTGGAGTTCTGTGGCCACTCCCGGCCACCGCAGCCTCGACATGCTGGGCTCTGGCTATCCTTCCGCCTCAGCCTTCCAAGTAGCTGGAACTACCACGCCTGGCTAATTTTTTTTTTTTTATTGTAGAGATGAGGTCTCACCAAGTTGCCCAGGCAGGTCTCGAACCCGCGGGCTCAGGCAATTCACTCACCTCAGCCTCCCAAAGCATGGGATTACAGGCTGAGTCACCGAGCCCGGCTATCCTCTCACATTTTATGTCTCTGCTTTCTGTTTTATAATGAGAGAAATTGATTTTACCCTCTCTTCTAGCTCTTCCATTATTTTATTTTTTGATTTGTCATTTTTCTGTTAAAATAATATGAATTATTTCAAGTTCTCTGGCTGCTCCTTTTTTATAGAAAACTGTTCTTGTTTTATGGATGAACTATTTTATAAATCTCTTTGAAGATATTGTATCAGTTGTAAGTGTGTTTGACCTTAAGTAACAGAAAATCCAATTATAATAGCTTGATAAACAAAAGGGTTTATTTATCTTTTGCAGCAAGAATCTGGGGATAGGCAGATTGGAGTTGTTCCAGTAAAACGGGTGTCTCCATTTTGGGAGTCTACTATTTTGGTATGCAGGCCTGTTTCCTCATGCTTATCCTTTCAAGTCAAGAGAGTTGTGGTGAATTTATACATCACATCAGGTTCCAAACAAGAAAAAGAGATAAAGAAAAAAGATTGAATTTAATCTATGTCTTTTCTATATCTATATATTTTCAAAAACTTTCCTGAAAGTCCTATATAGTGACTTCTGCTAGCACTGTCCAGAATTGGATCACATGGCTACACTAGATAAATCACTGGAAAATATTTTAGGAGGAGTTGTGAATGGAGCTTAGTCAGCTAACCAACAGTGTCCACCAAAGCTACAAACTGAAATTGTAATAAATGCTCTCTTCTGTTCTTTGAATTGTCTCTTTTATTCCACTGTTTTTCAAATAACTGGTTACACTTGGCCCTACTTGTAATTGAAGAATTAGATTGTTAAATTTATGACTGCCCATTTTTAGTCAAATTATTTTTCTCTTTCCTGTATTTGCCATTTATTCCAAAGTTAAAGTTTCTCAAATTCTGTTATCTACTTATTCAAGCATTTGTCAATTTGAAAACTTTGCTAAATCGCTTTATTACCTTAGATGGTGGAATTATGGTAATCAGTATACCCTGAGTCATATATGATACAAATTCCTGATTTTGTCTGATTACAAAGGTAGTGTTATTTTTAATTTGATAGATAACTGTTCAGCACTGCACTTATTTTAATACTATTTATACTTTTCACTCTTCACTGTGGATGTGTAATCTTGTTCTAATTTGATTTTGGATCTTTGCCAGAAAACTTGAAGTGAACCAGAAAAGTTCCTTTTCTGAGGTTTGCAAAAAGTGTAACTTATATTTATTTTCATTACTTTTATTTTTTTCATGGGCTTCTGAGAAGGTTTTTTCTTTGGGTTTTGGAGTGGAGAAAAAGAACAACATGGTGTTCTTGTTGAAAGTTTTCCCTCTTTGAATTAGTATAGCATGTTTATTTATTTATTTTTATTAGTCCCAAGCTTTATTAGTTTCTAAAACCTTCACAAGTAAATTTTTAAAAGGAGGAATGAGGAAGATTTTAAATTAAACTTGCACTTACATAACAAGGCAGAGATTGGGATGTAATGGAAGGTAGAGTATGAGGAAGAGAGAAGATGGTGTGTATAACAGAAGCAAGATCGTCTTTTCTATTTGGGCCTTGGCTAGAAGGTAGAAAGAGAAAAAAAGACATAAGATTATATTGATCCTATGTTAGATTTTTGAAAGCTCAGCAGACTTGTATGCCTAAAATAAGATTTGAATGAACATTCAGACTTTGAAGTGTTTACATAGTAAAATCCATTAAGCTTTGTAAAGCAAGCCTAAGAATTCACCCATGTATGGCACATAACAGTCCACATTGATTAGAATGGTTTTGATTTTGTATATATATTTGCTCTTCCCAACAATACATTTTGTTAAATATTGCTAACAGCATTTAATATGTATAGACAAAATATATAAGTTGTTTCACATTAATATATATACATAATATTTTACCCAATTATATGTGCATGTAGACCAGGTGACTACTGGAAGAGAAAAAAAGTAGTTGAAATACATTCCTAAGATTATTCGTACATTTGACAGCAGAGGCTGTTTTAATCTATGTCTTATCTATATTTAAAGATATCTATATATTTTTTAAAACTTCCTTCAAAGTCCTATAAAGTGACTTCTGTTTACATATCCAGAATTGGGTCACATGACTACACTAGATCAATCACTGGAAGGTATGTTTAACGTTTGAACCACTGATTTGTGTTAGATGCCCAGTAGGTTTTTTATATGTCATTGTTTTTAATCTTATCACATACAAAGAAAATATTTTATTATCCTTATTTAAAATTAAAGAATCTGAAAATATAAATACTGAAAATATTGACCCCTGACTAACCCATGCAGCTGAAAATCTGTACATAACTTTTGTCTTCCCCAAAACTGATAACTACTGATAGTCTTCTGTTGACCAGAAGCCTTACCGATAACATAAACAGTCAGTTAACACATATTTTGTATGTTATATATATTATATGCTGTATTCTTAACAAAGTGGCTAGAGAAAAGAAAATATTATTAAGAAAATCATAAGGAAGAGAAAATATTATTAAGAAAATCATAAGGAAGAGAAAATATATTTACTACTCATTAAGTGGAAGTGGATTATCATAAAGATCTTCAACCTTGTTGTCTCTCCATTGAACAGACTGGGAAAGAAAAGGAAGAGGAAGGGTTGGTCTTGCTGTCTCAGGGGTGATAGAGTTGGAAGAGGTAGAAGAGTAGGCAATGGAGGTAGGCAAAATCTATATAAATTTTACCTAAAAACATTTGTGTATAAGTGAACCTGAGCAGTTCAAACCTATGTTGTTCAAGAGTCAATTGCAACTTATTCAAAGTCTCAGAGTTAGTTCAAGGGGCATATTAATTTGCTGGGGCTGCTGTGTCAAAATACCACAGGCTAAGTGGCTTAAACACCAGAAATTTATTTTCTCACAGTTGTGGAGGCTTGAAGTTCAACAAGGTGTCAACAGGACTACACGCTGTTGAAACTTCTCTTCTTGGCTTGTAGATGTCATCTTTTTCTTGTGCCTTTTTGCTGTGCCCTCACATGGCCTTTCCTTTGTGTGAGCACCCTCTTTGTGTGAACAAATTTCCTCTTATAACGATTGGACTAGGGCCCACCCTAACAGTTTCATTTTAACTTAATCATCTCTTTAAATGTCCTATCTCTAAGGCAGCCACATTCTGAGGTACTGGGGGTTAGGATTTTAACATATGAATTTTGTCAGAAGGACATTCACTCTATATCAGGGGACAGTCGTACTTAAGGAAAAGTGAAATGGACATCAGCCATCAGTGTCAGTGGTTTTCCTTCTCTTTTGTTTTTTTGAGTGTCCTGAAATATAGAGAGAACACATGACTGGAGGAAATTAACCCTCAATCATTTATTCAGCAGAGGAGTAACCCAAACGTAGAAATGGGTTCAATTGGTATGAGTAGAGACAATGCCAAACTCAAATGCCTTATGCTAGAATATTCAGCCTAGGAGGAATCCAAAATTATTTCCTCTAAGCTCCTCATTTTACAAATGAAAAAACAAAAGTCTAATTTGAATAGACTTACAAAATATTATAAAAGTTGCGGATGCAGCAGGACTACTTTTATAGATGAATATATATATGGGCAATGAATATAAATATACTTATGTTTGTATATAAATAAACACACATATATATACATATATATAAACTTTTAAACGACATTCAGAGGTAGTCATCATCGTTATTTTCCTGGTAAAAAATCCTGAAAATGAGATCTGAGTTTTTTTATGGATTCAATTTTTTTCTTCTCTTTTTACTTTATTTGACACAAAGAAGCATTCACAAAATTCCTGAATAGGAAATACTCTATCTAAAGAAATTCAGACTCCATATGTGATATATGCCAGCAGAAACAAAAGACAGTATCTCCTCATCACTTATTTTCACATTGATCATATAGCCATGAAAATTACAATTAGATATGACAGAAGACCTATAACTAACTTACTTCATTTTGTTTCATCTAGTTGCTTTGTGAGTGGAAAGGCTACTACTTTAAAGTTTCTGTCCCCTTGTAAGATGGCTTAAAGAGACTGTCATTGATGAAGCTAATGACATTTGACATATCTAATTTCCTTTTTCAAAAGACTTTGATCAACAGTCTATGGGCACCAATTTTTTTTTTTAATTGAGGAAAAAAAAGTCTTGCTTTGTTGAACATTGCCTTTTAAACTTGCAAACAAATCCCTGTTCATGTTCATGGCCCTTTCTCTTGAGATTGGGCCTATAGGTGGCAGCAACTGTTAGCTATTGAGCTTGGGTGACATGTGCCAAAAGTTCTCTTGAAATACTTTGAATAGTTTAAATATTCTTGGATACTTGAAAATAAAATTTTCTCTAGATAAGAAAGTGAAAGGTCAAACTTGAACTGTGACTGTTGAATGATTCATACACTGTGGTCAATATTATATAAAGAATGATGTAAGGCATTGAATATTCCATATTTTAGAAGTTTGTTGTGGAATAATGGGGGTTCAATCTTTAAGATTTTGTGACTGCTGGGGTCAGATGGGTTACCATTTGTCCGCCATTATTTTCTATGAAATTGGTTTTTGAACCTAGAATAATCTAGAATAAATCAATTAGTTTCTTTGTGCTTAGTTCAATAAAAGTTGGGATTTTGATTCATGAACCATTTGTTTTACACAATGAATATGCCATAGATATGTTTAATACAATTTAAGTTTTTGCAAATCAAACAATGCTTACTCACTTAAAGCAGCTTATACTTTAAGACTAATTTGTAAGGAAAATATTACTGCAGTTTGAATTTTATCATAACTTTTTGAGAGTTTGGGAGTTTGTTCATCTGTATTTCTACATGAGAGACACCTGCATTAAATAATGCCTTTCAAAAATCTATTAGGTTATATGAGAACTGAGAAAATATGACCTTTAGCTGGCTGTCTATAGCTGATTGGTAAACTATACTTTGACATGATTAAACCTAATCACATCAATCATCTTCATGGTTAATATTGCTTGAGGCTCAACCTATTGAGGTGACAGTGGATTGTGTCAGCCACATTTCAGTCAACTGGACCCGACCTTTGTGTTTTCTCATTCTGAAGATTACTTAAAATGACGTTACTCTGTCCACTAGACCTTTATAAATCCCCTAACATAGACCTTTGACCATTCTGCAAAACAGGTTTATTTGACTTAATAATTTCCAGTGGGGATTTTATGTGCATTATTTAGTTGGGCTCTTTCTTTTGTGTGAAGAAAATGTCATTTTCCTTTATTACATTGACCCAATTCGAACAACAACAATAAAAATAGCTTCACTTTTGGAACAAAAGTTTCAACACAAGCCAACAGTAAGACTCACTGAATCAAAACAGATGACTGAATAATAGTACTGAAGAGATGCTTCTATACTATAGATGTCTGTTAAAGAATTTTAGAAGAATGAGGTTGAAACTTCTCGTATTATAAACTTGGTACTTCATGCATTTTGATTTTTAAATAAAATGGCTGAAATTGAAATTGAGTGCGAACAACTAAACATTGTTTGTACTGGATTTATCTAAGATTACAATCAAAGGACTGATTTCCTCCTTTGGGATTAGTCTGTAATCGATTTGTTAGGTTTGTTTTTTATTGTTGGTTTGTTTTGCTTATTTTTTGAGTACAGTATAGAAGGAGAAGGACATAGAAAAGTTACGTAGACATTGACCTACAAAATCAAATATTATATATAATCAAATCAGCTACAATCTGTATTGTAAGGGCAAAAAATATTAAGTACCTCAAGAGAATATGTTGGAAAACAAAATATCACATAACTTGTAAGGTAATGCAGAGGGAAGAGCCCAAAGGCAAAGGTGAAGAAATGAAAGAAAGTGCTTCAAACAGATGGGCATTTTCTACAGAGAACTACTTCCTTGTTGTCCTTGCACTTGAAAATACAGTATACTGTATTTAATCCTTTAATCTTTATCTTTGAAGATAAGAATTAGTCCCAATGATTATTTCATTATTGCTCTAAACTTCTGTAACGTGTAACAAGTCACAGCTCACATTTTTTAAAGGAGACTGCCTTTATACTTTTTGAATTCAAGTTTTATTATTATTATGATGTAATACTTTGTCTATTTCTATGCACCAAGCAATATTTAGCAAAAGTAGTGCTTAATAAACAGTTAAATGCTAGATTCATTCTCTCCTTTGTAACAGTCTTTCTTAAATTCTTGGATTTAGTTCTTACTATTACTTCCTCATATTGAGTGCATCTTCTTGATGCTAGTCTCCTCTTCCTTGAATGGAGTGAACTGCAGTACTTGGTCCTGAAGGAAATGTTCCAAGGGGTTCCAGAAAATAAATGAGTTATTGTAGGCAACCTAACTGATCTGGGGAGAAACAAATACAGAGTAACACTGAGAAGAACAACCTCCTCTCCCAAAAATGATTTCTTCTGAATTGCACATTTTAAAATGCCTCCCTCATCTACCCAAACACACACACACACACACACACACACACACACACACACACACACACACACACACCACAAACACCAGCAGTGTACTACTTCACATAGGAGGTCTCTTTTCTCCGTGGATTAGATGAATCATAAGGTTTCATCATTATGTATTATATGTGCATTGTCAATGAAAAATGGCCAGATTAATTGACTAAGGTCAATCTTCGCAGTCTCAGCATGGTTGTATTGATTATATAGTAAAATGATAATTTCTAGGACATAAACTCCACAATGGCAGAATTCTCACCTATTTTGTTTTTTGCTGTTTTGCCAATACTCTAATAGAGTTTTGCACATAATAGTTTCTCAATAAATTCTTTTTGAATGAATAGGTCACGAAGAAAATTACTGAAACAAATTTAGTAGTTTTGTTGTGATACAATGTCTAACTCTTCTCAGTTTAGAAGTAAACTCAGTTTCATGCAAACGCTATTACTCTGATTTGTCACTAAGTGCTGTAATTTATCAGACTTGTCCTGTTCCTACTCCGTCATCAGTACTTTGGTACTGGGACTAAAATAGCAGCCATTTTCTCTTCTCTTCAACACATAACAAATCTACCTTTGCCCTAAGAAAGAATGCTTTCAAATTGTCCTCACTCTTGAGTGCTCTAACGCATTTCAAGGCTTTGCTGTCCACTTGAACAGTTGATAATAGTCCTTTGATGTAGAGCTTTGAACAAGAGATAAGAAATAGTAATCTAACCAGAGGTTGTTCTGATAGTCAACAGGACCATCTTGTATTCAAGCCACTCAAGATTTTTTTCCCATCTGGTTGTCCAGTCCACATAAAACCTCACTCAAAATTATGTAGAAGTCATAAACTATGCCTTCTAATTCTTGACTTCTCTTTTTCCCCTCTACTTCCTTCTAATAGTGTTTTTTTCTACATCTTGTCTGCACCATATAAATATAAATGAGAGTAGCATTCTATTTCACCCTCCTTTTCATGGGCAGTATTGCCAGAAACAAAGTCAAGCCATACTTTCTTTCTGATGAAATAATTTCAAACAAGAATCTCACAACAGGAGTGTACTTAAAAAAAAAAAAAGTCGATCACAAAATTTGGGAGATTTATTTCAAAGTGGGAAGGAGATTTGAAAAAAGTCCCAGTTGTCAGTACTAAGTAGTTGGTGCTAAGACAGGTATTGTGCTACCTACTCATTCAACCCAGATTTAGGACGTTACAGACCCAGTGCCATTGAAAGTCTATTTTGCACTACTGTGCTTTGAAGAATCGAGGTAAACTCAGAAATGGGCTAACAGTCATAAGAAAGTTTAAATTAACTTAAAAAAAATTAACCGACTCGCCTCCATTCTTCCTTTGTTTGGTCTTCACATTGTCCAAGAGAAAACCAGTCAAAGGGCTCATTTAGAAACATTTTCATTCTGTTGAGACTGGCTCAAATATTTTCCCCCAAATTCTTTCTAGACCCATCTGATTTTCCTGCCAAGAAACTCACTCTCACTGCTACTGGGATTTGGACGTTAGCTATTGATCTTTTTCTGTGGTTTTCTCTCTGTTTTTGTCTCCATGTTCAGCTTACTCTCCTTAATAAATCTAAGTTATCTCACTCTGTGAAACTTCGTGGACCACATTGCTCCGAAGCAGAGCCAGAGGAAAAGGCAGTTCGTGTCGCATTACTGTGGTAAAAGCTTGGACACTCCCAGTGGGCTCCCTCTGGTCTTCCCCCTCCCGCCGGCTATGGCAGCAGGTTCCTGGAGTCAGACAATGCATTGTCATGCGGATTACACTGATTAGCTCTAAGTCAGTTAGGTAACAGGAGCCCTTTCAATGGTGTCCTAGGATTCTGTCAGGTTGACTGTTCAAACACTGGTTTTTGGGATCCCCTCCAGCATTCCTTAATGTAATCCAGGCATGTTATTGCAGGTTCTATTTGAGAAGGGGCTACTTGCTTGTCACTTAGAATATTTTCAGTTTTAAGTCAAAAAAAAAAAAAGCAAAAGAAGTGAGAGGCAGAGTATAGGGAACAGAAAAGAACAAAATGCAGGAGTGTATCAAATGCCAAACTTACATTAAGTGCACGTGTGCTCTGGGGAATGAGGTCTCTATTTTGTTTTACATAGAAACTGTGATGATTTTGCACTGTTTTGGTAACTACTACATAACTACTAAGATCCAGTGAATCAAAGGCAGACGAATACAAGCAAGAGTGCAGGTCTGAGCTGCTTACAAGGCTTAGAGATGTACTTCTGCGTTTCGCCCTTGGTGAGAGGAAGTGCTATAGGCCACTGGTGGATAGCCAGTTTTACCACAGTATAGTATAGGACCGTATGTGCTAAAGAACACAGGCAAATTTCTGGGTGCCAGGGCAGAGGCAGTGTCTCTAGATGAGTCAGACTGTGATTGCTGCTGCTGATCCCTCCCTGCTGGAAAGACAAGACTCAGCAGCTCCTTGGAGACGCTCAGAACTTGAGGTGAAGGCAGAAAAGATGAGGTTTTCAAAGATCAACCATTTGTCAATGACTTTTAAGTAGATATGACTTGTCATATTTTGGCAGAATCTTTCTGGGCAGGATCTACCTGGATCTCCACTATGATGCTGGCTTTTTCTAACCTGGCATAGAGGAGAGGTTAGGTATGGAAGGAGGGGAGAGCAGGCACTGTTAGATTCCACCAAGGACCTTTTCCAGGTCTGACTCTTTCTCCTTTTTTATTTTCCATCCATTCTGATCCCATCCCCGAGTGCTGTAAAGATGCATATCCCTAGAGATATGCCTTTTAATTTATGAAATATAAATATAATATACCCCATAGTCTCCTCCATGTTAAACCTAAGGGAAATACAGGCTTCATAGAAGCCCACTAATGGCTTTTTATTTTCCTGAGGATTTCTAGATTATTTAATAATAATGGATCCTTCTTCACCCCAACCCCAAATTGTTATATACACACACAACACACACTTAGATACAACACTGAATACTCTGAATTAGTAACGATTTGTTCATTTATTTATTTTTAATCAGACTGTATCTGATAGGTTAGGGTCATGTGACCAAAATCAGCTTATTCAGAAAGGTAATATAGCAAAATACAAAATTTTACTATCAATTATAGCCTTGGGTAGCTAATATAAACTCCACGCAACTGGAGTCCTGATTAGTGAAAAAGAAATTTTAAAAAGGTTCATAGCACTACCCCATAACATTGTCTTAATGTTTATATGTATATGTTTATATATATAAATTTTAAGTGTTAAGCTCTGTTTCTGATGCACTAAAAATGGTATAAAAATCCAATAAATGGTATCTCTATTTTCTTTCTGTATAAGTTGAAGATCTTCCTATATAAGGATTGGCGCCTCAGAAACAAAAAACTGAGTACCACATGTTCTCACTCATAAGTGGACCTAGAACAATTATCATAATACTATAAGAAAGGGATTGGCAGTAGTGGGAAACTGCCGGGGGGTGCGGAGAAGGCACACATCGTCAACAAGGGTACCTGCACAATGAACATTTGTATACCTAACCCTGAATTGTACCACACATTTTTAAAATAAAAAATTCAAAACAAAAAAATTGGTGCCTAAAATAAATCAATTTATAAATATTTAAAAACGGAAATATTTTGAGGAATGCATTTCTTCCATTCTTAATTTCCTTAGATAAGTAGTCTTCCTGCAGTTAAAAATGTCATCAGTATAACATGCATATGCTATGTTTGACTTGTACTGATTAAATAGGCCTGGTGAATTATTAGCAAATTCATAAGATTGTTGGAAACATGGAGGCAGTGAGGCACAAGAATGTCTCTATATCTCAGTTGGTCTAAGGTCCATATCTCTGTTCCTAAAGTTATGCCATTCTTTCTGAATTATTGCAAACAACTCTAAAATATAAAATCCACCTCTGATTCTATGTACTGCTTATTTTCATTCTTTATGGATCCAACTGTCTAGCAGATACACTTAAAAATAATAACTCTTTCCTCAACACTATCTTCAGGACTCCCTGCCAGTTAGATGCTTTCAATGTCTTTTTTTTCTTCTTTCTTCTCCCAGCTGTTGGAGCTGCCTCATGATGCCGCCAACTTCCACAGCCCCCTGGAGAAACCATCTCAGCTACAGGTTAGGATGGCGGGGACGCAAATATACTGCATCTGAGACAGAGGCCATGTGGGCTAACATCCACACTGATGTATTTTTTCCTCACAAGTAGTTGTTAAGTTGTTAATTCTGTTTTTGATAGTCGGGATTTAAAAGAAAAGAGAGAGAAAAAGAAATGCTCAGGCTAAAAGAGAAGGGAGCAGGAGTGGTTGCTATGAGCTTTGAAACACGCACACGAGCGTGCGCACACACACACAAATACATGGACAAAAGGATAAATTGAAAAAGAATGCAGCAACCCTTGCTTGGTTTAGCAGTCCGGTCAGCCCCACAGATGAGGAAGTGCTGCTTTGTCCCAAGCTAAAGCCTTGTTTTCTTGCTCATTGTCTTTCAGGGTAAAATCTGGGGGAAATTCACCTGTCTGATGCAAAGTTAAACTGCTGGCTTTAATGTGACTGCATGGGAACTTGGGTTTATTAATGAATACAACATACTCTCTTTGATTTGAAAGCTTTCACCCTGCTGAAAAGATTCAAAAGGCATCGCTTCCTGCACCAGCGGCATTCCTTTATCCGTCTCAGTGGTTCACCCCTACCCAGCTGCTATATCTCATTAACAAGCATTTGACCACTGCAGCCGGCCTGGGAGTGTTGACACTTGAAAAGCCCAGGCAGGCGTGGGCAGGCCATCAGCTATGGCAACAGGAAACTGCCCCGGAGACAACACTGAGAAAACAGCAGCTGCAAAAGCCAAAGTCAGAGCAGACATAAAGGGCTGCCTATATCCACGCTGGTCCAGAGTATTGGTGCGTGCCTGTGGGTCTGAATTCACCTTCTATAAGGATTGTTATCAGCATGTATCAGACTGTGGACTTGTTGACAACTCAGAATTATTTTTTTTTAACTTATAATGTTCTCAGATAGGTAGGTTTAAAAAATCTTCTTATTCTCCTTATAATGTAAGCTCTTGTTTCTGCACATAAGAATGTTCGCTAGTGGCCTCAAACTAGTGGCCTCTGGTGAAAGTTGTACCCCCAATAAAAAATGTATATGTCTGAATGCTTATACATTTTTCATGCTACCACCATTATTTTTCAAAACCAAGTCAAGCCGGGCTCAGTGGCTCAGCCTGTAATCCTGCGCTTTGGGAGGCTGAGGTGAGTGGATTGCCTGAGCCCGCGGGTTCAAGACCCGCCTGGGCAACTTGGCGAGACCTCATCTCTATAATAAATAAAAAATCAGCCGGGTGTGGTAGCGCGCACCTGTAGTTCCAGCTACTTGGAAGGCTGAGGCGGAAGGCTCGCCAGAGCCCAGCAGGTCGAGGCTGCGGTGGCCAGGAACGGCCACTGCACTCCAGTCTGGGCGACAGAGTGAGACTCCAACTCAAAAAAAAAAAAAAGAAAGAAAAAAAAACCAAGTCAACCTATGAAACTATCATAAAAATATAAAATTGCTTTAAAAGCCTTTGGTCTAGGACTGGAACAGTGACGGCTTAATGCAAAATATTTGATAATGAAAGCACCATTTCAACTGTGTAAAGATAGCTCATAAAATTAAGGGGGTTTTCCATATTTTATCATTGATTATAACAATTCTAAATGTCTATTTTAATAACAATTTACTACAATTCATTTAATTGTAGGCTTCTCAATACCATACCCCTGAAATCTACTTCTTAGTGTTGTTTCCACATTCATTAGAGGAACTCAAAGTACAGACTGTTTTATGCAGTGTTTGGAGCAAGTATTTCTTTCTAAATCTTGTGTGTCTGTTTTCAAACATATAAAAGCATTTAATGTGACTAAATAACAGTTTGAAATCAAAATTTTTCATCCATGAAGAAAATAACCCATTTCAAAACAGGAAAAAGGTCAGACCATAACAGGGACAGAAAGTAACCTACATGAAAAAAATACACTAATGTAATATGTTACCAGTGAGGTTAGCAGACTGCCATTCAAAGAGTAGTAAATTATTTTCCTGTCATCGTCAGCACAATAGATGATTAGTGAGTATCACATTGAAGTATACTACTACTTTAATTCTTTTCAGTAATTCAGATTTATGTCCATCTATCACTAATCAGAAAACTCTCCCAATTTATTCACATTGTTACTCGAAAATGGCTAATTAGATAAAACATGTAAATGTCTTTTAAATTACTGTAGCTTAAATCTTTTTTGAGGGTCAGAAAGTGTTTTCTTAGTGCAGTGAATTTTCCAACAGTACCTTCATCCATTCATTTTTTTTCTTTCACATCTTTATGCTTCCAGGGAAGGTAAAACTACCAGCCACCACTGGAAATTTATTTCCTTGACAATATTGTGGAGATAGAAACATCCTCCTGTGAACCATTAAGATATTTCCATTTGACTTCAGTTTTTCATCCTAGTCATATGGGGACACATTCATGTATGATAGAGGAATATGTCCATGTTCTCAAAATGATGGCTTGGAGACAACTCTCAGTTTTGCCACCAACCAACAATGAAAACCTTAAGTAAGTGACTAAGTGTTCTGTGCCTCTGATTTCTAGTCTGTTAAATGGGAGTAAGATTTATAGTACTTAATTCATACCATGTTGTAAGATGAATGTACACATACACAAGCACTTCAAACACATACTAATCAATCAATAAGCGTTAACAGCCAGGCTCAGTGACTCAGCCTGTACTCCCAGCACTTTAGGAGGCCGAGGCGAGAGGATTGACTGAGCCCGTGGGCTCGAGATCCACCTGGGGAACTTGGCGATACCTCGTCTCTACAATAAACCAAAAATTAGCCAGGCATGGTAGCACATGCCTGTAGTTCCTGCTACTTGGAAGGCTGAGGTGGAAGGATTGCAGGAGCCCAACAGGTTGAGTGACTGGGAGCATGCCATTGCCCTCCAGCCTGGGTGACAGAGTGAGACTCCAACTCAAAAAAAAAAAAAAAGCATTAACTATTATTATTATCATCAACCTCTTTCTCCACCCTATCATACTTTATCCCCCTATACTGTTTTATATGTCTATAGAAATTATTCTAGTTTATATTGTAATATTGACTTGTTTGTATTATAATAAAATTATTTCTCTGTCTTCCCCTACCTTAAGATATACACATGACTATAAGCTTTATGAAATCACGGACTTTGTATATCTTATTTACTGTTGGTTCCTTTGAGCCTAATAAACTATTGGCACATATTATTAGCTCAATAGATTTGTTAAATGTTGAATGCTGAATGAATGCATTTGTACAGATCTAGGCTCTGAGACAAAAAATAACCAAGGAAGAGTTTTAATAAATTAATCCCATAATAGGAAAATGTCTGATACATGCAGTTTTATAGAAACAGAATGAATATTAGTTTAATAACTATCTATGTTCATCTGTATTATAAAACTGACACCAGTGCCCTAGCAAATATTACCTTGATAGTATTGTACGTAGTTAATAAATTCTTTTGAACGGTTGATTCACAGTTTATGTCCTATGCAACTATTATTGTAATCTTATTCTAAGACAAAGTTGCTCATATGTTAAGCTCTGTATAATGTACAATGTTCTTAATTAAAAATCACATAATTTTTAAAGTATTATTTGGAGGTTTTGTAAGTTGAACTTTTGTTTTTGGTTGAAAATTTGTCCTGGTAGTTAATTGAGGGTGGGGGATTAGGGATAGGGAAAACAATAAGAGCATCTAACATTCACCAAGACATGGTGGACCATATTTTAAAATGTTAAGGCATTCAAGTACCACCCAAGATTTTTTGCAACAACTTTTTTTCAAGCTGCACCTTATGCAGTTTTCAGAACTACGGTAATTTCCACATTTGTTGTTTTGTTACTCTTGCTTTGGTTATACTTTTATCTGGAAGATATGATGGAAGTGGGGGAACTTATAATGCTGTGACCTGCCTTGGAGTTTACCTTGCATGTAGGTAGACTCAAGTAAGGTAATTGGTAGTGTCTGTAAGAAAGAGAGGAAATATAACTGACATGTGAAGATAAATTAGGGACTCCTGGGGACAAAGTGGAGGCTAATCCTAAAGGCTTAACCTCACTGAGGTGTGAAGGTGATGTCTTAACTCTTGCAAATGATGGATATTTGTAAAAGTGAAGATATTTCTAGTCTGCCTAGGATAGAAACAAACTTCAGGTTATTATGAAAAAAATCAGACTTTTCGGAGTTGAAAATTTCCCAAACCACCCCAAAAGCACCATTATGAGAACCAGTCTAATGCTTATCATCAGTCCAGTTTCACTCAGACTTAGTGATATACCAAAAATTTGCCCCACTTTAGCATTCATTGACTTAAATCCGACTTTTTTGGTAACTTCACTTATAAACAGAATCTCCCTGACCCCCAAATCACCCATTCTGAAGAGGTGGCAATTAGCATACATGTTAGACATTGTTATGGGATTACATATACTCTTTCACTTAATCCTCAGCACACTCTGTCAAGATCAGTATTTTTATCTCCATTTTTGAGATGGTGATAGGGAGGCAGACAGTTTTAATAATACAAATTAGTCAAGTTCATTCTGATTTTTTATATTTCAGAGATAGGTTTTTAAAAAATGTTCCAAATGTGCTGGATACTCTAAAAAAACCAAGTGACAATTAAGACACACTGGGGTAGCAGTTAAGGAAATGAACTAGGCACAAGGCATGCAGTTGTTTTATATCACCCGTATAAGAATATCAAGAAGGAGAAGACTGGGTTGCTCTAACTCTGCAGGCATATTTTGGCTCTGAAGAATATAAGATCTACTTTAAAAACTAATTAATTTTTAAATAGACGAAATTGTACGTATTTATTATGTACAACCTGATGTTTTAAAATATGTATACATTGTGCAATGGATAAATTGAGTAATTAACATATCCATTACTTTACATACTTATTTTTTTGTAGCGAGAACACTTAAAATCCACTCTCTTAGCAATTTTCAAGTATAAACACATTGTTATTAACTGCAATCACCGTGCTGTACAATAGTTCTCTTGAACTTATTACTCCTGTCTAACTGAAATTTTATAACCTTTTACCAACATTTCACCCAATCACCCCCCATCTTCCCAGCCTCTGGTAACCACCATTCTGTTCTCTACTTCTGTGAGTTTAACTTTTGCAGATTCCACATTTAAATGAGACCATGTAGTTTTTGTCTCTCTGTGCCTGGTTTATTTCACTTCTCACCATGTCTTCCAGGTTCATCTATGCTGTCTCAAATGAAAGAATTTCCCTTTGTAAACTGAATAGTAGTCCATTATGTATATATGTCACATTTATGTTATCTATCCATCCATTGATGAACACTTGGGTTGACTCTGTATGTTGGCCAGTGTAAATTATGCTGCAATGAACTTGAGAGTGCAAAGATTTTTTACACACAGATTTCATTTTCTTTGTATGTATACCCAGAGTGGATCTATGGTAGTTCTCTTTTTAACTTTTGGAGGAACGCCCCCATACTGGTTTTTTATAATGACTGTGCTAATTTACATTCTCCCCAACAGTGTGTAGAGTTTCCTTTTCTCTGTATCCTTACTAGCATTTGTTATCTTTTAGCTTTTTGATAATTGCCGTTTTAACAGGTGTGACTGGAATATCTCATTGTGGTTTTAATTTGCATTTCTTTGATGATTAGAGATTTTGAGCATTTTTTCTTATACCTATTGGCTATTTGTATGTCTTAAGAAAGATCTAGTTAGATCCTTTGCTTATTTTTAATTAGTTGTTGCTTGCTATTGAGTTGTTTGAGTTCCTTATATATTTTGGATACCAATCCCTTATCAGATATATCATTTGCAAATATTTTCTCCTATAATGTAGATTATCTCAATCTGTTGGTTGTTTCCATGGCTGTGCAGGAGCTTTTAGTTTGGTGTAATCTCGTTGACTATTTTTGCTTTTGTTGCCCAGGTTTTTGAATTCACATTAAAAAAATCTTGCCCAGACTAATGTTATGTAGTTTTTCTCCTATATTTTCTTCTATTAGTTTTACAGTTGGAGTTGCTTGTGTTTAAGTCTTTAATATCATTTGAGTTAATTTTTGCATAGTGAAAAATAAGGATCTATTTTTATTCTTCTGCATGTGGATATTCAGTTCTCTCAACATCACTTACTGAAGAAACTGTTTTTTCTTTACTTTATGGTCTTGGCACCTTTAATAAATATCAGTTGGCTGTAAATGCATGGGTTTATTTCCAGGCTCTCTATTTTGTTCCATTGGTCTGTGTTTCAGTTTTTATGCCTGTACGATGCTGTTTTGATTAAAATAGCTTTGTGGTATATTTTGAAATCAGGTACCATGATACCTTTAGTTTTGTTCTTTTTGCTCAAGATTGCTTTGGCTATTTAGGGTTTTTTTGTTGTTGTTATATACTGATTTTAGGGTTTTTTTGTAAAACATGTCATTGAAATTTTGATAAGGCTTGCATTGAATCTGCAGATCACATTGAGTAGTATGAATAGTTTAACAATATTATTTTAATCCACAAACATGGGTTGTCTTTCCCTTATCTTGTGTCTTCTTCAACTTCTTTAATCAATGGCTTATACTTTTCAGTGTATAGGTCATTCGTGTCCTTGGTTAGATTTATTCCTAAGTATTTTTATATTTTTTGTAAACTTTGTAAATAGGATTTTTAAAAACTCATTTTTTAGATAGTTCTTTGTTCGTGTATAGCGATGCTACTAACTTTTGTACATTGATTTTTTTATCTTGCAACATTAATTTATTTATTAGTTTCAACAATTTTTTTGGTGAAGTCTTTATAGTTATTTGTATATAAGATCTTGTTTGGAGACAGAGCACTAACTTTATTTATTTATTTATTATATTAGAAAATATAGTTTATTTAAGAAGTAAATTAGAGAGAGAGAGAGAGACAGAGAGAGAGAGAGAGAGAAGAGGAGATTCCTCTCTACAAGGTAGGAGAGGGGGCCAAAGGCAGGAAAATATGGTGACAGCCATAGCTCAAAGGGCACACGGCCACACCAGCGTCTAGTAGGGCAATGACTGTGGCAATGGCCTAGCAATGACTGTTACTTTATTTTAAAGATGTAGGGTAAAATTCAGATTTAGGTATGCAAGTGTTCATCATACAGGTAGAGTTTGGGCCTCCCTTTTGACCCCACTTCTCTTGGTTTGAGAATAGGTACCCGAGAACACTAATTTTTTTCCTTTCCAATTTAGATGCTTATTTCTTTCTCTTGCCTAATTTCTCTGACTAGGACTTTTAATACAAATGCTGAATAGAAGTGGTAAGAGTCATCATCCTTATCTTGTTCTTGGTATTCAGTGAAAAGCTTTGAAATTTCCACTTTTGAGTGTAATGATAGCTGTGGGTTCATCATGTATGGCCTTTATTTTGTTGAGGTATATTTCTTCAGTGTCTAATTTATCAAGAGTTTTTATGAAAATAAGTTGAATTTTGCCAAATGCCTTTTTGCTTCTATTGAAATGATCATACGATTTTTGTCCTTTATTTTGTTAATGTGGTATATTGCATTTGTGGATTTGCATATGTTGAACCAACCTTGCATTTATGGGATAAATTCCACTTGATTGTGGTGAATGTTCTTTTTGAGCTGTTAAATATTGTTTGCAAATTGTTATAATATATTTGAATCTATGCTCATCAAGGATATTGACTTGTAATTTATTTCATTGTAGTGCTTTGTCTGGTTTTGGTGTCATGAAGTATGTTTGGAAGTTTTTCCTCCCCTTCAATTTTTTGAAAGATTTTGAGGAGGTTTTATTTTAGTTCTTCAAAAGTTTGGTTGAATTTCGCTGTGAAGCCATTAGATTCTGGGGCTTTCTTTCTTTCTTTCTTTTTTTCTTTGGTGAAAAATATTTTAATCTACTGACTTGTTATTTATTGATCTGTTCAGACTTCTATATATTCATGACTAAATCTTGATAGGTTGTATGTGTCTAGGAATTTATCCCTTTCTTCTGTGTTATTTAATTTGTTGGGATATAATTGTTCATAATTATCTCTTTTGATCTTTTATATTTCTGTGGTATCAGTTGTAATATCTCTTCTTTCATTTCTGATTTTATCTATATGAGTTTTATCTTTTTTTAGTAGTCTAATTAAAGTTTTGTTGTTTTAATCTTTTCAAGAAACCACATTTTAGTTTCTTGAATATTTTCTACTTTTCCAGTTTATATTTTATTTATTTATGTTCTAATCTTTATTATTTATTTTTTCTACTAATTTTAGACTTAGCTTGTTCTTCTTCTTGTTTCTTGAAATATAATGTTAGATTTTTTAATTTGAATCATTTCTTCTTTTTTGATGTAAGCATTTATTGTTATAATCCTCCTTCTTAGAACTGTTTTTGCTGCATTCCTTAAGTTTTGGTATGTTGTGTTTCCTTTTTGTTTGTTTCTACTTATTTTTAAATTTCTTTTTTGATTTCTTCCTTGACTAATTTGTTCTTAAGGAGTATATTGTTTATTTACACATATTTGTGAATTTTCTGATATTTTTCCTGTTATTGATTCCTAGTTTCATGCCATTGTTTTTTAAATAGAATTGGCATGATCTCATTCTTTTCTTCATTTGTTAAGACTTGATTTGTGGCCCAATATATGATCTTCCTGAAAAATGTTCTGTGTACACTTAAGAAAAATGTGGAATGGAATGTTCTGCATATATCTACTAGGTCTATATGGTCTAAAATATAGTTTAAACCTGATGTTTCCTTATTGGTTTCCTATTTGTATGATCTGTTCATTGCTAAAAGTGGTGTATTGAAGTCCCCTATTACTATTGTATTGCAATCAATCTCTGCCTGCAGCTGTATTAATATTTATTTCATATATTTGGGTGTTCCAAGGTTGGGCGCATTAAACTGAAAACTTCCAGTTCCCCAACATTTTAATTTTTTTATCACAATTTATATCTTTTAATATAATGTATTCCTTAACAAATTATTGTAGCTGTTACTATCATCCCCCAGCATTTTAAATTGTTGATATCACAATTTACATCTTTATTTTTATTTTTTATTTTTATATTTTTCAGTTGGAGTCTCACTCTATCATCCAGACCCTAGTGGGACTGCGGTGGCATGCTCTTGGCTACCGCAGCCTTGACCTGCTGGGCTCTGGTGATCCTTCCACCTCAGCATTCCAAGTAGCCAGAACTACAGGTGTGTGCTAACATGCCCGGCTTGTTTTAGATTTATTGTAGAGATGAGGTCTTGCCAAGTTGCCTGGGTGGGTCTCAAACCAGCGGGCTCAGGCAGTCCACTCGCCTCAGCCTCCCAAAGTGCTGGGATTATCAAGCCTGGCTAAATTTATATCTTTTAATATTATATATTACTTAACAAATTATTATAGCTATTATTAATATTATTTCAATAGTCTTGTCTTTTAACTTTCATACTAAAAATATAAGTGATTTATATATCAGGGTGTTCTAAATTTGGCTATGTACTTACTTTTACTAGGGACTTTTATATATATATATTTTTTTTTAATTTTTTTGAGTTGGAGTCTCACTCTGTCGCCCAGAGTGGAGTGCAGTGGCCGCTCCCGGCCACCGCAGCCTCAACTCACTGGGCTCCGGCGATCCTTCCACCTCAGCCTTCCAAGTAGCTGGAATTACAGGCACGCGCTACCATGCCTGGCTGATTTTTTGATTTATTGTAGAGATGAGGTCTCACCAAGTTGCCCAGGCACGTCTCGAACCCGTGGGCTCGGCAATCCACTCACCCCAGCCTCCCAAAGCGCAGGATTACAGGCTGAGCCGCTGAGCCTGGCTAGGACTTTTACATTTTCATGTTACTAATTAACATCCTTTCTTTCACCTTGAAGAATTTCTTTTAGCATTTTTTGCATGATAGGTCTGGTGATGATGGACTCCCTCAGCTTTTGTTTGTCTGGAAAAGTCTTTATCTCTCTTTTATTTCTGAAAATCAGTTTTTCTGGGTACAATAGTCTTGCTTGACATTTTAAATATAGTGTCCCACTTTCTTTAAAGCCTTTGAATTTTTTGTTAAGAAACCTGTTGCAAAATATATTGAAACTCTCTTATATGTAATTTCTACTTTTCTCTTGTTGATTTTGGAATCCACTTTTTGTCTTTCATTTTGACAGTTTTATATTAATGTCTTGGTGTAGTCTTGTTTGGATTGAATCTGACTGGAGACATTTAGTCCTTCTGTACCTGGATATTTATATCTTTTTCCAAATTTGGAAAGCTTTCTTCTTCTATTTCATTACATAAACTTTCTACCTCTTTGTCTTTCTTTTTAAATGAACTTCTATAATGCAAATATTTGTTGTTTTGATGCTGCCCTGCAAATTCTGTCACCTTTCTTCATTTCTTTTCATTCTTTTTTTCTTTCCTGTATTGTATATTTTCAAATAACCTGTCTTTGAATTTGCAGATTCTTTCTTCTGTTTGGTTAGTTCTGGTGCTGATGCTCCCTATTGCATTTTTTATTTTATTTTTTAGCTCTGGAATTTTTGTATTTTTTATATAATTTAAATCTCTCTGTCCAATTTCTCATTTTGGTCATTAGTTGCTTATCTAATTTCATTAAATATTTTCTCTGCATTTTCTTGAAGCTCACTGAGCTTTCTTAAAACAAGTATTTGAATCACTTGTTAGGTAGTTCATATATTTGCATTCATTTGGAGTCAGCTACCAGAGATTATTGTGTTCTGTTAGTGGTGTTATATCTTCCTGGTTTTTCATGTTTCTTATTGACTTACATTTGATGTCTACACATTTGAAGAAGTAAGGACTAATTCCAGTCTTTGCAGAATGAATTTGTCTTGGAAATCTCTTCACCAGGCAGTCCATCCAGAGAGTCTAGGTAGGCTTTCTGATGTGGTCTACAGGTGGGATTGCTGCTGGAGTCCTCAGGGAAGCTTTCTTGGTGCCTAGGTCAGCAGGTTGGTTGGCAACTGAATATGAATGGAACCTGGATTCAATGGAGTGGACCTCTGATTTGACCCTTAGGGTTGGGCCTGGAGCCTGTGTCTGATGGGGATGGTTGAAGCCTAACTCCATAGGACTGACTTGGCACTGAGATGGACCTTGAGCCTGAATCTAAAGGTGCTGGCTAGCTACTGGGAATTATCAGCAACTGTGTCCACTGAAATACACCTGGAGTTTGATTCCATCAGGGTCAGCCCAGTTTTGGCAGTAGTCAGAACCGAGGGCCACTGGGGATAGCCTGGTCCTAGTTGGACCCAAAGCCTAGGGCTACTGAGGCCCATCTAGTGCCAAGGGAAGTCCAGAACCTGGCCACCCTGGGGCCAACCTGGCACTAGATTGAGCCAAGAGTCTCAGTTTGTATGTACTGGCCTGGAGTCTGGGGCCATGGGACCCTGTCTGGCACTGATTTTTACTGGGCTGTGTCTGGTGTTGGAGTACAAGGCAAAGTTTGGTGTTCACTTTTTTCTCTTCCCTCATGTGGAGGGTATTTTCCTTCATGCTATGCTGTGTGGGGTGGGTGAAGAGATGACATGAGTAATGTGAACTGTCCTTCCTAACCTCTTTTCTTATTTTCTTATTTCTCTGCTATATGCAGATTTTTTCATCTCTTATCTGGTTTCCTTAGCCCCGGCTAAGGTATTTTTGTGCTTGGATAGTTGTTCAAATTGATATTTCTGCAAGGAGACAAGTTCTAAAGATCTACTGTACTGACTAGTGACTATAGTTAACAATACTGTATTGTACACTTGAAGTTTGCTAAGAGGGTAGATTTTAAGTATTCTCATCACATACCCCCCAAAAAAGGTAATTATGTAAGATGATGGATAAGTTAGTGAACTTGGTTTTGGTGATTATTTTACAATGTAAATATATGTTAAAACATCATGTTGTAGACATAGGAGTAAGATGGTCCACCTATGAAGTAAACCAAAATAGAGCAAGTTCCTCAGCACTCAGAGAGGGTGGAGACTAGCAGCACACCCTGTGACTCATCAGAGAAGCAATAAGAACCACAGAACACAAAGAAGTAAAAAAATCAATCATCCTGCATTGGAGCTAGCCAGACTTTCCTGAATCACCACACAAACTACAAGCATCCTCTGGATGCAGAAAGGGAGGTGAGTGAGGGGAATTCAGGAGTTCTGTGCTCCTGCCACAGACTTTGAAGGCCCCCCAAAGCCTTGGGGGACTCCAGTGCCTCGCAGGAAACTGCCTTACGAACACCTGTGCTTTGCCAAAATCCACAAGCAATGTGAGGAGTGGTGGGGGTGAGCAGGGGGAAAGCCCTGATTGGCTCCAGCCACCATTTCTTGGGAACTCAACACTTGCTGCTGTCTACGTTCTAGCCAGTCTGGGGAAGAATGAGAAGACCTGATGCTTTCATTCGCCCCAAGGACAAATTTCACTGTGGCAGATAGTTCCTAGCTGGGATGAACTCCTGTGAGAAGACCTGGGCTGCCTGCACCTTTACATTCTGAACACAGACTACCTGAGGCTAAAGTGGAAGAGCCGTGTGGGACCCTTTGCCTAGGCAGCCTTTCGCTTCCCACTATTTTGTGCAGCCTCTGTACAACATGGCAATGTTACCCAAATGGCCAGGACTCCTTCCCAATCCCCATAAGGGTAGCCAATAATGCATACAGGTGAGGAGCTTGAGCACTTCCCCTCCTTCTTGAAGCCTCAAAACAGAGAACTTGGGTAGTTCCCTTAGTCCTGCTCATTGCCTACATAAGCTGAGTACTTCCTTGGGAAAACACAGCCCAAGCAGAAAGCCCACAAGTCACCATTGCAGCTGACTCTCTTCTGCTTGCACCACCCTCTGGTCTGAGGTCAATAGGCACAGACTCCTACATCTAATATAGTACCTCAGCTTTTGGGATGGTCTGATCCAAGACCTTAGCTAACACTACTATCCAAACCACTCAGGATGCCTTAAGCCTATACATGTACCAGCATAGCACCCCCACAACAGGCAATTAAGAAACTCACTGGCAATTTCTTTCCTCCATGTCAGCTCTGACATGTCTCTCTCTCTTTTCTCCCTTCTTTCTCAGATAAATGTTGTTTAAAAAAAGAGAAAAAAACCCTGATGAGCTTCACCAAGACTATATATAACCAAGATAAGTCTACAATGCCTACATTAACCCCCTGCCAATCTCAGATAAGAAAAAATAGTCTATCTAAATGAGAAGATACCAGAAAAATAATTTTGATAATAATAAAAAAGAGTTCTTCAACACTACCAGAAGATCACGCTAAGTCTTCAGCAATAGGTCCTAACCAAAATGAAATCTTTGAAATTCCAGAGAAAAATTCAAAAGGTTAATTATGAAATTGCTCAATGAGAACCAGGAGAAAGTTGAAAACCAACATAAAGAGGGGAAAAAAAAACTATTCAGGATATGAATGACAAATTATTTAAAGAGTAGGCTCTTAAAAAAAAAACAAGCTGAACTTCTGGAAATAAAACACTCATTTAGGGAAGTACAAAATGCAGTAGAAAGTTTCAACAGTAGACTAGAACAAGTGGAAGAAAGAATCTCAGAACTGAAGACAAGTCTTTTGAATTAACCCAGTCAGACAACAATAAAGAAAAAAGAACCAAGAAAACAGAACAAAGTCTCCAAGAAATGTGGGATTATGTAAAACATCCACACGTAAGAATCATAGGCATTTCTGAGGAAGAGGAGAAAACAACAGGTTTGGAAAACCTATTTCAGGGAATGATTGAGGAAAACTTCTCTGGACATGCCAGAGATTTAAACATCCAAATACAAGAAGCCCAAAGAACCTCTGAAAGATTCATTGCAAAAATGCTACCCCCCCCAAGGCATGTAGTCATCAGGTTATGCAAAGTTAATGTGAAGGAATAATTCTAAGAGCAGTGAGACAAAATCATGAAATAACTTACAAAGGTAGAACCATTTGACTAACAGCAGACTTCTCAGCAGAAACCCTGCAAACCAGAAGGCCCTATCTTCAATCTTCTGAAATAGAGTAATAGTCAAGAATTTTGTACCACAAAACTAAGTTTCATAAATGAAGGAGAAACAAGTCTTTATCAGATAAGTAACACTGAGGGAATTTGGAACCACTGGACTGGCTCTCCAAGAAATACTCAGAATAGTTCTAAATATTAAAACAAAGATAGAAATACCGCAGTACAAAAACATTGGAATTCATAAAACTTACAGACTTCTAGAACAGCAACACAATAGAGAAAAAAAAAGTAATCGGGTAATAACCTGATAACCTGATAATTGGATTAGTACTCTGCATATCATTATTAACTCTGAACATAAATGGTCTCAGTGGCCCACTTAAAAGATATAGGTTGACAGAATGGACTTTAAAAAAGCACAATCTAAATATTTTCTGCTTTCAAGAGACCCACTAAACACACAAAGACTCCTATAGACTCAAGGTAAAGTGGTGAAAAAATTTTTCACACAAATAAAACACAAAACAAGGAGTAGCCATTCTCATATCAGATAAAGCAGACTTTAAATCAACAACAGTGAAAAAAGACAAAGAAGATAATTATGTAATGATAAAAAGGATCAATCCAACAAGAAGATATAACAATTTAAAATAAAATACACCTAACACCAGAGTTCCAGATTGTATAAAGCAGATTCTACTAGACCTAAGAAAAGAGACAGACAGCAATACAAGAATAGTGGAAGACTTCAACACTCCACTGACAATAATAGACAGATCATCAAGGCAGAAAGTCAACAAAGAAACATTGGGGTTAAATTGGACCTCTGAGCATCTGTAATTAACCAGATATCTACAGAACATTCTACCCCAAAACTACAGAATATACGTTTTTCTCTTAAACACATGGGACAGTCTCCAAGATAGGTCATATAATAGGTCACAAATCAAATCTTAATAAATTCAAAAATTGAAAGTCAAACACCTTTTGTGACTACAGTGGAATAAAATTAGAAATAACTTCAAGAAGAACTCACAAAACAAAACAAATACATGGAAATTAAACAATCTACTTCTGAATGATTTTTAAGTCAACAATGAAATCAGGATAGAAATTTAAAATTCCGCTGGGCTCGGTAGCTCAGCCTGTAATCTCGCGCCTTTGGGAGGCTGAGGTGAGTGAATTGCCTGAGCCTGCGGGTTCGAGACCCTCCTGGGCAGGCGAGACCTCATCTCTACAATAAATCAAAAAATTAGCCAGGTGTGGTAGCGCGCGCCTGTAGTTCCAGCTACGTGGAAGGCTGAGGTGGAAGGATCGCTGGAGCCCAGCAGGTCGAGGCTGCAGTGGCCAGGAGCAGCCACTGCACTCCAGTCTGGGTGACAGAGTGAGACTCCAACTCAAACAAAAAAAAAAAAGAAAGAAATTTAAAATTCCTTGAAATGAATGACAACAATGTCACAAGTTATCAAAACCTCTGAGACACAAACAAAGCTATGCTAGAGGAAAATTTATAGACTGTAAGACTGACATTAAAAAGAATGAAAGATAATATATTAACAACCTAATGTCATACCCAAGGATCTAGAAAAACACAAACTAAATCTGAACTAGCAGGAGAAAAGAAATATTGATGCTCAAAGTTGAGCTAAATGAAATGGAAACAAACAAACCAAAAAAGAAAGATACAATAAAAACAGAAAACAAAGAATCAATGGGAAGAAAGTTGGCTCTTTGAAAAGACAAACAAAATTGTAGACCACTAACCTAGTTAGATTAATTAAGAAATGAAGAAAGAAGATTCAAATTACCTCAATCAGAAATAAATATGGAGAGATCACAACAGATACCATGGAAACAGAAAAGACCATCCAAGATTATTATGAACATTATGCAAATAAACTAGACAATCTGGAAGAAATGACTAAATTTTTGGAAACATACAACCCTCCAACATTGAATCAGAAAGTAATAGAGGTTTTGAACAGACCAATAACAAGTGGCAAGATTGAAGCTGTGATTAAAAGTCTCCCAAGAAAAAAAAAGCCCAGGACCCAACAGACTTATAGGAGAATTCTACCATACTTTCAAAGAACTGGCATCAATTTTACTGAACCTATTCCATAAGATTGAAAATGAGGGAATTCTCCCTAACTTACTCTATGAAGTCAGGATCATCCTAATACCAAAGCCAGGAAAAGACACAACAACAAAACTACAAACAAATATTCCTGATGATCATAGATGCAAAAATTCTCAACAAATAATAGCAAGACATATTCAACAGCACATAAAAAAAATAATAAAAAAAATAGGCCACCATAATCAAGTGGATTTTATCCCAGGGATGCAAAGATAGTTCAATGTATGCAAGTCAATAAATGAGATCCACTACATAAACAGAATTAAGAATGAAAATTATATGATCAATTCAATAAACAGAAAAAAACACTTGATACAGTTTAGCATTTTGTCTTCATGATAAACACTCTCAACCAAATAGACATAGAAGGAATATTCCTCAAAATAATAATTGCCACATATCACAAACTGTCAGCCAATGTCATCCTGAATGGAGGAAATTTGAAAGCATTCCCCCTCAGAATCAGAACTAGTCAAGGATACCCATTTCACCACTCATATTCATCATAGTACTGGAAGTTCTAGACGTAGTAATCAGGCAACAGAAAAAAAAAAGTGTTTCCAAATAGGAAAATAAGACTTCAAACTATCTCTATATGTTAATGATATTCTTATACCTAGAGAGTCCTACTGACTCCTTCAAAAGACTCCTGGACTTGATAAATGAATTCAGTAAAATTTCAGGATACAAAATTAACACACAAAATCAGTAGCACTGCTATACACCAATAACAACCAAGCTGAGAATCAAATCAAGCACTCAATTCCATTTATAATAACAGCAAAAAACTAAAATACCTAAGAATTTATTTAAACAAGGAGGTGAAAGATCTCTATAAGGAGAACTACAAAACTCTGATGAAAGAGGACACAAACAATAAAAAACATCCCATGCTCATGAATTGGAAGAGTCAATATTGTTAAAATGACTGTATCAGCTAAAGTAATCCACAGGTTCAATGCAATCCATATCAAACTAATAACGGCATTTTTCACAGAATCAGAAAAAACAGTTCTAAAATTCATGTGGAATCAACAAATAACCATATAAACAAAGTGATTCTAAGCAAAAATAACAATACTGGAGGCATCACATTGCCTGACTTCAAATTATACTATAATGCTATAGTAACCAAAACAGCATCATACTGGTACAAGAGCAGACACATGATCTAATGGAACAGAATAGAGAATCCAGAAATTAAGTACTTAAAACTAACTGGTCTTTGACAAAGCAGACAAAAATACACTGGGAAAAGGACACCCTATGCAACTAATGATGTTGAGAAAATTGAATAGCTACATGCAGAAAAATGAAACTTGATCCTTATCTCTCCTATATACAAAAAATTAATTCAAGATGGATCAAAGACTTAAATGTCAGTTCTAAAACCATAAAAATCCAAGAAAACCTGGGAAAAAGTCTTCTGAACATTGGCCTAGACAAAGAATTTATGGTTAGACCCCCTAAAGCAAATGCAACAAAAACAAAAATAAATAAGTAGGACTTGATTAAACTAAAAAGCGTCTACACAGAAAAATAAATAAACAACAAAGCAAATAGGCAACCTATATAATAAGAGAAGATATTCACAAACTATACATCTGACAAAGGACTACAGAATCTACAAGAACTCAAACAAATCAGCAAGAAAAAAAGCAAATAATCCCATGAAAAAGCAGGCAAATGACATCTCTTAAAAGAAGTTATATAAATGGCTAACAAACATATGAAAAAAAGCTCAACATCACTCATCGTCAGGTGAGTGCAACCTAAAACCTTGATGATGTACCACCTTACACCAGTTAGAATGGTCACTATTTAAAAATAAAAAAGACTAGAGGTTAGAGTCAGCAATGAAATGGAAACCTCAGTCTTACAACCAAAAGGAAATTTTGCTGACAATACTGAGATGGGAAGGGGTCCACGAGCCTTGATAAGGTTGCAGTATTGGTCAACATGCCAATTCCAACGTGGTAAGACTGCACAGAGGGCCCAGCTAACTAGCGTTTGGACTCCTGACTCCCTGAAAATGTAAGACGAGAAATATATGCTGTTTCATGCTCCTAGGTTTATGATAATTTGTTTTACAGTAACACAATGTGGTGAAAAGGAAATGCTTACTTATACACCGTTGGTGGGAGTGCAAATTATTACAACCTCTATGGAAATCAGTATGGAAACTTCTCAAGAACTAAATTTCTCAAAGATCCAAAATTAAATCTACCATTGATCCAGTAATCCCTCTATTAGTTACTGCCTGAAGGAACAGAGGTCATTATACAAACAAACAAAATATCTGAGCTCAGATGTTTATCATTGCAAAATTTACAAGTGCAAAGAGACAGAATCAACCTACATGTCCATCACCTGATAAGTGGGTGATAAAAATGTGGTACATATATATCATGGAATACTGTTTAGCCATAAAAAAGAAAGAAAGAACGTCTTTGCAGCAACTTGTATGGAATCGGGAAGCATCAGCCTAAATGACCTAATGTAGGAACAAAAAAACCGAACACCATGTGTTCTCACTTATAAATGGGAGCTAAACTAAGGATGTGCAAAGGCATAGAGATCGGTATAGACACTGGAGATTCATGGGGGCGGGGGAGCGTGGGAAAGGGTGAAGAGATGAAAAATCACCATCAGGTACAATGTGCACGGATTGGAGTGCTATGTACACTTAAAGCCCAGACTTCTTTGACATTATATAGTGCAGTCATGTAACCAAAAACTATTTATACCCCCTAAAGCTACTAAAACAAAAATAAATGTTTTAAAAATCGGGCAACCCCCTCGGGTCCCCTCAAACCATGAGAGCTTTTCTGTCTTTTCAATAAATCCTGCTTTCTCAAAAAAAGAAAAAAAAATCATGTTGTACATCTAGAATACAATACAATTTTTATTTGCCAATTATACATTAATAAAACTGATGATTTTTTTTTTTTCTTTCTGAGTCAGAGTCTCACTTTGTCACCCAGGCTGGAATGCAGTGGCATGCTTATGGTCATTGCAGCCTCGGCTCGCTGGGCTCAGGTGATCCTTCCACCTCAGCCTTCCAAGTAGCTGAGACCACAGGTGCATGCCACCATGTCCAGCTAATTTTTGGAAGTATTGTGGAGACAATGTCTCACCAAGTTGCCAAGGCTGGTCTCGAATCCCTGGGCTCAGGCAATTCTCTCGCCTCCACCTCCCAAAGTGCTGGGATTACAGGCGGAGCCACCATGCCCGACTGAAGAAAACAAGCATTAAAGTTGTAGCTGCTCAAGATTGATTGCAGAAGTGGCCCAAATTAATGATCTTCCTTTATCTATACCTTTGCGGTGTTTCTTTGCAGCTCCTCTCATCAAGAGTTTCAATCAATTTCCCCACCCTTTGAATTCAGACTGTATTTGCTTTGGCCAATATATTGTGGCAATATAACATTATGCTAATTCCCAGTTTAGGTCACAAGAGGCCACACATAACTCTGCAATGCTCTTGAAACTTTACTTCCACTGTAAGGACAACTCTGGTCTAGTCTGCTGAAGAATGAGAAAAACAGGTATTGAAAAACAAGTTAACCCACCTGAGGCCATCCCAGATGGACCAGACTCAACCCAACCAGCATTGACCAAAAAATGCGTAAGCAAGCCCAGCCAACATGAGCAAAGCTAGACTCAAATCAGCAGAACTACATACTAGTCAAACTAATGAGCAAAAAAATGTTGATTGATATATGTTACTGAAAATTTATGTTTGCTTGTTATGTAATAGCTAACTGATATACAAGATTCCTATGCTAGTGAGTAGCAGAGATAGAATTTGAATGTCCATTCTACCTCTAGAACCTATGCTCTTAACACTTCATAAGTCCCACCCTTAGAGCACTCATAATCTAGTAATTAAAACAGAATATGGCCGGGCTCGGTGGCTCAGCCTATAATCCCAGCGCTTTGGGAGGCTGAGGTGAGTGGATTGCCTGAGTTGGCGGGTTCGAGACCCGCCTGGGCAACTTGGTGAGACCTTATCTCTACAATAAAATAAAATAAAATAAAATAAAAAATAGCCAGGGGTGGTAGCGCACACCTGTAGTTTCAGCTACTTGGAAGGTTGAGGCGGAAGGATCGCCGGAGTCCAGCAGGTCGAGGCTGCAGTGACTGGGAGTGTGCCACTGCACTCCAGTCTGGGTGACAGAATGAGACTCCAACTTAAAAAAAAAAAAGCAGAATCTGAGCAAGAAACATACTGTGATAACTGAAACAATACAAATGCAACTTGGTAGTACCTTGAGAAGAAAACAGCTAATTATGTTTGGTGGGGAGAGAGCAGAGAAAATTATGTCATCAAAGACTGTGTCACAGGAGAATTATCAGAGCTGAGTTTAGGTGGAACTATCTACGTAGATAGGATGGAGAAGAACTTTTTATGTAGTCTATGAGAAAGAAAGGAATATTAAAAGCTTTCAAGCTAGAAGATGCTATGATGGGGCTCATGTTTGGAAAGATCAATCTGGCAGCAATGTGGTAAGTACATTTGGAGGTGGTTGTGTTGAAAGGAAATAGAGCCTTCAGAGATCATTATAATATAGAGTTTTGAAAATACTGAATCAAGCCGGGCTCGGTGGCTCAGCCTGTAATCCCGTGCCTTTGGGAGGCTGAGGTGAGTAGACTGCCTGAGCCTGCGGGTTTGAGACCCGCCTGGGCAGGTGAGACCTCATCTCTACAATAAATCAAAAAAATTAGCTGGGTGTGGTAGCGCACGCCTGTAGTTCCAGATACTTGGAAGGCTGAGGCGGAAGGATCGCCGGAGCCCAGCAGGTCGAGGCTGCGGTGGCCGGGAGCGGCCACTGCACTCCAGTCTGGGCAACTGAGTGAGAATCCAACTCAAAAAAAAAAAAAAAAGAAAATACTGAATCATGGTGATGGTGATGAAGATGGAGATGAGAGATTAGCAATACTTACTTTAGGGATAGTGGAGACAAAAGATTTTCTGAGGAAATGGTATTTGACTAGGTCCTTGAATGGGTGGACTTCAAAAGTAGAAATGGAGGTGAAGATATTCCAGGTTGAAGAAATTGCACAGATGAGGTCACAAAGGTAAGACATTTTAGAATATTCTCAAAATACAGCATGTCTAGTAGGTAGATAAATTCATGTGATGCCTGGGATACAAGATTGATTAATACTGAGAAATCAGGAAGTATATATATAATCATAAAACCATGAATCATTAAATCTTTTTCAGATCAGTAAGTTGAGTTGAAGCCACAGTATGCAAAGTCTTGAAAGCCAGGCTGAGATTTCAATTAATTTAGTCACTCTTTGGAATCACCTCTAATTTTTGAGTAACTGTGAGCAAGCATTTTGTAATAGTCTTGGAGAGGGAGTAGGGCTGAAGGTGCTTCTAGTGGAGGGAAAAGTGAAACATGGTTTTGTAACATCTTGACCCAGAAGTCCTTATGGAAAATGACACGATTCTATTGACAAGATGACTTCAAGTTACTGTATTCCTGGTTATCTTTAACACAAATAATGCCAGAGAGTAATAGGTCTGTCTGAGAAAGAGGGGTAGATGACATGATTTAGTATTTGTTAAGTCTGTGATTCTAGAAGAACTTTCAAACAGGCATATAGAGCTCTGAAATGGAACTATATGTCTTGAACTTAGAAGGAAGTGCCGGATTAGAGGAATAATTTCGTAGACATTCATATTGAGGTGCTATGTTGATGCTGCAGAAAATAAATATTAGAGAAAGAGGAAGGGAAGAAGGCAGGACACAGAGACAGTGACCATACAATTAATTATCCATAATGGGGCACATTTGGGAGTAAAAAGCATTGCTATTAATAATTATGCCAGGAAAACAGGCTATATCAGGATATTCTCAAGCCAACTGGGTTGTTTTGACACCTTAGAGAGAGGAGAGAAGGCAGAATATGGAGGTTTTCTGGAGTTGATGATTGACAAGAAGGAAATTTGGGAAGGTCTAGGAGGAAACATATTAAAATGGGAGGGGCTGCCTCCCCATTCTGAGTAGGTGGACCCAAGTAACCAGGAGGTGTCTACTGAACTAGACTAAAATCCGAGGTGAGGGACTATGGGTCCTAAGGAAAGCAAATATCACTAGAGCCATGGTTTATTTAAAAGCATATACAGGCCGGGCTCGGTGGCTCAGCCTGTAATTCCACGCGTTGGGAGGCCGAGGTGAGTGGATTGCCTGAGCCTGCGGGGCAACTTGGCGAGACCTCATCTCTACAATAAATCAAAAATGAGCTGGGCATGGTAGCGCGCGCCTGTAGTTCCAGCTACTCGGAAGGCTGAGGCGGAAGGATCGCCAGAACCCAGAAGGTCGGGGCTGCGGTGGCCGGGAGCGGCCACTGCACTTCAGTCTGGGCGAGAGAGTGAGACTCTGACTCAAATAAATAAATAAATAAATAAATAAATAAATAAAGCATCTACAAATGAAATGGTATCTGCTGTTAAGGGGTTCAACATGGCTATTCCTCAACTCTCCACCACCTCCATTTTTTGCATGTTAGAACGTACTTTCTACTTTCTCCTTTGAAACTTTACTAGGCTCCTTCTCAGCGTGTTCCAGGACAGTTTTATAGCTCTGATCGGAATGCAGATGAATGGCTGCCTGTTTCCATTTCATGCTTTGCATTTACAGGTGCAGGTTGTATCGCTTCCCATTGTTACTGAAACTGGAAAACATTTGTAAAGCTTCCAGCATGTCAGCTCTGCCATTTTGTATAAAATTGGATTTTACAGTCTGTAGTGTAACTTTATTATTTCTGGTGCTGAGAAGATTATAAAAATAAAGCAATGCAAAACAGAACACCTGCTCTGTGTGAGATGACTTCTGAGTTTTACTTGATAAAGTTTGAATTGGTGGGGTGAAATTGCTGTGTTAAGTGTAAATTGTCATGAAAATATTTATTCCTATATTGTTATTTTTTTCCCTCTGATTTCAGAATGTTGTGATATCCTGCGCTTCAGGCGGGGACACACTACCTTTTGGGTAACTTTTTAACTAAGTTGCTTTTCAGGCAGGGGTCAGCCTCACCCTGGAGGGATCACTTTTTGGCTAAGGTGGTAAATAACTTTGACCCATGATGATTCTAAAAGTCTTCAGAAAAATTTCTTTGAGGTTTTTGGTTAGCTTTATATTTTATCACTTGCCCTGGTTGGGTAATGAATACAATTCACTCAGATGAAAAGTTCTAAGCAGATAAAAAAGTAATTTTCTGTCTTTCTCCAGTTCCTTATTACCATGAAATAAGTTCACTGATCTCTTTCTGCTAATGTATATTTATTATGGGTCTGCTGAACCAAATTTGCAAAACTGAATGCAAAGTTCTGGGCCAATGGAGGGCTTGTATAAGTATTTTTAAAGTGCATATATTATACTTTATGATGTTCATAACGTATCATTGATTTGTTGGTGGATGGGTATGTGCTCAATTTCTAAGTAAAAATATTATCGAAAATAATTTTCTGCAAAGAAATATCCTCTAAGGTATCTAACGGCTTTTAAAATTCCAAAAAGAAGCTCTAGGTAAATTGAAGTAAGTTACCAAATAACCTAATTGGTTGTAAAATTATATAATCACAGGTGTTTTGAATTGGGTAAAGACTTTAAAGCTCATGTAATCAAATGCCCTCACCTTTCAAGTGAGAAAGGAGAGACCTAGAAACAATGGAACCAGCCTACACCCACATATCCTGGTGGTCAAGTTGTGCCAGACCCCAATCACTGACATCCCAGCTTCATGCTTTCCCCACTGTGTGACCAGCATGACAGGTGTCTCCTGATCAGAAAACCAGAGCACTTCAGAGAGCAGTTGTCTGACACCACGGGTGATATGTGAGCCAGCTGCATGGCATATGCTTTGTGTTCTTTAGAGAAAATTTCTGAAGCTCAACTGTTTGTAGATGCAGGGCACATTTTTGGATGCATAGGTCATTCGGAAATGGCAAAGATGCTCTTCAGGGTCACAGATCTGGCTTCAACACCTGCAATTTATGCAGGTGACAAGTGGATCTTTGATGACAGGTAGAGACATTTATGGGAAAGGAAGAATGTAAATTGTTCACCATGCAAATATTTACCTAAATTGTCTCTCCTTAGTGAGAAAAGTATTTTAAGCAGGATCACTAGCATCGATGGTGTGAATTCTCTTGTGGTCTGATCAGTCTTGTCCAGCTCCCCTCAAAATACTGTGTAATACCATGATTGAAATGGCATCATGTTCAATAAATATTGCTCAATTAGCCAGACTCGGTGGCTCAGCCTGTAATCCCGCATCTTGGGAGGCTGAGGTAAGTGGATTGCTGAGCCCGCGGGTTCAAGACCCACCTGGCAACTTGGCAAGACTTCATCTCTACAATAAAACAAAAATCAGCCGGGCGTGGTAGCGCGCGCCTGTAGTTCCAGCTACTCGGAAGGCTGAGGCGGAAGGATAGCCGGAGCCCAGCAAGTCGGGGCTGCGGTGGCCAGGAGTGGCCACTGCACTCCAGTCTGGGCGACAGAGTGAGACTCCAACTCACAAAAAGAAAAGAAAAGAAAAGAAAAGATTGCTCATTTGTGTCCTGTGAACATGTTTTCAAACCTCCAATCAGGACAGTCTGACTAGCCTGAGTGTGCTGAGGTAGCCTATAAAAAAGGAATATTTGAAACTATGCTGTACATAAAATTCTGCAACAAATGATCACCTGGACTATGGCTAAAAATAAGTTTATGGGAGAAAACCAGGATGGCTTTAGAAGACATTCTGTGAAAATACTTTTAAAATTAAGAACTCCAGTGCTGCTTTTAGTCTCAAGCAGAGATAATACCCAAGATATCCAGAAGAGACTTCTGCTATGAGTCTACAGTCTTCCCGTTATTTAGTTAGAGTCATTCTGGTCATGACAATGCAGAATTTTAGGTGTAAATTTGTGTTCAAATTATGCAATTGATTGTAAGAATTATAGAACCTCAAGTTCCAATTGATTAAGGAATGATACTAGAGATGTTCATAACCCTAATGTATAAAATACATACATCAACTAAAACTTGGCTCTGACATAATATTTGGATCAGTTCTTCTCCCTCTTTGGTTCCCACTGAGTAGAACAAAGTATACTGTCATGATAAAGAAGAAAAATATATCTATATATGTATATATATATATATATAGAGAGAGAGAGAGAGAGAGAGAGAGAGTTCTACAGGTACTATGGTCATATGAGCTTCAGGAAAGGGATTTTTGATTCATGGTCACTATCTAGAATGCTGCTTTGATAGTGCACTTTACAAGACATCAAAATACACTAGTGAACTCTGGGATGGCATCTACAAAGAATGTCTTAATGGCTTCATTCCTAGGATGAATTTCTAATGGAAAATTTCTAAATACTTTGTGGAACTAAAGCAATGATACTACACTCCGTTGCAAGGGATTTGAGGATGACCCAAAGGCTGGAAATTAGTAGCATTAATTTTTTTTTGAGGATTGCTCAGACATGTGGGAATGGACAAGGACATTTCAGGAATACTTTCTTACTTTTTTTTTTTCTGTTTTTGATTGCAATCCATGACCAGAATCCAAGGCTCCCATTCCCATTTCTTCAAGTCTATAAATACTGGGGGTCATTTACAATTTGCCTCAGTAATTTAATATGATTGAATTAACTCCCAGAAGAGAAGGGAGGAAAAAGAATAGGGAGTATGTAAATGAAATCATACTGCTCAAACAAAAATAGTATTGAGACTTCCTATGAAATCTCATTGAAATGGCAATGGGCTCTCTGAACTCAGTTGAAATAGCTTGGAGGTTATAAGCAGATTATTTGGATTCCATATTATTATCTACTTGCCCTTCAGCACACGCTGTTTCACTGCTTCCACACCTGATCTGTAATCTGGGAAATAACAAGATCTTTCTCATAGGACTACAATCAAGATTAAATGAGTCAAAATACTTAATTTAAAGCACATTTATATTAGTGTCTGGACTTTGTAAAAGTTCAATAAATAGTCGCCATATTATTAATAGTATTATTACTACTAGTCCGAGTACTACTACCACTATAAGTTACCCACTGCATAGCTATTTATATAAACCATGGGAATTCTCACCTTTCAACTATTCATAATAAATGTATCAGAAACATAGTATGTGTCAGACTAAACGCTAAAGAGACAGAAAATTTAAAAACTCACATATGTAGCATATATATAATAAAGATACGCATATGTGTGTGTATATATAGACACTGTATTAATTATGAATATGTATTAAATATATATACGTATATATTAAATTTGAATTTTCCATGCCTGACTCAGAAGGACTGATATATCTGATATATTTATATTTGTTGGACCACAGAGTGAGCTTTGGGTATAGGGCATAACTGATACAAAGATCCTGATAGAGCCATGGTCAGATGTCATATTTTTACAATTTGGTTCTATGCTCCAATATTAAGGATTCAAATAAGCTCCAAGGCAATAAGATCATCATCAGCTAATGATAGGTATTTTTACTGTATTGTTAGAGCCAAACCAGAGAGGACAATAAAAAGAGTGAACTCAATTTGATTTAGGTTTTGTTGCAGCTGGATTGCTATCGTCTAGAAGCCATTTAACAAACAGACAATAGACACATGGCTTTATTTATAGCAGTCTGCAGGGAAAGAATGCAGTCGATTGCGCCATCTCTTCCGCAGTCGTTTAGCTGCAGAATTATCTGTCAGGTGGAGGATGCATTAGGCAAACATAGGCTCCTTCTGGAATGTAGGGAAATTGATCTCTAAATGGGTGGTGCTGGTGAATTAGACAAAGCAGTTTCACCCGGAAAGCAAGTTTTACAACTCAGAGAAATTCAGTGCAAGCAATTCTTAAAAACATTTCTTGAAATAAGCATGACAAGTTTTTTCGGTGTTATTGTTCTGCTAGTTCACAGACTTTCAGTTAAAATTATCCTAATGAATAATACCATTGACACTTCCTGCCATGTGTGGGTAATGTCCGGCTTGTTCCAATTGCACCGCTCTGATGGTATCACACTTATACCCTTCACTCTGAAACAAACATTCCCCAAAGCTCTCAAACGGATAGTGCTCAGAGCTTTCCCCTGGGTCCTCTTTGAATTAAATCAATTAGGGGAAGACCATATGTTCACCATATGTATGTCAACTTGCCAGGGATTCTTAAAAGAAAAGGAGAAAGACATTTTTAAAAAATCACAAATCACTTAAAAATACACAAACTGAAAAAGAATTAATCAACCAACCATTTAAATTTCTATTTATATAAGTCAAGAATTGATTAAGGTTAGACAAGATAATGTACCTCCTAATTATTGTTATATTGCACTTCCATTTTTTCATTCTCATATGCCATTAATTTCTCCAGCAGTATAGGGAATCAATCACTCTTTATCAAGTTTTCTTCACCTATTTATTCACCTGGAAAAAGTAAAATGATTGCCAGGCCAGCAGTAGTGAATCTTAACCAAATTCTTCAGAGTTCAATAAGCTATTGACTATATAAACCATTTGGTGAACATTTTTGGCTGTTCTTCATTAACTGGATTGGGAAACAGTATTATGGCATGTTAGAGTTGGGACGTGTAGAACAGGTCTCTTGCTCTGACTTTTTTTGTTTGCTTGTTTGTTTTTGTGTCGGAGTCTCCGTTGCCCGGGTTGGAGTGCAGTGGCATACTTACAGCCACCACAGTGTCTACCTGCTAGGCTCCGGCGATCCTTCCACCTCAGTCTTTCAAGTAGCCAGAACTACAGGTGCGTGCTACGATGGCCAGCTAATTTTTTCATTTATTGTAGAGATGAGGTCTCACCACGTTGCCCAGGTTGGTCTCGAACCCGCCGCCTCAGTCAATCCACTTGCCTCGGCATCCCAAAGTGCTGGGATTATAGACTGAGCCACGGAGCCCGGCCTGGTCTGACTTCTTAATTGTAGAAATGCTATTATTTAATTCTGAACTCTTTAGAGTGCCTCTCATGGTGCTTGGCACATAGTAAAAGTTCCATACATGTTTTCAAAGTGAAAACACTTAGAAAACTGAGGTTTAGAGAAGTTAAGTGACGCAAGCAAGGTTATCTAAAGAGCAGGTCTTCTGTCGCCTAAACACTTTGCTTCCACACTATGAACACTATCCAGTATTCTCCTCCATTGGTCCTCATGCCCTGCGGTATTGTCTTCCATGTTAAGCATAGTGTTCTTGCCTTGGTATTCCTCATAGCTGCCCAATCCCACCTCTTCCACCTTTCTTAAACATACTTGTGTTCTAGCCCATATGTTATCTGAATTGACTCTTGTGTTTTCCTTTTCTCTGCCTTTGCTCAAGCTATTCCCTTCCCATCAATAATCTTTTCTACCCATCTCTACTTTTCAAAGCTTTGTTTTCCTTTTAGTGAGATTTAGAATAAATTCTGTAGAGGCTAAAGAACTGGGAACTAATCCCGCTGAAATAGAGTCGATAATAAACAGCAAATATCCTAAGTGATTTCCAGAAGGGTAGCAGAAGTAAGCCCTTGAATACGTGCAGTGACATACATTTACAGCTCTAGTCACAGAGAGTTGAGGTGTTAAAAATGTGGGACAAAAGATCTGGTTAAATTCAACTCTGGAAAAATTTTGAACTACACAGACTTTTATTATTATTATAATTATAATTATTATTATTAATCAAGGTCTCACTCTGTCTCCCAGGCTGAAGTTCAGTGGTGCAATCATGGCTTACTGCAACCTTGAACTACTGAGCTCAAGGCATCTTCCTGCCTCAGCCTCCCATGTAGCTGGGACCATAGGCACAAGCCACTGAGCCTGATTCCCAGAATTTATTTTTAAGGCATACCTAGTCTTCCTTTCTCTCTTTGGCTCCATTTCTCTTTTTCCATCCTCCACATTCAGTCAAAGTTTTTCAGAGTTCTAGTGCTATCCCTAAACTGACTGGCTTTACAAAAGTCAAAACAGTACAAGTTCCTTTTTGTTTCTTGTTTTTGTCTAATAGTAATAACAACAATAAATTCTTATGTAGTGCTTCTCATGTGTCAAGAACTGTTCAGAACACACACACACACACACACACACACACACACACATACACACACATATAGTCTCTCTCTCTATATATGTGCATATACATATATATATTCTTTGGTTCTCATAATCAATTATTATTAACATTTTCAGATGAAGAAACTGAGACAAGAAGAGGTTAGCTAACTTGTCCGAGTTACCCAGAAATGGCAGAGACTGGATTTAAGTCCAGTCAATCTGGCTTCAGTCTTTGCTTTTAACTGTGACATGTGTCTTTGACATATATCATCCTTTCCTCTAAGACCTGCCTGCTAGGAATGGTCAATTGGGGTATAGTTAATTTTGCTTCTACCTGCCTGTTTGGCTAGAGTTCCTCTTTGGATTTCCAAAGAGAAAACATTTTCCTCTCTTATGTCCTTTCAAAGCTGAATATTGCTTCTTTTATGCTAAACATAGTTTTCAAATAATTAAATCAACTTATTTAAATCACATTAAAAATAGTGGTTTTACTTTCTACTTTCAGTTTTATAAATAACTCAGATCACTGTCCATCACCTTGACTCTGAATTTCCCATCTCCCTCCTCCTTCAAATCTATTTGTTTACTGAAAGTATCTGCAACTCTGCACAGTACTTTTAGGCAATATATACCATGATATTCAGTGGAAGCTATCTAACTTTTCTCTAGGCACTCTTCTTTTTCAATATCTCCTTTCAGAGATCCATGATGACAGTTTGTATCTAAAATATAACTCAATGATTTTTTTACAACATCTTCAAAATACTTAAAATCTACCATTTATATATTGAATAAGACATTTTTGGTTCCTACGTTATGTACATGGGTACAGAAGAGACTTGGTGGAGAGGTATATAACAAAATTATTTTTCTACCGACATTGGAGTAAAACCATATAGAGAGAACTATGTCCCATGGATTTCTATTTTGGCACATATTTTTCAGTTAAAGATGGGGAAAAACACTGTCATCATGAAAATTATGGAAATGTTTATAGTAAACTAAAATAAGGACATTGACAGTAATTATAGGCAAGGAAAATCTGATAGTTCAGGTAAAAAAGAAGAAAGAGCTGTATGTAGAAAAATTTACACTAAGAAATGCTAAATCATTTTGGGAAGAAGAATAACATATTTTAGGGAAATAAACACATTTGATTCAAAGAAAAATAATAAATGTAATAGGAGTATTTCATTGCATCTTATCTCTCACTGTAGTAGGAAGTAAACAGACAAAATGAAATTAATGCTTGGGACTTAATGCCCTAGTGGGTTTCATGGAACCTTGTAAAAAGAATGGGCCATATGGTAAGGAGTGCCTCTGTGACAACACAGGCTCAGATAAAATTTCAAGGATTATAAATCCTCTTGTTTCATCTCATAATTTGATGACCAGCTGGCACTGGGAAGTATAGCATTGCACAATTAAGTGCTTGTGGGTTTTTGTTTTTTTTTTATTTTATATCTTCCTCAGTAGCATCCGGATTTGGCCCCTAGAAAACAGAACGTGGCACTACTCCAGGATAATCATTAATCTGCCTCAGTAGGGCATTCCCACATGGGAGCCCATTTATAATAGTCTGTTGTAGTGATCTGTCACACCATATGGGGAAAGATGAAACATGAGATTGAGCGACAGAGGGACATACATAACTTGGAATCCTGGCAAAAATGGATAAGAAGGAAGGAAGCATTGCATATCATCTGTCCACATAGCTGAGCAGAGGTCAAGTAGTTAATTACATGCCCATTGCTAGGTCTTAGAGTCTTGAGAACCTGCAGGGAGACTAAATCGGTGTTTCTGGAGAGGTACCAAATTAAATAACAGGGACCAATCGAATGGGAGATAATGGAGCCCCTGGAGGGCACTGCTGTGCCATGTACACAATGTCTGCTCATGTGGCATGGGGGCTACAGACAAGGCCTAGGGGAGATTGGAGATAAAACCATGAGCGTGTCCCACAGTTCTTTTTATGAAGAATGCTGTGCCCTTTTCCAGTCCAGTTTTCACCCACCCTTTGCTGCAATCCTACCAAACTACTTGAAGTTGTTCACATTTGTCTACTCTTTAGAGGGTGGGCCTCTCTGGAAGGGGAAGAGATGAATAGTTGAAGGACAGTTGGGTGGGCTGAATGAATATATGCATGGGTGAATGAAGATATTCATGCATATAGCAACACTTCTTATACCTGTCAGCTATTTAGCACAATGCTAGTGACAATTTAGAGTGTTTACCTCCTGGAAGCAGTGTTGGCAGGATGGCAGAGGAGGGCAGTAGATATGAAATGGGGGAGTATACATATGAAAGAAAACAAGACCCCATGAAGAAAACTGTGACTTTCTTATTTAAATAAGAACTTTCCTCAAATATTCTGCTTTTTAATGGTGCTTTAATTATTTAATGCATGGTTTTCACTAGCTGTAAACATTTTTAAACAGCAGTCAAAAGCAGGGATTTTTTTTGTTTGGTTTTTTTTTTTTTTTTTTTTTCTTTTTTTTTTTGAGTTGGAGTCTCACTCTGTTGCCTAGGCTGGAGTGCAGTGGCCGCTCCCGGCCGCTCCCGGCCACTGCAGCCTCGACCTGCTGGTCTCTGGCCATCCTTCCGCCTCAGCCTTCCAAGTAGCTGGAACTACAGGCGCGCGCTACCACGCCCGGCTAATTTTTTTATTTTATTGTAGAGATGAGGGCTCACCAAGTTGCCCAGGGGGGTCTCGAACCCGCGGGCTCAGGCAATCCACTCACCTCGACCTCCCAAAGTGCGGGATTACAGGCTGAGCCACCGAGCCTGACTTGTTGTCAATTTTTTTTGAGTCAGAGTCTCACTCTGTCACCCAGGCTGGATGCAGTGGCACGCTCATGGCTCACCACAGCCCCAACCTCCTCAGCTCAGGCAATTCTTCCACCTCAGTCTCCCAAGTAGCTAGGACCACAGGTGTGTGCCACCATGCTTGGCCAATTTTTTGACTTTTTGTAGAGATGAGTTCTCACCATGTTTCCCAGGCTGGTCTCAAACTCCAGGGTTCAAGCGATCCTACTGCTTTAGCCTCAAAAGTGCTGGGATTGCAGCCATGAGCCGCTGCACCCAGCCCAAAAGTACATTTTTAATGCAACTTTTAGGATTCATAGACTAACAGGTGTTAGAAAATGCAAACTGCAAAATTGTTGCAACCCAACAAAATAGCCAGTATTATAGCACATATTTCCTCAATCTTCTCTAGGTAAGATTGAACTAATGTCAACTGCAAGAACGAAAAAAGGATTTGGTGACTGGGGAGAAGGAGAAGGGAAACAATCTTTTTTTAGCCTTTCAAAAGAAGGAGCTCACTCAGCAGGCAGAATCTCAGGGCAATGGGAGAGGAATTGCTTTGTGCAGGCATGGACAACAGGAAGTGAACGCAAACAGACCCTCTTCTCAACATAAACACACACAGACTTAACCTATGGCTGAACTTCTGCCCTTGAGTGACCAGCGCCATTAGGACACAGGTCAAAAGGTTGTAGTGTGACAGAAAATGCTGCCTTATTGAATGAAAGACAAAACGAACATTATTTTGTTTGCCTCACTCTGTGATTTGCATAGCCACTGTGATGTCATAATGGAGTCCAGGGTGAGAACAAGAAGTCCCTGATTTATCACAGTCTGAGAAAGGCAGTCGAAAATTCAGTGAAACATGGAAACAAAAATTGTATGGAAGACCTACACAAAATAAAAATGTCTCAGTGCTTTTCAGAAAGAGTACAGAAGTGATAGATTTCTGGTGATGATAAGGTATGAGAGCAATATTGGAAAATTTCTCTTCCCTTTACATACAGAATAGAGAAATTACAGATACAGAATCACAGCTGGCTGACACACTCTTCCTTCCCTGCCCCTCCAGGGTACCCTCATCACAGTAGCTGGGAAAGCATTTCTGATGCTGAAAGCTCTACAACCTGGGAGCACATTTAATATATGTACATATGTTAAATAGACACACATATGTGTATTGGAATATGTATTTGTGTGTACTACATACACATTTGTACATATGTGTATATATAAGTACATATATACAAATCATCTACAAAAAGGTATGTAAACATGAAGCTTACCTGGAAGATCGCATAACACCACAAAGTTTAAGAACTAGAGATTTCTTGCTGTTTTTGTCTATTTCCAACCATTCAAAATCTGAGCACATTTGCAAGTTTTGGATGACTCTATATCTTTCAGAATGTTTCTCCAGGGTAAAAAAATCTGACCATTTAAATGAGGGTGGCCTGTGTTCTAATTCAGTCTATATCAGTGGGTAAAAAAAAAAATTTTAAAATAAAAGAAAGACATTAGATTACATTGCTTTTTTGAGATTGTTGAACTACAAAATGTCTGCTATTCTAGAACTTCTTACTGTGTGTCTTCTGTTAGGATAGACTTTATTTTTGTCTCTTCATATTTGAATAAATAATGAACTGTTTTTCAAAATAAGTTTCACATTCGAGATATATCAAGTAGGTTTTTAGGAACACACACTATTATTATTTTTTAATGCAGATTTCAATTACTGGCCTTAGAGCATTCATGCTCTTTGTTTCTTAGGGTATCCACATGTAAAACTAACACATGCCTTCAGAAATAAAGCTTTAGCTCCTTACAAATGCTGAACAGACGTGAACACCCTCCTGGGAGATTGATGAGTCCTATTAACCTTGTTGCATAGATGGAAACGCAGAAACAAAGTGACTTGAGGATTAAGAGGAAGTCAATGTCAGCACCAGGATTAGAATTCACACTTGCCTGGTTTCTCAGCCCACGACCAGCTCCCCCATGGATTCCAGCTTTGTCTCCCTCCCTGAGTGAAGGGACGGGGTGTTTCCAAATGTTAAAAGAATCCTGTTATCCTCAGGCCTCTGCCTTGCAGGAAGGTCCTGTCTTTTAATAAGTTACAGAGGTGGGAAGTGACTTTGAGGTGATTTGTTCTAATCTCCTCACTTTTTAAGTGAGAAAAAAGTCATAAAAATGCTGGAAACAGAATAAGAATGCCCAGCTTTCAATAATATAATCGAGAGGCAAGTTGGTGTGGTGAAAAGTACCAGATAGAACCGGATTTGAAGTCCCGGGTTTGAAGCCCGGCTTTGTCTCTGACTGAGCCTCAGTTTCTTGTTTGTAGAATGTGGAAAGCCATCTCGCCTTCAGTGTTTCTGAAGATTAAATAGGTAAACTATATAAGATATTACACTTATGTACTTTAAGATATTGTACTTATGTACCTTTTGCCCATCTATGTTTTATCTTCTTTCTTGTTGTAGTTATATAATTTCTCTCCATGAGAAACTAATACTTAGATGTGTCCACTTAAGGATTTAATTCCAGATCAGTAGGATTTCGTGAGACTTTAGTCTTGGAACTTTGTAGAACTAATTGTCAGGAATTAGGGGCTAAATGCAGCCCTCAGTAGTTTAATGCCTTGAACCCAGAGTTGCCCAGAGCTCTCCGTCAAGCTTTCCTCCGAGGTTAGGATTTAAAGAGCCCTCATACATGGAGTCCAGGGGGCCAGGCAGAGAGGTAATCTTAGGAGAGAGACCATGTCAGTCAGTCAAAGTGCTAGAAGTTTTCATATCAATGGGTAAGCGGTGACACAGATTCATAACTGCTGTGTTTTCTCTACACACTGATAGCCCAGCATTCCTTATCTCATTACTCATTCCCCATTTTTTTTTTCTGGCCACTCCTCTGACAGAATATCTATTTTTCCTAATTAGACTAGTATGCTCTTTGTCCTCTAAGAAATCACGAAGGATGCTTTCCCTTACTTTCTCCAAAAGGGGATTAGTCATTTATCTTCATGAATCTGAAAAGGAGGACGCAAAATCGTCTTTTACTCTTCTCTTCATTTCTGAACTGGGAGTTTCAGGCCAAAAGTCTTGAGAGATCGGTTGGAACAGGAGGGCACAGAAAGGAGACTTCTGTCAAGTGACAAAAGACTCTGGCCTTCTGCATCTTGAAGGAGGCTCTATACCTTGTTTATGAAAACTATTCAAAACCAGAATGTGCATCAGGAGATGGATTTAGAGCAGAAAAGACTAGGAACATTAAAAAAAAATATCTTCCCCATGTAATGGAATCATTATGGTAACAACAATGACAGCACACCTTCTAAGTGATGCACTTTTCACATCCAATGTCTCATTTAATCCTCAAGCAATTTTGTGAGGTAGGTTCTCTTATTACCACTATTTTGCATCACAGACTATGGTGCAGAAAAGTTCAATCCAGGGCACAGGTCACAGACTTCACAGACTGCACAGCAGAGATTCTGACCTAGAGGAGTCTGTCTTGAGTCTGAGTTCTTCACCAGGTCTTACTAATTTTCTCCAGGTCTTATCAATTACCAGTTACTGCCAATTTTGGTTTAAGTAAACTTGTGTTCCCTTTTCCTCCCCTCATCTCTCACTCCCCCAATATTGGGACCTTCTCTCTTCTAAAAAGAGGGAGATCTAATCTGCCTCACTGTGTCCTCTTTACTCTGACCTCAAAGGTCTGGGTCAGCAGTGTACAGAGAGTCTGCAAAGGCATTACGTGATGCGCATTTGGCTCCTAGGTGGTAGCCAACTCACCTGAGCTGATAGCCCAGTGAGGCTGAGGTTTGGGGGTGATGGGAGATGAGCCAATTTTGGAGCAACTAGCTAGAGCACCAGGCTACTGCATTTGAGAGCACATGAAAGAGCCTGCTGTAGCAGTGTCTCGCATTCAAGCTTGGAATAAAAGAAAGGGATCTGCTGAGTGTGCATTCCCCCATGTGGACAGAACCCTCTCAGTCTGCCCTCAAGGTCAATTTTTCTATTCCCCCCATCCCTCCCACCAAGATTCGGGACACTGTCGACTCATCTACAGAAGTTCTCTGTCATCATGAAGTCTGGTGAGAAGATTTTTATTTACAAGGCTTAGTTAGAGACTTTATGAGGCCAAAATATTTCCATTATTTTTACCTCCTGTAGGCTAGTCGGAGTGGATTTCAAGACCACTCTTTTGACCTATTATTTTGCTCTTTGTGATCTCTTTAGATTTTTCTCTTTGTGTAGTTTGATTATGTTTTAAAGACGCCTGAGAGTATCTTGACAGTGACTTGACAGCAGTTGACTTAAGAGTGTCACACAGTCTCCCTGAGTTCTTTAAAGGTTTTACCAACTGGTAGAGTCATAAAAACCTCTGGCCATTTCTCTAATGCTTGCCTATTTATTTGAGAGCATAAATTCTGAATGTTCTTGATCCATTTTTCTTCTTTTTCGGGAATGACTTTCACCCACTGCACATAGTCCATGCATAGGTTATCAGTTCTCCCCACTGAGAAGGAAGGTTGAAAAAATGACACGGAAATCCTTTTTGTTTTCATCCTTGTCCATTATTTCTCACCTCGTAATAAAAGGGCAGCTTTTTCTTTGGTCTTTCCCCTGAGGCCGCTGTATTTAAAAATGTAAAGAATGTAAAGAATGCTTACTGAGAACTGTAAGAGTATCTTTTAACCACAAATGTTCTTGTTGCCTCTTAGCTTCCGGGCTAAGATACACTTGTAGGAGAAAGACAGTCAGAAGTTGGGGGCAGAAGTGGGAGTATTTATTTGTGGGGGGTTGAGGGCTGATCTAATAATGCAGTTTGTTCACCCTTTCTCTCTCAAACAGGGTTTGTAATTTTCTGTCTCAAAAAGAAAACAAAACAAAACTAAGTAATATGGAAATAAAAATTTCCCAGAGAAAGTGGCATGGGTATTGATTACTTTAAGTAAAAAAATCACTTACTACCTCTCTGCGTGACCTAATTCTTCTTTTTAAATATTACATGTTTAAAACAATATTGGGTTTAAATGTAGTGCTAATAGTCATGGTTAACAGTAGAGAAAGATAGTTCTTTCTCTGATTGAAACAAGTGACTTTTCTAATGCAGACTGTTTCTAGAAAAAGTTTTTCTGAGATTAAGAAGAAAGAGAAGGTCACAGTTTTGCAAAGGGAATGTTTTCTTATTGATGATTATGACTTAAATAACTTTACCAGGAAAATAATGAGTTTGGTTCTTTTTTTTACCCTCAGGAAGACTTAGGCTTATTTTGTCCCTTTATTCTTCAGGGAGCCTACACTTCACAACATATCTACTGAAGTGGGGAGAATGTCTCCACAACCCAGATGGCCAAATGTAAAGTATTATACTTTGCCTCTGCAAAACTAAACTAACTAGTATTTCTCTCCGGTAATAAGGCATGAGTGCTGGCCACACAGAAAAGGTGATCCAACTCTGGCACAACTGGGACTCTTTGTCATCATAGGAAGGCCTGTTGGAATTCCAAACAGATAACGTCTAGCCCAGAGCTAGTCACAGCCATGAGACAATCTTCTAAGACCCTTGGCTTTGCCTGACCTGTTTCATATAATACAGTCCAAATTTGTTTTTTTCCATTTCTTTGCCTGGAATGCCTTTCCTTTCTCTCGTGAGTTTGAGGCTAGTCCTTTCCTCTAATGTGCAGCTCAAGGTTTGCCTACTTAGGAAAGACTTTCAAAATTTCTTATTTTTAGTCTAAAGTGCTTGGCCTTTTTTTCAGAATCCTGTGTTCCTTGGGTCTCTATCTCATGCATTCAGTCATTCATTCATGCATTCCTCTGCCCAGTACGCTCTCCTCCCAGCTCTTTTCCATGATTGACTTCTCATTGAACTGAAATGTCACTTCCACAAAAAGATCTTTTCTCACTACCTATTTCTAAAGTAGGAAACTTTTCTGTATATTCAGAGATGGTTGGGTCTCTAATACCTCAGGATATAGTAAATACTTGTTGCTCAATGAGCATTTGTTGAGTGAATGAATAAATAAATTCATGTGTTATTTCAATTCAATGTGTAATGAGTTCCAGCTTAAGAATGAAAACAGTGATATCTCTAGAATTGAGAAACAGTTGAAGATGGGAGAGGCTAGACCTATGTCTCTGTGTATAAGGACCTGAGAAATTTCCTGAAAAATAACTTATTTTAGTGGATACAATATGTGAGATGCATGTATAATTCAAGGATAATAGTTTAATGTGAGTAAGAAGAAATGATTGCATGCTTCGGTCATATTCTTTTCTGGGCTCTTCCCCAAGCTGTTCTCTAAATGAGGCTCCTTAGTACTGAGGATTGACCGAGAGACTGTTCTCAGCTAAAGCAGCAAAGGAGGCAAAACCTTAAAAGACAGGCAACACCGTGAAGTTTAGGTTGAAAAAGTCTGGTGGGTCATCAGACTGAAAGAGTACCCAGGGAAGCTTCAAAACCAGGATATTGATCCAGAAATGTAGGTCTGGGGAAATGAAACCAAGCATAAGATAGATGAAAGTGAGGAACAGGAAAGAAAGGAGTGTGAAAGAGAATGTCTGTGGGAAAAAATTGTTCACATTACCATTGGTGGGCACATTCTGCTTTTGTACAGAGAATTTATTGATCTTTTTAAAACAATTTAGATTCAAGGGGTACATGTGCAAGTTTATTACACGAGTATATTGTGTATTGGGGAGGTTTGGGCTTCTACTGAGCCCATCACCCTGGTGGTGAGCATGGTACCAGTGGGTGATTTTCCAACCCTTACCCCCCAATCCTCCTTCCCCCTATAGGAGTTCCCAGTGTCTGTTGCTGTCATCCTTAGACCCATGTGTATCCTATGTTTACCTCTCACGTATAGTCAAAACACCTGTGCTGAGCTAGAAAGAGAATTTTAAAATAATGTTTTTCTTGAGATATAATCCACATGCCTTATCATTAGCTATTTAAAGTGCATAATTTAATAATTTTTAGTATATTTACAGATATATGCAACCATCACCACAGCCAATAACATTTGTATCACCTCAAAAAGAAACCCTATATCCTGTAACTATCTCTCCATCAATCGCAGCCCTAAATAAACACTCATGTATCCTCTGCTCCATAGATTTGCCTAGTCTAGATAATTCATATAAGTGAGATTATACAATATGTGATTTTTGTTTTATGTGACTGGTTTCTTAGTGTAAAGTTTTCAAAGTTCATCCATGTCATATGTTGTGGTAGTACTTCCTTTTGATGGCCAAATAATATTTCATTGAGTGGATATATGACATTTTGGTTATTCATTTATCAGTTGATGGACATTTTAGTTATTTTACCTTCAGGCCATTATGACTAATGTACATATTCATGTATCGTTTTTTGTGTGGATATATGCTATCATTTTGCCTGGTTGGTAACCTAGAAGTGAATTATTAGATCATAGGGTAACCCTGGGCTTAACCTTCTGAGGAGCTGCCAGACTTTTTTCTAAAGTCACTGCACCATTTAGCGTTCTCACTACTTTCTTGTCAGCACTTGGTGTTATCTAACTTTTTTATTCTAGATGTCTTGGTGGATGTGAACTGGTATTGCACTGTAGTTTTGATTTTCATTTATCTGATGACTACTGACATCAAGCATCTTTTAAAATGTTTATTAGTTATTTGTATATCTTCTTTGAAGAAATTTCCATTCAGATCTTTTACCCAATTATAAAATTAGGCTTTTTGAAAATTATTTAATTGTAAAGCTTCTTTATATATTTGTAATACAAGTCCCTTATCAAATATGTGATTTCAATTTTTTTATCCTATTCTGTAGAGTGCCTTTTTACTTTTTTGATAACATCCTTTGGAACACAAAGGTTTTCATTTTGATGAAATCTATTTTTTTGAACTGTTTTTGTCTGCTCATTATTTTGGTGTTATATCTGGAAATTCATTTCTAAAACCAAGATTATAAAGATTTACTTCTATGCTTTCTTCTAAGAATTTTATTGTTTTCACTCATATATTTAGGTGTTTGACCCACATTAAGTTAATTTCTGCATATGGTGTGAGGTAGAAGTCCAATTTCATTCTTTGGCATGTGACTATCTTGTTGTCCCAGTACCATTTGTGGAAAAAAATGATTCTTTCCCCATGGAAAACTTGTCAAAAATCAGTTCATCATAGGCACATTGGTTTATTTCTGAATTCTCAATTCTATTTCATTGGTCTGTATGTTTATTCTTATGCCAGCACCACAGGGTATTGATTACTATTAATTTGTAATAAGTTTTGACACTGAGAAGTTGAGTCTTCCAACTACATTCTTCTGTTTCCAGACATTTTTATATGTGTGTGGCTATTTGGGGGTACCTTGCAATTCCATATAATTTTAGAGTCAGCTTGTCAATTTCTACAGAAAAAGCCAGCTGTGTTTCTGATCAAGATTGCATTAAACCTGTAGATAAACTTGGGGAGCATTGCTATCTTTTTAAAATTAAGTCCTCTGATTCATAAACATGGGGGTATTTCTCATTTATTTAGATCTTTAAAATTTCTTTCAACAATAGTTTGTATTCTTCAAAGTATAAATTTTGCACTTTTTTGTAAAATGTTTATTTTATTGGTTTTGATACTATTGTAGATAGAATTGTTTTCAAATTTTATTTTCAGAGGTTAATTGCTAGTGTATAGAAATAAAATTGATTCTTGTGTATTGATCTTGTATCTTGCTAACTTGCTGAACTCATTTAATGGTTCTAATAGTTTTTTGGTAAGTTCCTTAGGATTTTTAGTATACAAGAGCAATGTCATCTGCAAATAGAGATAATTTTACTTTTTTCTTTCCAATGTGAATTCTTTTTTTCTTTTTTTGCTAAATTTCCCTGGTTAGAATCTCTAGAATAATGTTGAATAAAACTGATGAGTCAACATCTTTGTCTTGTTTCTGATCTTATGGTAAAACATCTAATCTTTCACCATTAAATATGGTGTCAGCTCTGGGTTTTTTCATGGGTGCCGTTTATCAGATTGAGAGAGTTTCATTCTACTCTTAGTTTGCAAAGTGTTTTCATTATGAAAAGCTGGTAGGCTTTGTCAGATGCTTTTTCTTCATCTATTGAGATGATCATGTGGGTTTTTTCACTTTATTAATATGATATATTGCATTAGTTGGTTTTCAGATGTTAAACCAATCTTGTATTTCTGGTATTAATCCCACTTTGTCATGGTATATAATTTTTTTTGTATGTTGCTGGATTTTGCTTGCTAGTATTTTAAAGAAGATTTTTGTGTCCATATTTATAAGAAATATTGGTCTGTAGTTTTGTTTAGTTTGGTACCAGGATAATACTGGCCTCTTAGAATGAGTAGAGAAGTTTCCCCTCCTCTTTGTTATTTTTGAAAGAGTTTGGGAAGACTTGCTATTAATTATTTAAATGTTGGGTAGAATTCACCAGTAAAGTCATCTGTCCCTGACCTTTTCTTTATGGATAGTTTTTCGATTACTAATTTAATCTCTCCACTTGTAATCGATCTATTCAGATTATCTACTTCTTCTTGTGTCAGTTTTGGTAGTTTATATCTTTCTAGAAATTTTTCTATTTTATCAAATTTTTCTAACTTAATGGCATACAATTACTCATAGCATTCCTTCATAATTCTTTTTACTTCTGTAAGATCAGTAATAATATCCTTTCTCATTTCTTATTCTAATAATTTGAGTGTCCTTTCTTTTTTTATTGGTAAATCTAACTAAAAGATTGCCAATTATGTTGTCTTTTTAAAAATAACCACTTTTGATTGTATTGATCTTTCCCTATAGTCTTTCTAGCCTCTATTTCATTAATTTTCACTGTAATACTCAGGATTTCCTTTCTTTTCTCTGCTTTAAGTTTTATTTGCTGTTTCTCCAGTATTTTAAATGAAAGGTTATGCTATTAATTTGAGATCTTTCTTATTGTTTAATACAGTATCTACAAATATACATTTCCTTCTAAGCCCTGCTCTAGCTGCATACCATAAGTTTGGGTATGTTGTATCTTTATTTGAACTCATTTCAAAGTATTTTATAATTTTTCATTTTATTTCTCTTTGACACATTGTTTGTTTAGGAGTGTGCTGTTTAATTTCCAAATTTTTGTGTATTTTCAAAATTTCTTTGTTATTAATTTCTAATTGTATTCCATTGTGATTAGAGAATATACTTTGTATTATGTCAATCTTTTAAATTTTACTGAGGTTTATTTAATAGCCTATCATATAGCCTATACTGAAAAAAGTCCTATGTGTACTTAAGGAATTCTATAGATGGCTGTTAGGGCTAGTTGTTTTATGGTGTTATTCAAGTCTTCCATTTCTTTGTTGGTCTTATTATCAGTTGTTCTATCCATTACTGAAAGTGAGGTAATGAAGTTTACAGCTAAGGAGGACTGTTTTGAAATTCCCAGCTTCAGAGTCACTCACTAACTTGATTAAACCCTGCACCCCTGTTCAACTTCTCCTTCTACCCAAACCTAGTTCCCTCATGTCATTACAGGCACTTTCCCCAAGGGTTCTGTCAAATAAAATTTCTACATGAAACCTCTGTATCTGTGTTTATTTATCAAGGATCCAGAACCTGAAATGATCTTAGGCACAAACTTAAAGTAAGATTTTGGAGCTGGATTGTTCTCTGGCTGACTGGCTGGCAATGAGGACTGCAATACAGTAGTCCTTGAAACACTGATACATGCTGACATGCCATAGCAGCATAATTGTTAATAATACCCCTAACAGCAAATTGAGATGGGATACCAGAGGTAAGGGGTGCACTTGTGGGTGTTATATCTCAGGCACTTAGAGGTTTGTGGGAAAGAAGCAATTATTAAGATTATGGAATCAAATGGTTCTTGCTGGTTGCTATTGATGCATTGATAAAAGAAAATGAAAGGCTGAGGATGATTAATCGTGCATTTAAGGTGAAACCTAAAAGCCAGAGAGGCTCCTTGGCAGCATATGAACAGACTTTCTTCTTTTGTAGTGCAAGGTCAAAATAAAGCTAAGGATTTGGCACACGACTTAATTAGAAGAGTAGGATAGCTCTAGAGAAGTTGAATTCTTACCTGGACCAAGTCTGCTATGCTAATAACAGTGCTCTGATTGGGGGAAAAAAAAATTCTGTTGCCCAGAATAGAGAAATTTTGGTTGACCCATTCAAAAAAAATCTCAAGATTTTCCTGAGCCTCCTGAGCTTAAAAAAATGCACCCACTTCTTTCTGTTAAAGGCAATACTTCCCCCATTACTTGAAGAAAATGCAGATGCTTCTGTCTTTCAAGACAACATGCAAACTCCATGGGATCCACCACTTGTCCACCCTTCTTGGATGAATAGCTGGGGAAGGGTTGGGTATGCTAAAGGACAAAAAGAGCTCTGTGATAACTGGTACAATTATGACCCAATTGTGCCTGGATCCTGAGGGACCTAGGTGAGATCATAAAGATGAGGAAAAGAGAGTATTTCAATATGAGACCACTCTCCTATCACACTGATTAAACACCCTAGCAAAGTCTCTGAAAGGTGGCACCAAAACACTACTAGGATGGCCCTTAAAAGCCTTGAAAAAGCAAGGACATACACCAAGTCAAATAGAAATGCCACATCTGCCATGGCAGACAGTGGTGGAGAGATGCAAGAATAGATATGCTATGTAGGGAGAGAAAATCCACCAGCTCACTCTGTTCCATGGGGTCACCCAGACAATGCTGGAAAGAGGGACACCAATATTTTTGAAAAGCTCAGTGGTGGCAGTCCTCTGTAAGCCAAAACTGATGGTAGGAGATGCTATTACATTGCTCTATGAGAACAATGAAGATAAATTAATGTAATGAGTCAAGTGACTGTGCTTAACTGTTAGCAGCAAGGTGAGTACAAATTTGAAAATGAGCATCAAGGCCAAAGTGATACCTAGGGGGAGAGAGCTATGGAAATAATTACAAGAACACTGTGCTTTTCAGGGGCAATATAGATGGGCAGCCAGCAAGGGCATTACTTGATCATGTAATCAAAACCATAACAAAAAGCACAGGTGACCAAGAGACTAAGGAAAATTGCCACTACTATAGTCAGAGTCCTTAATTTCCATACTTAAGCCAGTTTTCATACTCAGAACCACTGACTGAAGGAGAAGCTAGTTGCAGTAGAAAAAAAAAAAAGACCTTGAAACAACAAGGCAATTATATACAGTGATATTACCTCAGTCTTTCCTTAAAAGGACTTATGGTTATTTACTTAGGGAACCATACACAGGAGAAAGAGGAGCATGCAACTCAGATACTTTTAGGAGTATTGGATACAGATTCTGAGTTGATGTTGATGCCTGAGGACAAAGCATCCTCTTCCCTCTGCCCCAATAGAGTGGAGATGTGTGCGGGAGTAGTTGCCCAAATTTGGTTCACTGTGAGTTTACTAGGTCCATAAAGAAACCCAGAGGTCATCTTCCCCAGTCCATGAATGTACAGAGAGTTTACTGATATGGGACATATTTGGTATTAGAAGAACCGCCACTACAGTCCCTTGGAAAAAGTATCTTAGTGTTCCCTATCATGGTGTGGAAGGCTAAATGGAAGACTCTGAAACTTCCCTCTCTCCACCAGTCAAGATAATGAATTAAACCAATATCACATTCTGGGGAGGGGGCGGGGGTGGGAGCGGGATGACAGAGACAGGAGTTGCTCTTTAAAACCTAACAATTACACAGATGGTCTCTGTCATATCGCCCTTTAATTCACCACTTTGACTCCTACAAAAAACATGTGAACTCTAATGGTTGACAGTGGACTACCACAAATTCAACCAAGTAGTAACCCCAGTGACAACTTGGAGATTGAGGGGAGAAAGAGAAACATTCAACTCAGATACTTCTAGGAGTATTAGGTACAGATCCCGAGTTGATGCTGATGACCGAGGACACAAAGCATCCTCTTCCCTCTGCCTCAGTAGAGTGGAAGTAAATGGCCATAGGTCCTTTTAGGGAAAGACTGAGGTAATATCACTGTGTCAACTCTGCCATCTCTGATGCTGAAGATAAGTACAGCCTCAGATACATGGTATGGAGCCACCAGTCTAGAGATATGATCTTTTCCATCAGACAGAGGATCTCATACAGTCCCAAGACTATGTTAACTCTCCTGCTCTCTATTACAATATATCCTGGAGGAATCTGGACAATTGAACATTCCACAGATCATCACATGGGCCCACAGCATTGATGACATCATGAAATTGAATAAATAAACCAAAATATGCAGGCATATGGAAGGATTTGTTAAGATACATGCTCTCTAGAGTTTGGGAGATAAAGCTAATAAAGATCCAGGAATTTGAAGTATTCAGGGGCACAGTGGTGTGGAATGTATTGGGTCCAGACTTCAGTTCAAGGTGAATTGCTGCTTGGGGGACCATGACCCATTAGATTCAATGATATTTAGAAGTTTCTGTGGCCGGAAAAGATTCTGTGTGGAGCCCATGTCAAGTCCCATTAGAAATATCATAAACTAGACAACTAGAGTTCTTCAGCAAGGCTGTGCTTTCTGCAGCAGAGAACTATACATTAATCCAAAAGCAATGCATAGCAAGCCGCGAGGCCTTGGAAGAGTCGGAGTATCTGACCACGGGACATCAAGTGGCCCTGTTGGAGCTGGGTTCTCTTACACTGACTAAGTCATTCGGTGAGGTGGGCCCAATAGTAATACACCATCAAATGGAAAGGGTCATTCATGATAAGATATAGCAGGGCTTGAGGGCACAAATAACCTGCATGGGTAGGTGACCTACATCCTTAGGCCATCCCTTTCCCCACCCAATGTTTAATCTGTGACTTTCTCTCAGTTCACACCTGTGGCCTTACAAAGAGTTCTTTTATGACCAAGGAAGGAAAATCTGAGATTACTCCAAAGATGGATTGGCTTGGTATGGGAATGCAAGCTGAAAATGGACTACTTATGTATTATTTCTCACTCAAGGGGAGGAAATCCTCCCAGTTGTCAGAAATCCCAGTGGTGCACCTGTTGCATCATCCCTTTTGTGTACAGAGAGGTCTGTGGTAGAATCTATTAGAGGGGGCACAAAGCGTGATGATTTTATTTTATCTTTTTAGAGACAGGGTCTTGCTCTGTCACCCAGATTGGAGTGTAGTGGCATGATCATGGCTCACTGCAGCCTTAAACTCCTGAGTTCAAATGAATCTCCTACCTCAGCCTCCCAATGTATTATATGTTAACACCTGCCAAAGATTATTTCTGCAAAAGTGGCACTAAACACCAAGAAGACAAAAGGGCCTACAAGTTGGTATGAGACGGCCTCTGGCATTAGCCTCTAAAGTTGCTAACATATGGGCTCATGAACAGAGTAGTCATAGCAGCAGGGCAGAATGCTATGCATGGGCCCAACAGAATGGGCTCTCATGAACCAAGACTGTTATTGCTACAGTGTTGCTAATGCTGAGTGTCCAAATTTTCACCAACAAAGACCAACACTGAGACCCTAACATGGCATCATTTCTTGAGTACACTAACCAATTGGTGACAGGTTGAACTACTGTCACATTGGAAAAGACAAAGATTTACTTTGTTTGGACTGACACATAATCTGGGTATGGATTTATGGTATGGCTTTTTGTGTGTGTGTTTTGAGTCAGGGTCTCTGTCACCCAGACTGGAGTACAATGGCACAATCAACAGCTCACTGCAGCCTTGGCTTCTTGGGCTCAAGAAATCCTCCTGCCTCAGCCTCCTGAGTAGCAGGGACTACAAGCATGCACCATCATGCCCTGCAAAATTTTTTGTATGTGATTTTTTTTGTAGAGAAAAGGTCTGGCTTTGTTGCCTAGACTGGTCTTGAACTCCTGGGCTCAAGCAATCCTTCCCCCTTCAGCCTCCAAAAGTTTTGGTATTACAGGCATGAACCATTGCACCTGGCCATGGTATAGCCTTTTGAGTGCACAGATGACATGTCAACTTAGAGATAACAACGTGTGATGATGGGGTAGTATTATTGGGGTACACACTTTAAATCAGCAACTATTATATAGTGTTGAGTTCCCAGGTATAATACAATGTTTTGGGGAGCAAAGGGATGGAAGTAGGATTGGCCCTTTTAAAATCATTCCAATCACCCACTTGGGGAATTGATGCTTCTTGCCCATTCAACTGTAGGCTTTGGGGTTATAGAAATTTTTGGAAATCAGAGATAAAATGTCTCAGTAAAAATTTAGGCTATACCTACTATCAAATTACTTCCTGCTCTACATTTGTAGACGACCATCAAGAAATGGAGTCACATTACTGGATAGGGATAATTGACCCTGATTAGGAGAAGCGGTTCTACGATGTGAGAAGAGAGAATAAGTTTGGCACTCTGGTGCTCCTCTAGGATGTTTCTTGGTTATTCCTCTGTTCGGTTGTGTTAGCATATGGACAAATGAAGCACTTATTGCCTAAAAAAGGTATAGTGACCAGGGACTCAGATACTCAAGGGATGAGAACCTGAAGCACCATAAAGGGTAAGGCATCATTACCAGCAGAAATAGTAGCTGGCAGCCAGGTGTGGTGGCTCATGCCTATAATTCCAGCACTTGGGAGGCCAAGGCAGAAAGATTGCTTGAGTCCAGGAGTTTGAGACCAGTCAGGGCAACATAGTTAGAATTTCTTTCTACAAAAAAAAAAAAAGTCAGGCTTGGTGTCATGGCTTATGGTCCCAGATACTCAAGAGGCTGATGTTGGAGTATTACTTTAGCCCAGGAATTTGAGGCTTCAGTGAGCTATGATTACACCACTATACTTCAACCTGTGGGACAAAATGAGACCCAGACTCAAACATAAAAAAATACTAGTAGACTGACTGGCAATGAGGGGTTCTAGAATAAGTAGAACGGAGCAGAGAGACAATGTGCATCAGTCTCATCCTCCAAACTAGCTGTTTTACTAATCTTCCTTTTTTTAGGTTTGACTAGGAAAAGGCAGCCGCCAGTGTCTTGGAGGAGCTTCCCCTAAATGGGGTAAGCAGACTATATAAAGCCAGTGGATCTAAACAGTACAAGGGACTAAAAACTGTGGTGGGTGCTTTGGTATATAGCACTGAGACCCCCTGCAGACTGAGGCTTTCATGCCCTTAGCCACCAGAGTGTGGGCTGCTAACAGCTCCTAATTGAATGCCACACTGGATACTTCCCTGTCTCGAGTGAGCTGCCTCACTCCGGGGACACCCCTCCCTGTGAGCAGCCAGAACTCAATGACTGATCCATGAAAGTCCCTGCCACCTTGCCTTGATTCCTGACAACTATGAAAAGCCATCCTAGCTCTAGTGATCCTTGTAGTCTCAGATGAGTCATCTGTTGCAACTGCATCACTGTTTAACTTTCTCTCTGTCCAATTCTGCTTCCCTCACTCCCTTGTAAGTGTGGTTTCCAAGAGTATTTTTCCTGCTTCTATTTTCAACTCAAAAGGTTTCTCTCTAATTTTTTATTTTTATTGCTTGGAAATGTGCCCTAAGATACAAGTTAAGTATACTGTTTCTTTTCTGTGGGATGGACACCAGCAGAGGTAACCTTCCTTTAAGACAGGGTGGATGCATTCCATAATCATTTGTCGGTAGTTAATGGGCTGTGGACATATGGATCTGGTTGGAAAAGACTCTAATGGTGAGATCAAAATTGGAATATAACCTTGGAAATCAGGTAATTGGGCATTCTGGAGATGTAGAAAATATCTGTGATGAATAGAGTGAAGGTGGCTCATACAGATGGGGCCAAGAACAGGTCATGAAGATTGTAATAACTGAGGGCAATAATGATCTTTGTATGATAGTTGGCCAGTGGAATATGGGCTCTGCTTTCTATAAAACAACTTTACACACATGTACACACAAGAATGACTGGAAAAGCAAGGCAAATTTATATTTTACTATTTGCTGTGGCTTTTGCCACAATTTTAATGTAAAACTCTCTAATGAGGTACGTATATCCCATGAAAGACTACATTGGATTGGTTCAAAAATCTTTAATCCAGAACAATTCTTTTCATTGTATTTCCAGTGTGAAGCCAAATCTGAATCTTACAGTTTATCAATACAATTCAAAAAAAGGTCAATGTAAAGTACATCCTATGCATTCAAAGGAAATATAGTGAAAAAAATTGGAGAGCATGTTTTCCCTATTGAGCAGAGCTAGCTTATTCTGTCAGACCCACTTCTACCTGCACATCAGTCAAACACCTTCATCTTCTCTATGGAAATTGGTTGCTAATTAAAGAGAATAAGCATAAGATAAAAAATGTCAGTCTCTGGCCACTTCAAAAAGTGATTTAGTCAACAAGCTGGTTTCCATATGATAGAGGAGAAAGACAAAATAAATCTTGCTATTCTATAGGCAGCATGGAAGAATTACTGTAAGGGAAGAAGAGGCGTTTGCAGAGCTTCATCTGTGTGAGTGGCCATGGCTCTGGTTAGCACTAACTCTGTGGAGAGAAGACCCTATTTTCATGTGTGTTTGGTGAAAGTTATGAAATCTCCATGCTTAAGATTCTGACGGTATGTTGTGATGATATATGATCAGGCCACATCAAAGTGATGGAGTGTCTTGTCCTCTATCTTGACTAGAAGGGTGAAAGTAAGGGAGAAGAGATGAGTAGTCAGCTGTGTTGAGTTGGAAATTGATTGTTTGTGTATCTACGAAGAGTTGCAAAGCAAAACTCATCAAAAGGGTATCTTCAGGATGTTGAGCAACTTTAACCATCTGGGTCACCTAAGTGTAGAAGTTATAACGCTAGCCTCTATGGACCATGTATAGGGTTTTTAGTGTTGTTTTGTGGCATTAAAGAAATTGGCACCTGAGTATGCTATAATAATAGGGTAGGGTCTCTGTACAACTTAATTGTACCTTAATTGAACCTCACTCACTGCAACCTTATCATTCTGTGATAGGATAGACCGCCACATTCTGGAAAATTTCTAGAGAAATAGATATAGGAACAACAGTCACATTCATACTTATGTTGAAAGCGTCTTTCATATGAACCTTACTTAGCTGTAAAGATGTCAATTTTTATAGCGTTGGTCCACATTGAGTTGAAATAGACTAGGATTTGAGTAGGTGGAATGATTCTGCTTCTATCTGTAAGTCAGTCAATCATCTCTCTGCCTATGGGAGTTGGTTGCTTTAAAGGGAGATAAACATAGGATAAACAATGTCAGTCTCTGGTCATCATTTATCATCCCAATGACTTCTCAAATCAGAGTTTCCCACACTTTGTCCTACATTTCATGGCAGACTTCAATGTACCCAGATTTTCCACATTCGGTCTTTTGAAAATACATTCTTCAGACTGGTATGGATACAGCCCTGCCCCAGTTGGTACAAAAATATCTGGGCTTGGAATCTAGAAAATGTATGAGGGAGTTATCAAAGTTAAATAATAAGAGTTCCACTTAAGACATAGAAGATCCTTGAACATGCCTTTGAATTACAATATCTGCTCCTAATTTGTGGATGATGAAACCATCTGAGTGACTGAGTAACTGGCCTATCTTTCAATGGCAGAGCAGAATTTTTACTTAGGAAGTCCTAGATTATCCCAGAGACTATGTTCTTTTCGTTAAACTATGTAGCCATCTGTGAGGTGAAAAAACAAAAACCACCCAGACTAACCAAAACACCAGGAACATCTGTTGATTAACTTTATGAGAACTTGTGGAATGCCCAGATGATGGTAAAGGAAAAAAGTCCTATGCCTGTCTAGAGACCCTTCTCAGAATAGGCAAGTGGAGATTTTCAAATTATAAAAGGCACCTCTGAAATTAGGTATTGGCAAGAGTGTCTACATGGACTACACAAAAGATGGGCATTCCAATTTAAGCAGGAGCTGCAGTGTTCTCATATTTTTATTTTTCCCATGTTGCTCACTTTTACTTTATCAGATAATTTATTTTCAGAAAAACATTGTATTGCTTATATGGAGAGCCCATGAGATTCGAAGCTATTTAAGCAAAATGTGATTTCTAAACAGGAAGAATAAGTTCAGGAGATTTACTGCACATGATGATTATAGTTAATAGTAATGTATTTTATATCCCTAAAAAAAATCACTAAGAGAGTTGATATTAAGTGCTCTCACCACACACACACACACACAAAATGATAAGTATGTAAAATAATACAGGTGTTAACAGCTCAATTTAGCCATTCTGCAATGTATGCATATTTCAAAATATCATGTTTTAAACCATAAATACATATACTAAAAATAAAACTTAAAAAAGCAACATCCAACATCCTTGCCGATCTCAGTGGCTCAGCCTGTAACCCCAGAACTTTGGGAGGCCAAGGCAGGTGGATTGCCTGAGCCTGAGGGTTTGAGACCAGCCTGGGCAACTTGGCGAGACCTCGTGTCTACAATAAATTAAAAAAAAAAAATTAGCCAGGTGTGGTAGTGCATACCTGTAGTTCCAGCTACTTAGAAGGCTGAGGCAGAAGGATCGCCGGAGCCCAACAGGTCAACGCTGGGATTGTCATGAGTGTGCCACTGCACTCCAGCCTGGACAATGGAGTGAGACTCCGACTCAAAAAAAAGAAAACAACATCCAAGTTGAAATATAACACAAAAGAGTGGTTAGTGCTTTGCACCGACCATATACAAATAAAAGATCTCATGATAAATTCACAGATAATCCAAGAATAAAAAGTATTTTTAATGAGGTAATTAGTGACACTTTCTGCCATCTCTTCCCCAATTACTTTTAAAACTTAGTTTTTTATGACAGATAAATTATCTTAGTTTCTTTTTTTTAAGGATTTTTTTTTCAATAGATGTGCGTATAGGGAAAGTTCTTTGTTTAGCCATCAACTCCGAAGAAGAGATTTAGTGTGGAACTCAGTGGCAGAGAGGACTGTCCCTACATACTCCCCACTGATGGAAGCACTGTGGGTTAGGGAAGTTAGCAGAGCACGCTGGGGAACCACCCAAGGCAGTGATCTGAGCCACAAGTGAGATTTTAAAATAAATAAATAAATAAGAATAAGAAAACGTATTGGTTTTAACCAGTGAGATTTAGGCTATTTTTATTTTTTCTTATTGCAATCTAACCTAGATAACCCTGACTAGGATAGGCCCTCAAACGAAATCCAAAGTAAAGAGGAGAGAATAAAGCTTGTATATTTGACACATATTTTTCCTAAAGCAAGCTGATATTTCAGGAGGCGACTTGGTCCTTCAAAGAAGGCTCCATCTTTGTTTTACTTTAAAAGTTGGTCCGTGGCACGTTTGTACAGAGGAACCGCCAAGTTAAACCCACAACAGGAAAAACGAGAAGTGGAGGATCCGAGGGGATCAAGTTATGTTACTTCATTTTCTGAGTTTATTTTTCTGTTTGTGAATCTAGAGAAGTCTGGGCAGATGCTTCCCCCCCAAAATGAAAATAAATAAGTATCCAGACATCTCAGCAAAGCAAGAAGCCAAGGAATTGAAAGAAGCCTTCAACCTTCGGATAAATGGAAAAAGGATGATCTTTCTGGGAGCCAGGAGGTGTGTATGTGTGTTGTGGTGACTCAGGTTCTGACCCCTTGCCCTGTGGCATCACAGGTGGCGAAGACAGCACAAAGGCAACTTGGATGAGATATGGCTTGGAGCACTTTACAGAGGCCAGATTGTAAATTTGTCCATTTATGAGTGTCCTACAGGGGTTCCCACCAGCTCAGTGGACAAAGCTAAAGCTGGAAGGAACAAAACCTATCCATAAAAGCTCCTCTCATTGCCACTGTTTATTAAGGAAAGGCAATAAAGAAATTTATTATGTGCTGTTTCCTAGTCTGGATACTTTTCTACTTTTTTGAGAAGTGTGTACACATGTATGCAGTTATGATGGCTCAGTCTTTATTCTTAGAGCTTCCTGTGGGTTTGTTTGGTTTTTTTTTCCTGATGGCTATGTGCCTATTGGAGGTGCACAAGCCTCTGTGTACTCTCTGAGTTCTCTCAGGTCAATCTGTGATTAGAAGAGAGGTCTCAAGGCTTTTTTCCCCAGGAACATATTCAAAGCAGATGTTGCTCATTATTCTTTTTCCTTAATAAAGAGATGGAGCAGTGACATTTGGATTACCTCTCTACACCAACAGGTATTAGCGTAACAGAAGAAATTATTTATTCCTCATTAAAATTGGCTATGCAGAAACCCTAAATGTCATAACCATGACTTTGCACTACATTAGGGTGACTAATGGCAGTATGTGCCACTAAATGACCTGAGTGACAAATTGTAGCTTCATTGGCCGGGGGGAAAAATCTCATGTTTTGGATTAGATGGCTTATTGTAGGTCGGGGGGGGGATGAATTAGCCAAGGCATCAAGGGATTTGAATGCTCTTAATTAAGTGGTTACTTTTGCAGAGTTTTTTATTTTAAAAAGACCTGATTTACTCATAATTTAACACAGTAACTGCCGAAAGGAAATGCTGCTATAGCTTAAAGGTTACCTACTACACTGTTGCCTGTTGCTGTGAATCGCTCTTCTGAAAATTCAAGAGAGCTCTGTAAACAAACTTGAATGAAAGTGCTCTGAACCTGGAGATGCAAAGGAAGCCTTTCCACAGAGGATATGGGGCTTTACATCCCCTATTGACACTCCTGGAAATTATAGAGTGTGAACTGATTTAATTATATTATAGATAAACGTATTAGAAAAAGATACCATTTGCATTTTTAGTTCAGGCAAAGGCAGTTCATTTTCTTTTTCTCTGGGAAAATAAATCTTAACAAAATTTGCCTTCTTGGTAAAAGTACTTGTCAGAAAAACAAATAATTTGGGAAATAGAGAGATTCCTTTTCTGCCCTTTCTCAAGGTGTCGAAGTGTTGTACACAGGTCCCACAATCATTCAAAATCCTCATGCCTATATCACGGATGAAGAAGATACTGAACACAAAATGGATCTTCTATGTTCTAAGAAGGAGAAGAGAATCGACCTCTTTTTATCTACAAGACCCACATCCTTAGTTGTTTCTTCTTTGTATGCCCTGGTTGGTAGAGTATGTGGTAATATGGTGGTTCTTAGCCTGGATCCCAGATCCCCATTTACTTGAGTCAATAGTTACATGACTCTATGCCTTATTTTCATTGGTTATAAAAGAGATGATAATATAGCTATATTATATTATAGCTATTTAGAAATATAACTCCTATTTTTAAAGTGCTGTAAGAACTTTGGATGAAAGGAAATGCAGTGAAAAGCAGAACATTATTGTTTGTTCTTTTGCATTTTTATCAGGTTTGAATAAAACCTTCTCTTCATGAAAGAGTATTAGCAGCTGAGAGTGACAGACGTTTTCCTTAGAAATCTAGAGGATTTTAAAAATAGATTATGTGGTATTAAAATGCAGAAAAGAAAAGATTGCATTTTTAAAGTATTTTAAAAGTTTTCATGCATCAGACAACATGATGACTTTGCAAGCATACTTTCTGCACAAAGAAAGGATAGGGGCATTCTGGGTCTTTTCTTAGAACTTTGTCTCCAGATGGAAAATCATCAAATAAAAATTTAATTTTAGGCCCAGTGACTGATGCTTTCTCCTCACCTCTTCTTCCATACACCTTCCTGCATTATCCCTTCTCCTCCCAATATGGTATGCTCTTCAGTTCATTCTGTCCATGCAAATATAATCCCTCCATCAAGTTCAGGTTGTTGCACTTGCCAATATTCCCTTTCTAGAGTTTTCTGATCCTCAGTAATCTCTCATGAAAGCAGTTATTTCACCAGAGTGCTTACTATATCCGTGTGCATTTTTATTGTGTTAGTTTTAGCTCCTTGATGTCATTAGATGCTCACAGAGGCGAAGATCATATTTCAGTCCCTTCTAGTTATGTCTCTCCCCCTTCCTTCCTTCCTTCCTTCCTTCCTTCCTTCCTTCCTTCCTTCCTTCCTTCCTTCCTTCCTTCCTTCCTACCTGAGTCAAAGTCTCATTCTGTCTCCCAGACTGGAGCGCAGTGGCAAGATCACTGCTCACTGCAGCCTTGACTGCCTGGGCTCAGGTGATCCTCCCACTTCAGCCTCTGGAGTAGCAGAGATTAGAGGTGTGCCACCACGCCTGCCTAATTTTTTTTTTTGTAGAGACAAGGTCTTGCTATGTTGCTTAGGCTGATCTCGTATTCTTTGGCTCAAGTAGTCCTCTCGCCTTGGCCTCCATAAGTGCTGGGGTTATAGGCATAAACCACCATGCCCAGGCTATGTTGTTATTTTTCAGTATACAGAATAACAGTTAAATTTAGTTACAATACATACAATAAATTATATACAATAGGATGGGAGTTAAAAAAAAAGTGTAAAAAACAACCAAAAAAAGTCTAACAATGACATAACATGGAAAACAAAACAGTCCACTTAGAGGCTTTAGTTCTCATTTCTAGAACTGGTCAGTCTTGTTTATAACTCCTGCCTTTCATCATTGATCTACATTCTCTCTGTGTTTTACCAGGACCTCAGTTGGTTAGAGCTCTTTACTCAGGGAATTGACCCACACCTCATTTCTTTGTGGATTGGAACCCTTGGTGATTCTGTTTGCCTGGGTGCCGGTGGTCTTCCATTTTCCTTTAACACTACATCTATCAGTGTCGTCAAGTCGCCAGCAATCTTCTGGATAGTGTTTTTCTGTTTTCCAAGTGGTGTGAACAATTTGAAATGATCAAGTGTTTAAGCTCAGCTTCCAATTCACCGAAACCATTAATTTTTCTTTGGTGGAAGTATTTCTCTCTGGATGACTAAAACCTCTAAAACAACAGAGTGTGGGGTGAAAAATGAATGAGATAAGCTATTAAGAGTCACTATAAAATAATCAGAGGTAACATTTCCACATGCTTCCCAGATCCATATATCTTGCTTCGAGGAGAAAAAGCAGCACCTATTCATCTTTGGTCCAGGGTAAACAATAAACTTCACAAAACAAAACCCAATTTCACAAAAATTGCCTCTTAACTGGTGCCATTCCACTCTTATCTAAGGTAATTCCTCTGAACAGTGAAACAGCTAAAAGTGCAGTTGGCTGTAAATAACAGTGGCTTAAATGGTAAAAGGGTTTGCTTGATTCATTCAACAGGAGTCTGCTGGCAGATGGCTTTTGGGATGGCATCAGGGACTCTTTGTGTTTCTGGTCCACCATCCTTAGCAGTTATGCCTTCTTCCTCATGAATGTTGCCCCATGGTTACCAGATATCTTTTGAAACACCAGACATCATGTCTGTATTTCACCTGGTGAGAAGGCTGAGGACAGGAGGTAAAGAATGGGATCAGGACAGTGAAAATTTTCTCCCAAATTCCCAACAGATTTCTGCTTCCATCTCATTGGTCTGACAGTGTTACACAACTCTCCAGGAAATATAATAACTACATGGATAATGGTACTGATAACAGGCAAGGAAAAACATCAGAATAAGTCTTTATTTCAACAAAGACAAATTGCGGCAATTTATAGGTTCAGGGAAATGGACTTGTCACTGGTTAGTTTCTGGCTGGTTTCACTGAATCATAGCATGAGCTCTCAAACATTTTAGTAGTATCAAATTGGGCACTTGGCTGTAGAGATAGCCTTCAGTCTTTGTGGTAAGATATATATGCAGTAGGCCCACCATGGCTTCCTTCCTCCACCAAGAAAGCACTGGGTTACCTGGGAAAGGAGGATGACTGATCCATCAAATAGCTGCCCTGTCCACATTGAGAAAATGGGGAAGAAACCACAGGATGTGTTCACATCTCACAACATTGACTCCAAGGACAAAAGAGGTCAGACGTTAACACCTGGCTATTCTGTCCTACACAGACTTTCTTCTGCAGAGGTGTGCTCTGGAGAGACTTGCCATGATAGATCATATTTTCAGGCTTGGTCCTCATTCTGAGAGTCCATTCACGTAGCTCTTTAGTATACTTTGTCACCAACTCAAATACTCCTCTTTTTATGTTTCTGGTTCACCATCCCTAGCAGTTATGCCTTGATCTTGTTCTTAACCATGGATCCAGATCAATAGCCAGGAATTAAAAGGAGCTCATGTTGGACGTGTTCATCTAGACAAAGAGCAAATAAAATTTCTACTTAAGATTGAAGAAGAAATGACTCCTTTTTTAAAAAAGTGATTTTTAAGCACTGCTTTTTACACCTTTCTCTTGGTACTTTTTAAAAGATAAGTCAACATTGTTGAAAAAGCATTGCTTCCAGTGTTAAAAAGCGTTGCTCATCTCTGCATTGGATTCATGTGGCCATGCCAAGAAATGGAGCATCCTTCCTGAGCCAATTCAATTAGGTGTCAATTCACACTCTTAATTTTTTATGCAGTTCAATGAGTAGATGAACGCAGATTTAAAATTCTCAAAATCGTGTTTATTATAACAAGAATTGTTATGTATTAATACTACAGTTTTCAATAAAGATTGACTTTTGCTGCAAAAAAAAAAAGTGTATTCTATATTCCATAGTATTTCAAGGTCACTGCTGAAAAATACTTTTTTTTTTTTGAGTTGTCTCACTCTGTTGCCCAGACTGGAGTGCAGTGGCACGCTCCCGGCCACTGCAGCCTCGACCTGCTGGGCTCCAGCGATCCTTCAGCCTCAGCCTTCCAAGTAGCTGGAATTACAGGCACGTGCTACCAAGCCCAGCTAATTTTTTTAGTTTTTTTTAAATTTATTGTAGAGATGAGATCTCGCCAAGTTGCCCAGGCGGGTCTCGAACCCGTGGGCTCAGGCAATCCACTCACCTCAGCCTCCCAAATTGCGGGATTACAGGCTGAGCCACCGAGCCCGGTGAAAAAGACTTTTATTCCACAGAATTCTCCTTTCATTCTAGTGCCTGTATCACCATTAAGCCAGGTCAAACCAGACAATTCACTGATGTTCTGGTAGGCATTACCATGCCTGCCCGTTTAGAGGCTTTTTATTTGCACCAATGTCTTCAATTTCCCCAAGGAGTGATGTTGCTTCATGTGATCTTTGGTAGAGAGAAGTCAAGCCAATGAAGTCCACTAGGACATTACTTGGAGAACCAAAGGCTACTGTGGGAACTCTGACAGGCATTGAGGATATCCATTTTGTCTATACACTGAGAAACCAGAGGAATAACCGCAAGATGTGTTTGAGTAAGGGAGATAAGAATGTTAACAATAACAACAAAAAGCCATAACAAATTTTATTCTGGAACCCCAAGTCTTAGTATTACCCAAGAGGCAGTATCTAAAAGAAATCACCATTTTCAGAACTTCTTTTTCACCAAGGTCAAGGCAGAAGGGAGACTCATACTATATCTGATGGTAAAAGAGGAACATTCCCCGCAGGCACCTGGACTTTTTTTTTTTTTTAATTCAAGCTGCTCTGTACCTGAGAAATGAGTTGTGTCTGGTACCTGGGGAGATGCTATTACTCACTATGGGGCAGTTGAGTCAGGCCTCGGTTACAGGTTCTGCCCATCACATAAAGCCAACAGCTTAATTCCTAAACCCCAAGACTAGATAGCCACAGGACTATTCTGTGCATCAGACCATTTCCTGACATCTGACTTTCAAATTAGGAGCTCTGTCTATTACGATTATACCCCCTTTACTTTCTACCATCTCATCAGGTTAGAGCTCTACAATCAATACACTTTCAGCCTACTAAGCCCACTTATTGAGCATATTTTAAAGTTTTGAATTACTTCCCTTCCAGTCTATTCTTTATGTCAAAGAAAAAAATATATATCTTTTGGGACTTCTTGAGGGACTGATGAAAAAGTAGGTTGAACATTCCAATCTAATTTAATGGCCCAAAGTGCTTTAAGTCCTCCCCTCCACATAAAGCAAGGATCTTCTGGCCTTTTGATGTTACCTAGTGTGATGCTCTGTTTGATCTCAGTTTGAATTAGCTAGCCCAGCAACTGACTTGGACTGTAGCCAACCGCCTAGGCAAGCATACTGCTTACAGACACTATGGAGACCGCACCTGCATCAGTGGTGATTGCTGTTAGTCCAAGATCACATTCTGCCCTCTTTGTGCCAACATCTTCAAAACGTATGACATGAATTTCCCCTAGATTATAAAAAATGTATAATAAGGAAATCCCTGTCTTTCTGTTTGGGAATAATTCTTTCTTCCTTACTCAGAGGCCACATTCTATCCTTTGGTCCCCACTGAGGTCCAGTGTCGGAGAAGGTCTTGAAGGAAATTGTATAGAAGCACTGAAGTATGGGCTGTAGGGTTTTTTTGAGTACTCTGGATCTTTGCAGGTAGTCAGTCCTGTTCCTACTGTGAGGAGGCCTCACTTTTCCTGTCAGTGTCTTAACATTTACACAAAAGACCGAATCAAATTGTTATTTTGATTGAATTTACAGTATAATGACAACTTAGGTGTCAATATCTGATTTTGATTTCAAGAGTTTCCAACCATGTGCTTCCGCACAGAAAGGAATGTCTTTCAGATAGTCACATGACAATAATGATTGTAGGAAGAAAACATGATTTGGGGTGGAGGGGAGAAAGGATTATGACAAGGGGCAGGTAGCCCAGCTAAAAACCCATTTCAGTGATCTGATTTCAATTTATTTTTTTTTATTTATTTATTTTTTTGAGTTGGAGTCTCACTCTGTCGCCCAGACTGGAGTGCAGTGGCCGCTCCCGGCCACCACAGCCTCGACCTGCTGGGCTCCGGCGATCCTTCTGCCTCAGCCCTCCGAGTAGCTGGAACTACAGGCGTGCGCTACCATGCCCGGCTGTTTTGTTTTTTTTTTGATTTATTGTAGAGATGAGGTCTCGCTGCCCAGGTGAGTCTCAGACCCGCGGGCTCAGGCAATTCACTCACCTCAGCCTCCCAAAGGCGCAGGATTACAGGCTGAGCCACCAAGCCCGGCTCTGATTTCAATTTAAACTAGGGTCGTTGCAATGGAAAGAGAAGGAGTAAGCAGTTTTAAGAGATTCTACTGAAAGTAGAATCAATAGGGTTTGTGAGAACTAGATAAGATAAATAAGAAAGAAATAAGTTTTTAGCTTGTATCAACTGGGTACCTTACTGTGGTAGAGAATATAAGAAGAGGAATAGGACTGATAGGGAAGTTGATGAAGTTAGTTTTAGACACTTCCAGTTGGAGATGCTTACTAGCTTTTCCAGATGAGAACCTAAAAAAAAAAAAAAGGTTTGGTTATTAATTTTTTTTTCCTTGAGTTGGAGTCTAACTCTGTCACTTAACCTGGAGTGCAGTGGCACGCTCACGGCCACTGCAGCCTCAACCTGCTGGCCTTAGACGGTCCCTCTGCCTCAGCATCCCAAGTAGCTGGTACTATAGGTACACGCCTACACATTCAGTTAATTTTTTTATTTATAAGAGACAAAGTCTTGCCAAGTTGCCCAGGCTGGTCTCGAACCCCTGGGCTCAGGAATTCTCTCACCTCTGCCTCCTAAAAGTGCTAGAATTATAGGCAATTTTTGTATTTGAATTTCTTAGCACATACAGGGAACCAAAAAGGCATGAGCCCTACATTCCTAATCAAGAGATGTCACCCATCCTTCTGACCTTGTTTTTCCTTCTGTTTAGACGTGGAGGAGTTTCCTGCCAAAGATCTGGGAACTTGTCTACTTGTCTACTAATATTGATCCAATATTGCACATGATCTGGAATTTCCACATATGGAAACCTGTCTATTACAGCCAGTTATTTTTATTAGTTAGGCCAAAATTTCTAGGCATCTCTAGCTGGCAGAAACTTGATGAAAAAAAAGATGTGAGATAATCTTGTACATTACACAATTCCTCATAGACTGTGTTTCTAAAGCAGTTTCCTTTTCTGATTAGTGGATTTGAAAATTCAGCTTCTCCCTCTAGAGATCTTAGATGAAATTTCTTTCCTTCAGCCTAATTACACCATGATTCTTTCTTGATTTTGAAGCTAACAAAACTTTCCCTAAGCACAATCTACTTCTAAATATTTTCTCCTAGACACTGAAAAGGCTGAAAGCTTCATCTTGCTGTTCCCTCAGTAACTCCTCAGTGTTGTCAATGAGAATGGCCTTGAATTCTGTTTTGGCTGCTGGTTCCCCCTTGCTGGTCTTTAGCATTCACAAACCTTCACAGAGGAAACATGAGGAAAAAAATGCCAAATATTGTGAAAACTTGCGTTTCATTCATCATATTCTACCTTGGTGTATAAAGAAGACTGACCTGTAAACACCATGCAAAACAACATTAGATCTTTACATATATTTTACACAAAATATTTCTGGTAGTTGAACTTGTTTGGCTAATAAAAAAGGTTTGTAATTGATTTCTTTTAAAAGTCTATGCAGTACAATTCTTTTGGTGTTAGTGCCTGGCAACAGTTTTGGAGAGAGAATGAAATCTGGCTTGGCTGGAATTTATAGATTGCAAGCACAATCTGAGAAAGGGCTATTCCCATGTTCTCCATCTCAAAAAGATTGTCACGTGATTCTGCCCCCACTAGGCCAGAATGCTGACAGCCACGAGAGAAGGAGCCAGGAAAAACATTCCCCTTCTTTATTTCTTTTGGATTCAACTTGTCCTAAAGTATCTAGAGACAAAAGTTGTTTTAGCAGCAATATGTGAACAACATTCTTCTCAATTCTTTCCTCTAAAGTGTGAGCTATGTATTCTCTCATTGATCAACATTCAAGCCCAATGCATAACTTGTATTACTAGATTCTCCCCAAACCAGTACTTTTTCAAAATAGTTTACTTTAAAAACAGGATGCATTCTAATGCATTTTCTTAGAAAATTTTCTTTGAAAATGCATTGTAGGAGAGGTGGCAGTGAAAGGGGTCCTTACATCTACAATGAGTACTACATTCAGAATCAAATTGTGGTTTTTAAAAAAGAATTTATGTTCACAGCCAATGGCTCATAAAGGCATGTTTTTGGATTATGCATCTTAGCATGAAATAAATATTGAAAACTTTAGCCAGGCAGCCTGATTCAGCTTAGTCTATGTACCATAGCACTGCTCAAAGTCATCCCAAGGTTAATTTTGGATTTTCACAGTCCCAGCTATTTTCTGCAAGGCCTTGAAGCTGATCTCTATCTAAAACCCAAGTGAGTTTTTCCTTGCACTGAGTGTCACTGAACCACGGAGAAAATAACTAGCTAATAACAAAGGCCACACAAGTATGATATGCTAAGGTACAGCACTGAACACTACTTACTTAATCTTCTTTACTTGTGAACAAAGGCAAAGAGTCATGATGTTATGATGTATTACCCATGATGCTCAGCTAGGGGCAGCATTTTTGTGTGGTTGTACGCTGAGGTCATGGAAGGAAAATGTTGGGAGTTAAAGCTGAAAAGGTAAGCTCACTGACTGTTAAAAGATACCTGTGACCCATGCTAATTACTCTGGCCCACAAGGATTTCTTTCGCTCCATTTCTTCTTCCCTTTCCATTGGTCCTTATCTTCTCTTATTTCACTCTTTCTTTAGCTTCTGTTCTTTTCTCTGCAGTGACTGTGAATCCTCAGCTTCCCTGACTCCCTGGGGCTCTGTATCTCTGTCTACCAGTCTTGGCCACTCTTAATCTGTTTGGTGTGAACTGTGTCAGGGTAGAGGAACTAAGAAAGACCTTGTTTTCTCCCACAAGGATGATGCAAGAAGATATTTGGGTAGAACTATATTCTGTTCTTGAAATACCCTAGGATTTGACAAAATCTTCCCTTGAGCCATATTTCAAGGAGGGAGGTAGATATCCTGCAGCACTGGTGTTCTCCACTATAATTCCTAAGACAACAGAGAAAGACTCATCATGGGGAAAAGATGCTGTAAAGTTTTCAGATGAAAGAAAGTTAACTGAACTACTCAACTTGTGTTTTTTTCTTAAAAAAATTTTTTTTGTGCTTTTTTTTTAAATCAGGGGGATGGTCTTCAGTTGAGGGTCATAGCTGTCAAGATAAAGCGAGAACTGAGGCTTGAGAGAGATGGACTGGCTAATAGAGTAATGAGCCAAGTAATTAAATTGAGCTATTATTTTTTAGGATAGCCAAGAAAATTGTAGATACATGGCTCCCAAATCATTGTTAATAAGCCATAAGTGTGACTGGACTGCACATATCATGTGTAACATTTGAAGATGGAAAAAAATGTGAATTCCCAGGCTATAGAGGTGTGAGTGAGTTTTTGACTACTAACAAAAAGGGGTAACATTTTTGCTCTGAATAACAAAAAGTATAGTGAGAACTTAGAATAAAGTTTTGATCACTAAGAGCTACATTTACCTTCACTTAGAATCCACATTAAACCATTTGCATTTTTTATGTTGGAATACACTAAGTTGGTTAATCAAGAGAGTCATTAAACAGCTGTATTTCAGCATTTTGTCATTTGACAAAATCTCAAGGCGTCAGAGGCTCAGATTCTGGGATCTTTGAAAGCTGAATTGGAATTCTCATACCACCACTGTCTGATCAAACATTTCAGTTGCTCTGTGTCCTAATTTCCTTATATAAACATTGATAATAACATGGCCTGTCTCACAGAGTTATTACAAAGACTAATACATGATACCTGTTGTCATAATTATAACGTGGATGTTGCATCTGAATACTATCTGAAGAAATGTGAGCAGCCCGTTGTATTCCAGAGAGAATACACAGTGAACTTTTGGATAGTGGTGGACCTAAAGAGCACTGTTTCATTGATGTCAACCTCAAGTGGAATTCTCTTGTTTGTATTCTTTGACTCCAATTCAACCTTTTTTGCTAATAATTTGCATTTTGATAAAGGAGGAGAAATACTTACCATACTTACAGTGGAAGAAAGTTGAGGCAGAAGAACTAAGTTGAATAATAGAGCTATAATTTTTTTAAAAAGTTGAAAAGAGGATCCAAGACTCACAAAATATATTCTAATAAATCTAAATGTGAAGTTTTACATTTAGGTTCCAAAAATTAGCTGTATATTTCTAGGATGGAGGACATCTGACTCAGAAATAATTCATATGACAAATAGGAACATAGCATTTTTTGAGAAAGAAAGGATGTCCAAAAGCTAATGAATCTTAGGCTAACAAACATAACTAAATGGTCATCATAGCACTATGCTCTGGGCTGGACAGACCCTTGGGAAACACTGTACTTGGTTCCTAGTCATGTGGATTAGAAGAGACAGAAGCATGCAAGAACTCTATAAGAGAGTATAAGGAAAGTGGAGACCAAGACAGTTGATTAATTGTTGAAGGACTTTTAGACAATTAGCCTGGAAAATGTAGTAGTCAAAGATTTGAACAGTTATTATTAAGTACCTAAAAATACTTAAAGTGTATACATTATTACAAATTTATACTCAATACATTGTTGACTCAGTGTATTACATAGGACCTCAGCAGGCAAAAGTAGTACACAAACACAGACATTACAGTGAGCTAGATTTCGCTTAATGATTACAAAGCAATAGTAGAACACTGAACTAAGAGTGGGTAGTGTTACCTTGTAGAGCAATGAACTTCTTGTTATTTGAAGTATCTACACATAGTCACGAAGACATCCTTGTTAGAGAGGAGATTGTATCAGATAGTATGTAGGGTTCTCTCTATGCAAAAGTTCTTTTTTTTTTTTGAATTGGAATCTCACTCTGTCACCCAGACTGGAGTGCAGTGCATGCTCACTGCCACCACGGCCTCAACATGCTGGACTCAGGCAACTCTTCTGCCTCGTCTTCCATGTAGCTGGAACTACAGGCACATGCCTCCACACCTGGCTAATTTTTTTTTTAATTGTAGAGATGAGATCTCACCAAGTTGCCCAGGTTGGTCTCGAACCCCTGAGCTTAGGCAATCCTCTTGCCTGGGCCTCCAAAAGTGCTGGGATTACAGGCTTGAGACACTGCGCCCAGCCAAAAATTCTTTAATTCTTAACCCAATGGCCCTCCCTCTCTACTGGATCCATTGTGAATAAGAAAACAAAGTTGAACATTATCAATTATGAGCCAATCACTTAGACGTGAAGGCAGAAATGTAGTCAAACACAGTATGGAGCCTTAAAAATGCAACCCTCCACAGAAATAAGTAAGAGTTAAAAACAAAACAAAAGGTAGGCCCCACATAACAAAACCTTTCAAAAAAGCAAGCAACAACAACAACAACAACAACAAAAATCCAAAAATCTTGTCTAAGAGTTGGTTAGCAAGCTGGGTGTGGTGACTCATGCCTATAATCCCAGCATTTTGGGAGACAGAGGTGAGAAGATTGCCTGAGCCCACCGGTTTGAGACCAGCCTGGGCAACTTAGCAAGACCTCGTCCCTATAATAAAAATAAAAAATTAGCCAAGCATGGTGGAATGAACCTGTGGTTTCAGCTACTCGGGAGGCTGAGGCAGAAGGATTGCTTGAGCCCAGCAGGTGGAGGCTACAGTAGCCGTGATCATTCCCCTGCACTCCAGCCTGGGTAACACAGTGAGACTCCAACTCAAAAAAAAAAAAAAAAAAAAAAAGAATTGCATAAAGAAAAGAGAGTGTCAGGTTGGGGAGGGTAGGTAGGGAGATGAATAGTTTGCAATGAGTCACTAAACAAAGCCCAGAACAAGTAGATGGAATCAGTGTGAAGAGCACAATTAAGAAGAAAAACAATCAACCTATACACTGTTCAGATATGGAAGGTGAGGAATGCCAGTGGAGAATAAAAATTAGAAAAGTCAGAATTAATTTTCCTGAAAGAAACCAGCCTACGCTCAGAGGTACCCAGAGAGATGTAGCTGAGAAGGTGTTTATTGGATTTCTTTTGGAAGAGTACCTGGAGGTGTGGCTGTTCTCTCTTTTACCTGCCAGAGGTATAGACAATGTGCAATTCTAGCTAGAAGACATGCATTATTAGACATTCAAAGGGAGGAGAAAATAAAACCAACTCAAAAGGAATAGGAGTTTAAAAATGGTTTGGAGGAATAATTCCCTCCTATAGTCTGTAAGAAAAGGATGTTTCAGAGAAAAGAGTTTCCTAACAAAGGTGAATTAGCAAAGAGGATGCCAAAAGCAATCATCTAAGCAGCAAATAATTTGGAGACTGGCTTAAGCAGCCTGGGTTGAAGGATAACTCTCAGTTTATGCCAGGGCTAGGAAGTTCATTAATAAGAAGGGAAAGGGGACAAGCTGAATAGATACAATCTACTTACAAGAAAGCAAAGTTAATAGACAAAATAAAGCAAGGCAGGTGTGTAATGGAAGTAGAAGCAATTAACTTTGAAATGGCAGGATTTGTGGGGGGAAAGGTAAGCAGACTGAATAATTTTGTTTGGAACAGGAAAAGAGGACGGTGATGGAAAGACTGATAATTACAGGGTGAAAAGAATGTTTCCTTTCAGGATACAAAAGCTTGTTCGGAGACCTGGGTAAAAAAAGATGGCTCTGAAACAAACATGTGAAATAAAATCCTCAAATTCAGGATGATGGATGAGCATGCAAAGTCAATAGGGCAAGTTTATTGAGTACCTAAAATGTCACAGACCCTATGCACTAATAAAGATTGCTTTTATTTGAGAAGCTTGTTGTCTAGGTGAGAATAATTTTACTGAGAGTTTCCTATGTGTCAAGTCTTGTGATAAATGATTATATATATAATATAATTAAATAAATGATTATTAATATCATTATATATAATCTCATTTAATCTACAAGTATCTCTTTCAGGTAGGTATAATACTATTATTACTTGCACTGTACAGATGAAGAAATGGAGGCAGTGAAGATTTAAACAGTATACCTGCTGTAACACAGGAAATCAATAGAACTGGGGATGAACGTGAGTACTTTGACTCCAGAACCTGTGTTCTTTTTTAAAAATTTGTTATTATAATATTGTGGGGTACAGTTAAGGGTTAGGTATACAAATACATTTTGTTCAGGCACCCTTGTTGATAAGAGGTGTTTCCCCAACCCCAGACAGATATTTACTACTGTTACTACCATCTCCCTCCCCCCTCATAGTTTCCCCCTACTGTCAGTCATTTTCTTATAGTATTACATTGGATGTTCAAGGTCCACTATATCAGGGAGAAAATGTGATTCTCAGATCTTTGTTTCTGTGAGAGGTCACTCAGTATTATAGGCTCTAGTTCCATCCAGGTTGCTGCGAAATTCATGATTTTGTTCTTTTTTATGGCTGCGTAGTATTCCATTGTGTATATGTACCACATTTTTTTAATCCGGTCCTCTTTTGACGGGCAGCATGATTGCTTCCAGGTTCTTCCTATTGTGAACAATACTGCAATAAACATACGTGTGCAGGTATCTTTTTTATAGAGTGATTTGAGTTCTTCAGGATATATTCCCAGTAGGGGGATTACGGGGTCATATGGGAGATTGATATTTAGAGCTTTTAGGAATCGCCACACTGCTTTCCACAGAGGTTGCAGAACCTATGTTCTTTACCAAAATTCTATTCTGTCTCTTGAAGAGAGGTGCCTGGGGCTATCACAAGGGGGCTGAAAATTTTTCTTGCCGTCAAGTGTCTCCTAATATAGAGAGAGTAACACAGTACTTGAAACACCACTGTAAGATACATTTCCTTTAGAGCAGATTTACTGTGGAAGAGGAAACATTAAACTATTACTGACCACTGACTCCTTAGAGTTCATATCCATTCCAACAGCCATTTGCTGAGTTTACTCAGTGCCAGGATTGTGGCATACGTTATGGATGCCAGGATGAATGAAATATTTTCCTCACCCTGAGGGCCAGATACTATCCAGTTCCCTGGTCCACCTCACTATCTCTCCCCTGGACTCTTGCAGAAGCTTCTGAACTGGTCTTTCCACTCTAAGTCCTCCCATTAATTTACACATGACAGTCATAGTTGTCAGTCCAAATGCTCATCTCAGTTTGTGAGTTCCCTATTAGAATCCTTTGATGGATTCTCATTGCTCTTGGGATTAAGATCAAGCCATTAAAATGGCCGACAAGGTCTGGCATGATCTGGTCTCTACCTAACTTTCTAGATTAACCTTGCTCTCCTCTGCCCCCTATTCTTCCAGTGTCTCCATGATATCATGGTTCTCCCCAAATTACTTTTGCTCACTTAATTCTTGATTTCTTGATCGCCTCTCCAATGTCACCACTCCAGAAGTCCCCACTAAGGAGGCCCCCTCAGCCCCTCCAATACTAAGTCAGCTCCTCCTTCCCTTCTTCATCTTGTACTCCCTGTGTTACCTTCCAAGCATTTACCATGGTGCATGTGATTATGCGATTAACTTATGGCTCTTTTAATAGCCTTCATGGACATCATTTTGCTATGCTTACATTTGTATCTTCACAGATGGAAGATGCCTAAAAAACATGTATTGATTGAATTAATGAATCTTTTCCTTTTGGTAGAAGATATCTGTTATCCTTCTTCACCAAGACCCCTATGTCTTACACTATTAATTTCCAACTCTCTCTACTTTCCTCACAGTTTATCCCTAGGCATGACTTCTTTTGCTTCATGACTTGTGCATGTGGTTGTGTTTTCTCTTTTGTTTTCTACTCCACTCTACTTTCTGCTCTCTTCTCTGTATATTTGATATTTAAACCCTCTGAAATATTCTTATAATGGCTCGATTGACTATTATCCAGTGTAGAGAACCATCCTGAGCATTTAGTATATGCTATCTTAGAAACTGCTAGGATACCAATAGATGAAAATTGGGACAGTTTCTGAACCAAACAGATATAGTTGTGGTAGCAGAGTTATTAGGGTACCAATCACTGAGCTTTAGAGGTAAGAAACTGCTGGTACCATCTTCTTCAAAAGGTGTCTTGAATATGGCAGACTTCTAGAGCCAGCACTCAGCACAGCATTTGGAAATATTGTGCATTTAAGAATGATGAATGATTAACTAAATGAAAAGTGACTGAGCTGATATATAACGGTACTGTCAGAGTTTGGTGCTTCAGTTAGAACTTGTACCTCCTATAGAACTATTATATATCAATAAAAAGTTAAAAGAAACAAATGAATAGATATAATTTTTAAAAAGAACATATACTTCCTTGTCACTCTTCCAAAACTTGTTTTTGACCATACCATACTGAATCTAATGACAAAATAAAATATAAAATAATTAAATAATCAAAAGGTGGACATCTAGAGAAAGTAATCAGACCCTGAATATAATGTGAGCATATTCTAAAGGATCATTTGTTTTGTGTGTTTATTTGTTGTTTTGTTTACTTGCTTGCCATGTTTAATGTTATTCCCATCTGACTCTAGAAGTCCCTTCTAGACAAAGGTGGTTTGAGTCTTTCTCTGGGTGGAAAAATCATTTCTACTCCCTGGAATACTTATTGGTTCACTATGCAGAAAATTGTGGCTTTCTGACCATTGTGTGTTTCCTGGTACAAATTATGGATGGAGTTTTTTTGAATTCTAGTTTATACCACCATATTCCATAGTAAAAACTTGGTTAATTTTATATTTTTAAAATATACTTTGGAGCAGGCAAGTGAAAACAGACAACTTTTCTACGTACTCATGCCTAATAAGAACCAGGAAGAACCTAAAATAAGTGACACACAATTGAGACTCTGCCTGCACTAGAAATGCTGAGGTAATTCTCTTAGTAAGGTATTTTTTACAATGCTTTTGTTGACATTTAAGATAAATGAGGTTATTGGGGGTCTTCTTTTAGGAACAAGTTTTCCAAATCACACAGTCACTTGTCTCTATTCTCTATCACTGGAGACACAGAAGCAATACAATTAGCTAATCTTTTTTATTCTTCTCCTTTGAAATTTGTTTTGTGAGAATTCTGAAGTTACTCTTGAAAAATAAACTAACTTTTTTTTTCTTTTTTGGCACAAGGGAATAAACCCAAGTACAGTCTTTGGGGCAAATAGTGAGCTTTTTGTTCTCCCATTTAACCCCTCTGGGATTGGTGGCCCATGAATCACTCCTGGTCTGATCCACAGACAAAAGCCCTTCTGATTGGCTGTCACTGGGTCAGGTTCCCACCCTGCCTTATCTCTGTCACACCCTTGTAGGCTAACAATAAGACTGGGTGTAGGGCTATGTTAGTACAGGGAAAGATAGTATGATTTAGACTAAGTCTTTTACCTGGTACCTGTAAAGGTCTGCATTTCACTCTAGTGACGTTAAGTGAGACAAGAGATTGAAAAGCACTTTGCATGGACAAAAGTCCTCTATACAGTGGGGGCTATAGCAAACAATATAGAATGCTACCTGGGGATAGGACCAATGTGATCTTAGAAGCCCATATACTGTAGGCTAAATAATTTGAAGAAATCTTTTTTCAGGCTGCTTTAATTGAAGATGGCTTTGCAAACACAAATTTACATAGTGAGCATTCAAAAAGTGTGGTTACTGCATCTAAGAGCTGTGTTATGTTAAGGCAAAAGGTACACCTGGGTTAAGAAATGACAGAGAAATAGCTGATGAATCAGTAATTTCTGCATTTGCTAACAGAGAATGCAGGCTCCAAAAAAAGAACACATTTAAAAAGATATGCCCCAATAATTTCATTTAAAAGAAGAGGAAATTGAAATTCAAGAGGTTGAGGAAATTGTTTAATGCCACCTAGAAAGTTTGTGTCAGAACCATGATTAGAACTAAGGTCTTCTGACTCCTAATTGTGATTTTAAAAATACCAGCTTTGCTGTCTAAGACCTGGATTCAAGTCCTGGCTGTACTACTCACTGTGTGTCCCAAAAGCTTTCTCATCCTACGCTATGGCAATAAATTTTCCTAGCTTGCCTGCTTCCCAGGGTGGCTATTCTAAGGGTGATATATGCCAGAGTATTTTGCCAAGAGTTATATATAAGTGTGGGGTTATGTTGTATTTGTTTGACTAATTCAAAGTATTCTCATTTGATGCCACCTGTTTGATAAGGCCAACTTCACAAATAATAAAATAATAGCAATGAAAATCTTTTTTGGTCATTTTCTTTTACCCTTTAAAGCCCAGCAATAGTACAGGGCACACACTGTATCTAATAAACTCAATAAATACTTGCTTTATCAAAGACCAAGACTGTACAATTCAAATGGACTTGTGACAACAGAGCTTGCTTTAAAAATTTTTTTGCTTTTAGAGAATATATGCAAATAGATCATAAGCCAGACTCACTCATGTATTTTATAGTGTGGATATTAATTAGTTTTCTTTTAAAATGATCAAGAAAATAAAAAAATTATTACTTGTCAGGAAATATTCTGCATTTTCAAATGACCAATATTGCCCTGATTTTAGGTCCAGGCTCAAATCAATGTAACTTTTTTCAGGACATCACCACATTCATCACTGATATCTATTCTAGTTCTTTGCAAGCTTACTATAAGTTTATTTAAAAACCATGGAACAGTTACTGTCCTTTTGAAACAGGTAGGTAGACAATATTCACTGTGCCATTCTTTTCACAGGTTTGGCAAAGACATGATTTAGAACTCTAAGTATTATGATACAAAGTTTTATTGAGTTGAAATTCATATGACATGAAATAAACCATTTTAAAATATACAATTCTTTGTACATCACAGTGTTATGCAACCACCACTTCTATTTCCAAAACATTTTCATCACCCTCAAAGAAAACAAGTATCTTTAACGGCCACTCTCCAATGTGTCTTCCCCTCAAACTCCTGAAAACCACCCATCTCCTCTCTGTCTCTGTGGATTTACCCATATGAACTAATTTTATTGGCTTATTTTTTTCTGACTGGCAATATCTCCTTTGACTTCATTTTCTAAGAAATACTTTGTCTAATTCTAAGATAATTCATTTGTATTTTCATTTTCTCACTACAAGATGGAAATACAACATAGCAGAAGTTAATTGACTTGCCACAGGCCACTCAGAGATGCATTGGCTGATGGTGCCAGAAATATAATAGGCCATGACAGATTACATGTGTATTCAGCAAGGAGAGAACTACAGGTTAGCACCTGTCTGTTTACTCCTACTGGCCAATCTCAGAATGTGCTGTGCTGTTGAGAATGTGCTGTTGAGTTTCTAGCTTGTGCAGGATAAGCAATAATGTTTATTTATTCATTCATTTAACGAAGAATGAGTGCCTAGAATGCACAAGTGTCCTGGCTGTGTATTATGAATGATTTCCGTGTGCATTGCAAGTCTCAGTCCCTGAATGCAGATACTTTTGCATGCACTTATTCTCGTGAACTATGACATGCTAAGTAAATATTAATATTATGTTCTCAGAGAAGTTTACACACACACATTTGTTAACATTTTAAAACCAAAGATCTTTTAGCAGGAGTAGTAGTTTTCTCTTTAAAAGGCTTTGCAAATGTCTAATAACATATCCTGGGTGTACACAGAGAGCTTATTTTATGTCTTCTGTGACCATAGGTAGGTGTTCTTCAATGCCTGATTTAGTTGAGTTTTGAACTAGTCAACTTTCAGGGATTGTTTAAAAGCTTCTTCATCAAGAGATCTGCAAATGTGCATTTATAGAACTTCACTGTCATCTCCCACTGAAACAGGGCCTTTGATGCCTTGATGTCTAGCCAGTCCTCTTCTGTATGTGTCACGCATGTGTAGGCATAAGATGAGATGTAAACAGAGGGCTCTAAGCTTCAAAATAAGGAAAAGGAGAGAGACTAGGCAGGTCGTTGTAGCTGCTGTAATAAATTTGGGGGGGGATAAATTTGGGTTTAATTTAACCCATTCTTTGTTAAAAGAAATAAAATTATTCATGGAACTAGGACCTGAGAACCCTCGGCCCCTCCCCATTATCATGGTCTGCCTGGGCCTTCATGATAAGAAGTTTCAGGTTAGTCTATTGAAATGCAGGGGACCAAAGAGTGTTTGTTATCTGTTGCCTTTCAAAGGCCTCTAAGCAGTGAAATACTATCTGAGAGAATGAAATAGACACAAGACCAGACTAGCAGGTGTTGATCCAAAAAAAGGGAAAAATCTTCTCACACAAAGTTACAGCCAGTGTAAATTTATTTTTGTGTCTTCAGGAGGGGAATACCTAACAAATGGTATTTGTATTTACATTTTAGCCTTATGGAAGATGTTTAAAATTTATATGGTATAATAATACTATAGGAAAGGGATTGGCAGTAGCCAGAGTGGGGGGGGCAGGAGGAGACACAAGGAAAGTAGGAACCCAAACGAGATCCCTACTTTATCTGTAAGATGACAATTTGTATCAACTTAATCCTGAATTGTACCCAACATCTTTAAAATGAAAAATTTTAAAATAAAATAGAAATTCTTAAAAATATATATGGTTTCCATGGTAGAAGAAACAGTTAATTATATATCATAATATTGAATTCCCTTATATAGCAGAGGAAAATTGACATAACAGTTAATATCAAAATTAATAATTTGTAGTTTATGTCAAGAGATTTTCAGTTTTGGAAAATTTGCTGCCATGTGATTCTTAATGGAATCTTTATTACTGAGCCCATTGGCTGTCCTTGGGAAAGAGTCCTGTTTGACCTTGAAAAGAAATAAGGAAAAACATTCTTTGGAGTTCTTGTTTGTTGTATTTTCCACTGAGCTATAGTGATATCAAGATTCTGCTTCAGGGATGATTAGTTTCCCCCCAAATAGAACGAAGCTTTAAAGACATTTATATTACGCAAAGAAAAACATTTCTTTATAGGTATTTTATCTCTCCAGTTCTCTATGATAATACAAATACTTTTTATCTTTCAAAAGTAAAATTTAAAAAACAAAATAACAACTCAGTTTTCTTTAGGAAGTTTCTCTGCTTTAACTTTTATACAATGTACTCTTATACAATGCACTTTTATACAATGCCACGTAAAATTCATTTGTGTAAGTTGGAATCTTGCTCTTCTTGGGAACTTCTTTTGAGGATATTGTTTCAGTTTTTCCAAATAAAGGGATGCCTGCTTAGGATAGAGAGGGTCCTTCCCCAAAGTTGGGGTTGAGGAGCGATCTCATCATGAAGGCTATACTATTCAGTGAATATTGCCTGACTCAACTCAAGGCTGGCGTATTTTCTGCTCTTACTCCTCTTCTTGTATTTTACACATGTGCCAAAGATTTTTTCAGAGTAAACCATCTGCTGCATCATCATTGAAGAACGAAATGAGAATAGGAATGAGAGGGGAAGAGAGAGAGAGGAAGAGAGAAGGACTGAGAGAATGAAGAGGAAAGGAAGAGGAGGAAGAAGAAGGCAAACGATTACCTCTATATATTAGCTTCTGTGTTGCCCCTTGGCTATACTCCATCAGCTTAAACTTTGATATGATAACAATAATTGCCACAATTTTTATAGGTGATGCACTAGAACTTCAGGGAGAGAGAAGGGTGAGGAGTTTATCTACGTGATTTAAAGGATCACAGTTCACATCAGCCCTTGGGTAATCAGTAAAAGAAAGTAAATGAACAAAAGAGGGAAAGATATCAATGGATCCCATTGCCTCAGGCTTGAGTACTTTAAAATATCTCCCCACAGATCCCCAAATATACAGTTTTCTGAATTGTTTGGCCTTTTTCAAGCTCTTTTCTTTCTTATGATTCTTAAAGCTAAAGAGTCTTTGCAGAAGCCTGTCTGTACGGTTCTGTCTCTTTATTTTTATTTAGTTAAATTTGTTTAGGTTCATTTATTTAAAAAACATGAATGTTGAACTTTTTGGCAGACACAGTTTTGGGCTCTACGGATAATATGACAAAGGAGATAGCCTGGCCTGCTCTCGTAGGATGTAAACTCCAATAAGCAGGAACAGACAAGTATATGTGACTGTCTGCTTAACTACTATTGTCTTCTTCAAATTTTAGCTCAAGCCTTACTTCCTCTGGGAGGTCTTCCTTGAAAATAGTTTTCACATGCTAGAAGTCAAATTCTTCTATTAAAAGTTTCTGTGTTGTGATTATACATATGTTTGTGTGATTATTTGGTTAAAGCCTGTATCCTCCATTACCCAGGAGACCGCATGAGGACAGAAATGTTGCCCTTGTTCCCACCGTACTCCCAGCATTTAGCAGAGTCCTTGGCACATAGTAAGCGCTCAATAAATGCTTTTAAATGAACAGATGTGTGAGTGAGAAGAAGGTGTGCAAAGAGTATAAATACAGACATCTTCTAGAATTTTCAGACTCATTTTAAATTTCCAGGGAGAAGTAGTATGTAAAAGATTTCTCCCAAATACTTTAATCAGTTACACATTTAGCTGGCATTTGCAGAAACTAACATGAAACAAAATGAAAAGGGCAGAGTAGGCTGCTGTTGGGAGAAAGTACTGACAGGTCAATGGTACACCTAAGAAGAAGAAAAGACAACTGGTAAGAGAGGAGGGATTTCCAAAGATAAATCATGTCTCCCACCTGGTTGCCAGGATCCAGCCAGATCATTATCAGATCTCTCCCAGACTTGGGCAGGTCATTTCTTTGGAATTACTAGAACAACCTTGAGAATAATTTTCTGATGTTATATGTGGTCCACAAAGATGTGCCCCTGATTCTCTTCATCTTATAATTGAAGAGAATCCCCAACTCCTATTGCTTTGCAAAGTCGCATCTGTTTTTCCATAGGACCACCTTAAGCATATAGAAACTTATGTTCCATTTAGAATTTGGACTCAATTCTCTACCTTATTTGGTGTACAAAGTCAATGTAAGTTGATAGTAGCAGCATTTTACATCCCCTTAGCAAACTGCCGTGGTTGAGGAAGTGGTGGTGGTTAGCTGTGGAATGACAGCATGTTATTCCTGCTGCTGGAGCAGTGTTTGTCTTGTTGCGTAGTCTAGTATCTGTGAAGATTGTTACCACACTTGTACTTTGTTAATAAAATATAATACCGGAAACTTTAATTTTAAGAAATTTAACTCACTCTTTACTGAATTACTCTCTCAAGTATGGCTCTGGCTGTAATGGTTCTCTTCCCCTACTACGTAAAAGGAGAATTAAACTAACTTTTATTGCCTGCAATCATGTGCTGAGAGATAAGTACTGTTCCCATTTCATTCTGAAGCCACATAATAAATTGGGCTTAGAAAGTCTTAAGCACCCTGCCTAAGGACATAACTATCAAACATCAGAGCTAAATTGTAAGTAAACCCCAGATAATCTGACTTTTTTCACAGTAAAGTAGCATCTCATTGGATATAAATTGTTAAAGGTATTGTGTCTTGAGTAATTTTTTTTTCAACTGACAAATAATTAGATGATAGCAAGATATTTTGTACAAGAAAGATTCTTTGTGTTGTTTATTTTTATAAATATGCTAAATTTGGAATTTTCTCCTTATAATATAAAATTATTTTGTGTTGTACAGATAAAAGGTAAATCATATGATAAAATGAGATGGAGATATTAAAATATCTTAAAATTAAAAGAATTATGTTGTTATTAATACTGTACTTTAAATTTAGATAATACTTTAAGTGTATCTAAAGAAAAATAAAAACACATTGGAAACTCAATATAATTTGTTATTGTTGATGTTGTTATTTTCTATTATTTATCTAAGAGAAGACAGACACCTTGGGCTTCCTAAATCTGAGGTTTTCTTGAGATATGAACAATCATTAAAAAAAGGATGTGAGATGATGGATATGTTAATTGCTTGATTTAATCTTTCCATAATGTATACAGATACAAAGCATTATGCTATGTACCATAAATCTATACAATTATTATTATTTTTTTTTGAGTTGGAGTCTCTGCCGCCCAGACTGGAGTGCAGTGGCCGCTTCCGGCCACCGCAGCCTCGACCTGCTGGTCTCCAGCAAGCCTTCCGCCTCGGCCTTCCAGGTAGCCGGAATTACAGGCATGCACTACCACGCCCGGCTGATTTTTTGATTGAGATGAGGTCTCGCTGCCCAGTCGGGTCTCGAACCCAAGGGCTCAGGCAATCCACTCATCTCAGCCTCCCAAAGGTGCGGGATTACAGGCTGAGCCACCGAGCCCGGCTTATATACAATTTTTTTTCAATTTAAAAAGAAATTAACAAGAGACCCTTCTTCAGATGTTATCAGTGAGGTGGTCTCTCTTCATGAATCTTATGGAAAATTAAACACAAAAACAAGTAAATAAAACCTTTTTTTTTTTGAATTGGAGTCTCACTCTGTCACCCAGACTGGGATGCAGTGGCACACTCCCGGCCATCGCAACCTCGACCTGCTGGGCTCCAGCGAAACTTCCGCCTCAGCCTTCCAAGTAGCTGGAACAACAGGCGCGCGCTACCACGCCAGGCTAATTTTTTTGATTTATTGTAGAGATGAGGTCTTGCCAAGTTGCCCAGGCAGGTCTTGAACCCGCGGGCTCAGGCAATTCACTCACCTCAGCCTCCCAAAGCGCGGGATTACAGGCTGAGCCACTGAGCCCAACCTTAAAACAACATTTTCAATAGAAGTCTGAGACTGGATTATCTGACCCCAAATATCTCTACAGTCCTAGCTAGCCAAATTTGGTGTTTGGTGAAAGAAACTAATCTTTTTTTTTCTCTTGTTTGACTATTTTTTTTAATATCTGAAATAATGCCAGACAGTTGTGTCAGTTCTAATAGTCGTTTGATCCAATAGCTGTGACCCTGAATAAAAAAACAAATAGTCTAGGTAAATGAACTTACAAAAAAGTCAAATTTATTATACTGGGCAAATAACTGAACTACATCTCAAGACCTTAGTATTTAAAGTGTATTCCAGTTTGAGGTCATGAAAGTCCGAGTTTAACATATAAAATACATTTTTCCCCCCAAAAGGTAATAGAAACATTTTTTGTCTCACCTTGCTCATGGTAAGGTTCTGTTTCTGTTACTGAGTTATTTCTATAATAAGTACTTTAGCCTTTAACAAAAGATCCTGAAAAAAAAAACCACACCTTATTTTGGATTCATTTTTGCTTGGCACTAAATAGTTTTTTATTTTTTCCTGTAGCTGGAATTCACTTTATGAGTCTGCTGCTTATTTTCAAGGGGATTTGTGTTAAAATGGAGCCAAGTGTGCTATATGTTGATATGCTCCAAATACTGGTTCACAGGTACACACAGGTACTCGGCCTCGCTCGGTGAGATTGTTAATGTCACTAGTTGAGAGAATTTTAATCTCCAAGATCAACCTCTTTCAGAAACAAAGGGGGAGGGGACTAGAGAAAGAAAAAGTACACACCTGCAACCTATTTCTTTTTGAAGCAAAGCCTTTGAGCAGATGGAAGATGAGATAGAGAATGAAAACAGGCCAATTGCCAAGCGAGGTTTGTTTACAATACAGGCAAGTTCCTTCAGAAGTTGATAGGGAACTGTTGTCATGGAAATGAAGGGAAATATTGCTGCAGGGTTTCACAGAACAAATTCCTACTACAAATGTACCTGGATTTAAAGATGATGGAGATGGGAAAGGGGACAAAGAGCTTCCTGAAGAAGTTTTAAGTAATACTTTTCTTCATATCTTTTCAATATGTTCTTCAGAATCTAAGAATTCCTTGCCCTGTGGTATGCAAAGTAGGCATCAAAATAAAAGTTAATGTTTGTCCATAGTAAATGGAATTTCTAACAGGAATAAGAATTAGACAGTGTTCAAGTGAGAAGTCAATATACCGTATTTCAAAATTTGGAACACAAGATTTCTGAGGGGTGATTTATCATTATTAGAAACAAATCTAAAATACATTTTTAGTGCTGATTTCGTAGCACGGGAAAAGTGCCTACACTTGTAGGACACTACAGTACGCTGTTTTAAGTATACAAATATCAACCTTTAACAAATTAAATAGAATGTATACCCCTGTGCCTCCCCAAAAATGAAAATGGAAAGCTCTCAACTTACAATGTGTTGTCTGCCTCAAAGTCTAATCTTTTCTTTAATTTGATCACTTTGACTTTCTCCTTTTGTTTTCTTTTTTAAGAAGACAGAAAACTTTTTCACAAATTGGTATCCTGAAAGTAAATTATTTTGTGGACAAAAGTTAGTCCTGCCAATCTTCAGTTTTCCAAATTTCCTACTAGGAAGTGCTTAGTAAGCGATTTTCTTGCTTTTATCTTTTCTCTGAGAGTTCTAGCGGAGGGTGACGTCATTTTTTCCTTTTCCTTTTCCTTTTCCTACCTCCCACTCTTTTATCCTAGTAAGCTTTTTGTTAGACTTTAACTGAACAAAGCAACACGTGTGTGTGTGTGTGTGTGTGTGTGTGTGTGTGTGTGTGTGTGTGTGTGTTTTACTGGACTTCAAACTCATATTTCCAATCCATTTCTTCAGCTGCCTACAGGGTTGTTTGCATTGACAATAAGTAATTAACAACTTCACACAGACAGGAAATGCAATCTAGGAGCCAATAGAAGTCTGTGCTGCCTATTACTTATATAAAATTAAGTTGAGATGCTGATGATCAAAAATTAGCATTGTTTATTAGACATGGGAGTATAGAATTATAGAAAAAGCAGTAAGAAACAAGTTGGGAAATCTATTTTCTAGGGTTGGTCCTGCCATTAACCAGCTGGTTAAGTCAGAAAACTTGTTTAACCTACTCTAATTTTACTTTTAACTCTGCCAATCAGATGTCAGAATGGTTCATATCGTTAGTCCTTTGTAATTTTTATATTCTGTAGGAATCATACACAATTTGTATAATAATATACCTATTTGCAATACGGCTCATAAACTTCTAGAAATTGTAAAATCATTATTCTATCTTTTCCCCTTTCTCATCCCTTGTCCCTGTATCATCTCCACACTCACACAGGCATCCCCCGCTTTCTCAGTCGTTGGCACTCCATGTGATTGATACACAAGAGACCAGTCAACTCTGTCTGAACAATATCACGCCATCTGCTAAGATTTCCAGCAGACTCTCTATCCGGCTCCTGTCTCTGTTGCTGCTAATTCTTGTCAGACCTACACAGGGGGATTCTCTCCAGACAGCATGCTCAAGAGCTACATTTTCAGAATTACCTGTTAAGGTCTACCTGGGCTCCTCGCCGTCATTGTTCATGAAAATCACTGGAAGGTGTGAAAACTTCAGCAAAGGAAAAAAGGCAAAAAAGAGAATGGTTGCTTACAGGTGTTTAGGGTTGAAGCTTGGGCCAGAGAAGATTCATTTGAAAATATTGATTGTGTCTCTTGAAAACTGTGTGACCTGGTACCAACTACTTAAGTTCTCTGTGCTTCTGTTTTCTCATTCTAGAACACAGAGACAATAATAGTATTCACCTAACTTGGTTGTTTACATGAGTTAATACATGTAAAATGTTTATAGCAATATCTGGCAAAGAGAAAACTGTCATTTAGGGTTAGCTTTATTTATGGGAATGGAAAGGTCAGAGATCCATAGATACTTTTTCTGATGATATTCAACTCCTGTTATTTTCAGAGTTGCTACTTTTTTTTCCATTTTAAAATTATTTTATAACTTTTTTGATCATTGCCTTTTTTTTTTTTTTTTGAGTTGAAGTCTCACTCTGTCACCCAAACTGGAGTGCAGTGGCCGCTCCTGGCCACCGCAGCCTCGATCTGCTGGGCTCCGGCGATCCTTCCACCTCAGCCTTCCAAGTAGCTGGAACTACAGGCATGCGCTACCACGCCCGGCTAATTTTTTGATTTATTGTAGAGATGAGGTCTCACCAAGTTGCCCTGCAGGCTCAGGCAATCCACTCACCTCGGCCTCCCAAAGCTAAGGATTACAGGCTGAGCCACCGAGCCGGCCTGGTCATTGTTTTTCTTCTCTTCTTTGCTTCATTTATCTCCAAATTACACATTTTATACTCTACCTAAACTTTAATAAAAGGACAAACCCTTTCCTGTTCTTGCATTATCACAGATTTCTGAAGAAATAAGGAAGGTAATTAGCTCATCTTACTTCACTGAAATATATTGCTTACTTTAAGGCAATTAGTTGTTCTGTGGTTCAGGAAAACAGGGTATTGATTTTTTTTTTCTTTGATCTGATGGAGTAGTTGACATGTTTATGTTTTATTCTGCATTGCAAAAACTTGAGAGTGGGGGACCCGTTGGTTTTACAAGTAACACCAGCCTTGTTTGTGTATAACACAACATTACAAACCCAATAAGAACTCAGGGCATGTTTATTAGTGGTTTTCCTTGTTTTAAAATGAGGGATCCTGAAACATGCTCCAAATAAGATTGACGATTTTTAAAAGCAGTAGCAAAAGGAAAGGTGGAGGGTGAGAAACTGTTCCCAAGCCCCTTCTCACTGGAAACTTCTCTCCTTGCTTCTCATTATTGGCTTTTAGAGGGTAGCGATGGGCTTCAGTGATTGCTGCTACTCTCAGTAGCAGCTAGGCCTTGAATTAAAAAAACAAAAAGATCCAAGAAGGCCTGGGACCTCTTTGTAACACATATATTTAAGGGGAAATAATGATCCTATATTTTGCAAGAGTCCTATGTTATCTTCTTAACACAGTCGGAGACAGGGGGTTAAGAAAGGCTTGAATGTGGTACTTCACTCTCTGTGCCTCAATTTCTACATCTGTAAAATGGCGCTAATAGCACTATCAAATTAATGAAGATTAAATATGATTGTAATGATAATAACACTTGTCAAAAAGTAAGAGTTTGCAAAATGTAGCTGTTACTCTTATTTTCTTCCATGTGTTACTTCTCTGCAGCTATGGTTTGTGAATGCAAGAGACAATTGTTTATCCTTTTCTCACAGTCATTCCATGTAATGTTAATCATGACGCCATTATTCATTTATTTTTGACTGTTTGGCCTCTGGATTATACACACTTAGGTTAAGCTTCTCTCTTTGCCTGGAACTTGAAGTAAGAATCTAGCTGGAAGCTGGGCTCGGTGGCTCAGCCTGTAATCCTGCGCCTTTGGGAGGCTGAGGTGAGTGAATTGCCTGAGCCCGCGGGTTCGAGACCCGCCTGGGCAGCGAGACCTCATCTCTACAATAAATCAAAAAATGAGCCGGGCATGGTAGCACATGCCTGTAATTCCGGCTACTTGGAAGGCTGAGGCGGAAGGATCGCCGGAGCCCAGCAAGTCGAGGCTGTGGTGGCCGGGAGCGGCCACTGCACTCCAGTCTGGGTGACAGAGTGAGACTCCAACTCAAAAAAAAAAAAAAACAACAACAACAAAAAAAAAAGAATCTAGCTGGAATTTAGATCTGTGGAATCTCGTATTTCTTAGTAAAGTGGGATTGCATTTCTTACAAATTTTATCTATCTATCTATCTATCTATCTATCTATCTATCTATCTCTCTATTTCTCTATCTATCTATCTATTTATTCAGGATCTCACTCTGTTGTCCAGGCTGGAGTACAATAGGCACACACCACCACACCCAGCTAATTTTTATTTATTTGCTTAAAGAAGGTAACTTTTAGCCGGGCTCAGTGGCTCAGCCTGTAATCCTGCGCCTTTGGGAGGCTGGGGTGAGTGGATTGCCTGAGCCCACGGGCTCAAGACCCGCCTGGGAAACTTGGCGAGACCTCATCTCTACAATAAATCAAAAAATCAGCCGGGCGTGGTAGTGCATGCCTGTAATTCCGGCTACTCGGAAGACTGAGGCGGAAGGATCGCCGGAGCCCAGCAGGTCGAGGCTGCGGTGGCCGGGAGCAGCCACTGCACTCCAGTCTGGGTGAGAGTGAGACTCCAACTCAAAAAAAAAAAAGAAGGTAACTTTTGGCCTCAGTTTCTTAGTTGGATGTGAATCTTGGTGTTTATACCAGGAAGTTTGATTTCATTTCTCTAGAATAGACTTCAGTCTATTTTTATTTTTCAAAATTTAAAAAAAGTTTTAAATTTTATTATTATTATATTTTTTTCTTTTTTTGAGTTGGAGTCTCACTCTGTCGCCCAGACTGGAGTGCAGTGGCCGCTCCCATCCACCACAGCCTCGACTTGCTGGGCTCCGGCGATCCTTCCACCTCAGCCTTCCAAGTAGCTGGAACTACAGGCGCGTGCTACCACGCCCAGCTAATTTTTTGATTTATTGTAGAGATGAGATCTCACCAAGTTGCCCAGGCAGGTCTTGAACCCGCGGGCTCAGGCAATGCATTCACCTCGACCTCCCAAATTGCTGGGATTACAGGCTGAGCCACCGAGCCTGGCCTAATTATTATTTTTGCTTTAAACCTGTGGGGTACAATTCAGGCTTAGATACATAAGTGGTCATCGTGTGGGTAAGGCCTTAATTTCATTTGGAAGCCAGGAATTGTCATCATTTTATAGCAGGTGTATTGGACAGGGTAAGCTGGTTGTTATTGTAACCCTCAAATCTCAGTGACTTATCACATTAACTTTTATTTTTTGCTGACAGCACAGTTAGGTGCAAAACGGAGGCATGGATTCCTCTGCCATGTGGTGCCTTTGTCAGTCCTCGGTCTACACAGAGTCCTCCACCGGGCTCTCTGAGTGTGGTTCACAGATGCACAGAGAAGACAGTGTGAGAGGTGCATGGCAGGCTTTCTAGGCCATGCTGGATGGATCATTTGTCTCTTCTGCCCACTGTCCTTGGTACAGAACTCACCACAGAGCAGCACCTCACTGCCAGCCAAGCTGGGAAATGGAGACCAGTTGTGTGCTTAGAAAGATAAAGGAAATTGTTGGTGAACAGCTAGTTTCTGTCAAAGCAAAATAGTTGGTTCCACCAATTTTTCAATTATGAAGTATTTCTGATATACTATACACGCATGTATGTAGAAGTTACAAAAATAACATGAGTATCAAGTTTAAGAAATAACATCTTACCAGTGCAGTGGATATCTCCTATGTACCTCTTCACCTCTGCTTGCATCTCTTTCTGTGTTGCTCACGAGTAAACCTGATTTTAATCTTGTGCATTTTAGTTATCATTTTAATGACAGGTATATTTGTACTGATATGTTAATTTTTTGGTTGTTTTTGGTCTTTATATCAATGGTATTCTATTGTATGTGATTTTGGGGACTTAGTTTTTTCACTCATCTTTATGATTCTGAAATTCATTGCTACAGCTGTAATTGATGCAGTTTTACTGCTTCATAGTGTTTCATTTGTTAGATAAGTCACAGTAGATGGATTCAGTTTCCTGCTCACAGATATTTGAGTTATTTTTAGTCCTTTCCCTTTTTGGAAACAATGCTGCTTGGAATATTCTTGTATGTATCTCTTTGTATATTTGTAAGTTACTCTAAGGAATGAGTTTTCCTACTATACCTGCTACATCACTCTATTAAAATTTTATAGAGTAGTATGCATTTTTCAAGGAAAACTTAAATAATTTATATTTCTATTCACTCTGGCTGGCTTGGTTTGAGTTTGTTGCTATGAGAGTTGGTTTTATGCAATGTGAGCTAAGTCAGACTAGAATATTAACTCCAAGGATCCATTATCTTTTTTTGGTTTCTGAGGAAATTTTATGAAATAAATCCCTGAAAGCATAGTTGTTCTTCCATTGCTGTCTCACTTTGTGAATGTGGCTAGGTTATTTTGGGGGGTTCTATGCTGTATTTATGGCATATCACTTTCCCGAGGTATAGACTTCTGTGTGACAGAGCTAGGTTTATTTCGGGGATAACAGTTCCCCAAATTATTTTTTTGTTCCAATTAATTAATTAAGTAAAGCCCCAATTTCCCAGTCTAATATGTCAGACTTAACAGTTTCACTTCCTTTTATTTTTAATTTTTGATATAATAAACATTTATTAAGTTTCATACAATATAAGTTATTTATACCAATAGATTTATTACTTTCCAGAAGCAAAATTATCATTATAGCAATAGCAACAATAACAGTAATAAAAAACAAATAAAATATTTATAAAACAGTGTCATAGACAAAACCACTTTACAGAATTTTCTCATATAGTCCTCATAAACTATCTTGATCTAGAAATAGGTAGGTACTGTATTTTAATTTTTTATGAGGGAATGGAAATAAATATATTATGATAGTAAAACTTTAATCTTTGTTTTCTATCTTCAGTCTAGTGGCCTTTTCTTTTTCTTTTTTTTTTTTGAGTTGGAGTCTCACTCTGTTGCCCAGACTGGAGTGCAGTGGCACATTCTGGGGATCCTTCCGCCTCAGCCTTCCAAGTAGCTGGAACTACAGGCGCATGCTACCACGCCCTGTTAATTTTTGATATATTGTAGAGATAAGGTCTCACCAAGTTGCCCAGGCAGGTCTCGAACCCGCAGTCTCAGGCAATCCACTCACCTCAGCCTCCCAAAGCCTGGCATTACAGGCTGAGCTACGGAGCCCGGCTTAGTGGCCTTTTCAGGGAGTTACTACAGATGAAGGAAGATTAGGCTGTACCCTAAACTTTCTGAGAATTGTTAAGATAATCAATTGAAGGTTGAAGATTTCCTTTGCATAATCTTGTGTTGAGTTTACTTTCAGCTTTCAATTTTATCATTCAAAAACAAAAGACATAATCTTGAGTTAAAACACAACATGGCAAAATTTCCACTATAGAATCCATTGTCATGGAGACCCTAGTCTGGTTTTGTTGCTGTTGACAGTGGACTTGCTTCACACTGATTCAGGTACTAGAGACTAGGATTGGCCCATCTTCCTCCTTACAAATATAAGCATACCAGATCTGGTGTTTTGGATACTGGCATCAGCCCAGATGATGCATAAACATTTCCTGCTGCTCACTGCTTCTAAGAATACACCTCTCTCCTGGGGACAGTACTTCCTCTAGCCCTGGTCCTGATTAATTCCAATTCATAAAAGCAAACACAGACAGGGTGTGGTGACTCATACCTGTAATCCCAGCACTTTGGGAGGCTGACGGAGGAGGATTGCTTTAGTCTAGGAATTTGAGACTAGCCTAGGCAACATAGTGCGACCTTGTCTTTAAAAGAAATTTTTAAAAAATTAACCAGGTGTGGTGGTGCATGCCTGTAGTCCCAGCTACTTGGGAGACTGAGGTGGAAGGGTTGCCTGAGCCCAGGAGGTTGAGGCAACAGTAGGCTGTGATCATGCCTCTGTGCTTCGGCCTGGATGACAAAGTGAAACCCTGATTCTATCAATCAATCAATCAATCAATCAAATAAAAAGCAAACATAATCCTTCCAACAGTCCTTAAGAGTTAAGCGAACTCACTGTGTAAGAAAAGCAGAAATAGTCTTAGCTTCAGTACCAGAAAGAATTGTGTTCAGGGCTCTCAAATGGGAATAGTTTGATGGGAAAAATAATCTTAGTGGCATCATCATAGCCATGACAGTGACTTTCACAGGCCTGTTTTTCACAGGTCATGTCAGGCAGATGGCACCACCCTGACATGACCTGAATCACAGGTGCCTCTCAATGGTATCAATCTATGAGTTTCACATTAGAATAACCTTTCTGTAGCCCAGAAGAAGGGCAATGTTTTCCATAATCGGGAAAAAAAAGTGAAAAACTAGGAAAACAGGCTCCTAAATAAAAGTCACAGAGAGAAAAACAAACAAACAAAAAAACCTGTTCTTATAGCACAGCCTGATGAAGTTTAGGCACACGGCTTGTTTGTCAGACACTGATCTTGTAATTCAACATTCATTTCTTGCTCTCTCACATGACCCAGAGTTTGCATATGCCTAGAATTTTTGCCTACTTGAGGAAATTCTTTCAAATCTAACAGGCCTAAAGTATCTGAGAGGGAAAAAAAGACACGACTGACCTTTTAAACTGCATGTTTATTAAATTACATTTGAAAAAAAACTTTGGCAATATTAAACCACATGATAATGGAGGAATTCATTTTCCACTTAAAAAATTGTGTTATTGTAACAGCTTTTCTTTGAAAGGAAATGAGGTAGAGTGAATAGAGAATTTCTCAGCTTCTCTTGTGATTTGCTTCCTAGCTGTGAATAGTTATTCAGTCCTTTGGCCTTTCAGGATCTGTTACTTGTGGCTTGAAATCCTAGTGGCCTAAAAGGCAAAGAATTAACACATAGCAGTCAATAGCTGAAGCGTTGGAGCCCAAATGCCTGGGTGTGAATCTCAACTGTGTCAACTTCAGCATATTTCTAAATCTACCTATGCCTTAGTTTCTTAATTTTAAAAATGGAAGCATTGATAGTAATATTTATTTTTTAGTGTTTTAGTAAAGGTTTTTTGTTTGTTTGTTTTGTTTTGTTTTGTTTTTGGAGACAGAATCTCACTCTATTGCCCAGGCTGAAGTGCAGTGGCACAATTATAGCTCATTGCAGCTTGAACTCCTGGGCTCAAGTGATCCTCTTACTTTTCTATTGCTGCTATAATAGATTGCCACAAACTTAGTGGCTTAAAACAACATGCATTTATTGTCTTATAGTTCTCGAGGTCTGAAGTTCGACATGTCTTATTGCGACAAAAGCAAGGTTTGGGCAGGATTTTATTCCTTTGGAGGCTCTTGGGGACAATCTGCTTATCTTTTCTAGAGGCTTTCTACATTTCTTGGCTTGTGGTCACTTCCCCTGTTTTCAAAGTAAGCAGTATAGCATCTTCAGATCTCTTTCCTACTCTGACACTTTTGCCTCCCTCTGGTGATTTTGTTGGGAGCACCCCAACGATATAGGATAATGTCCCATCTCAAGATTCTAAATTTTAAATCATCTCTGCAAAGTCCCTTTTGTCATATAAAGTAACAATTTTACAAGTTCAGGGAATTAGGATGCGGACATCTCTGCTCTGTGGGGGAAGCATTATTCTGCCCGCCACTGACATAATCTCTAAAGTATTTTTTACTTTCTACTCTTACGTGTTTTTATTATAAATTAGATTTGCAGGTCTTATGATTTTTCACACTTTCATGCCTTCATAAAAACACAGTTTACCTTAACCTAAGCAACATAGCAAGACCTCCAGTCTACAAAAAAAAAAAAAAAATTAGCCAGATGTGGTGGTGCATGCCTTTAGTCCCAGCTACTTGAGAGGCTGAGGTGGAAGGGTTGCCTGAGTCCAGGAAGTTGAGGCTGCAGTGAGCTGTGATTGTGCCACAGCACTCCATCTGGGGCAACAGAGTGAGACCCTGACACAAAAAAGAAAACAAAAACACAGTTTACCTCAGACTCAAGCCCTTATATTACTCTCTCCATCATAGCCTTTATGTCATTCCTCTTTATTCTTGCAGAAACTCATTAATAACTACCCTCTCCTATACAGATACTTGATTCTCTCTTCAAGCCCATTGTTAGAAACAATCTGCTTCTAATTCCCACCTGTCCCTTCTCTTGTTTAAATGAAATGTATTTAGCCTTATACACTATTTTCAGTATATTATTTGCACTATATTATTCTTTTGCTGATGTTTTATCAATCCTACTTATTCATAAGTGATAGAAAAAAATGACAGCCTCCTCCTCTTTCTCTGTACTGTAAGGGTGGTTTAATCTAGTGAAATCTTAAGGGTTAAAAAATATATACATTGTATTCAGAATAATTAACTGGATTTTAGGATCAGAAACATGAGGTAGCATGCACTCTGCCATCTAGCTAAATACTTGTAAAACATTATAGTAGATCTGATCTTCACTGTTCTGAAGACATTTGTAAAGTGCTTCTGGAATTTGCTAATTAACAAGAGCTTCTCATTATTCTTTATGGCATTATCCTTCTCATTATTCTTTATGGCATTGTTTATCTTACCATAAAATCATCACATGGAATTTCATAAACATCAACATATGTTTTCTTTATTTTTTCTGACTCTTCTCATCGGGAGAGAACTTCATTTTTAAACAGCTGTATTCTTGATTTTTTCTTGGCTGATGTAATGCTCTTTTCATTGTGGATAAAATAATGGGATAGAAAGTATCAGAAAAGCTGGTATTTTATCAGTCCCTTATTTGGGTACTTACGAAGAAGTAATTGCTTATTCATCCAAAAATTCTCTACCTCCCTTTTAAACGTCTGTTTGCTTCAGCTAATTGCAAAATAATGAAGAGACTCAACCCTCAAAAGATTCTTTGAAGATGTAACAACTATGGTGATGGCTAAATTTCTTCAAGTGACACCTGGAAAAGAAAGTATTTTCTTTCTCTTTACTGTGAAAGCACAATTTTCAGACCTTTTCAATAAGGCTTGAGTTTCACTACAACTCTTCAAAGAGCTGCTACTCTTTTGGGCTTCTTCTGGCAATTCCCATGAAAATGATAAACTGCTAAGGTCTCCTGCTTCACACAAACTGTCACTAACAAAGTGTGCATATGTTTCTGTGGGGGGGGTTATGTATCAGCTTTGATGTGTTAATTACATGATACCCCTTGCTCCTTAGTCCTCTTCCTTAAAATTTGTATGAAATCAAGGTAAATATGTCACAGGAATCCATCATATAGAAGAGAGGAAGGATCCTCCCAACTGTTTTTTTTCCCCTTAATCAAGGAAAAATATTTATTTTTTGTAGAGTCTGTGTCTATATAAAAACTATTTTTTAAGAAAATGTATTACTAGCCGGGTGCAGTGGCTCACACCTATAATCCCAGCACTTTGGGAGGCGGAGGCGAGAGGATTGCATTTGTCCAGGATTTGAGACCAGCCTGGGCAAATTGGCAAGACCTCATCTCTACAGTGAATAAAAAAGAATTAGCCGGGCATGGTGGCGTAAGCCTCTGGTTCCAGCTACTTGGAAGGTTGAGGTGGAAGGATCTCCTGAGTCCAGCAGGTTGGGGTTGCGGTGACTGTGAGTGTGCCACTGCACTCCAGCCTGGGCAACAGAGTGAGACTCCCACTCAAATAAATAAATAAATAAAATTGAAATAATAAAAAAGTATTACAACATTCATGAGGTCATGTATAGTGCCTTATCAATGATTATTTAAAATACTAAGTAGAGGAAAAGTATGTAAGCATTTGTTTATTGTCCAGTCAGAGCCTGTGAAGATTCTTTGCAGTGTTTAGATTCCACCTCTTCGTGTCCTTAATTGTTTTTTTTTCTTTTCTTTCTTTCATTTTATTTTAAAATTGTGGGGTACAGTTAAGGGTTAGGTGTACAAATATTCACTGTGCAGGTACCCTTGTTGATGAGTTGTGCCCCCCTTTCCCCAGACAGATATTGACTATCGTTAATTCCACCTCCCTTCCCCTCCCTGACCCCCCCCCATAGTTTCCCAGCATTATCCATCCTTTTCTTATAGTATTATGGTAGTTGTTCAAGATCCACTTATGAGTGAGAACATGTGATACTCAGATCCTTGTTTCTGTGAGAGATCACTCAGTATTATAAACTCTGATTCCATCCAGGTTGCTCATGAACAAAATTCATGATTTTGTTCTTTTTTATGGCTGTGTAACATTCCATTGTGTATATGTACCAAATTTTTTTAATCCAGTTCTCTTTTGATGGACAGCATGGTTGGTTTCATGATCTTACTAATGTGAACAATGCTGCGATAAGCATACGTGTGCAGGTATCTTTCTTATAGAGTGATTTGGGTTCTTCAGGACATATTCCCAGTAGGGGTATTATGGGGTCGTATGGAAGGTTGATTTTTAGAGCTTTTAGGAATCGCCACACTGATTTCCACAGAGGCTGTACTAGTTTACACTCCCACCAACAGTGCAGAAGTGTTCCCTTTTTGCCACATCCTCTCCAGCATCTGTTATTTTTTGAGTTATTGATGATGACCATTCTAACTGGAGTTAGGTGGTATCTCAGTGTAGTTTTAATTTGCATCTCCTTGATGACTAGTGAGGCTGAACATTTCTTCATGTATCTGTTGGCCGCTCATATGTCTTCTTTTGAGAAATGTCTGTTCATATCTTTTGCCTACTTTGTAATGGTTGTTTGTTTTGTTCTTTTCAGCACATTTGAGTTCCTTGTAGATCCTTGATGTTAGGCCTTTGTCAGACATGGAGTTGGTAAATACTTTTTCCCAGTCTGTGGGCTATCTCCCTGCTCTCTTGATGGTTTCTTTGGCTTTGCAGAAGCTTTCTTAATTGTTAAATGTGATAATTCCCATATGAGAATAAGGTGGCAATGGTGCTATTGTTCACAATGCCATGACTCTTTGGACATTGTTTATATTAAAACAATGTTGATCATTTTGCCTCTGATATTCCCCAGTACCATTTATTCAATTTTCTTGATATTGGTTGCTCATGACCCATATCATAGATCCTGCTGTCCACACCACTGTCCACAAATATTGGCTTCCAAATACTATCTCGAATGTTGTTATTGGACTTCATTGATGAGAGCCACAGATGCAAATCTTATTTATGGTAAACATAAAATGTGAACAGTAATCTGTGTTCTAGTCATATTGAATTTACTGTGTGGAATTTTGTAGCTTAAACACAAAACAAATACATCTTGTAACCATGTCTTTTCTTGAGCTCTTTAGGAAATAATCACTGCATTCCTAGATTGTGACATTTTTAAATGTTGTTCAACAATCTGTCTTCCCCACATTGCCACCAGCAGGAAGGATACAAGGGACCCCAGGTGAAGTGAAAAAAGTGATTCTTGCAAGGAAATTGTCTTCTTTATCCAGCATGGCTCAAGATCAACCCAGAGAGCACCGTGTGGATGGGAAGGGCCCAGTGGTCATGAGGAGTAATGAACGTCCTAAGAAGAGAGGTTTGGCCACCTTGGAGACTACTTGCCATGTGATGCAGAGCTGGGAAAAGGGTGGGGTGACCATTATGGGTGCCAGTATGGGATGGAGATCGGTCCACCTAGTATAGAATGCCAGCACCACACCCCCATCCTTAGGTGCTCAGGACCCAAGGCGCTGCAGCAGTTGGCAAATGCAGAGGGCTCACATAGGAGATCCCGGGTTGGCCAAAGTCTGACTTGTCCTTTGCCTGATGTGACTAAAAGTCTATTCAAGTCAGCATGTCAGCAGCACTGTTCTGGTAGCTCAGTGACCACAATGGATACCATAGTAGACAATGAAAATGTTTCCCTTGCTTGAAACCATGTCACAGTCACAGATCTTCAAGATCACTAAGTAGGCATCTGATTAATTTCATTTTTTAGGAAAGATGGGTTAAGGCGGTTTGAGGTTTGGAGAGGACTTCAAAGGGAAGGAAAAGAAACAGAGACCCCCATGGGTCTTGACCAAGGCTTAGGGCATATGTGCCTATTGGACCCAGGCATAAGAGGAGTTGGAAGAAAATATTGAGGATAGTGATTTAAAGAACAGAGCTCCCTTAAATCATAGAAGGGGGTCCCAATTCCATGAGTCTAATGACATCAAATAATAGAGGGGTTTGTGTGTGAAGAATAGACTGATTATATATGTATGAATTTTTTATTTATCTTGGTACGAGCTGACTGGTAGCATTTCCCTCTGCCACTGATCACCCATTCATCAGTCACTGAGTGTCTTTGATGTGTACAGCAGGGCCAAATTATCCATTAGGCAGTAAGGTCAGTGATAATTTTAGGATCCCAGAAAAATTCTCTAATTGCTTTTATAATCACAAAGAAAAAAATGAATGTTTAAGTCCAAGAAAATCTTTTAACACATAATATTAATCTATTTATCTTTATTCCAACAGTCATAGTGAGATATATTTATAGAGGAAGAGCTCCCAAAAAGCTAAAGGACCCAGAACCCAAGGAGATCATGAGGCAGCCCTAGTGACAAGCCCTTCAGTAGGGGCTGCAACAGTGAGCAGGAAGCAGTCCATGAGGACTGAAGGAAGATGGAAAAGAACATAGGAAGTTACATGACAATATAATGCATTCTTCTGACAGAGCTAATCCAGGGAATTTAGGAAAGGCTTGGTAGCAAGATTGGAAGGTATGTCCATGCTAATCAGTGATAGATTGAGGGTGACTGCTTCATTTCACCATGTTGTCTAGCCAGTTCACCAGGGTTTTACCTCTTATTCTTGTAATTGATGTAGATGATAGTCCCAGGGTATTATGGACAGTTATTAAAGTCAACTACTGGTAGAGACTTAACTTTGATACTGGTTGCTTTGAAATATAAGCATCCCGTCTGAAAGCATTTTTGAAATAATTCTGAAATGTGTAATAAATGTTAAATGTATATATAATTTGCTACCTGGCTCTGTGTTTGTGATTACTTCCAGGTTCTTCAGACTACCCAAATCAGTAGTAATCCTAATATACCATATTTGAGCTTTGGTGACTAGAATAGGCATCTCCAAGTGATGTCTTTTTAAATACTTTCCAGGGTCATGAACTCATTACTTCTCAACCTAGTCCACAAAGGACAATTTTGTATTTTGGTAAGGTCTTTTGTAACATCCTGTAATAAAATAACAACAACAAAAACCTCTCTGTACATTTGTTTCGCCATAATAGGTAATGATGCCAATATACATGCTACAAGCCTCCTTAGTTTAGGTTGTTTTTATAATACCCAAGTCTCTTTCAAACCATGGAAGTATAATTTATTTACATTTTATTTAATGAAAGCAGGCACTCAGTTAATGACATGTGTTCAACAAGCAAACATTTACTGAGCATCCTCTATTCAGCCAGACATAATACCATTGTATTAGGTACTGGGATATTTAAGCCACACATAGTCCTTATCCTCAAAGGACTCATGCTTTAAGGGAGATTATAGGTAAGAAAAACAGTAGTTCCAATGACTGTTATGGTCCTTTTAAAGGTCTGAAATGGCCTAAGAGAATAAAAAAAGGAGGCTGGCTCTGGGTTTTTGTTGTGATTACAGGATGAGGCTGGGATAAGAGTTCCTGAAAATGGACAGGTACTTGTGTGGTTTGAATCTCCCATGGTGTCAAAGGAGGGAGCACCCAGACTTTCCTATTAACTCATTCAGGTACATGGCACAAAGAATGAGGAAAGAGTGAGACTTAAAGTCTCTCAGCGTTATACACCAAAAACATGGAATCAGATTCTTCATTACAAATATGGTGTGATCAGAAGTTCTACAAGGGGAGTTCTGAAGGGGGTGCTTTCCTAAGATGGCATTTAGCCTAATCTTGAGTGTTCCAACAGTGTTCCTGGAGAAAAATGCTCTTAAGCTGAATCATAAAGGGTGAGAGGAAGAGCAAGAGGATCTTAGTTACTAAAAATAATCTAAGGCAGGGCATTGGAGGAGAAAGGATATTGTGCTTGATGCATCCAGGGTAAAAGTGCTTAGCATCTTAGGTGGAGTAAATTTATATGACCAGGAACATGTAAAGAGGTAGCAGTGGGTGAGCCTAACAGGTATGTCATTTGAGCTTCTTTCTAAGGATGAAGGAGAATCATTGTAGAGTATTAATCAGACTTCCTTTTGGAAAATGGACGACTCTATTTAGAAAGCTTCCTGAGGTTTAACAGAAAGGAAAGAAGTAAAAATCTATGAACAGTGAGAGACATACAAGGTCCGACAATTAGGTTTGCGAACCATCCTAGAAAAGTGCAACGTACCTCGTTGCTAAATATCACTACGGTCACCTTCGAAGTACTCCCCTTGGGAAGTTGGGAAGTTAGGCACTGATGCCAGTACTTAGTCCATCCGTCAAAGCAATTTTAGAACTCTTTTTCTGGAATGACCATTAGAACTGTTGTCGATATTCATTGGGCTCTGACAATTAAGTTCACGAACTTGCCACTGTGCGTTACATTGGCAGCACTGTGCAAATTACTGCATTGGAACACTCTCCCTATTCACCTGATCTGGCCTCCAGTGACCTTTTTCTTTACCCAAACATAAAGGAAATATCAAGGAAGACATTTGATGACATTCAGGACATCAAGGGTAATATGGCAACCACGGCTCTGAAGGCCATTCCAGAAAAAGAGTTCTAAAATTGCTTTGATGAGTGAACAAGGCACTGGCATCAGTGCATCGCTTCCCAAGGGGAGTACTTTCGAAAGGGACTGTAGTGATATTCAGCAATGAGGTATGTCGCATTTTTTCTAGGATGAGTTCACAAGCTTAATTGTCAGGTCTTGGATGACTTGATTAGTTAACCTTCTGTAGGTAATCACAGGCTAAGTTGAAAGCAGTTGTTCTCAACACAGTCTTAGTGTTGTTCTGGTAGAGCTGTGGAATTGGAGGGGAATAAGAACCTCTTGGTCAGTCTTTTCAAACTGCAGAAATCACTATGCTCTTCCAAACCATTCTGACCCATCCCCTGGAGGGGAAGGAATTCTCTGTGGTTTAGAAAAACAAGAACCTGTCCAGGCAACTTGGGTAGATGGCATCCTCATTCTAGCAGCGAATTACAGAACTAACAAATTAGAGATCTAAGAGTGAATTTTAGTCTCAGGTCCAGTAGGGACAAAGTGTTGAGTTAGAGGATGGAAGAGGAGTAATGCTTTCCCAGAGTATTAGAATCACAGAGAAGCAGGCTTTGGTTTGGTTACAAAGGATGAAAGACCTAGTTCCAGTTCTTTAGAAATGTTCAGTTTAGTGGAGGACGATGGGGGGAAAAAAGAATAAAAGTAATACACAGAAAAAAGTAGTGGAAAGACAGTGAGAACTGAAATTGCCAAGAGGGGCTGAGCTCTGAAGGGAAACTAAGGAAAGCAAAGTCCTGATGTGCCCGTCACACTGAACTCTCTTCCTTCTATTTTTGACATTTGAGAATGGGAAACAAATACCAATCAGATATTTGTAATATGTAGCCTAACCAGGTTCCCTCAAAACCTTTTCAGGCAGTGGTCTTTGTCTTCTTGCCCACACTTCAGTGGCTCTCCTGCAAATCCCTGTGTGACTCTGGAGTCAGCTGTCATTTGACTGTGGGCTCTGTACTGTATTGGAGGCAAGAGAAAACAGTAATAAGTGTCAGAACTGGTCTGCTGAGCAGAGGCTCCTTTTTTTCAAAGCAGGGGGTAGTGAAATTGGGGGAGGAAGGATTTGATTAAAGGAAGAAACCCTTCTGTGACCAAGGCAACCCAAAGGCCCCCAAAAGCCTGTGGGAGCTTGGGGAAAGAAGCATGAAGAAGTCCTGTAGATTTGTTACATCAAGATGTTAATGTTTTTAATCAAGGTTCCTAGGTGACCCTTAAGCAATTAACTCATGGTCCAGTTGTCCCATTATGAATCTTCAGCTGATTCTTCTCTTTGTACATGCCCTTCTTTTTTCCCAACCAGCGCTAGTAAATTTGAGAAGTGTTATGAGCTGCTACATCAGCATTAATTTAATCCTAGTGCTTAATTCATTTCTTTCTCATTAGTAGCTGATTGAAAAAAAGAGGAAGTTATTTAAATCAAGATCTTCTCCCTTTTAGAGAAGAAGGTATAATTTAAATATGTGAAACATGGTATTTCTAAAACCAGGGCAAGTAGCCTACTACAATAATTCTGACCATATGAATAAATCCACATTTCATTTTCATTGCCAGGTGCTCCCTGTGGGAGCTGAAATAGCTTTACAGATCAATGTCCATTCAAGTGATTATATAACTATAAAAGTATTTTTTTGAAAATTAAAGTTTTGAGAGCATAATTGCATAGTACACATCATTTTTAGGATTACATGAATTTAAGAACAAGACAAATTGACAATTTGTATTTGAACCTGCAGTTGATATCAAATACACTTTGAAATGAAAATAAAAGTACAGAGGAAAACAGGAAAGAAAGTATTTCATAAAATGGCATTTAAACAGAAGAATTATATTTATAACCAACTGACTGTTTAACATTACTCTTAAAATATTTTATATTTCATTCTCCTACCCTCATCCAGTACTATTTAAAGTTTTACTCACAATTAGTTTGTGGGATATTGGTTCATTAAGAAACAGATGATTAATTACATATTATCTATGATTCATCAGGACAAGCATGTTTCATTAATGGACTAGGAAACTCCGAATATAGCCATCATAAAAGGTACTCAAATATTCACAGAAAATTTAAAAATATTTATTGAACAGATATAAAAAAAAAGACACCTGCATTTGCATGTTTATTGCAGCATAATTCACAATTGCAGAGATATGGAATCAACCTAAATGCCCATCAACTGTTCAATGGATAATGCAAATGTAGTATATATGCATTATGGAGTACTATTCAGCTATCAAAAAGAATGAAATAATGTCTTTTGCAGCAACTTGAATGGAATTGGAGAACATCAATCTAAGTGAACTGTCTCAGGAACAGAAAACCAAACACCGCATGTTCTCACTTACAGATGGGAGTTAAACTAAAGATCTGCAAAAACATAGAGAAGGGTATCATGGACACTGGAGACTCAGAAGGGGTAGAGAGGTAGGAGTGGAGGAAGAAAAACCACCTCTTGCACGCAATGTGCACAGATGGTTGGTGGTGGGTGCACGCAAAACCCAGACTTATTTGCCATTATACAGTGTAACGATGTAACAAAAAGCTATTTGTACCCCCAAGGTTTTTGAAATAAAAATAAAATAAAAAATATTTATTGAATAAGACTGCCAAGAGCACAGACGAGCCACTAGGAAAGATTTTTACCATGTCAGGACCTTTAGCTAAACTTCTAAGAGGTAAGTTTTCCAGAGCAGATGATAACCAGGCATAGTGGCAATGGTCTTAAAATTAGAAAGAAGGACTCTGTGCCATCCTGCTGCTCTCTCCAGCATTTCTAGGGAACAAGATGGCTAGCCTGTTGGCTTCCAGATACATTCTGAAAATAGTTCACTTTACAGTTCCTTGCTTTTGTCAACTACAGAGCAAGGTGGGAAGGAGAGATGAAGAACGGTTCCTCTAGAACACAATGATGAACTTCACGGCAACTTGGATGGATTTAGAGCCTATAATACTCAGTGATCTATCACAGAAATAAAGGACTGAGGACCACATGTTATCCCTCTTAAGCTGACCCTGAACAATTATCATAATACTATAAGAAAGGGATTGGCAATAGTGGAAAACTGCCGGGGGAAGGGGGTGTGGGGCATACTTCATCAATAAGAGTACCTGATTTCAAATCAGGTGAAGTGGAAACCAATACCAGGCCCAAACTTTAGCTGTACAATGGGCATTTGTATTTCTAACCCTGAATTGTGCCCACCTTTATTTTTGTGTGTGTGTGAGGAATGTAGTCTTTATTTTTTTATTTTAAAGATGTAGTGTACAATTCAGGGTCAGGTATACAAATGTTCATTATGCATTGTACCCATCTTTAAAATAAAAATAAAAATAAAAACAAAAGAATAGTTGCTCTTGGTACGTGTTCTGTTTTTCATGACATTGCTCACTGTGTTTTGGATTTTTTTCCAGAAATAGTGATAGATTTGCACAAATATATCTACACTCCTTCAACTGTCTTCCCTATTGCTAATAGTTATCGCTAATAGTAATGAGTTAACTTTTCTACATCTGGGAAAGTCATCTAATATAACTAGTTTCACTGTTTGTCCCCTTGAAATCTCATGATGAAATGTGATTCCCCAGTGTTGGAGGGGGTGCCTAGTGGGAGGTGATTGGATCATAGGAGGAGGGGGAAATCCTTCATGAATTATGCTGCCATTCCCAAGGTAATGGTTGAGTTTTCACTCTGTTAGTTCACATGAGAGTTGATTACTTAATAGAGCCTGGCAACTCCTTCTCTTTTCTGTTCCTGCTCTCACCATGTGACATTCTGGCTCCCCTTGCCTTGTACCACAAGTAGATGCTTCCTGAGGTCTCATCAGAAGCTGAGCAGATGCCACCACCATGCAGAACTGTGAGCCTAATAAGCCTTTATAAATTGCCCAGGTATGCCTTTACAGCAATGCAAAATGAACCAGTACAGCATCTGTGGCCACATCTTAGAGTAAGATTCTAGAGCAAGTCAGATCGCTTTAGCGATCCTTAACCTTTTTGGTATTGGACTGTAATCTACCCCTGTGTATGTGTTCTTTAATGGAAAAAAATTAGTAAAAGGTTCACTGTTTCTTATCGTCAGATACATGTATCAGATTTAAAATTACTTTGAATTGGGTCTGGCAGAAGTAAAGTTTGACATATTGTAGTTCCAAATATATTAGAGCAATTGTGATCTTAGTCAGATTCTTAAAATGTTCTAATCACACCAAATCAAAAGACCAGGAGTCCCAAGTGTCTGAAATTCAGGTGTCTGAAATATGGTTAATAAAATTATAAAAATAATGAAGTCAATGTTATTTATTGAAAATATTATTAAACTTCAGTAATAAAATTATCTTTAATCATAGAAAAATATATTGCTTTTTAGCCTGTAGCCTGAAAAGAGTGGTTTGTTTCATTTTATTAAGTTTGAAATACTTATGCTACATAAACAGAAGCTCAGTTAATATTTATTCAATGAAATAAATAGTGCACACCTGGTAATAAATATAATGCACTTTGGGCACATTTACAGACTAGTTGAATCAGTATTCTTCTTTAGTAGGTTGCTTTTTAAAAAATTAGTTTTGCTATGCTTTTTTTCTGTTTTAACCTTTTCTCCATTCTCACTCTAAGCATTATTCCTTGATTATTTGAAAAGTGACTTTTCTGGGACTCTCTGGTCTAGGTATTTTTAGGTAAAAATAATTTTTTTCCGAGCTGGCACTGTCACATGCGAATATAGTAGTGTTGCTAACATTTTTGCTATTTCATTAATAAGTACTTTGCTGTTTATTTATATTAATCATTGTTCATGGAAAGGGACTGTGGCATCTTATCTCTCAGGGATAGTTCAAGAATTGGTGTTTCATTCTGCTTCAGGTCATACCAGCTGTGACTGAGGAAGCTAGTCATTTTCAGTTTTCCCAAGAGAGAATGTATCTTTGTTCTTCGATAAAGAAGTGACAAATAATATAAACTTGCCAACTGGAGACAAAAAAACAAAAAAGAAAATTTGTATGTGAAGTTCATCAAAATACATAAACTACATATCAGAAACCATAAACTGGATGTTTATTCCGATGATGGATATAATTTAATATTTGCCACTGAATCATGAAAATAGGGTAATTTGATAGATAATAAAGTGAAGTGGTCTTAAGGGCCCTGTCTTCTCAATCTTCTACAAAAGCAGAAAGAGAAAGGATGTGTCAAGCAACATTTTCTTTTGCTTACATATTTTTGTGGGATTCAGACTGAGCACAGCAGAGATAGCTTGTTTCTGCTTTACCATGTCTGAGGCTTTGACTAGGGAAGATTGGAGGAACTAGGCATAAATTGAACCACCAGAGGTTGAAGTCATCTAGAATCTTCTTCACTTATATGTCTGGCACCTGGGCTGAGATGACCTAACAGCTGGGCTCTGATGGTTTTATTAATCAGAACACTGATACATGGGCTCTCTACATGATTGAGCTTACAGCATGGCAGCTCTGGGTAGCAGGACTTTGAATGTGCATTCCAGCAAAAAAGATGACAGCTGCATGGCCTTTTATGACCTGGCCTTAGAAATCTGCTATATTGGTCAACCCTGTAATGAGGCCACCCAGATTCAAAGAAGGACGAGCAGACTTCATTTCTCGATGGAAGGAGTGTCAAAGAATTCTGTTCTTGCTTTAAAAGTGTCCCAGAAGGCATGGTTTCCTCTGATTCAGCTTTATTCAAGTATTGTGGATAGCACTCAGAGTGGTTATTCCTTGGTTCATTGGTGACTCTATTTCCATTGTGTGAGAATCTTCTCATTCTGTGTGTGATGAACACTTTACTGACATAGGAGAAGAAAAAACTAAATTTTGCTGAGTGATGACTAATTATGTGTGTCATTTTTACCTCTACTAAACTTGTATCAACACTAGACACAAGTCATCTATTCTGGGACTAACACCATCTTAGAACTCTTTAGGAATGCTTTTTTCCAGGGTCATTGAAAACTAGAGAGGATTTGACTTGTTTGGTTCAGTTTCACTAAAAGACTATATATCTCCAACCATGTAAATGTGTCTGATCACCATTCATTAAGAAAGACTTTTCAGGGATTCTTTCACAGAGCTATTGTCCATTCTTGAGAAAAAAGCAAACTAAGATCCAGAAGACAGAAAAGAACTCAAATTTCTGCTTCTGTGATAAACATTGATTAATATTAGAATAAGAGATTTATGAATACCCAAAGTGTCAAATGTTTTATGGCAGTGATCCCCAGCCCCTAGGCTATGGATTGGTACCAGTCCATGGCCTGTTAGGAACAATGCCACACAGCAAGAGGTGAGTGTCGGGTGAGCAAGCGAAGTTTCATCTGTATTTACAGTTGTTCCCCATTGCTGGCATTACTGCCTGAGCTCTGACTTCTGTCAAATCAGTGGTGGCATTAGATTCTCATAGGATTGTGAAACCTATCGTGAACTGTGCATACGAGGGATCTAGGTTGTGTGTCCCTTTTAAGAATTTATTGCCTGATGATCTGAGGTGGAGCTGAGGCAGTGATGCTAGTGCTGGGAAGTGGCTACAAATACGGATTAACATTAGCAGTGAGGTTTGATTGCACAGAGACCATAATAAATCAATTGCTTGCAGACTCATATCAAAACCTTATCAGGGAGTGACAAGGGAATTGATGTACTTTAATTGTACAGCTGCATCTGGTGGCAGTCTTTAAACATCTGACATCTATTTCAGTCTGCACATGGACTGCCCGTTATTTTATTCACCGCTTCCATCCATGCCTCTTTCCTGCACTACGCACTTGTCTCTTTTACAATTTTAGCAAGTCCACAAGCTAACCCTAGTCAAAATGAGTAAAAAACAAATGTCACAGAAGACCTTCTTTGAAAAGGGAGAAAGACCCAATGATGAGACAGCAGAAGACTCTGAGATTGCTTACAAAAAGAAAATTTCATTTAAAAGGAAATACCAAGAGACCTACTCAAATTACAGGTTCATTGCAACATTCACATTCTCCAAGCCTCCTGCTTTGTATAATATGTGGCAATTGCCTATCCAACAAAGCCATGAAACCTACAAAATTGCTTTACCACACAGACACCAAGCACCCTGCACTAAAAGACAAGCCTTTGGAGTTTTTCAAAAGAAAAAAATGTGAACACAAAGAACAGAAGCAATTATTGAAGGCCATGGTTTCATCAGATGTGTCTGCACTGACAGCATCATTCTTAGTGACTAAGCGTATTGCTAAAACTGAGAAGCCCTTTACTACTGGTGAAGAGTTGATCCTGCCTTCTGCTAAGGACATTTGTCGTGAACTTTTAGAAGAAGCTGCAGTTCAGAAGGTAGCACGTGTTTTTCTTTCAGCTAGCACCATAAGTAGACGAATTGATGAAACAGCAGAGGATAGTGAGGCATAATTGTTAGAGAGGATTAATGAGTCACCATGGTATGCAATCCAGGTTGACGAGTCCACTGATGTTGACAACAGGCAACAATGCTTGTTTTTGTGTGATATATTTTTCAGGAGGGTGTGCATGAGGATACGTTATGTGCACTTTTATTGCCACCCAGTACCACACACAGCTGCAGAATTATTCAAGTCTTTGAATGATTGCATATCAGGAAAATTGTATTGGTCATTTGAGTTAGTATATACGTGGACAGAGTAGCTGCCATGACTGGACATCTTTCTGGTTTCTCTACTCAGGTCAAAGAGGTTGCTTCTGAATGTGAGTCTGTGTACTGTGCCATCCATAAAGAAATACTGGCTAGCCAGAACAGTCCCTGAGGTCATAAAGGTTGGGGACCGCTGCTTTATGAAAAGGTGTGGGAGCTTTCATGGAAGAGAGTAGAGCTTTTGTCCTTAAAAGAACGTACTGTCTTATGCAAGATGTAGATAAGTGTATGCACCCTCTCAAAAAAAAAAAGTACAGCCATGTAAACATATAACTAGGTATGTATAGCCATTCTTAATAGGCAGCCGAACTGAAATTCATGAATGATTAGAGTCACGTGATGTTAACAAGGGGTGCTCAGTGGTGAAGGTGAATCTTAAGGGGAGGAAACAAATCCTAAGGGATTGAAGTAGATAAGGCATAGTAAGAAAGAAACCCAGAGGTCTCTCTTGATATCAGAGATTGGGATATTTTGAGGTCCACTTTCAGAGATGATGAAGGATGACACATACTCCGTGACAACATGAGCACATCCTGGATATGGCCACAAGCAAGAGGTTGGAGCTTAAGAGGGGGCCCTGGGGGTGGCATCTCAGGATGTCCCCTCTCCCTCAGGCTCCGTACCTAGGGATGCAGGTCATGCAGAGAACACAGGCTATGTGTTCTCTGTCTGCTGACCACATCCTGCAGCTCTGCATAGTGAATGTTCTCAAGTTCTCTTCTGTTCCTTGAGGCCGTCACCCCCCAAGGCTGGTTTAAACCAGACTGGGCATGCCTGAATCAGTACCCATGACCTCTGGTTATCTTTAGTTCACCTTTATTTCATTATAATACAAGAAAATTCCATTTCTAGAGAGAAATTGTAGCCATGTAGTATACATGCAATGTAAGTATAAGCACATTCCTAGACTACACCTGTGCGTTAGAAACCCTATCTATTTCACACTTAACCTCACACTCTGCCCTACGTAAAATACTACACAACCATGTGCCTTTTGCAATCAAGGGTGATTTTTTCTTGTCCAGTTGGCTGCTCCTGGCAGACCCTCCCTGTATGTAAAACCCTGAACAAAGTCCATGTCTTGCCTGTTGTCTCCAGATAATTTCTTCAGTCTCTCGGACACAGTGCTTTACCTCTTGAGAACTTTGGGGGTCTGACATCATAGGTGTGTACTTTTTGTCCACATTGAAACTTTGAGTTCAATTCTAGCTGTCTGAAAATGTTTCCTACCTAATATATTTCCTTCCACCAACTCTCACATCCACCCAGTTACCAAGATCATTGAAGCAAGGTCCATGCTTCACTATCCTTGATGTCTTCTAAAGGATCTAGAACAGTGCCTCAATGTAGGGTGTGCCAGATATATTTTAATGAAATTAGATTACCTTGAGAAAACTTGACCCTTAATACCTCTTGACCAGCCCACACCTTCTTAGATCTTCATTTTCTGTGTTTGCCAGGACTACACTGGGGTTATTTTTAGATCTGCTTTATGCTCTGAACCCTTTCAATAAAACAATGTCATTCTTTTGGGAGCCTACTCGACTGATTTTATTGAGCAGTCATATTATTAACTTGTTAGGCTCTATTATTTTGGGGGCATATCAGCTTTTGTTTAGTAAACTCAGGGCCTAAACCAAGAGTAAAATGTGTGTACACACACACACACACACACACACACACAAAACTTCCATATCCAGCTACTTGGAAGCCTGAGGCGGAAGGATCGCCGGAGCCCAGCAGGTCGAGGCTGCAGTGGCCGGGAGTGGCCATTGCACTCCGGTCTGGGTGCCAGAGTGAGACTCCAACTCAAAAAAACAACAAAAAAAACTTCCATATAAATATATATGTGTGTATATACATATTTGCACACATATATTTGTATATATGTATATATAGAATGCTGCTTTCTTTTTTTAGAAAGTAGGATTTATTAAGCAGACAGAAAAGTTCCCACAGTGAGAGGGGACCCAAAGGGGTTGCCCTAGATAGCTACTTTCAAATATTCTTTGAAACTGTAAAAAGGTCCCATCCAGATTTCATAATTATTTCTCCCTTTTCCCACTTCAGACATTTTTGTTTTTAGCATTTTTTTTTTCTCATTTCCTGTGGAAACACTTTTAGGTTTTGATGCTTGTTTATTCTCCTTGTGCGTGTGCATTTCATACACTTCAACCCAATAGCTTCTGTCATTCTCAAGAAACAAAGCCCTTGAAAACTCACATCACCATACTTCTCAGGCATTACTAGTCCACAGAAGCCCCACTGGTTGGCCAAGGCTGTCCAAGATGCTACTACTGCTAGCAATCCCCTGTTGGCTTCTTGGAGTAGAGCCCAAAAAGGACAGGTTAGTATGGACCCTGACAAGGTTATCAGAAAAGCTCCAACACCAAAGACTCTAAATCTGACACTCCCAATCCTCACAATAGAGTCAAAACAAAACAGAAAGAGATCCTGTTCTTGTAATCTTAACTCTGCCCAGGTCACCATCTTGCCTAGCTGGCTTTGTTGATGCCAGCATAATGTGACACAGATTCCAAAGGCGGAGCCATCTCCAGGACCCAGGGGTAATGGATTATATAACCAACCTGGGGTAGTGTCAGGTTTATCAAAGGCTGATAACTAACGATTCTCAGTTACTTGCATTGGCCAAAAACATCCGGAGGCAGAGTAAAACAGCTTGAAATTCTACACTGTCAAATGAACGCATAGTATATTAAGATTTATTTTCTATGTAAAATCTATACTTCATTTAAAATCGATTCCTTAATACTTTTTGCAGCTGTGCATCTCAAGGCTGGCGAATAGTACAGGGAACAATATATGTAATAAGTCCCCTAGAATGGTGGGAGTGGTTGGGTAGATAAAAAAGCTAGCAATTGGTGAATCAGCAAGCCAAATTAAATTCTAAATTATGTAACCTCAGTATTTACAAGTACTCGAAGACAGTGCTAAGTACATAAGCATTAAAAAGTAAAAATTATGTTTCAGTAAGTAATGTAATCATTTATTTAAGATGCAGAGAGACATCAGTTCTGCAACCAATACTTAGAATTAAGGGTATTTAGTTTTATGACTCCCTGTGAAATAGATTTGGGTTTCAGGTTGTGTCTAAAAGGAAACATAACTTAAAATGTTTCCCATTCTTTATTCCAAATCAGTCCACTTATCTGTAGTGTGGCTTAAGAATGTTAGATACAAAGTTGAGGTGAGAGAGAACAGATAGAGTGGGCATATGAAGGGGAATTTTTTCAGATCCAGTCCTAAAAGTCCTAGAAGATCCTGCATTTTTTTTCAAGTTTTTCACTAGTTCAAAGGATTCTGGGAAGTCTTAATCTAGATCCAGGCTCAAGAGAAAGTCTAAAGTGATCCAAATCTGAGCATGTACCCTCAGTTTTTATTTCCACACACACCACTCCTGGCACTGGCCAGAGTCAGCCCTATCTTTTTGAGAACATGCAGGTATGGAATCAATCATTCTAAACTATGGGAATTATTTTGACCTTAAACAAAACCTTGGCAGATACTTAATATCATTTAAAATGCTATATTGTACATATAGTTTTATCACATTTTAAGACATTTTCATGTCTATTATCTTAACTGATCAGACCAAACAACTTTGCAAAGAAGATCAAGAAAATATTATATCCATTTTATAGAAGAATTCACTGAAGCTCTTAAAAAGATAAATAATTTATACACAAAAAATTAGAAAGTGTGTAACCTTGATGCACTTTCCATTAAAAGGCTTATGTGACTCTCCCCAAATTATGTTCTTGGAACACTAGTTGTATTAGGCAGAATAATGGTTCTGAAGTTGTCCACATCCTAATTCCTGGATTTTATGAATATATTGCTTTACTTGGCAAAGGGTAGTTATGATTGTAGATGGCATTAGGTGCTAATCAGCTGATCTGAAAATATAGAAATTCTCTGGGATTATCTGGGTGGACCCAGTATGATCACCAGGGTCCTTAAAAAAGGAAGAAGGAGGTAGAAGTGATGCCCTGTTAAACAAACCCAGGCTGCTGCTGGCTTTGAAGATGGAGAAAGGGAACTGTAATAGAAGGAATGCAGATGGTTCTAGAAGGAGACAAAGGCAAGGAAATGAACTCTCCCCCAGGACCTTCAGAAAGGATTGCAGACACCTTGATTTTAGCTTAATGAGACCTGCGTTAGACTTCTACCTATAGAGTTGTAAAGTAATATATTGAGTGCTTTCAGTCACTCAGTTTGTGGTAACAGCCATAGAATACTAATATACTAGTACTATTAATGTTTTATGAACAAGGGCTTTCTAAAACAATAATATGGTGATAAATGTTTAAGTTCCTTCTCTCCTGGGGAGGAAAAAATTAAGCCCTGTTAATGTTTGCCAATTTCTATGGTGTAGATACTCCCACCATGTCCATTTTCAAATTACCATGGCGACATCACTAACTCAGAGGAAGAGATGCCTACAACCTCTCATGAACTGATACAAGCCAGCAGCAGCATACCACTGGAATCAGTTTGGGAGACTATACACTTAGCCATTTTGGAATTTCACTTCGCACATTTACTTTTTTAGAGGTAGCCCTTCAGATAAGAAGTCTGTTTAACTCTACTTAACTCAGCATTCCAAACTTATTTGACAATGATTTTTCCCCTGATTAATACACCACTGTGTGGGATCTTGGAAAGTCAGTGACAAAATCTTATCAGTTGCTCCATCTACTGTCTCCCAAACCAGACCCCCTCAACTCTTCCAGAATGTCTATGAAGTTTGTAAATAGATTTTACTTTTTTTCTTATTATTCATTTCATAATAATTGGGAACCATGAGTCAAAGAGCCATGACATCGGAGGAACTAGGGAGATGTATTTGTGGCCAGCCCTCCTCACTGACTACTAACTTTGCAGAGCAAAGCAAGGAGTAGCAAGCAGCTGATTAAAACATAATTTCTAATGACATCAAGATCTACTGATTGAGGAGAACATCTCTTCTGCCATGATTAGTCCAAATTGTCAACTGAATGAGGGCTACCTTGCTTCAAAGGAACAAACCTTTGAGTGCCAGGTGTTAGTGTAATGGGATCAATGACATTTGCCCTGTGAATACTTCTCCATGTAATTCTCTCTCGTAGGCTTTTCAGAAGTTTGGGGGGAATCTTTTGATAATGATTTAATTTTTCTCCTGAGCTTGTTAACTCTGCTTGTTAGGGGCATAGGGTAGGGGGTGGGAGTGCTTTAATCTTGCTAATTAACTGAATTTCTGTCTCTTCCTGTTTAGATAATTTCTTTTGGATGACTCAGCCTCTTTAGGGTAAATGTTCAGTCTGTCAGACTTCCCAACTGTTTCCCTTCTCTTCCGCTAGATAGTGTTGTATAACTAAGGGCTTGAGGCCGGGGACCTTGTAATCCTGTTGCAGCAGGTTTGGGCTTCCATGAATGCAGATCCTTGTTCTGTGCATTGTTCTCAGGCTCTGTGTTGAGGAAGTTAGTCTATACTGGCCTACTGGAGTCTGCTGACAGGTGGCTGGCTCAAGATGGCCTTTACAGATCATGCCGATAGCAACACTCCACATGTGTGGGATCAGCCATTGCCTACAGCCTCAAGTCTCCATGCTACGTGACTCTTGCTTCTGATTAGACTTTTTACCAGCCGTCTTTAGAACTTTTGGGATCCAAGTCTCACCTAGAAAAGTGCTACTTCAGATTATGAAGAAATCAAGGGACATTTCTCCTGATGCTGCATTGTCATAGTGGTGGCATATCTGGGCTGGAGTGCACTGGCATGATCACAGTTCATCACAGCCTCAACTTCCTGGACTCAGGCAATCCTTACACCTCAGCCTCCTGAGTAGCTGGGACTACAGGTGCCCACTGCCACATCCAGCTAATTTTATATATTTTTTTGTAGAGATGAGGTTCAACTATGTTGCCCGACTGGTCTCAAACGTCTGGCCTCAAGCAACCCTCCTGTCTCAGCCTTCCAAAGTCCTAGGATTACAGACATGAGCCACCACACTGGGCTTTTGCCACCATGTCCCACTTCATCCCCAAATTATACAGGAGAAAGTGGATCACTAGTTTCAGTGTTTTGGGATCTCCCAAGATGTTAGCGGAGTGGGAATTAGAACTTAAGAGTCTAGTTCTGCCACTACTGCCTGATGCTTCTTTACTTCTCACTATATTCCACTGTGCTCAAAAAAGTGGCTTCCCATTGTGCCTCCTTACCTCTTTTCTGATTGAAACAATTCTTAGGTCACATCTATTTCTAAGTCTCATGGCTTAGCTTTCATGAATAGTAGAGATATCCTCTCTGCATCAGGGGTGGAGGGGAAACAAAACTCTAAAATATGAAGTAACCAGGCTTGGTTATTCATATGAAGAATCATGGAAAAACTGGGAGGTAAGGATTACCTAGGATGAAAAGACATTGATTAAATAGTATGGCTAGTCCCATTATACCTGCTAATAGCATTGTGCTAATGGGGGTGTAAAGCCCCCTTGCCCCTGCCCCATTATAAAATCACTTAAGAATATAAGTAGAGCTCATTGAATTTTATGCCTATTGTGTGTATATATTAATCTAATTCAGGCATAGGAAAATGCAACATCAGGAGAACTGAGGTGGTGAGATCCTAGTGGGCATTGGAGTTCATGATGTGCTTTTAACAGACTCAGAGGAATGTCTTTATTTTCCTGATGATAGACATTTCCCCCTCTCTATTTCTCTAGGGTAATTTAAATTTTGTTCTATTAGCATATATACTGTACTATAATTAGTTGCTTCCATATTTTCATTCCTGTCCCCAACATTTCTCCATGTTTATATTGAGCATACATGACCATAAGAGCCAAAAACCTGCAATATTAGTGTCTGTATTTTTTATACATATGTAACCCAAGTGCTGTGTCTGCCTCACAGTAGCTACTCATGAATGAATAAAGTGACTTGCGAAGTAGCCTGTCAGCAGAGAAAAATAAATCTTGTTTCATCATCAATATTAGGTCTCCAGTGGAGAATAACTCATCAGTGGAACAAACTTGTGAAAGGCAAATCATAGCAGAGATTGCAGGACACTGCCAGGGTAGGGGGGTCTACAACATCAGTAAGAGTTCCTGATCCTAATCCAATGGGAGGCCAAAACTTCAACTGTACCTAAACCCCTTATGTATGAAATCCTGACTTGTGCCTCACAACTTTAAAATTAAATTAAGTTAAAAAAAAACCAAACTTCATTTTCAAAAATGGGATGATTTTATTAAATTTGACTACATGGATTGGCTGTATATGAACGAGTCAACCAACTGTGAATGTTAAAAAAAGCAATATTTTTATGACAAAATAAGGATAATTGGAGTAGGCAGAGTATCTTTTCTAACATCTGGACACAAATCATTAGCACGTTCAATTCAAGAGCTCAGTAATTGACATGATATGTCTACTGCCGTTAGCACAAGTATTCTGAATTCTCTCTTCCTTGAAATAAATGGTCTTTTGGTATTCCTCTACCTGGAATGAAGTAATGATAGTCCAGCTACAGAAGGCATCATGAAACCATGAGATTGTGGGTAACCTGCTTGCACAAAGTGCCAAGGAAAGCATGTTGTCCTTGATGGCAATGGAGTGTGTCTTCATAAACCTGTGTTGTCTATCTCCAAAATTCTCCTAAGAGATCAAAAGAAGGCCTAATTGACTAAAGTGAACTCTACCTTTCTACTGGCCCAGAGATGTCCTGCAGCCGAAGTCAAGAGAAAGATTGGTAAAAAAATAAATAAATAAAATAATGGCTGATCTACTAGACAAGATGTGTCCACTAATAAGAGTTATTTGAGAGTCTCAGAATTCAGCGAGTATTAAGTGAATCAAGGTTATAAAAAAAAGAGCCTAGAACAGTGCCAGGTATATAGTAAACACTATGTGTTTGCTGTGATAATGTGATCATTGTTGTTATTGCTGTTGCTGATATTGCTAGGAATATTCTGCTGATGGTTCAAATCAATAGTTGCTCTTTTACATTTTAAACTAATTTATTTTTTCCCTCAGCCCCCTCCCCCCAGACCCTCGTAAACACCATTCAATTCTCTACTTCCATGAGTTTAACATTTTTAGATTCGTGTGAGAGCTTGTGGTATTTGTCTTTCTGTGCTGGGTGTATTTCATTTATCACAGTGTCTTCTGGGCTTATCCATATTGTCACAAATTACAGGCTTTTCTTCTTTTTATAGCGGAATAACATTCCACTGTGTATACATGCAACATTTTAAAAAATCCATTACTCTGTTGATGGACATCTTGGCTATTGTGAATAACACTGCAATAAACATGGCAATGCAGATATCTCTTTAATATACTGATTTCTTTTGGATACAGACCCAGTAGTGAGATTGCTGGATCTTAAACCATTTTAAACTCAAAAATTAATACCTACTTATTAAATAAAAACTTAGTATATATAGATTAAAAGAGAAAAATAATATGCTATATGAAGGTAATCATTTACTGATCTATATATATTTCTCAAAAACATTATATCATGCTGTATTTACTATTTTTAAAAGTGTTTCTGTTTTGGCTGAATAATTATAATATTATTAAAATCTTTTTGACATTTTTCCTTTTTATATTCTAAATGCTAAGTTATATTGTCTTTTAATCTTAATTTTATAAGGTAATAGTATATACATATATTTCTTTCTTACAGTAAAGAAAGCATTTAGCTTAATTTAGCAGAATTTTCTATTATAACCAAACAATCTTTTATGCTTTTAGAAATTTCTTTTTTTTTAAACAGTATAATTTTTTTTAATTGGGCAACACAATAGATTAAAATTTTTCTTGGGACCTGGATTTGAGACATTTGTTACTGCTTCTCAAGAAACCCACATTCTGCCTTTAGATTTGCTCAGTACTAGCCGGACTCGGTGGCTCAGCCTGTAATCCCGTGTCTTTGGGAGGCTGAGGTGAGTGGATTGCCTGAGCCCACGGGTTCGAGACTTGCCTGGGCAGCGAGACCTCATCTCTACAATAAATCAAAAAATCAGCCGGGCGTGGTAGCGCATGCCTGCAATTCCGGCTACTTGGAAGGCTGAGGTGGAAGGACCACCGGAGCCCAGCAGGTCGAGGCTGCGGTGGCCGGGAGCAGTCACTGCATTCCAGTCTGGGCGACAGAGTGAGACTCCAACTCAAAAAAAAAAAAAAAGATTTGCTCAGTACTGTTGGAGCATGCTGACTAACTCTAATGTCTGTTGTCATGAATATAATGTGAGCTAATTTGTTTAAAATACGGACCTATCTCATCTTGTGTGCTTGCAAGTGAAGAAAGCTTTTAGACGTGAACACGTTGTTTAGACGAGTGAGTGTCTTATAGTCTGGAACAATTTCTAGGCAATAATGAATCTGTAATGACCTTTGGCTCATCTATTCAATGGGTTATATCAGTGTAGTATGAAATATCTGTATGTCTCAGGCCAAATTGATTATCCTGGAGGCTAAACTGAGAACTTAAAATAAAACAGAACAATAAAAAATATTCCTAATATACCAACATCCTAAATAAACAGTTGCCACTTATTTGTAATCTGAGATAAACACGACAAACTGAGCCAAGGAAGATCATTTTCATTTTATTTTGTGGAGAAGGGAGTTTATAAGCACATTAGCATGGAAAATCAAGGAAGGTGCATGAGTGTAAGAAAATTTTAAAGGCAGAGCAACTTAAGCTCTCCATTAGAATACTCTCCATACAAAAGATATTATGTATACTTTATTCATATCTGTATCATGAAGTGCTACATAGCCTCTACCTGATAAAATATTCTGGTAACATCTTTTGACTTAGTTTGGGTACTATGTGAACTAGAGTAGCACTGAGTTCATTTAAGCATGTTATGTCATTAATCTTACTATTCAGAATATCTCTCTTTTCATAGTTTATTACATTTAGAGCTAGAGAAATCATCAGTTGACAGTAAATACATTTTAGTATCGCTGTCTTGAAAGCACGTTTGTATTCCTTTTGATACTGAAGTTGGGGATTTGCAGTAGAACAACACAATCATTGCATAGCATAACAGAACCCATAACATGGTATAATTGGAAGTTAAAGCTTTTTGGGAAATGGAAAGCAAAGCATAAATTGACTAGTTGCCTAGAAGTGTTTTCTAATTTTTCTGCAGACTATTTATTGGATAATGCAAACTTCAGAAAAACTATCTTCTGTGACTTATGTTGTACTATAAAATATTTAATTACATTTGACTCTTGCATGTACACATGCATGCATGTGCTAAATTATGATATGATGCAATTCTAAATGTCTTCTAAGAAACAGAAGCTAATAAGGAGTAGGGCCAAATTCTGAGGTAAATTATTCATGGAAAGTGACATCTGCAAAGCTCAATGTCTAATAAAAACACAGGACAAGTAAGTAAATGTTTCCTTTTCTTACAGACATTGAACTTTTTGTATGAGACATGTTATTATATTACCTGATTCCAAATGACTGCTAGAGAGTGAAGAATGTGTTTTCATTCTTTTTATGTTTATAAAATTAAGTGATCCGATTTAATTTGCTCATTTTAAATAAAAGAAATTTTAATTGTCCCACAAATAGGATTCTGTTAATTAAAAGACAGTTCTTTAGAAACAGGGTCAATTTTTTGTTTAGCTCTGCTCTAGGCAAAAATTTACTAATAGCTTTATGAAAACAATTTTCAATGACCACAATTATATTCATTAAATGTCAAGTGGTCATGATGGACTCTGATGTCTAAAGTCCATTTCACTCTAAAATTCTATTTGAAGTTATTTCTCAATGAAGTTTAGCATTTTCCAAGTTGTTTGAGAAAAAGAATTTTCTAGTTTTTCTTCAATGTTGCTGAAACAGAGTGTTTACATTATTTTAGACTCCTTAAATTGCAAACGAACTGTTCTGCCATCTGTGCATGCAAATGCACGATAATACATGAGATTATTTGCTACCAATTAAGCTATTTTATTTTTTTAATCAGGAATTAACCATGATTTAACTATGAGAAACTGATATTTGTACTTTTCTGTATTTAAATAGCATGACAAAAATGACCCAAAATGGTAGAACAATTTCTAGAATGTCTAAGTGTAAACTTTAAGACATGCATGCAGGCTTTGGCACATTGGTCCTTGGGAGTGACGAGGAGCCTATGGAAGCAAATATCTTCCTCCCAAAGCCTCCAACCCTGGCATGCTCAGAGTTCACTTTTGAAAGTCTTAGAGGACTGGGAGTGAACTGTGTACTTGTGAACATTTAAATCCATCCAGTGGCTGTTGTAAACAAGGTCATCAAAAGGGTTTGGGGGAGATTAGAAAGGTCAAAAGGAAGTGGCCATAAAATGTAGGAAGAAGTGATTATTAGAAACTAGAAATAAATCAGAAGGCAGGTCTGGGTTATATTGTGTCTGGGTTATATTGTGACATCAATTTCATTGATGACTTCAATAAATAGTTGTTGCACACATCCAAAGAAGAAGACATTGTGCTATGTGTTGTGGAGGGTCTAGCTAAGCTGTCCAATATGAAGCTACTAGTCATCTGTGACTATTTAAATTTGCATTTTAATGAATTAAAATAAATAAAAGTAAAGTTTAGTTCCTCAGTGCACCATGCATGTTTCAAGTACTCAGTAGCCATTATGTATCTAATGGCTACCTAATTAGATAGTGTGGATGTATCACACAAAGGTTTATTGCAGAACGCTGGCAGAATAAAGGAGTAGTCCCAGTGCTTTCATGCTGGCCATCTATGTGAGAATATTATGTAAAAAAAATAGCTACAATACTAAACAGTGTATGATATTAACAATTTAAGAAGCATAGACAAGCCAGGCACAGTGGATCATGTCTGTAATCCCAGCACTTTGGGAGGAGGAGGTGAGAGATTTGCCTGGTTCAAGGTCAACCTGAGCAACTTGGCTAGACCTGGTCTGTACAATAAATCAAAAATAATTAGCTGGGCATGATGGTGCATGCCTGTAGTTCCAGCTACTTGGAAGGCTGAGGCGGAAGTATCTCCTGAGCCCAGCAGGTCAAGGCTGTGGTAGCTGTGAGCGTGCTACTGTATTTCAGCCTGGTGAGACTCAAACTCAAACTCAAACTAAAAAAAAAAAAAGACGTATATACAAGACAACTGAGTGAGTTCATAGAAGAAAAAGATCAAATCACACAACATGGTCAGAACTGAGACACAGAAAAACTGTGATGTGAAGTCAAAAACTGAAGAAAGTGTGATTTAGCAATTGTCCTAGTTACCTTTGGCTACATAACAAAATACCATAAACTGAGTGGCCTAACAATAAACTTATTTATTACTGTTCTGAAGACTGGGAAGTCCAAGATCAAGATGCTAAAAAGTCTAGTGTCTCATGAGCTCCCACTTCTTGGTCTGCTGATAGCCACCTGCTTGTAGTATCCTCACATTGCAGAGACAAAGAAAGAGAGAGAGAGAGAGAGAGAGAGAGAGAGAGAGAGAGTGATGGAGAGAGGAAACCAGCTGTCCTGTGTCTTATCTTACAAGGACACTAATCTCATTTGTGAAGACTCCACCCTCATGATCTCATCTAATTCTAATTGCCCCCCACAGACCCTACCTTCTAATACCATCACATTAAAAATTAGTGTTTCAACATAGGAATTTTTGAAAGATACAAGCATTCTGTCCACAAGAGCAGTTGAAGGCAGAATGAAAGCGTTCTCTACATAAAGGAAGATATGAGTTCAGGGGCAGAATTAGAGAACAAGCAGAGTGGGGTCAAAAGCTTCAGAGAGGAGCGGGCCACAGGTCACCTGAAGCCATCAGCATTCTAATTATGGACTCTTGAGGGATAAGAATTTGGACTTTTTCCTGAAGGGATTGGGAAACCACCAGAATTTTTGAGTAGGAAACATAATCCAAGTGTTATTTCAGGAAGATGTATTTGGCAGCAGTGTGCAGACTGGATGGAGCGGAGACAGAAGTTGATAGACCATATTAAAGTGTGTTGAAAATAGACCATATGTGCAGTTGTAAGGACCTGAACTTGAATATTAGCAACTTATTGGACACATACTATAGTGAATCATGAGTAAAATATGCTTTTGGGGGGGTGGTCATAGCATTATTAGAAGTCCAGGTCCTCATATTTCCTTAAATGACTGATTTTTTTTACATCTCTCTTTTAATTATTTTCACAGTCAGAAGGATGCAGATTGCTCTTAATTCATAGTAGAGCAACAGGAGGAACTCAGGGACAAAAAGTTAAGAACAGTAGAAAAAATAAGGGAATGAAAATAATTTAGACTGAAAAGAGAAATAGACAATTTTACAGTGAAAGCCACTGGAGAGATTTAATGAACTCAAATCTTCATCTTAACAGCATCCGCTCTCAGGGCTAGTTCTGCTTACACAGAGTGAGCTGGAGTCTGCTAGTACTGGCCCATGAAATGCCATTGTACGGATCTCTTCTCAATTTTGCCTTTAGTGAAGTCTCATTGTGGGAGTGTTTACACAACAGAAATTGGCAAATACTGTAAATCAGGGCTGCTTCCACCCCCAGCTGTGCCCACAGAGCTGTTTCCACTGTCCCATAGGAACCACGCAGACAACCTTGATCTTTTTTTAAAAGTCAAAACTGCCAGTCATGGGGGCTCACGTCTGTAATCCCAGCACTTTGGGAGGCCGAGAAGGGATGATTACTTGAGCTCAGGAGTTCAAGAACAGCGCAGGCAACATAATGAGACCTCATCTCTAGAAGAAATCAGAAAATTAGCCAGATGTGGTGGTGCATGCCTATAGTCCCAGCTATTCAGAGACTGAGGAGGGTAGATTGCCTAAGCCCAGGAGATCGAGGCTGTGGTGAGCTGTGATCATGTCACAGCACCCTACCCTGGGTGACAGAGTAAGACCCAGCCTAAAAAAAAGACAAGACTAGATACAATATTGCGCCTGATTGGCCACACCTGGGTCTGGGAGACCAGTTCTTCCAACCTGGAGTTTCTAAATCTAGGTGTACATATGGATCTTCAGTGTTTTATAATGTCATGCACATCTTAAACTACATATACAATGCTTCAAATGTATGAAGTGTTTTTAGATTTCTTCCTCCTCTGTTACTTTGCCATAGAGCTGGAGTCACCCGAGAGAGTGGAAACTCCCTCCTCCCAGTTTCCTTGTGCAAACTTTATGTAGCTTGACCTGCGATTTATGGACAGGAAAGCTGTCTGCATAGTTACACGCATACTAAGTGATGTATATGGCATGTCTCTTTTCAAGTTTAAAGAATACAGGATATTGTCCCCCCTCTCTTTCTTTTAATGGTCTTAGGTTCCTTCATAGTTGTGTATTTTCCTGTTACAGTAGGGAGTGATGCTAGCTGTAGCTGTAACTACCAGCTGCCATCGGTTAAGTGTTTATGATATACCTAGTATTATCCTGAGCACTTTCTGAGAACTTTCTCATTTAATCCATCATCCTTTTATTTAGCAACTATGATGTCCATTTGTCAGAGGAAGAAATAAGATCAGAGAAGTTAAGAAACTTGCCCAGGCTGGGTGTGGTGGCTCACTCTTGTAATAAACACCTAGCACTTTGGGAGGCTAATGCAGGAGGATCGCTTGAGCCCAGGAGTTCAAGATCAAAAATTAAAATTAAAATTAAAGATTAACTGGGTGTGGTGGTGCAGGCCTGTGCTCCTAGCTACTCAGGAGTCTGAGACGGGAGGATCGCCTGAGTCCTGGAGGTTGAGGCTACGGTGAACTGGGCTTGTGCCACTGCACACCATCCTGGGCAACAGAGTGAGACCCTGACTCAAAGAAAAAAAAAAAAGAAAGAAAGTTGCCCAAAGTCATATACACAATTGAGCTGGAGTATCAATTCAAATCTCTTACCCTGTAATGCTGACCCTTAATAGAAAAGCTTAACCATTAAGCTACCTTACAGGGAAAAAGACAAAAAAAGTCTTTTCTGGTAGTCAGAAGGCTGCCAGGAACCATGCAAGTGAAGAATGACAGTCTCAAGGGCTCTGGTGACCAGGAATGGGGCTTTTTACCATGTGTCCTGGGGAATGCGTTGCTATTGCCTTTACCAGCCTGTGGGGGGAATAAAGACCAAGGTGCACATGGACACACAGGGGCCCTTGTTCCAGAGATCTGACATCTTCCAAAACCTCACAAGTAATGAATGGGTTTGGTAATTCTAATAAATGCCAGCAAGAATTCCCAGGGTCTCCAGATAGAGAAAATCTGTGACCAAATTTTTCCAAGACATGCTTCGTTCCAAAGTTCTAGTGCTTTAAAAACAACAACAATAACAAACTACTCAGGCATTTCTGAGATTTTTAAGTAAGAAAATAATTACTTTTGAGATGCCAGCTATACATTCAGCTGTGGGACAAAAAGGCACTTAGTGAATACTTCGAATATTGTAGCCTAGATAAATGACACTAGGGTCAAAAATGCAGAAAACATGCTTGCAAAAGGACCTGATTAATAATACCAAATAAGGTTTGTGGAACTGATGGCGTTTTGTGAATTGGGTGTGTAACATGGCAAAGCTATCTGCTTTTATAATGTCATGTTTGTGTATCTTCACACTTATGCATGGACACGCACCTATTATAGTAACTTGGTAAAATAACCAGAGGGTATGGAAATTCCTGCCTAGACTTGGGTTTTTAGACATGCTTCCTTTATTCTCAACACCCGTGCACATAAGAAACTACAGCTCAAGCAGAGACTTGGCAGGCTGTGCCCGTTCATGGTTTTCTGAAACGCTCTTCCTTTCTCCACAGTGGTACCTATTTTGGGGGCACTAAGCAGCCTCGCACTTGCCTCTCAGGCTTCTGAAGTGTATTGAAGACTTGTTTGGAGCACATAATTTATGCTGTACTGAAAAATAGCTGAGACTGTAATGGTGCCCAGAGAATCCCAGTTCTCTGAAGACCAAGATCACATTAATATGCAGTATTTCATTTACAGCCCCCTTCTAAGTAGGTTTGAGGGGATAATACCTTGTTTGAATAATAATATAGCACATTTTACTATTCAAAGTGCTTTCACATAAATCATCCATCTCATTTTATTTTTGAAACAATGAGGGAGATAAGGCCAGGATTATTACCTACAGGGAATCAGAAGCTCAGAAAGGTCAAGTGATTTACTCAAAGTCACATTGCAAGTTCTCAGCCAAGCTGAGATTAGGAGCTGAGGGTCTTCATGCTCAGCTCAACTGAGTCTTTTCAAAAGAATGCTAGTACCCACAGCTTCATGGGTAGAATACTGAAATTCTCAGGCACAGCTTTTTGCTTCTAAGTGTTCCATTTCTATAGTTTGCTTTTAGCATCGTTTAGACTTTGTGGCCTTATAAAATGGCAAGTAATTTTGAATAAAAGTTTACAGTTTAACCTCTTCTCTTAGTACATGACTTTAAAAATCCAAGATGAAAGCATATCCATTTCTTGAACTAAATTTACAAAGTTGCATAGGACATTGATTCTTGGTATTTGTTTTTCATCCCGTTTAATCATAGCAGGGGTTTGCATTATATATGAGAAAATTAATGGGAAAGCATTTGGTAATCTTTGAAGAGTTATAGTAGTAAGAGCTGACATGCTAGGCACTATGAGTGCCAGAAATCATTCAATTACTTAATTTGTTATTTAATAGTTTCAAATTGTTAGAATGGCATTTTGATTTGTTCACATGTTATCTATGTTTAGCCCCTTTTCATAAATTTCATTTTAAAATTCCCTTAAATGCATGTATACTATTTTACATAATGTATAACGTGATGACATGCATGTGTACACAATGTGATGTTTAGTGTGATACTGTTTTCTTTTTTTTTACTTGCAATGACTTCTTGCTCTGCTCCATTTCTCCTCCCTCAGTGACCTATAATAACAACATATTCCTTTATCTTTTACATATTTTACCATGTTCATATAATTGCAAACAAAAATATATACGAATGTACACGTGTGTATATATACATCCATAATAGTGACTATTTTTATCAGTTTTATAAATACAGAATTATATCATAAAACTTTTCTGCAACTTCCTGACCAATATCAATGAAAATACTTCTACCATGTCAGTCTAGTTCTAGTTTCTTTTGCGTGATATTTCTTACTAAACTTTCTTATTATGCATGATATTTCGTGGCAAGGATGTACCACATGAAGGTAACTATTTGCTTATCAACAGGCTTGCACTTGTTTCCACTCAGCTTCTTTTTGCCCTTGAAAATGTGCTGCAAGAACTATGCTCAAACAGCACTGCATGGCATATCCTTACATAACATTGTTTTTACTTCTATGACCAGAGTGGGAATTCTGGATTGAAGAGTATCTTTAATTTAACAGATTTGCCACATTGCTTTCTAAGAGACTGCAATAGTTTGCGTTTCCATCAATACTGTTTGGGAATTCCTCCCACCCCCCACCCCTGCTTTTTTTAAACTCAAGCTACACTATTTCCTTTTATCCAAATTCACATGTGCTTATTTCGAATTTTTGTTAGTTTGAGTGCATACTGATAATGATACAATATGATTGCTAGTGAAATTATACATCTTTTCATATAATTGACAGTCATTTTCACTGTGTATGAACGGTGTATAACTATTCTATACCTATAAGTCAATAGTTTTTTTCTTTATTTATTGATAATTATTTATCTATCTGTAGGTGTCCATCAATTGTAATACACATTATATATTAACCCTTTGTCTGCCATTTGATTTATACTCTGTTTATGACATCTTTTGCCAATTTGGTTTTTCTAAAATACACTATTAACCTTTTCTTTTATACATTCTTGATTTCCTATGCTGCTTAAAATTGCACATGAGGCCTCCAAGGTCTTTTTCAAATACTTTTTATCAATGTATTATTTATTCCTGTCTTAGACTATCTGGATTAAATGTTGCAGAGTGGAGAACATGTTGATTTTCTTCCTCTATGTCATTTTTAGTGATTAAATAAATAATCCATCTTTTTGCATTTAATTAAATTGCTACTTTTGGTTTATTAAAGTCTCATACATCCTAGGATTCTCTCTTTTAGCTCTCTGATGTTTATTTGTTTAAAAATTCTTAAAGCTGATGGGAAATGTATCAATTCATTCAGTTTGACACCAAAATCTGCCCATGGTAATTTCAAAGGCTACTCTCAAAATCCAAAAGCCATGAGTTAAAGGCATTTTGTGGCAATTGTTTGACATTTCAGAGGAAAAGGAAGGCATTACAAACAAGAATATAAAGTATGGGATTCACTCCACAGACAGCCGAAAGACAAGGAAGTCTGAGGGAGTCAAGTTATTGGCCATATGTTTTATAAATGGTAGCATGATGGCAGTGACTGTGTTCATATCAGTGAAGACAGAAGTCTGAAGTTATGCAGTTCAATGTGGAAACTGTGTTGCATTCAATGATCTTTCTGCTCATAAGGGTCTGGGCCATGTCAACCTTTATGATTGTTTTAATTCGATTGTACAGTAGAATAGGTAGGTGTCAGTTTTGGAACTGATGCCATAATAACATAGATTTAGAATTATAATAGATTCAAAATATATCTTTGTCAGCAAAGTATTTGACAACATCTTGGGATATACTGTATATATTAAAGAAAGCTAGGCTGGATGAGAACATAACTAGAGGTCGAAAGCCCATATCTTAAGGCTGTTGATTAGTTAAATGAAGTTCTGAATTTTTGTTCCACTGAATTCTTTCCTTGGCCATGAATTTAATATTTTTATCAAAGTCTTTGATGAGAATATTAAGAGTAGAGTTATCACATCCCCAGATGACACAGAGCACTGAGAAATAATTTCATGACAGGTAGAAGAATCAAGACTCAACAGGTAATCAAATAGTGATATTTATCTAGATCTTAGTAAAAGTCTCCATATTGATTCAAAACATAAAATATATTGGTAAATATTGCATTTGAGAAAACAAATATTGTAAGGTATTTATGCTTTTGTATCATCTTTTCAGCCACAAATGAGCTGTATATTCTGGCCAAGAATACCTAGGTAAATATGATATTTCTCTATTTTACTTTAAATCTAAAACTCAACCTCAGTATTCTAATGTTAGAGAATATATTTTAATAATTCTTGGTGCAAATCACTTTATGTCAATTCAATTCAGTAAATGTGTGACTGGTGCCTACTCTGACTTAGGCACTATGGGACATTCCAGGAAAACGGAAACAAGATGTCATCTCTGATCTCAAGAAACTCAGGGCTTAACGGGGAAGACAAGCCCAAAAAACATAGTGTGAAGTTACTTACAAGAGGGGCACTGTAGGTACTTGGCGATCAGCTATAAAAGTTGTTCATGGATTTTCATTTTCATTTACACCATTTTCACCTGAACAGTGGTCCTTGTCTCCTTTTGACTTTGCCCTTTAGGAGTGAGGCAGACAGCTATTCTCACACTGCTGTGTGGTCATCAATCCACCTTTTCCGGACTAATGGTTGTAAAGAAGCAAGGGTTTCCTAATTGGCATTTCAAAGAACAATAAGGATTATTTAAACATGTCTATTTATAAGATGATCATAAACTACAAGTTTGATTTGTTTTGACCCTCTGGTAATTAGCATAGACTTATAATAGAGAAAGCTAAGCGACTCTAAATGCCTTTATTCTTTCTATACTCACAAGAGAGAATCAAAGCACACAATCAAAAGAGTAATGGCAACATTTTCTTCCTGGTAGAGGCAAAAACAGAAAGAAATACTCTACCTGTTGCTTTGCCTTAATCTTTCTAAAGATAAATACTCATTCCCAATCAATAGTATTTGGATCACTAAAATGTAAATTAACCTGATTACTGTTAGTCGACAATTAAGGTACTCCCACTGCAGAGATTTGAGGCATGGGCCTAATGTGCTGTGTCATGAGCTTGTGACTAAAAAAGATGTTTACATATGTTATGTATTTTTTTAAATAAACTTTAAAAAATAGCTGGTCTATTTAAAACAAAAAAAAAGAATTTTCTTGCTCATTGAGGCCTGGCTTTTATTCACCTTTCTCACACAGCAAAAGTGTATTGAAACACTTTAGATTATCCCCGAATTGTTTTTCCCAAATTGCTTTCTTCAGAACACCAGACCTGAGAGAATTCAGTGGTAAAGGGGTATAAAGCAATTAGGAAAATATTTCATACATTTTCCCTCTCGTAGCCTCACAATGCACCTTATTGTAATAGAGCCCTCTAGCTTGGTTTAACCAAATATGTTCTAATATACAACTGAAGGTGTTTTTTTTTTTTTTTTTAACAAAAACTCCTATCAAAATCCCCGGTAACTTAGGAAATACTACTTTAAATAATAGAATATGTGTATTTTGACAGAATTTGAAAACTAAAGTGCTAAAAACTTTTTTGTGGTATTAACTACTTAGTTGTATTGCTTTCAGAAGTTTAGCATGACTACTATTGACAATATCCTCCTTACCAGGAAAGAAATTATATAGAAGGGGAAAGTCTTCAAAATTTAGAATGGAAAGAGGAAATAAGGAAAGTGTGTGTGTGTGTGTTGTGTGTGTGTGTGTGTCTTTGTGTGTGTGTGTGTGTGTGTCTTTGTGTGTGTGTGTGTGTGTGTGTGTGTGTGTGTGTGTGTGTAGGGAGGAAAATTGGTGAGAGAATGTGAGAAAATATTATAATTGAGGTTTTCTTTGATTAGCATTCAGGACCACTAAATAAATAAATTTTGCTGTTTATAGAAGCTTAAAAACACATAATATAATTAAAACGACTTAAACTAAAACTAAAGTATTCCTTTGGCAGATAATGTGATTACAAACGTCTCAGATTCATGAAATGTACAACAGGTGGTGTCATCTTATTTTATTCCATTTCATTTTATTTTGTTTACTTTGTTTTTTGATTGTCAGAGACTCACTCTGTTGCCCAAGTTGGATGGCAGTGTCATGCTCATGGCCACCACGGCCTTGACTTCCTGGGCTGAGGAGATCCTTCCGCCTCAGCCTTTGAAGTAGATGGAACCACAGGCTTACACCACTATACTCGGTTAATTTTTTGATTTATTGTAAAGATGAGGTCTCGCCAAGTAGCCCAAGCTGCCCTCGAATCCCCGGGCTCAGGCAATTCTCTCTCCTCTGCCTCCCAAAGTGCTGAGAATCCAAGCGTGAGCTACCACACCCAGCCTTGTAATGTCATTTTAAACAGGTGAACATTCACTTTAGAAGGATGTTCAACCTTAGATGCGTGTACAGTGGGTAGTAATAATATCTCAATTTTACTGGTAAACTATCACAGGGAGGTTAAGAGACTTGCCCAAGGGACTGAATCTGAAATTTCCTATTCTTCATTTCCAGAAGAAACCACTAAACCGTACTTCCTCTTGTCACAGAAGTTTTAAATGTTTTCTACAGTTGTCTAGCCTTTTTTTTTTCTTTCCGATTGTCATGTAAAGGCTTTCTGGATGGTAGTGGGTAGTGATCAAGTTGTACTATTGTGGTGCAGCCTTCTCCGTGCTTGCCTCTCCAGTGCTGCAGTCGGTGACTTATGCTTTCTTTGCTTGATTTAGGAAGCTCCCTTTGGAGGGTTTCTGAATTACCGGCCCTTTGGTGACATTTGATGCAACAATCCCCTCTACCTGCAGCCCACATCACTGACCTTGGAGCTCAATGAACTTTTCATTTACATGCACAGTCAAATTAAATTTGCCTGGCCTTTGAAAACTTACATCTGTTGAGTGTATAATTTGTATTGCCATTTGTTCCACAGATGTGTAACAAGACAAATACCTGTCCGGGCTTACAAGGGATTCAGAAATGCTTACGTTAATCATGCTGGTGGAAAGAGGTTAAGGGCGATACAATAAATCAGTCTCCAAATGGTTTCACTTGGAAAGGACTGGGAGAACAGGGTTATTTTTATCCTAGGATGCTTTTAATTTAAATCAAAAATGCTTTACCACATGTTCTGCCACAAGTTCAAAAGGATTGGTAACAAACATTTAATCTTTTTCTTCTCGGATTGGCGCTAAGCCCTCATCAAAAAGCGTATGCAGTCAGGCAGCTTATCTCCACTGAGCTGCTTCCCTTAATGTGTTCCTAATTATAATCGTATATATTGCTCACTGTGGCCGATTGAACAATATGGCAGTAATTTCTTTACAGGCCTCCCTGCTCTTTGAACTGTGAGTACAGAGGGCTAGAACAGAACCAGATCAATGGGATTTGAGTGCTGGCAAATCAGGCCAGATGCGATCTGTAGAGAACGAGTTTCCAGCTGTTTCCCAGAAAGGGACTTCAACAGACAGCTGGGGACCTTATCATTATCATCATGATCATGATCATCATCATTTCCACTAAATACACTCACAACTCTTTACAAAATGTGCAACTATTCTCATCTCTTCCTAAATCAGTCCCCACCATAAAGTCTCCCATATGCTTTGAAATGGTGACTGTGTAACACAGATAAGCCCATGACTGGAGATGTGGGAATGGAGCCATAATAATATTATATTGACACTATATATTTGTCAGTGCCGCGTGATGTGCAGCTGAAAGCAAAGTCCAAAATTTATTTTTAAGATACCAAATGCTCATAACATTTCCCATGTGTTTGTAAGAAGGAGATAACATAATCCTCATTTTCTTGGTCAAAATGGCATGTTATTGCTTTGTGCATACATCTTTGTGTCTTCCACATCACCATCACCATGCCTTGTTTGAGGTAATATCCAATAAATGTTTCTACGAGGAATAAGTGCTTGCTATGTATCAAGCCTTGTGCTGGAGGGGAAAATAGCAAGCTTAATACATCCAAAGGAAGCTGTTGTAGCCCTCAAAGAGGCTCCCGATCTAAGAGGCTCCAATACATGAGTTTAAGATGATCATTGCTTTGAACAATTTAAGAATCATAAAAATGAAAGAAAATTCCAATAGCAAAGGGACTCACAGGGTTTCCCACATGAGACTTTCAGAGTTAGCTGGTGTATGTGAAATGATTTATGCCCCCTTCAAAAGCCAACCTCGTAAAAATCCTTCCCCTCTCGCCCGCTCTGATGATTCTAAGTCCTGCTCTTGGCCTTGCTGTCTCAGGGCTTTCTGTGGCTACTTCATTTCCCTAGGGTTATGGAATTATATTTCCAGGGAGGAACTTCAGAAGAACCAGGATTAGTCAATCAAATTAAACTCAATATAATATGTTGTCACCTAAATAAGGTTGGTCAGGTAAAACATAGAAGGGGTTAACATGGAAGGTCAAGGTCAGGAAAATGAGAGTATTTTGTGATCCCAAGACCAGGGCAAATGAAGAACAAGAATAGGAATCTGTTTTGTGGAGAGTGGTTATAGAGAGGAACTCTGAAAGAAACAGCAGAGGGGGTGGACGTGGAAGAGACACTGTCTCCACAACTTTTGTTCATACCTTGCTTATAACGCTTTCCCCAATTTATATCAATTTTTATGTTTTTTCCATTAGCTTGTAAATTCCATGAAGATAGGTACCACCAATGGTCTTTTGATCATCACTTATTTCTTAATACCTAGCACTTGAAATAAAGCAAACATTAAATATTTATTAACCTTTGCATCATCACCATAGCAGAGTAGGTGTTCTATAAGTATTTGAAGAATAAATAATGATTTACTTTCAGAAAAACTTTGAAAGTTCTCTAACAAAACAAAACAAAACAAAAACGTTTTTGTGTAATACACTTTCAAATTTCGTTCAAAACAGACCTAAGGCATGTAGATGATGAATCATGACTGTTTCATTTCATTTGCTTAGCTAAACTAAAAGTTGTAGGGACTATATCACTCTATATGGAAACAGAAGAAAATAATTTATTTTAATCTGACATATATATGCGTACTTAATATATGTATATTTATTCATAAATTGTATATGTACTACTATTAATATTTGTATTAATATTTAATTTATTTCTTCCTTGCTTTAGATGAAAATAAATTTAAATAGGAATCAAAATGGCATTTGTCCATCACCTAGTAGCTCATTTTTCTCCTGCCCTGAGTGTGCACACATCACTTTGAAACAGACCACATCTCTAAAGAAGTGCAACTGAACTGTTGTGGCTGTCATGATTATCAAGCTTCAAATTTGCCACCCTTTATAGGACACAGGCACAGTGTTAGAGAGGTGCAGAAAGTTGCACTTGTCTGTGCACAGATAATGCTGGAAATCTGCCTACGTAGGGAGGGGACTAGGTTGCCAAGTGCCATGAAGGACACATGGGTCTTGAGGCCTCTGCAGTCTGTCTGTTTCATCTTGTCCAACACTTTAGTAAGTGTCTCTACAGTAGGAATTTTAAAAGTGTCTTCTGCAGAACACGTGAAATCATCACAACCCTACTAAGTCTGTGCTTTGCAAAAATTAAAAGTGAAACTAGTTTTCACAATGAAGCTAGTACACTTCTGTGTCCCTAGGCCACAGTTCAATGAGAAAATTTCAGTTGAGTTGGATAAATAGGAAAATGGTTACTTCTGAGGGGCAAAGGCAGGTAATGTGATGAAGGATGGTTAAACAGAGAGTTTCAACTCTGTGTATTTTATTTTGATAAACAGGTGCAGAAATGATTGCCATATATTATTTCTTTCCTATTAAGTGTATTTTTTAAATGGATAGAAAAAAATAGTAGGCATTACTGGAAACATTTTAAGAAATTTAGAAAAGTTCTAGAATTGAGTTTACTAGAATAAACTTAAATAATCAAGTAATATGGGATTGTAGAAACATATTACTCTAGGGAGAGTTGTTATAAGGTCCGACTCAATGGAGCAAGTTGTTAGAGAATTTGGTCTTTTTTTTAAAGTCTGACTTTGGAAGGATGGACACTGATTTTTTTTTTTTTAAAAGTTTAACTTCCTTTCAGAAGTGCATCCCAGTTTTTGTAGCTTGTTTTAAGTATTCTATTTTATGCCACTTGGGTCATCAGAGTTTCTGTAAATCCTTCACTATTATTTTCATAGAAAACAAATCAATTCTAATTCAACAATTACACATCAATTGTCTAAGATGTGCCAAACATAATATAAGAATATGCATTTTGTAAAAAATTGGACTGCACTACGATAGGCAGTAAATCATCTGCAATTTTATGAAAGGGGAAGCCAGGCATGTTAATGGAGTTTGTTTTTATAAACATGAAGTGTTTGGACATGTTTGATTTTTCAGTTGGTCTGCTCAGCCAAGCTTAGTTAACACCTTGTAAAAAGTGAGTTGCTTCTCATTTCCTTAATGGAAAGCAGAGAGAGAGTCATAGTTAAGATCCTCATATCAGCTGGAGGCCTTCTGCAGCATTTCTTAAGCCTCTGAGGTTAGATCTAGAATGCAAATTCGTCTGGATACTTGAGGCCAGAAAGTGTGTTTCTCCCGAGAATTCAAACTCTCTCCCCATCAATCTTAGACAAGCAGACTATCTAAAAGCAAATCTTGGTTTCAAATCCCTAAATTGAAAAAAGGGCTCTATTGATAAGCATTTACATCTTAATAATTTTTTGAAATATGTAGCTGGATTATCATTTTTACAATCCATTTGGTCTTCAGAACATGCCATATTTCTGCATCTGGGAAGATATCACTTTTCTTAGTAATATAATGTTAACTTAAGAACGTGATAAAACAGGAAGCATGCTGGAACTGTTCCTTGTCCTCTGGCCTTAACAAGCCACAGCTGTATTAGCAGCTGGTCATTGAAGGAGCCTGGTCCTAGCCTCTCCCAGCATCCTTTTTCAACTAGATCAAAAGGAAATAGACCAGGCAGAAGGTTTTATCATCAAAGCCTATAGAAATCTGTGGGAACCAATATTTCCATTTAGATTGCTTCAGCCTCATCAGTCTGAAAAGATTTTTCTCTAGTGGGATAGAGGTTGTTAAATCAGCCAATTTGAAAAGCTTTTTCATCCTCACTGAGTTTATCAAAGAAAAGGAATATGGTGTCAAAAAGTTTGTTCACCTCCCAACATGCTTTGCTAAGCTGTCAGCTTATTCTCTTACCAATTATTTAAAAAGTTGTGTTAATTGCCACTAGTGATTGTTTAATGACATTTTTTACTGAAAGTAGTTGCCATTGATTTAATTAATGAACCCCAAACTTTAGCTATTTCAAATGCAGCTAAAGCTAAGGAACAGCTACTATGAGGGAATGAATATGTTATTCACTTCTAGAAAAACGGAAAATAAAAATTGTTTCATTTGAAGTGGTTAAAATAAATATTTATCTTGATTCTCTCAGATTACACTGTTCAATACAATTGTTTGCCCATCCCCATAGGCTAAATTGAACCTATTATTTAAAGGACTCACTAACACCACAGAAAGATGTTGAACACTATTCTGCATTTATTTTTCAATCTGTAATGTATCCATGATCATCTCAGTTTAGTTTCATTATAAATTCATGTTAACATTTTATGAATAGGTGAAGTATTCTTTTGGAGAATATTTGGTTTGGTTTTTTTTTTTTTTTTTTTTGAGTCGGGGTCTCACTCTGTTGCCCGGGCTGGAGTACAGTGGCACGCTCACGATCACTACAGCCTTGACCTGCTGGACTCAGGCGATTCTCTTGCCTCAGCCTTCCAAGTAGCTGGAACTATAGGCATGCGCCATCATGCCCAGCTAATGTTTTGATTTATTGTAGATACGAGGTCTCACCTAGTTGCCCAGGCTGGTCTTGAACCCCTGGGCTCAGGCAATCCTCTCGTCTTGGCCTCCCAGAGTGCTAGGATTACAGGCTTGAGCCACCACGTCCAACCCTTATTGGAGAATATTTATGTATATTAGTATGCATATTTATCATATGCTGCCTGGATTTTTGCAGTAGCTTTCACTATAACTAATGTCTTCATCTCTCTTCTTTTCTTCTTGAAAAGCAATTCTGCACACAACTTCTAGATTTATGTTCTTGAAACACTGATTTTATTCAGTTGCTTACCTACTCACAAACCTTCAGTGATTTTCCATGCACATAGAACTCCAAAATTTTTAATCTACATTTAAGGATTTCTTACAGAGTAGTTCTAACTCATATTGACTCCATCTTTATCTTTCATTATTTCCCAGTAAAAACTATTTTTAAAATCTAGATCTCATGAAATATAAAAACACTCATTAAAAATAAAATACATTTTATGAAATTGGATTTGGCAATGATGTCTTGGATATGACACTAAAAAAGCACAGGCAACAAAAGAAAAAAATAGATAAATATGAAGACATGGAAATTTAGAACTTCTGTGCATCAAAGAACTTAATCAATAGTGTGAGAAAGCAACCCATGCAATGGAAAAAAATATTTTCAGTATTTCTAAATTATATGTCTGAGACATATAAAGAACTATATAAAGAAACTCCTATACCTCAACAATAAAAATCAAGCAACTCAATTAATAAATGGGCAAAGAACCTTAATAGACATTTCTCCAAAGAAGATATACAAATGACCAATAAGCACATGAAAAGATGTGCAATATCACTAATTGTTAAGGAAATGCAAATCATAACCACAATGATAATGGATAACCTCATATCGATTAGGATACCGTCTATAAAAAAATAAAATAAAATAAAAAAGAAAACAAAACAAAACCAGAAAAGGACACTGTTGGTTCAGGATGTGGAAAAGTTGAAACTCTTGGACACTGTTCATGGGAATGCGAAATGATACAATCACTTTGGAAAATACTAGGGCAATACCTCCAAAAATTAAACATAGAATTAGCATATGATCTAGCTATTCCATTAATAGCTATATACACCCAAATAATTGAAAGCAGAAACCTGAAGAAATATTTCTACGCCCATTTTCATAACAGTACTCGTTATAGCCAAGGGCTGAAAGCAACCCACATATCTGACCACTGAATAGGTAAACTGAATGCAGCATAGACATACAGTGGAATATTATTCAGACTTAAAAATGAAGGAAAGTCTGACACATACTGCTACACAGATGAAACTTGAGGACATTATGCTCAGTGAAACAAGCCAATCATCAAAGGACAAATACAATATGACTCCACTAGTACAAGTTGCACAGTCAAATCTGTAGAGGTAGAAAATAGAATGGTGGTTTCCAAGGGTTGGGGAAGAGGTAATGGAGAGTTGTAGTTTAATGGGTACAGAGTTTTACTTTTGTAAGATGAAAAATGTTCTGAAGATAGATAATAGTGATGATTGCAGGAAAACGTGAAGGTATTTAATGCCACTGAACTACACACTTAAAAATGTTTAAGACGGAAAATTTTATGTTTGGTGTATATTACAACAATTTTTTAAAAAGTAAAGCAAAATTAAAAAGTAATAATAAGGCAGAAAAAACAGTGGCAACAAAAGAAAAGCACACCAGTGCCCAAATTTTGGGTTTTAAATACTATTATCCAATTAAAAAACAAAAACAACAAAACTAAGTCTCTTTGGAGAAGTGGCTGTTTCTAGGTCTGGCCAGGAAAAGGACCAGGTGAAACTGGAGCATCTTATAGTGCCAAAAAGAAATGAAGTGCTAAAAAAGACAAATGGAACAAAGCAAAGAGAACAGCAACAAAAGATAGGATGTGTCAAAGGGACACGGGAGTCAACTGAAATAGCCAGCTGGCCAAAGCTGGAACAATTTGAACAAAGAAGTAAATAATGTAGCATTAGACCCAAAGTATAAAACAAATTTCTATGAGCCCATACTAATATAAGTCAATGTGTGAATAAATCAATAGATGGAGGAGACGGGACAAATCTCCCTTTTTGAAGCATTCGAAATATACACAGGTAGCCACTCTCTCCTCCTGTAGGTGGAGCTTAATTCTCCTCTCCTAGAGGAGTGTATGGTTTAGTGAATGAAGGATGGAAAGGAAAAAAATATATAGAAATTTTGCGGTGGGGGAGCCTGGGACCCACTACCTTAATTGAAGTTAACATCAGCAGTGATCAGTAAGGTTGATATGCACTCACAAAATGTGATAAGAAGGGTACTTCTTTGTGACCGTCTTCTCCCAAGCCCAAACTCCAATCTAACTGTGAGAAAAATAGACAATCTCAAACTGAAGGGCATTTTACAAAATACTTGACCAGTACTCTTCAGAGTTGTCAAGGTCATTAAAAATAAGGAAAGACTGAAAAACTATTATAGGAAGTATTATAGAAAATGAAGGAGACATGATGGCTAAGTACAAAATGGTAACCTGGATGGGAGCCTGGAGCAAAAAAAAAATCAGTGGAAGAACTGTAGAAATGTGAATTAAAATTGGAGTTTATTAATAGTAAGTGCCAATGTGAATTTCTTAGTTTTGACAAACAAATCATGGCTATTTAAGTTGGTATTTAAGGAGAAACTAGATGAATGCCATATAGGAACTCTCTGAACTATCCTTAGACCTTTTCTACAAACCTAACAATTATTTTTAAATAAAACTTTACTTGAAAAAATAAATACAAAATTCTTGCTTTTGCGTGATAAACTTATAACTATCTCACACAAGTAGTTCAACAAATGTTTATGGATATTAGAAACTTTTTTTCAAAAACTTAGCAAGAAATTTAGGAAATAATGAAATGATAAATGAAGTAATAAATAATATATAATGTTTATTTAGCAATTATGACAGGACAGGAACCAGAACATAATAAGTCTTCAATAAGTGATAAATATTATCACAATATTGTTTTGGAAGTACTATTTAAAACTTAAATATGAAATAAATAAAAATTATATTTGGGGAATGAAAAGAAATATTATTTATATCATTATACATATTTCTATTATCTAGTATTTGCTCATCCCTGCAAACAGTGAAGAATCAACTGAATAGCTATTATTCATAAAAACAAACTATAATTATTTGAAAAGTTTAATAACATGACTTGGTACAAAGTAAACACAAGCATTTAATAGCTGTCCTATGCACCAGAAATAACCATATCTATAAATATAGTGGAAAAATAGATTGCTAATGGAATCTAACAGCATAAGTTATCTAGGAATAACTATAAGTGCCCCAAAATAGAAAAATAAAAAAGTAATTTGTGGTTTAGGTACACAATGTAATATTATGCAGACATTTATAATTGTGTTTTCAGGAGAATTTGCAATAATAGGTCAGCTATCTGACTATTTTAAGTAAAAATTCATAATGCCTAAGTAACTGGGAGAAAGCTATGCAAATTAAAAGCCTAAAATTGATCTGCTTAATAGTCAGATAAAAATGGTTGAAGAGTGAGTTCAACTTAAAACCTACTTAAGTATCTCTTAAACATCTGACTGACTACTTGTGTGAGATAGTTTTAGTTTATCATGTAAAAGCAAGAACTTTGTATTTGTTTTTTCAAATAAAGTTTTATCTAAAAATAATTTTCAGGTTCATAGAAAAGGTCTAAGAGTAGTTCAGAGAGTTCCTGTATGCCACTCATCCTGTTCCTCCTTAAATATCAACTAAAAACTTCTCAGTAGTGGTGGGGGCAAGAAGTGAACACGTTTTATAAAAGATAAAGGACTTTGGTTCTTCATATATTCAATGAGGATTTTTGATGAAAAAACGCTAGTCAATCTGGCCCTTCATAGTTGCTGGCTTCTTTTTTGTGAATTTCAGATGGTCCCATTAGAGACAGGGAAGTTAAATTTGAGACGCACATTAAACATGCAAAAAGGGTAGCAAATGGACAATTGAATAAAAAACAGGAAGATGTCAGAACTGGGGTTGTGAATTTGGAGGTCACTGAATGCTGGTTAAAGCAACAGGTCTAAATGAGATTAACCGTGAATATGAGAATACAGAAAAGTAAGCTGATTAATGAGCCCAGACCACTTCAACAATCTTCTCTTTTGCTTGATTGTAAAGATATAATTTAGAAATAAAGACAGCTAATATTTTAGCATATCTCAAGGATTTGCATGTTTAGGATTATTTAATTACTTCAAACCTACACTAGAAAGAATAGAGCAATGGGAACACTTAAACATTGCTGGTAGAAGCCAAGTTGGTAGGACCACTTTGGAAAACAACTAAGCATTATCCAAGTCCAGGCTAGTTTTTGGTTCTGAATTTACATATGAAGACAAAACAATTGAATACTTCTATCTATACTCATTGAATTAGTTTGAACGTTTCTGCCTGCTTAAAAATTTCTCCTTTTCTCTAATTCACTTTTCAGTGGATAAATCATACACACATACACTCACACACAAGTCATAAGGTGACATAAAATGAAGCCACATGACATATTTCAAAGGCTCTACTGCTTAGGCTGACTCTCATCTCAATTACTAGCCTTCAGGATACATGCAGTATAAGAGATGACTGGTTGTTTACTGTATAGTGGCATGATTGATACAGAGAATCAAGGATGGTTGTGGATAGAACAAGTGTGGTTAGAGCATCTATCAGGGGATGCAAGGAAAACCAAAGAGTGACAGATGTATCTTGATAAACCTGGCATTGACCCCTAAGCTATGCACTTTATTCCAAAGAATATAACATACCAATATTCAGTCAAAGCTACATTTAACAAATTATTGCTTAAAAGAAGACTAACATGATAAGCAATGTGCGAAAAACAAACAAACATTTATACAGCAATCGCCTTCCAAAGGTAAAACCTCTGTTCCTAAATGTGAAATTTGTTGAAAGGTTTGTCTGGTTCATGCAGAATATTGGCTCTTTGCAAATTTTGACTGTTTGCTAAACAGAAGTGGACATTGCTGTGACATGTATTCAATAATAAAATTGTCAAGGCTGGGTATGGTGACTCACACCTATAATCCCAGTTCTTTGGGAGGCTGAGGTAGTAGGATTGCTTGAGTCCAGGAGTTCAAGACCAGCATGGATCACATAGTGAGATCTCATCTCTACAAAAAAAGTTTTTAAAAATTAGGCCAGTGAGCATGGTGGCATGTGCCGGTAGTCCCAGCTACTTGGGAGTTGGAGGAAGAAGGATTACTTGAGCCCAGAAGTTCGAGGCTGTGGTGAGCCATGATCATCCCACTGCACTCCAGCCTGGGCAACAGAGTGAGAACCTTACTCAAAAATAAAAATAAAAACAAATAAAATTGTTCCTCACGTGGACTTTGCAACTGAGCTTTGCCAAATAATCCTCCCAACAGTGCCGTGCAACTTGATGCCCATCCTCAAGGGTTGGGCTGAACCTAAAGTCATTGAAACAGCTCAAATAAAACATTCTTATTTCTTCCCTCTTCCCCTGTGCTCTTTATTTCTATTAAACGTCTTTGTAAATATATGCTTTGTAAAGTTAAGAGCGAGAGAATGCAAGTGTTGCCGGAAAGAGCGGAGTTCAGGAGCTTAGAACCGGAGAAGGAGTTACTAAACTATTAAGCTCAATTAACAAGTGAAAAATGAACTCAGTTGTTCCAGAGTGATTTTTAATTCTGTCAAATAAAGAGGAACCAGACTGCAGGGTAAACTCTTATTTATTAGTTTTGGTTAATGAGTTTTTCCATAAGCAGAATTTCTTAAATTTTATTGAATCAATAAAGTCACCATTTGGAAATCTGGTTTTTCCCACCAGAGTAGGATTTTAATTGAGCATACAGCAAACACCCAAGTGCTGTAAAGTGACTCTATGGAGGTGAAATGGTTTATGGGTTATATTACTGGCCTGGCTGACAGGGTTGCAGAAGTCCTCTACTCGAATCGCTACTATGTAACTCTTGTGCATTTTTATCTTTAAATGATGGTGTTGGGTTTGCCTTATAATCACTACTAAGGAACCATGATAAAAATAGTAATTTCAGGGCCTCCCCCTGAAGGAAGAGTAATATATCTTTCTTCCAGTCTCTTACTGGACAGAGCATCCCTACGTGGGGCACTTGCTAGCAAGTCTTAAAACTCTGCTAAGAAGGACCAAGGCTCAAGGGTGACAACTCGTTTATAATTCAGATAGCTTTGCTGTGTTCCAAGGCCCAAGGACAGCCCACCCTAGTATGCTGCCTCGTGAACACCTGCCTCTGTGTATAAGAGAATACAGGGGTAAAAGTGCCGGAGGAGTATAAATCTGTCCCCACAACTGGCAAATGGCATAAAAAATATGCTTTGAAGATAATCGGTCAATACTTCCTTCCTTATTTCTGAAGTTACTGGTGGAAAAGAAAATTCCTTTGGTGTGGTCCCAGGTCTTCACATCTCTGTTTGCATTATATGGTTTTAAAGACACAAAAGGGAAATGAAATAATGAAGGTTTGGAGATTGTTGGCTTACCTTTAAAAGACTACCTAGATCAGGTGAATTGTTTCTGCCCTTGGCTTTTGTTAAATGAAAGGCTTGGGAAGCAGGACAACAGTAGTATACTGGGGACCGGAAGAAGTGATTTTTCAGTTCTGTTCTCCAGCTCATGCATGTATTTTGCTACCAAATGGACAGTTTTTCCTGAATTCTGCCCATCTTTAAGCCAGACATAGCAAGAAACCAAGTACATACTTCCCTCCAGTCTCTCAAAAAACTCTTTCTATAGTTCCACCTCATAAATGGTAATCTCAGGGGTAAATTTAGGTTTTGTAGGGTCTGAAGCCTATAAAATATAAATTTCTTTTAAAGAGATTTTTTCCTAATTGTTGTCTACTGCACTGTGCTAATTACAGAGTAACTGCAGGGATGGGATTGATGTTAGATTTATTCCGCTACTCTAGGCAGCTGTGCTTTTCTAGTCTTTGCTCCAACCTGGTAAACTTAAGGACCACGGCCCTCAAAAGCTGTACTCTGTGTGAGCGAACAGTCAGGCATAGCTGTAGATAGGCAGCACCCGCTGGTGGTGGCAGTGGCTTCACCATTACCACCTGGCTTTTCCAACTTGAGGTTGTTTGTTTATTATGGAAGCTTCTGTGTCCTTATGCCTTAGATTCAGATGTTTAACTAGTTGTTTCTAGCCACAGCACATTTTTTATCCAATAGTAACACCGCCAAAAAGCCAGGTGGCCTAGGTATCCCCAAAGGCACATGAGAGATCTCTCTGCTACTCACCCCCTATTACCTCCAGGGTCTAGTCCCTAAAAGTTAAGTTGAGAGTTCTGTGGTAGCCTCCGCACTCTATCATCCATCACCTGAATCCTATTGGAAATGTGTTCCAGATGAAACAGTAGTCTCCTGGGAACTTATTCTGTTACTGTATTTTTTTTTCCTTCAATTTATGATATAACACGTACTCATTTAGGCATTATCAAAAGTCCAAGAGTTCAAGGCTAGCTTGGGCAACCTAGTGAGACTCCCATTTCTAAAAAACAAAACTAAACACAAACTCCACAAACTTTCCTTTTCAGAATCTTCCACAAACGTTGTCTACTATCATTCTTTTTTTTTTAATTTGGAGAGAAAAGGGGACTGAAAAAATATCCATTTTATTTGAAAGGAAACAGCAAATCTCCAAAACCGGATATTAGATTCGTATGGGTCTACACCCTTCTTTCCGTGAATAACAGCTTTATGTTTTTCTCAGCATAAGGTAGAAATTTCTCTGTAGTCTTTTTTTTTATTGTTCCAACCCTTAATACTGATGCTTGTTTCATGATCGTTTTTCAAATTTGTTTTAGGAATTGATAATTTATTCTTGATGTCCCGTCCCAAGACTCATCATTTTCATAATAAAGGTTTTGGCGGGGAGGAGAGCAGGAGAAAAGGTAAAATATTTAAATTACAAGTAATACAGTTACTAGTTTTGAAATGGCTTTAGACAGTGGAAAATAAGATGATATATACATATAATTGGTATCACTCACTAAACCAATTTGCTAAAATAATAATGAAAATCCCCAGCCTTTTAAAGATACAGTGCATCACTGATTATTTGGAATGGCCTCCCTGCAGTCTTAACTTGCAGTGCACCAACAGATAAACTGAGATGAGATGCTTTCCATACATGAAGTATGAGCATCCCTGATGATTGCAGACAACCACTGTCTCCAGTTTTGCCTGTGGGATGTTCCAGGAAAGGTCAAGTCTGCAAAATGGAAACATGGCTGGTATGAAAATAGGCTTCTGAAAATAATTTCTGTCACACTAAAAAAATAAACCATTAATTCCAGCTTTAGAACTTTCTAATTGGTTGGCAACTTCAACTTTAGCTCTTTTCCTATGTGACATCTTCTATTAGTTTTGTGCCTTCAAGAAAACACAGTTCACCCAGTCTGTCCTATGATTACCTAATATTGAATAATCAGGCTTCTAGACACTTTGAGATTTCATGATTTTTCTAACATACCTTGGACACAGAACAGACAGATCCATTATGATGATCAGTGTTCCATATTTTAGTTATCTGTTTTGGTCGTTTGCCAATAGTCTCAAAAAGTCATTTCCACCATGCTTCCTTATATTGTGAAGATACTTAAAACTAAGGAATAATATCCTGATCTTCACCTTGTTGTTGTTGTTATTGCGTACTGCAGACGTCTGCTGAGTTTTCTTAAGTTGAGCTCCTCTTTGATTTGTGAGTAAAGGTTTAGAAGGCTAAAAAGGGGGAAATTGGTTCAATATTTCAAGCACAATAACACATTTCTTTTGTCACTTTATTTCCCTGCTGTATTAATTTGTGGTTACTCACCTTCTCCTCAGAGATCCCTAGGGAACCCCAAATCTGACTCTCTATGATCTGACACATGAACCCAAACATTTCTCCCAATAAATTTCATCTCCTGTGTAATAAAACAAAATAGGCTTCTTTGGGGTATAGCAGAATGTTTCAGGCATCACTGGGCCACATTTTGGTTCATTGCTCACATACATCCTGATGACGGGAATCTCTGTGGCCTGCGTTGGTCTGGGAAGAGGAATGTTGGGTTCACTCACTGGACCAAACAATGCAGGAATGTTTTTTCCCTGTCCATTCACTTAAACAATGTGCCATTCTGTACCTCATAAGCACTTAATTTATTCCAACTCTTTGGCCTGACCTGTAATCCCCCTCTCCTTACCCATCTGACCCATCTGTGTTTCATTTCCCACTCATCAGCATCCAAAGAGCTAGGCCCAGGGCCTGTTTGGAACCATTAGACAGAGATTGGCACTCTTCCCTCTTCCTGCGCCACATCCTCCGCTGGAAAAAAAATGACCATCAGATCAGAGAACAGAGCCTGCTTTGTCCCCTGCAACGGGGATCTGGAAGCATTTTCAATCATTTGCACTCTATACCCACTCAAACGCATTAATGTGATCAACATTAGGCCTGTTGTGGGCATTTTTTCCAGCAAATAGCTTGCTAACATTCCAGGCATGTACTTCCCTGAAAACAAGACTGAGACAGGGCCCTGAATATTCAATTGGAAAATCACCAAGAGCAAAAGCTTAGCTTGGCACGGCTGGTGTTGATTCTTAATAAGTGACTTCCTAAAGCTGAGGCATGGGGCTTACAGCGTCAATGACTTGTTTGAAAAATATTTTGTAGGTGCCTCATACCACTCTGTTTCCTGTGGTATGCGTCATATTGTGAGCTATTCCAAGCCAGCCTGGTTGAGCACGCTAACTCCCCCCACCCCACAAGATTGTGGTGTTTAACTAAAAATGTCTTTATACAAGATGAGCTCATAGCTATTAGTGCTGATGTAGTTTTAACTGCTTGGATACCAACTGCAGTTGCCTGAAAATGTGCTGGAAAAGGGTAAACCTGAGCAAAAACATATCTCACCCTGTCTAAAATGGCGGGATGTAGTCCCAGTGGCAGCATTTCTTCAGGGGAAAAAGTTCCAGATTTAAGTACAATGCATACCTTTCACTTTCATTAAAAAGACTTACTGTTCTTAGTATATTACTGAAGTCAAGGTGCTGAAGACATCTGGAACGCTGGAATAAAATTAACCCTTTTTACTGCTTCGGATATTTTGTAAAACTTACCGAGGAGTAGAACTAAGGTAATTGGAGAAAACAAGTGTATCTTTTCAATAAAATTTCCAAAAAGGAAACAAAATGAAATCCAAAGACCTAAAATTCTGCCTGTAAGGTTAAAGTATATACGAGTGGGATTTGTGTAAGGATCAAATAAGATACAGTATATAAGACATTTTGACAAGCATTTAGAAGCCTAAAAATGGGGAAGGGAACTGATATTTCGCTGCAATGGGGATCTGGAAGCATTTTCAATTGGGTGAACACTGAACACCTCACACAGCTTTTGGTACTTCTACCTCACAAAGTGTTCTTCACAGCACCTACTTATGATGTAGACATTGTTATTTTCATCTTGCAAACAAGGAAAGAGAATCCCAGAGGGATTCAGTAAACTCTCCAAGGCCACACGGTTGATTAATTATAGAAGCAGGATTCAAAACTAGGTCAGCGTGAATAGCAAGCTTGTGTGTGTTCTCTCCCTTACCTTGCTAAGCATAGATAAAAATATTCTCATCTCTATTATGGTTGCAATTGTCTACTTGTTCAAAGGATGTGTTGGCCATGGTGTAATGGGCTAGAACAGGAGATGAATATAAATCTGTGTCATATTCTTTCCTGTCTTCCTCCAGTGAATAGGTTACAGACAGTGTCTAGTTTGGGGCTCGTACCCAGTGGGTGCCCAGTGGCTATTAAGTGATTAGACATTGTACATGCCATCTCTGAATGATTTGTGTTTCTACAATAGGGCCTTTTAGAGCAGAGAAGAGAGGGATTGATACTCTGGACACTGCCTGGGCTGTGTTTGCCTCTCGGGGCAAATAATTTTCCTTGGTGCCAGGAGCAGCTCTGACGTGGCAGCTCTGCCCTTATGTGGCCTGGAGTTTTGCGCTCCAGAGCAAGGGCTTAGCCGGGTCCCGGAAAAGGCAGAAATGCAGCAAGGTGGAACCTGGGACGCCAGATTGCCAGAGAAGAGGCGACCATGGATTATCTATCTCCAAGTCACTGAGGAGGCAGAAAAATGTCTGTAGGAAATGACTGAGACGTTTTCTGAGGCAATGAGCTATTGGACAAATGCACTGTACAGCATTATAAAGAGTAGGAGGAGCCTCTCTTCCCCTCCACATTTAGGAAGGCGCATAATGAGGCTCTACCCATGAAGTGGAAAAAGGGGCTTTTGTGTTGGGCATTATCTGTGAGTAAGTAAGTGTTTTGGCTCTGTCGAGCTTACGGGCTACAGAATTATGCACCAGGACTATAAATTGTGAGTTGATCCCTTATGACCTGATATGTAGTGCATTATCTAAAGGAAATCATTGTTTCTTGGTCGAGATTTGCAAACTGAACAAATTTTTTTTCATGGTATGGTTTTTAAGAAATGTACAACTTTAAAACAATTCTGTGAGGTTTTTTCACTCCTAACAATTTACTAAGTTAGTAAAACTATCAGTTCAAAATGCCAAGCTGAATGACAAGCAGGAGATTGGTTTCCGTTCTCAAGTTATAAGTAGTTCATATTTTCTACCTGAGGCATCAGAAGAAAGCTTCCTTCAAGTGAGTAAAAAATATCCACTTAATATTTTGAAGCAATTTCAACTTCAGAAGTTTCTCACCACTGCATTTGACATTTGGGGAGAAGCTATATAAATATGTTGCTACACTAATACAATTTTGACAGTTTTTAGAAATATACAGATTTATTTAATACATGTAGTTTAAAGTCTACATTGGAACTATTTAGTAAAAAGATGATATTGGAGAAAATGTAGGTTTTTCTAATGAAAGAAGATAAAGTGACTGCTGGTCAGAAATCAATTCAGTTCAGATCTTTCACAACCTCATCAAACATCAAATTATAGACTCGCTCTCTATCTGTCTGGGGACGGGGAAACACCTCATAATCAACAGGGTGTCTGAATGAAACGTATTTGTATACCTAACTCTTAACTGTACCCCACAACATCATAATAAAAAATATTGATTAAAAAAAACCAAAACATCAAATTATATTTACACTGAATACTTTTGTATTATTATATTTCTTGCAAGTTGATTTGCTCTCTCTTGTTAGAGAGACTTTCATTCTTAGCAAAGTAATGTGAAGAGGACATGTAAGAAAATGTCAAAAGACTAAAATCGTATGATCCATCATGGTGTTTCAGCATAAATTTGGAAATATTGGCTAGGAGCAGCTGAAGTCCTAAACTCATGACGTTCACCCTGATTTTAGTTTTCCCTAAGCCAACTCCATAGCGAGCTTTCATGTTTACCATGGACATAAATTCACTGTGGTTCTTAAGTAAAGACTATGTTTGAAAGAAGTGACTAGAATGCCAGGATTTTCTCTTAAGATTACACGTACCCCTTCAAGTAAGCCTCCGTGCAACTTTCCTTCCCAGGGCTGTGCACACAAAATCTCAGGAAACAGCAGGTCTTAATTAGGCCTCCAGTTTATAGTTTCACCTGAAAAAATACATTTAAAAAAATCATATATATTCGACTGTCGAGATTTTTCACGTCAGTAAATTCTTGCTAATTAATCACATTAACAGTGCTCCTTAAAAGTTGAAACAGAATCAGAAAACAAACCAAATTCCCCATAAATATCCAACATAAAGGCCTATTCACTGATGCATTTTTAGTTTCTAAGAGTTTTACAAGTGTTTTTTTCTCCCTGACAGAACACACACACACACACACACACACACACACACACACACACACACACACACACGCACACACTATGTCACTATCTGTAGCTGTCATTATTTGCAGAGAAAAACAATTTTGGTGACAAACTTTAATACTCCAGAATGATGTCATTGTATGAGTATGTTGCTACTTGGTGCCTATGCGTGTGACTATTTTAAGAGATTAGAGCCTAGAAACCCTCAGCAGCAACATGCTACTTCCCCTCAGAGCTCCCCAAAAAGGAGAAAATTACCAATGTGGGGGTGAAGAGAGGAAGGTAAATTGGGAAAACAGCAACTAAGGAGACAAATGGACTTTTTTTTCCTCTGCTTGTGCCCTATTGTACTCTTCAAAAGGACCATAATTCTCGATATAAATTTGCTACACTAATATTCTATTTGATGCTTTGGTCTGTTGTGGCACACACTGTAGAAAAGCAGGATTGCTTACATTCCATTCAGAAATATAAACAAATGGTCTAAAATCTCACCTCCCTCTGGAGTACACTTCCTAAGAATAGAGCTACTGCTGTTCATTTAAAAAAAATAATCTTTTAAACTTCAAAACTTTAGCTCCCCAGATTTGTTTGGTGTATGTTTACCAAGATGTCATACTTCAGTATGTTTGCTACAACTGAAAATCTCGTTGGTTACTACTCTGTATGGAGCAGTTAGCCATTTTTCCAATAGGATTTCTAACACGATTGATCTTTTAGAGAAATAAAGGATTTGCTACTATTTTTTATAAGTAATTAAGTTTAACTCAGTGAATTCCACTCAGAAAGTGGGAGAATTCCTCTTTCAGGTGAATAGATTTAAATTTCTATTAAAATTTTTGTATATTTTTATTTATATATATCTTTAGGGGAAAATGTCTATAAAATTTTTGCTGTAATATTTACCCTAACCACAAATATTTGACTATGGCAGAAATATGGCATTTTATAAGATCTTCATTCAGAGATTTTAGGAGTACAGATTTGAGCTGGTTTTATTTTGTATAGGTAAAGAGAAAAATACCAATATTTTAATTATAAATACTTGCTTTTGGATGTCTTTTATGAAGCTTGGTTCTTCTTTAGTGGGGAGTTTTTTATTTATTATTTCTTCCTGCCTCCCTTCCTAGCATTTTCATCTTATATTTCAGGCTCTATATTTCTAACCATTTAAGAAAGAATAAGTAAAAACCAGTATGTTAAGTTGAAAGAGTACTTGACCTGACCCCAGCTAAGCCTCTAATTGATTGTTTATCTTGGTCAAAACCTTTCACCTCAATTTATTCACCTATAAATTAAAGAGGTTCAATCATATATTCACTCACCAAACTTTCTGTGAGTGTCAGTTATAGGAAAAACACTGGTTTAGATGCTGTTGATACAAAGATGCATAGCTGAGTCTTTGGCTATTGAGAGTCATTTAGCACTATATGGGCAGACATGCAAAAGATTGGAATGAGGATGATACAAACAGATCTACAGTCACATATCACTTAATGAAGGAGATATGCTCTGAGAAGTGTGTCATTAGGTGATTTTGTCATTGTGTGATCATTAGAATGTACTTAAACACAAACCTAGATGGTAGAACTCACTACACACCTAGGCTAGATGGGATAGCTTATTGCTCCTAGGCTACCTATGCAGCTCATGATTGTACTGAATATTGTAGGCAATTGTAGCACAATTGTATTTGTGTATCTAAACATAGAAAACGTTAGAGTAAAAAATATGGTATTATATATAGCCTTATGTGGTCTGATTTTGACTGCCTGTGGTGCGTGACCATATTACTTTTTATTGGTGAACAGATTTGCTTCTCCATTATTCACCTCATGGAAAAAAGTAGGAAAGAAGAAAAATATTATGTAAAGAAGGTTCCAGCAGTTTTGACAAAGGGGACAAGAGTTGAGAGAAAAAAACACAGAAACAGAAGCAGCAAAGATCCTTTGTTCTTCTCATTGGAACTCAATGTGAGGAATAGAGGTAGAATCAAAAGGACAGGTTAGTTGTAAATCCAAAAACAGATGCAGAATGGACTTGTGTCCCATTTCCAGTGTGGAACTCTGGATGGAGACAGCCCAAGAAATCACCCTTTTCTGACAAGGAACAGTCACAGCAAGGGTAGAGATGGTGGCGTGGCATGAGAGAGAAAGAGAAAGAAAAAAAACTGGCATGGCATTAGCTGTAGAACTTTGCAAGCAGACGCAGAGCACAGAGACCAACGCTGAAACAGGTAAAATGACTTTTCCTCTGCCAAGAACCAGTGGGAGCCAGGGAGGAGCACAGGACTGGTTTCACACCAGGGGCCCTGTCATAATATTGTAAGGATATCAGAGCTTCTCCTTGTCCTCACATGTTATCTAGGAAATCTGTGAATCGGGTGAGAGGGTCGCTTGATGGGGAGTTTTCACTGTACGTTGACTGACCCTTTGCCAAAAATGGCTGGAATTAACCTAAAAGAAGATGTTCCAAAGTGGAAGACTGAGTCACTCTGTGTTGGCAGATTTAGGTCTTCTCTCGTTTCAAAGTTCATTGCCATGGGGCTTAGAACAAGGTTAGAGATCTGATATGGATCACACGTACATTTTTGCACATCTGTATTGAATGTTTGTGAAACAGATGTGTCCTATTTTATGATAATATAATAGCAGTTTACCTTCTGTGATGTTTCTAGTTTTGCAGGTACTCTCTCATCTATATTTCATTGTTTTATTTTATTTAAGTATGAGCAATTGGTAGGGTAAACATAATTGCCTCCATTTTATAGGTGAGAAATCTGAATTTCAGTGAGGTTAGCTTGTACCTCTTCATCTATTAAAAAGGAGATAATATTTACTCGGACAAAATCTCATGATTTTTGAGAGCCCCAAATAGAAATAAAAAAACTCCTAGGGCTATCTAATTACCTGTGACTCTGACAACAACATCTGAAAGCAGATGAAGTAAGATGGTACTGTAATCAAAATGACTAGGACACAAACAATGCTAACAGATTGCAGATACATGTTTTACTTAGTGAGAGTATTTCCATAAACATTTCAGTAAATCCAATTCATACATGAAATACACTGGTGAAACGCATGCTGAATAAAATACTGGAGTGCTGCAAGTGGATTCAAGGAATAGATCTCTTTTTTGTGATGTCTTAAAAAGTTGTCTGGTTTAGAACACTTATTTAGTTTCTATCTTCAGCACTTAATAGAATGTTGTTTGATGGAAAGTATTAAATACTTTTTTTCTGGAGGTTCAAATTTATTGGATTCTTCAGCTGTCTTAAATATACGAAAGACATGATAGTTACACACTTCTTTAAAAAATGCAACTCAATTTACACTCATAATTTCTATATAATCGTAGAAAGGTGATGCTAAATTAATTTTAAGATTTGGATCATTGGCAGAAGATCAAGACCACCTCTGGGCACTTCCTCTCTCTTAGACTAAGCTTCTCATCACAAGAAATGAAGCAACCTTCTCCCCTTAGCCAGCATGGCCCCTACGGGGTCCAATGCTGACTTCAGTTTGGTTTCATGTCACTTTCCCTTCACTCTCTTCATGCTAGTCACAGGGCCCTGCTTTTAGCTTCTCATTTTCTTGAGTGAGGTTTTTGTGTATGTTCTTCCCTCAGGAAAGCTCTTCCCTTCCCAGGATGCTTGGCTCCTTTTCATGTATTAGGGCCCTGGATCAATGTCTCCTCCTTGGGAAGCCTTCTTTGACTATGCCATTTGAATACAGCCCCATATTATTTTGTATTTCAGCATACTCTTCTTATTTTACTTCATCTTTTGTAATTATTTGTTTAATGTTTATTTGTTATCATCTCACTCTGCTATAGGAAGGCAGACACTTTGCTTCACTCACCATTGCACAAGTCACTTCCTGGGACATAGTAAATAATTGCAAAATAAATAGATAAATTAATGAATAAACCAGGTGTGTAAAGTCCTTAGTCAAGTGTATGCCACATGACAAAAGATTAAAAAAAAAAAACTCACAATTTTTTTTTACCAAAGTATTGATGACCTCGAAGCCATTATTGCTAAATGTGTATGTAGATGTATGTAGATGTGAGAGGTTTTGGTTATTTTCCACATGATAATCTTACATATATTCTTAGGCTGATTCAAATGATTCACAAGTTAAATTGTAAATCCTCAAATAGAAATGCAAATGAACAATAAATATATGAAAATATATTCAAACCAACTGGATATTAAATACATGGATATGGAAACAACAATGAGATACTTTTCAACTACAAGGCTAACAAAGATAGAGAAAGTTGATACTATTCTGTGTTGGCAAGCATATGGAAAAATGGACTCTTCCATAGATTTTTCTGAAGAGCAATGAGACAATATATAATAAAATTTAAAAGCATAGCTGCTGTTCCAGAATTTCAGTCCTGGGAAATTATTGTACGAGAAAAGTAGACAGATTAAAAATTGTTATATAAGAATGTTTAATCTAAGATTTTTTTGCAATATAAAAAATTAAAACTCTATTATAAATTCTTCATCATAATGCAGAAAATTTTGGAATAACTGTATTATAAGTAATGCTGCATTTATAACTGCTAATGAGTGCAAGTTGGTACAATGAGCTTAGAAAGCAATCTGGCATTATCTTTAAAGTTGAACATGAATATGTCCTCTATCCTAGAAATTCCAGTCTTCAGGTATAGAATTTGAACATCAATCAAATGAGATATATGCAAGGATGGTCTTAGCAACATCACAATAGCTAAACTGTTTGACGTGACCACTTGCAGCATTGTTTAAAGTGTTTAACAATTTCTACTTTTTGTTATTATTAAAGAACATAAATTATATATCTGTTCTTAGATGATGTTGACATTTGCTTTATGGCCTGGCACATGGTCAATTTTTATAAACATTCTATCCATTCTAGATAAGAATATTTATTCTTAATTTGTTGTGTACAGAGTTCTATATACATCTGTTAGAGTAAATTTATTATCATGTTCAAATATTTTAAATATGTATCACTTAGAACTTATTTAGTTATGAGTAAGGTTTCTCCTTGTCTCTATAAGAAAAAAAGCTAGCTGGGCTTGGTGGCTCAGCCTGTAATCCCGCTCCTTTGGGAGGCTGAGGTGAGTGGATTGCCTGAGCCCGCGGGTTCGAGACCTGCCTGGGCAACGAGACATCATCTCTACAATAAATCAAAAAATCAGCCGGGCATGGTAGCGCATGCCTGTAATTCCGGCTACTTGGAAGGCTGAGGCGGAAGGATTGCTGGAGCCCAGCAGGTCGAGGCTGTGGTGGCCCCGGCCACCGCACTCTAGTTTGGGCGACAGAGTGAGACTCCAACTCAAAAAAAAAAAAAAAAAAAAATAGAAAAAAAGCTCTTTCTCTTTTCTCTCTCCTTCCATGTAACTAATAATTTCAATAGCTAATGTCCTAATTAGAGAGGTTCTAATTAAGTTTTGCTGACTTTTGTCAGCTCTCTCAAATTGGTTTTTTTTTTTTAAAATCCTGGCTTTCACTCTGTTGCCTAGTCTGGAGTACAGTGGCATGGTCATGGCTCACTGAAGCCTCAACCTCCTGGCTTCAGGCAATTCTTCTGCCACAGCCTCCCAAGTATCTGGGGATACAGGTGCATGTCACCATGACTGGTTAATTTTTAAAATTGTTTTGTAGAGACAAAGTCTCACTATGTTGCCCAGACTTATCTCAAGCTCCTAGGCTCAAACAATCCTTTTGCCTCTGTCTTCCAAAGTGCTGGGATTACAGGTGTGTGCCACCATACCTGGCCTCAAATTGATTGCATTGGGCTTGCATTCTACAGTTGTGAGTTGTGAGCTCATCTTTCTCTGGACTCTATACCTGACAATTACGTGAGGCCCAGGTGGACAGTTATGTCTCTCTCTCAAAAGTTCTTCTTCTTTTTTTTTTTTTTTTTTTTGCTTGGTACCCTTAAGTTTGGCTACAGTTTTATTTCTCAGCTTGGGGTTTCTCAGACCATATAATTTGTATAAGTTTAAACCCCACACCTGTGTACAAGCTGACTTTGGTAATACATTCTCAGAGACTGTTTTCCTACCCAGTTTTCAGGTAGACCCAAGAAGTAACCTGTAGTTCTCTTTGCCTTTTGGTGGGTTTTTCTAATTCACCTTTTTACTGATGCTGTAGCTCTCTAGATCCTGAATTTATGCAGAGTGGCTGTTAGTTTCAAATCCCATATTTCTTAGGCCCAACACCATGTCTCCAGTCTTCAATACTTCACTTTATCTTGAGACCTAAATCTCTAAAGTTCAGGTATTTACAAAAACTCTAATATCCACTATACCATTGGTCTCACTTTACCTCTTTGGTTCCTATCTGCTTTCTAGCCTCGAGTCTATGAGTATTTTGTTTACTTGTGTCAGCTTTGTAATGCATTTTTCCTTTCTTTCTTTCTTTCTTTTTTTTTTTTTTTGGAAGATGTAGGCTTACAATTCAGGATTCGGTATACAGTGGTCATTGTACAGGTAAAGTTTGGGCCTCCCTTTGGTCCCCACTTTGCCTGGTTTGAGTGTTATGCATTTTTTTTTTTTTTTGAGTCAGTCTCACTGTGTCACCCAGACTGGAGTGCAGTGGCATGCTTATAGCCACCGCAGCGTCAACCTGCTGGTTCAGGTGATCCTTCCGCCTCAGCCTTCCAAGTAGCTAGAACCACAGGCATGTGCCACCACGTCCAGCTAATTTTTTGATTTATTGTAGAGATGAGGTCTCACCAAGTTGCCTAGGCTAGTCTCCAACCCATGGGCTCAGGCAATCTCACTTCGACCTCCCCAAGTGCTGGAATTATAGATGTGTACCTCCGCGCCCTGCTGTGCTATACATTTTAATGAGTCTATACTGACACACTTCATAGTGTTGGTGTGAAATTAAATAGGCAAATCTAGAGGCTTGAGTTTTAAAAGTATTAGACTGAAGAAGAAAAAAGCATTGTTCTGCTAATGACAAGAAATTGTCTGTTTTCTATTCTGTTCCCTCAAAAAATCATCTTCCACTATCCTTCAGATTGAGTGCACATTAAACATTCAATTAGATAAGAAAACTATCTCTGATTTTTCTATATGTTCACGGCTTTATACAGAAGTAGTTGTAAGTAGGTATGTAGAAATATCAGGCTAAGAGTTTCATTTCCTGATAGCCTGTGGACTTTTGGAAACTGAGAGAGGAAAAGACTTTCACAAACAATGGGAATATTTCTTTGCCCCTTCTTTTTTTGAACGAATTTTCTTTCCATTGAAAGCAGCTGTGCTTTTCTCACTCTGACAATTCAGAAATCAGGATAACTCGTTCTTTATGAATGCTTTAGAATATGCTGGCAGAAGCTACTTCTGACAGTCGGCTGCTAAATGTTCAATGATGCTTGATTATACGGAAGGTTAAAAAGACCACTGTGATTATTTCCTTCTCTGTAAAACTGTCCCTTGTCTTATTACAAAACTGCAAATTCTTTCAGAAATCAGAGACTATCTAAATAAGCTAGTGCAGAAGCAGTATTATGTAACAGGGCAAGTTCTTCTTTTTTTTTTTTCTTTCTGGGGAGTGATTCTTTAAAAACAGCTTTATTAAGATATAATCCTCATACTATGCAAGTCACACATTTAAAATGTACAAAACAGTGGTTTTGAGTAGAGTCACAGATATGTGCTGTTACCATACCACTGTCCATTTGTAGAACATTTGCATCACCTCGAAACTCTATACCCTTTAGTAAAAAATTCAGGTGTTGCCAATGTGTAGAATTAAGAGATAATTAGGTCATGAGAGCTCTTCTTTCATGAATAGAGTTAGGTGCTCTTACAAAAGGATTTGACAGAGGGAGTTTTTCCCCTTTTTTGTCCTTCCACCTTCTACTATGTGAGGACATGGCATTCCTCCCCTCCAGACTATATAGTGTTCAAGGAGCCATCTTGGAAGCAGAGACTGGACCCTCACTAGACAATGAACTTGCTAGTGCCTTGATCTTAGACTTCCCAGCCTTCCAAACTGTGAGAAGTTAATTTTATGTTCTTTATGAATTACCCAGTCCCAGGTATTTTATTATAGCAGCACAAACAGACAAAGACAAGCCCCTACCATGTACCTGCCTTTGCCTAGCCATAAGCAACCACTAATCTACTTTCTGTCTCTATGACTTTCATATAATGGAGTTATATTACATATGGTCTTTTGTGATTGGCTTCTTTTGTTTAGCATCATGTTTTTGAGGTTCATTCAGGCTGTCGCATGTATCAATGCTTCATTTCTGTTTATGGCTGAATAATATCCCATTATATGGATATACCACATATTATTTAACAATTCATCAGTTGATGGACATTTATGTTGTTTCTACTTTTGCCTATTGTGAATGATGCTGCTGTAAATATGTGTGTGCCAGTTTTTGTGTGGGCATATGTTTTATTTCTCTTAGGTATATGCCTAAAAGTGAAATTGCTGGGTCTTATTATATTCAATCATTTGAGGAACTGCGAGATTATTTTCCAACTTAGAAGCATCATTTGATATTTCCACCAGCAGTATAGGAGGGTTCCAATCTCTCTATGTCCTTTCCAACACTTGTTTATTGAACTTTTAAAATTCTAACTATCCTAGTAATTGTGAAGTGGTATCTTGAGGTTTTGATTTGCATTTTCCTGATGACTAATGATTTTGAGTACATTTTCCTGTGCTTCTTGAGGATTTGTAGCTCTTACTTGGAGACATGTCTCTTCAGAACTTATACCCATTTTTTTAAAATTGGAGAAAGGAAGGTTTTTCCCCCTAATTATTTCTAATGTATGAGTTTTTTTTTTAAAAAAAACCTAACAGCTTAACATATTTAATCCTATTTAATAATCTTTTTAAGAAACTTCCTTAATTAAAAAGACAAAAAATACCTGATATTGAAATTTCTTTTCAAAATCCAGGTCATTACATAGCTTATTCACCAAAAAGAATGTTAAATAATAATGATTATTCATTGTTGGTCACCTTTGTCCTCTATTTTAGTGTTCTCTAAGGTCTATTACAGTATAACAGATCCATATGACTTAATTAATATCATTTCTTAAAATATTCTATTTGATGGCCACATTTTTTTCCCTTGCAGTTTATTGTCCTAGTTGTGGGATATTTTCTCAGGTTTTCACTTATCTAGTCTCCCATCAGCCCTTAAGAATAACTCAGAGTTAATGGGAAAGGTGTCTTAATTTTTTCTCAAGCAGTATTTTACCCCCTCTGGCAGGCAATTTTCTTACCTTACTATTGACAGAAGCCTATTGACCTGTGGTAACTAGAGGTCACTGATGTCTGACCCTGGCTCTCGAACCCCACTTGGGTGGAATGGAGGAAGCATTCTCATACCGAAGCACAGTAAGTACTGCTGTTGATCTTACTCATCTCATATCGATGTGAATGATAGCCATAAGCCTTCAAATTTCTGGTAGGGTTTTAGTTTCAAGAAGTTGATCATTTATTAAATGTATAAGTAAGTAATTCCCACGATGTTTTAAAACCTTCATGTAAATAAATTCACAAATCTTTTGTTCTAATAAAAAATATATATATTTTTCCTGACCTGATATCTTGATTTGTGTTTCAGAAGAGGTGAACCATCTTAGGAAAAACACTAAAATTCCCAAGGCAAAATTGTGGCATATTGAGACCCTCAGTAAATTAACTTGTCACCTCTCCTTCAAACTGATATTCCATAAACTTGAGCTTAATACTCACCTGAGTTCTGGAGGGAATCTGGTTTTCAGTGAGTGAAAATAATATACAATAGGAGATTTTCTCACAGGTATTCTGGAATACACGTGAAATGATAAATGAAAAAGATTTATGGGAACATCAGTTATAATGTCAAAGTTTATAAACAACAAAAATGTCCATCAGTGGGAGTTTGTATATTAATTATTGTTCAACCACACATTGTAATTTCATGTGTGCCACTTAAAAATTCTGTATTTGTGGTATGCTTCTGTAAACATGTGTTTACAGGTGTTTTAAGGTTAAAAAAAATACAAAATACCAAACAATATATGTAGGATTTTACCAAATATGTGGAAAACAATTTCTTTATAAATACTTTACAAATACATGGACTATGTCCTGAAATTTATGAAATTTATGTAAAATTATGTAAAATTTATATGTCCTGAAATTTAACTGGTTGTTTTGGAGGTGTAGGATAATAGTTGAGAAACAGGAGAAGAAGGGAGACTTTTCACTGTACATCGTATAGTGCATTTCCATTTTATATCATGTATATTCATCTTATTTAGTAATTCATAAGCCCTAAAAATAAATAAAAGCAAAATAAGAAATTTATTACATAGTTTGTTACATTTCCCACATCATACAACTTTTTGAGAGGCATTGTAATTCCTAAAATTTAGGTGATCATAAATAACTTCTTCCTAGTAAGATGAACTTGACTTCCATTACTAGCTTTCAGAAATTCTGTTGAGACAACTGATTTTGTACAACTGTATACCAGCTAACTTCACGAGGTGTGGTTCTCCTGACAGAGAGCATATCTGTGAGGACTTTTATGTTTTTTTAAATCTATTTTCTTTCAAGGTACTATTTCTTTGGTTATTTAAGAAGTAAAATGAGAAAATCTGAATTAACTGGTATCATTTTCCTAACTTATTTCAGTAATGTTTATTGACCTTTCAGACTGGAGCTCTGGGAACCTGCCCTTTTAAGTTGCTTCTTAATCCTACTGTGGTTTCACACCAATGTAAAAGTTTTGCTAATGTTATATTACTCAAAACTACGGAGAAAATAAAATGAGAGTCTAAAACCTTGTTTCAACATTGCAGAGAGAAGTCTGAACATTTGCAATCCCTTAATGAGGGCATCAACTCTTTAAATTTATCATAGGACTATTTAAAATATCTTCTTTTTAAATTTTTTTTTTTTTTTTTTGAGTTGGAGTCTCACTCTGTCGCCTAGACTGGAGTGCAGTGGCCGCTACCGACCACCGCAGCCTTAACCTGCTGGGCTCCGGCGATCCTTCCGCCTCAGCCTTCCAAGTAGCTGGAACTACAGGCGCACGCTACCACACCCAGCTAATTTTTTATTTATTGTAGAGATGAGGTCTCACCAAGTTGCCCAGGCAGGTCTCAAACCCACAGGCTCAGGCAATCCACTCACCTCGGCCTCCCAAAGTGCTGGGATTACAGACTGAGCCACCGAGCCCGGCCTTAAATTTTTATTTTAAAGATGTGAGGTCCAATTCAGGGTTAGGTATACAAATGTTCATTATGCAGGTACTCTTGTTGATGAGGTGTGCCCCTGCCCACAGCAGAGTCTCACTGTTGCCATTCCTGACCCCTTTCCTGGGTAATTTCCCACTACTCCCAATCCTTTTCTTATAGTGTAATTGTTCAAGGTCCACTTATGAGTGAGAACATGTGATACTCAGTTCTTTGTGTCTGTGATAGATCACTCAGTATTATAGACTCTAAGTCCATACAAGTTCGTGAGGTTCATAATTTTGTTCTTCTTTATGGCTGCGTATTAGTCCATCTTGTATATACCACATTTTTAAGATCCAGTCCTCTTTCGCTGGGCAGTACGGTTGGTTACATGTTTTTGCTATTGTGAAAAACGCTGCAGTAAACATGCGTGTGCAGGTATCTTTTTCATAGAGTGATTCGAGTTCTTCTGGGTATATTCCTAGTAGGAGAATTGCAAGGTGGTATGGAAGGTTGATTTTTATATCTAGGAATCACCAAACTGTTTTCCACAGAGGTCGTACTAGTTTACACTCTCACCAACAGTGTAGAAGTGTTCCCTTTTCCCTTCATCCTTTCTAGCATCTGTTGTTCTTTTGAGTTATTGATGATGGCCATTCTGACTGGAGATAGGTGGTATCTCAGTGTGATTTTAATTTGCAAAAAATATCTTAAAGATGGCATTTAAATTTAAAAAAAGAAGAGAAAAAGAACTCAAGGGGCATAAGAGATGTTAAGAGAATTTATAAAAGGAAAGATGTGGAGTTGTTTCTTTCAACCTTCATAATTTTAATTTAGTGATATTATGCTATTTTCCCAATTTAATTTGATTTTAATGATGTCTGTGTATTATTTATGATAAAATGATGAGAAAAAAAATCTCACTTTTGAAAGATATCATTATCTAGCTGTTATGACTAGAGGTTTTCCATTAAGCTTTAGATAGATTCTTTCTCCTTTTCTCTGTATATACTTTATGTACATTTGTGTATATATGGTATCTATAGCCATTTTGCTTTGCTACAAATAAAACCTGATTTCTTCCAGTTAGCTAAACAGTTTGTGTATGAATTACCTAAGAAATCTTTATAAGATGGCTTGACCTTACTTGAGAATGTCTTTGTATAACATATTATTTTTCCCTAAAAATGGAGCCAAATTACTAGAACACCCCTAAAATGTTGCAAAGTAAACTGAAGTTTAATTGGGGGAAAAAAACGATGCCAATTCTGTGTTATTTAATGTTTTACCTTGCGGTGTATTTTTCATTAGTATAAACTACTCTTCTACTCTGAAAGTTGCAATATTAACCACGTTTAATTCAAGAAAATCTATTCCTGTAGTTCACCTTTGGAAAACTGAGTAATTTCAAGTAGATAAACCTGACAAACAATGCCTCAGCCAGGTGATCAAAGTCAACATCAACAGTGATAAGTAATGTACTATGTGCCCTTGATACAGTATAATAAAAATAACACTTTACCTGTGTGGTCTTCCTTCCTAAAATACACAGATTCAGTTTAAGCATGGAAAAAGTATCAGATAAATTGCAGGTAAAGAAAATTCCACAAAATATCTGACTGATGCTCCTCAAAAGTGACAAATTCATCAATATAAAAGAAAGCCTGGGAAACTGTCACAGCCCAGAGATTAAGGAGACATTACTACAGTCAACCCTTGAACAACATGGGTTTGAAATGCACAGGTCCACTTATATGTGGGTTTTTTTCCACCTGGGCCACACCCAAGACAGCAAGATCAACCCCCTTCTCTTCAGTGAAGATGACAAAGATAAAGACCTCTGTGATGATCCACTTTCACTTAATGAAATTAAATATAGTTTACTATTTCTTATGATTTTCTTGACAACATTTGCTTTTCCCTAATTTACTTTATTGTAAGAATACAGTATATTGTACACATAACATACAAAATATGTGTTAATCAAGTTGATGTTATCAGTAAGGCTTCAGATCAACAGTAGGCTATTAACAGTTAAGATTTGGGTGAGTCAAAAGTTATACTCAGATTTTCAACTGCATGGGGATTTGGCGCCTCTAACCTCCATGTCGCTCGAGGGTCAATTGTAAATATAACTAACTATCCTGGATGAGATTCTGGAACAGAAAAACAATTATGCTTCCTTATCTAAGTAAATGTAAATAAAATACAAACTTTATTTAATGATAATTTATCAACATTTGCTAATTATAATGTGTCATACTAATAAGATGATAAAGGAAACTAACATAGGGCGTACAGGAATTCTCTGTGCTATCTTCTCAGTATTCATAACATAAATACAAGTAATAATAAATAATGTTTGTTTTAAAAAACAGTTCATCAGGACTTTAAAAAAATCATACATCCAGTGACAAAAAAATGAATACTTCTGACAGACCCTGCCGACACTAGTTTAATGTACAATATAATAAAGGACATTGAGTATTGCTGTTTTATAGTTGGCATAAATATGACAGGAAAAAATTAGTAATGTGTGTTGATTGACTTTTTTCTTCTTCCTCCACACCCTACACCTTGTGGAGGAGAAGAGAAAGGATAAAGGTTCTTGCAGGCAGATTCTCAGTACAAAGTAAGTCAGAAGTAGAGGAGACAGGGCCCTCCTGTTTGTGGTGGGGATGGTGTGTGCATGCATGTGCACGTGTGTGTGTTACGGGTGTTGGGCAGAAACAGCTGCAAGTTGTTCTGTGACAAAAGGCAGTAAAGAGAAGACTTGAGAGAAGAGAATGGCGAGGAGGAGAGATGAAGTTCTTTAGGCAAAGAGAATGGAGTGGTTTCCAGAAATCTCAGAGACCAGAGGAAATGAAGATTTTTAAAAACTTTCTTACGACTGGGCACAGTGGTTCATGCCTATAATCCCAGCACTTTGGGAGGCCAAGACGAGAGAGCATTGCCTGAGCCCACAGGTTTGAGAACAGCCTGGACAACTTGGTGAGACCTCATCTCTACAATAAATGAAGAAAAATGAGCCAAGCGTGGTGGTGCATTTTGGTAGTTCCAGCTACTTGGAAGACTGATACGGAGGGATCTCCTGAGTCCAGCAGGTCGAGGCTGCAGTGACCGTGAGCATGCCACTGTACTCCAGCCTGGGCAACAGAGTGAGACTCTGATTCAAAAAACAAGCCGGGCTCGGTGGCTCAGCCTGTAATCCCAGTACTTTGGGAGGCTGAGGTGAGTGGATTGCCTGAGCCAGCGGGTTCAAGACCCACCTGGGCAGGTGAGACCTCATCTCTACAATAAATCAAAAAATTAGCCGGGCGTGGTAGCGCATGCCTGTAATTCCAGCTACTTGGAAAGCTGAGGCGGAAGGATCGCTGGAGCCCAGCAGGTCGAGGCTGCGGTGGCCGGGAGCGGCCACTGCACTCCGGTCTGGGCGATGGAGTGAGACTCCGACTCAAAAAAAAAAGACAAAAAAAATCTTTCTTACTATCTTACTATGGACACTTAAACGACTGGAGAGAGGTAAAAGACTGGATTACTATCTGGTTATTTGAGATGTTCTCAAAGTATAATGCACTCTGGCATGAAATGACGTGGGTTTATGTACTTACAAACATTGTAATTATATTGCATATATACACACATTTCTGTTTTAAATATCAATTAAAAACAGAAAATAATTCATCACAATATAGATGGCAACAATAATATCTTGTCAGAAAATAAAATGCTTCAAATAGTTCAATTGCATTCTCAAATGTAAATATATTATAGCAGTTGCAAATTATAATAGTATAGCGAGATAGTATAAATTTCTTTTTAAAAATAAATTTAAATATCATCTTCATTATTTTCTTTTAGAGTTTTTTGAATAATCAGGATAATTTGTTTCTCTTCTAATTCCTTTACATATGATATCCATATACTAGAGAATTAATTCAGAAAATTAAAAGATCTATATGCAACTCTGATTGAGTTCTTTCTGATAAAAGAATTACCCACAAATATGATTTTTTTCTTTTTAATTTTTAAAAATTTTTTAGTTTGACGATGTGAAGTACAATTCAGGGTTAGGTATATGAATGGTCATTATGCAAATATGATTTTGAACTATGACATTAAATGTATAATTTGTTTTTTAAAATAACTCAGTTTAAATAAAAATTTAATATATACTTACTTTTTTTACTCATTGATAATCCTTGCTTTTTCTAGAGTAATGAAGCAAAACTGATCTCATTTCCTATAAATTTTAAAGTGATTTATTCATTGCAGCTATTCATTCACAAAAAAGTACATACAATTATGAACACAGGAAAAATGTGAGAAAACAATTTGAAATACTCCTAATAGATAGCTAATGACTGAGATATTCTGATGATAAAAGATGAATTATACATCAGAAGTTGATGAGTGGTATCATATATGGAATATGAAGTTTATTAATAAATGCTCACCACTAAACCCTAGTACTGTCTTTTCTGGATGCCTTAGATGCCAGTTTTTACTGCATAAAACACTAAGAAGGACGGAGAAAATAGAGCAGAAATGACATCTCCCCTTGAGCAATTTACTGTTAAACTGTAACATGTAAACTGTAGTATACAGTGACGATGATATACAATATAAGGAAGGATAAGTTACTTTTCTCTAGTAAAGATAAGCTATGCTCCAGTTAGACCTAACCATAAGTAGGATTTATAACTTGTAGCTTTGAAAAAGCAGAGCTTTCCTGGCCAAATTAACAACATGGGCAATGAAGGAAAGAAAGTGTGGTAAATGATGTAAATAATTAAACTTGACAAAAGTGTGATATGGAGAAGATATGGGCGTATAATGAATGAGATAAGGAGATCATTAAATCCACAGCTCCCTAGATATTTTTTTGAAGTACGTAATCATTAATTGTCACTCATTCATGCAAACATTTCTTGACTGCATACTCTGTGCTGAATCACTAAGTATCCCTGAGCCCTCAAGACTGCCCAGAAAGCTGCTTCCAAACTTAACTTTATTTCTTCCCAAAAGGATTTGAGGGTGCATGAAAAGCTAGCCAAGACAAAGTAAACAAAGATATTAACACCTCGAGGTTTCTTGCTGCCCTCCCTCTCTCCTGACATAACAGCAAGAAGCAGCTTGATTTGTTTGTCAGTGATTAGCCTCCCAGAAAAGCAATGTGATGAAAACCCAGGCCACACAGAGCATAAGCTAGCCCAGCTGAGTCTGGCTTCTTTTGCAAGGTGTGAGGCAGTTTAGCGCCAGATTTCAGGGCATGGGCTCTGAATCTAAGTCTGGGTTGGAATTTTGGCTGTGTCTTAATCTCTGTGTCTCAGTTTCCTCATCCGTAATATAGATAAAGTGCTGGAAAAAGTTCCTGGAACATGGTGAGCACTTAACTATCACTTATATTTTTATATACTCAATATCAATGATATAACAATTTGGCATAAATATAAAGATCTAAATGGTGAGATATACCTTCCTAGGGATAGTCTTAGGGTATTTTATTTTTAAGTTAAGACTATGGAGTTTCTCAAGACCAGAGAATGTGTGGTTTACTTCCTTCTGTTCGAGGCCATTGTCCTTGTGTGAAGAACTGTGTCCTGCCTTTACTTGATCTAACTGGCTAATGCCACAACTGTTTCTACCTAGACATGACATACAGATTGTGTGAATGGAAGTTTATATGTTTGAAAACACATATAGAATCCACGTCTGTTATTTATTTAATGTGGTTTATTGAAAAATACTAAAGATAAAAAGTTTAAGGAGATATCAACTTTTTCAAGAAGAAAATTGATCAATTAGTTCTCTAATATTCCAGTTTCAATCTATGACCTCAGAAAATTTAACATTTTAGATCCAAGCTCATCTTTTTATGGACACAGATTCCTGGTCAAATTATAAGGTGTCTTTAGTTCTAAGAACCCAAGTGTTAGGTATTGTGCCAACCACTCCATTTTTAAAAAAATAAATTTGGGGCCAGGCTCAGTGGCTCAGCCTGTAATCCCAGCACTTTGGGAGGCCGAGGTGAGTGGATTGCCTGAGCCCGCGGGTTCGAGATCCGCCTGGGCAACTTGGCGAGACCTCATCTCTACAATAAATAAAAAATTAGCCGGGTGTGGTAGTGCGCGCCTGTAGTTCCAGCTACTTGGAAGGCTGAGGTGGAAGGATCGCTGGAGCCCAGCAGGCCAAGGCTGCAGTGGCTGGGAGCAGCCACTGCACTCCAGTCTGGATGACAGAGTGAGACTCCAACTGAAAAAAAAAAAATTTTTGTATTTTAGAATATTTTTAGGTTCACAGCAAAACTGAGTAGAAAGTACAAAGAATTCTTAATATTGCCCTAACCCAATATGCATAGCCTCCCAATTATCCACATCTCCACCACAGTGGTGCATTTGTGACAATTGATGAACCTACATTCACACATTATTATCACACAAACTTCATCATTTATATTAGGGTTCATTCTTGGTGTTGCACTTTCTATAGGTCTGGACAAATATATAATGACATGTTTTATCTCACAGAATAATTTCACTGTCCTAGTCATTCCTTTCTCCCCACTAATCCCTGTCAATCATTGGCCTTTTAATTGTCGTCATAAATTTTACTTAGTAATATGCATTTAGATTTCTACTATGTCCTTTCATGGCTTAATAACTCACTTCTTTCTGTGCTGAATAATATTGCATTGTTTGGATGTACTGCAGTTTGTCTATTCACCTACAAAGGACATCTTGGCTATTTCCAGGTTTGGGGAATTATTAATAAAGCTACTACAAACATCCCTGTGTAGATTTTTTTTGTGGACATAAGTCTTCGACTTATTTGGGTAAATGTCATGGAGTGCCACTGCTGGGTTGAATGGTAAGAGTATGTTTATGTTTAGTTTAGTTTAGTTTTTAAGAAACTGCCAAGCTGATTTTCAAAATGACTGTACCATTTTGCATTCCCATCAGGAAAGAAGTAGAGGGCCTATTTTCTCACATCCTCACCAGCGTTTGGTGCTGTCAATGTTTGGGATTTTTGTATACTAATAAGTATGTAGTGGTATCTCAATGTTGTTTTAATTTGCAGTTCCCCGAAGACATTTGATGTGGAGCATATTTTTATTTTATTTTTTTATTTTTTGAGTTGGAGTCTCACTCTATCGCCCGGACCGGAGTGCAGTGGCCGCTCCCGGCCACTGCAGCCTCGACCTGGAGCATATTTTTCTATACCTACTTGCCATCTGTATATCTTCTTTGGTGAGATGTCTGTTCAAGTCTTTTGCCCTGTTTAAAATCAGGTTGTGTATGCCCTTTAAATATGCCACTTCACTCTCTTCTTGTTTATGTGATTTCTGAAAAGAAGTTAGATAAAATTCTTTTCTTCGTTCCTTAAGTAGGTAAAGTGCTTTTATTTTTTGTGTTGGATTTTTAAAGGATTTTTTTTTCTTTATCTTTGATATTCTAAAGTTTGAATATGAATATACCTAAGTGAAGTTTTTATTTGTTTGTTGGCTTCCATTTATTCTGTTCAGTGTTCTTTGAGCTTCCTGAACCTGTGGCTTGGTGTCTGACATTAATTTAGGGAAATTCTCAGTCATTATTATTTCAAATATTTCTTTTTTCTTTCTTCTCCTACTGGCATTCTCATTGTACTACAGTTCTTGATTATTATGTACTTGTTTTTTAGTCTTTTTTTCTCATTGTTTTTCAGCTTTGAAAATTTCTATAGTCATACCCTCCAGCTCAGAAATTCTTTCCTGTGTCCAGTCTATGAACAAGTTCATCAAAAATATATTTTGTTTCTGTTACAGTATTTTTAAACTCTAGCATTTAAAAATGTTTTTTCCTAGAATTTTCATCTTTCTTCTTATATTATACATTTATTCTTACATATTGTTTACTTTTCCCATAAATCCCTCAGCATATTAATCACAGGGTTTTTTGGTTTTGTTTTTTTAGCCTTTCTGGTCAAATAATTGCAACATTCCTGTTATATCTCTGGTTCTGATTACTATCCATACTCTTCAAACTATGTTTTTGCCATTTAGTATACCTTGTAATTTTTGTGTTGAAAGGTGGACATGATGATGTTCTGGGCAAAATAAACTGCTGCTAATAGGCCTTTAGTAACGTAGTAGTAAGGTTTGTAGAGAAGGGAAGCATTCTATAGTTTTATAATTAGGTCTTTAGTTGTTTGGTGAGTCTGTACCTCTGTACTGCGAATTTCTCTGGACTGTGAATTTCTCTAGTGTTTCTTACTTTTTTTCCCCCTTAGGTGAGACAGGATGGCTAGAGCCAGCTGGAGTTTGGCATATTCCTTCCCCTGGTTAAGTTAGGCTCTGATAAAACCCCAACAGGTTAGGTTCTGGTAAAATGGTTTCTGGTAGTGTATGTCTTGTTAAGAAGAGCAGAATGCCATTTTAAAATAGTTACTCCCCTCCCCATCCAGGAAGCACTAGGGAATTTTCCTCCAATATTCACCATGAGAACCTGGTAGAGCTCTGGAAGGTACAACTCTCAAAACTGGGGATAACCCAGGATTGGCTCCTCCTAAGGCTTTTAACTCTTAAGCTTGTCTACACTTCACTTCCGACAAGTCATCAATTGTAATTCAGGTTTTTCTACCCTAGTACTAGTTCCTGGGAAGGTTTCTACTCATGGGTTTTTCCTCCAGTAAGTTTTGACTCCCTGGGGGGCAGCAGTTTGCCCTGTGACCTCACTTCTCTGGTGGAATTGTTTTTTCAGTTTGTTCAGGTTTGACTTGTTAGTATAGAGTGGCGACTTCTATGCTCCTTACATGCCAGAACAAGAACCAAAAGTCACCCTGGTTCCTTTTAAAATACTCACATTCAATCATTTATGGAGTGCCATCAATTTTGACTATTGCTGGCTTACAATAGACTAGATTTGAGTTTCTCATTCATTAAAAAAAATATATTTAGAGATTTCTTTATGTTCTGGTACATCTGGTTCTCACTCTGTCCTACAAACTAAAAATGCCAAGTCCTGATTGTCAGCCTCTGAGACAGCAGAGGTTTCACTGTCAAGCATGACTCTGTCTCGCCTGTCCCTCCCAATAAACAATTGCTCACTGTGGACCTGGGGTCCCCACCCAAGGTATAAATGACTCAGTTGCAATTTCAAAAATATCATAAGCAAGCACAGAATATTTGTGCAAGGAGATCAAACAATAAAGCCTACTTTAACCAAGTTGTGTCTCATTTAATTATGATGGGATTGAATGGCAGTGAGCAGAATCCTAAGAGCAATAAAAATGAGTACTGTCATCATCAGAGATACTGTGTAGTGTTGAATCTTTGCCTTTCTTATCTCTTTTTATTCCCTTCCTCTACAGATGTTGTCCCAACACTGGTTAACCTATGCAATCATTTATGCCAGAGACATTTTTTGATTTGCCTAGTTTCAGTTCATCCCCCTTTTATGCTGTAGAAGCTCTAATAAGCACTTCTTTTATTCTGGATTTCAGGGCCAACCAATGAATTTCAGAATCATAGAATCTCTGGAGCTTAATCCTTCTAGTTCCAAAAATATTTAGTAAATAAAATATTATTGAGCAAGAAAGTCATTTAGAGGAATGTTCGTCTATAAAAACAACTTTTGACAGCCTGGGCAACTTGGTGAGACCTCATCTCTACAATAAATCAAAAAATTAGCCGGGTGTGGTAGTGCATGCCTGTAGTTCCGGCTACCTGGAAGGCTGAGGTAGAAGGGTCGCCTGAGCCCAGCTGGTCGACTCTGGGGTGGCCATGAGGGTGCCATTGCACTCCTGCCTAGGTGATGGAATGGGACACCAACTCAAAAAAAAAAAAAAAGCAACTTTGGAGAAAGCCATCTCTCACCTTCCTTCTATCCACTGTAGCAAATTTCTGCAATGCCGTCCAGACTGGATTCCAGTGTCACCTCTTCTGCAAGAATGTACTTAACTTCCCTGTGAATGACTCCTCTTTTCTGGCCCATAAGTCTCTGCACAGTGTAGGTTTCCTGTGCACATGTCCACTTTCCCCCAACATTGTGAGCAACATGAGAACCCTAGCCATATCTCACCCATCTTTGGGTGAACATAACCTCTCCCTCCTATAACATTTCTATTGTTTATTTGAGAAGATTTTAATAGTTGATAAAATCTTATGTTTTATGAAAACTCTGTATGCATAATGTATGTTCCAAACAAGACTATAAGAATCCTCAGCAAATGCATAATGTGTACCTTCTTTTTTGAGTTTTCTTCTGCTCTGGGTACACAGCACGTGCTCAGTAAGCAGATGCTATAATTCCCTGTATTGGAAAAAGACAGATGGCAATATTTTGATGAGTACTTTCTTAAGAATCCTGTTTATTATCATTTAATAACACATTAATTTACTTGTACTTTGCTCATATAAAGTAGAATTTTAAACTAAATCTATAAATCTATTATTTTAGACTGCTAAAAATATCTACACAGTTGTTAACTTCCGGAGAGCAAGGAAGATGCTAGTTTATCTTGCCTTACAGAGTACAATAAACAATATAAAGTATATAGCTGTTTTTAAAAATACTCTTTTATGATAGGACTGAATCATGGGGCTGGTGTGAGCAAGCAATGACTTTGCAGCTCAGAAGGCAAAATGCAGAGTGGAGGCCAGGATACTTTAGTATCATTGCTCATTCCCCATTCCAAACTCTATCATGGCCCTTGCTATGTGATTTGACCAATGCAACAGAGAAGAAAATTGATAGCATTCTCCTGTGCTCTTTCACTGGCAGTAAGTACCAGGTTAATCCATCCTCAGGCCTGAAAGCCAGATGGGACCAGAAGAGGCCTGCTAGTGGCTAAGTATTCATGCAGGAAAAATGATCTGGGACATTGTAAATCCTCAGGTGAATTCATCTAGGCAAATACAGGCAAAGTTTCTTTTTCCTAGAAATCATAAAAATTATTTTTGATTGAATCATTCAGGTAATTGCCCTAATGTGTTTTGCTTTTGTGGGCAGCTTTTGAGTTTTCACTTCTTGCCTCCATATTCATGATATGGCAGGAAATCTCTTGGAAGACCTTGGCACCAGGCTGGTAGTCATCTTCTCCACCCTTGGGCGTGATATCATCCTGGATGACTTCATTCAATAACTTTGCCTCATGGTTTCTTGCCTGCCTCACCTTCAAGAACTTTCCCTCATGCAGGCACCCACTCCATGACCACACCCTAGACCTTGTCACATCCAGATTGGGCCATCTCGCAGATAAAGTGGTCAGAGTCATTCTTAACCACATGTCTTTGGCCAACTCCCTTTCTCATTTTGTAGTTTCCAATACACCAGTTCTTTGGCCTCCTTGGTATATTTATTTTATAGAGTCCTTTGTTTCTCTTCCCACTGGATCCTTCCTGTCTTCCCTTAGCTCCCTATCCATCACTTCACTTCATCCTGCTGTTTACCAGCTTTCTAAAACTACGTATGCTAGTATCTTTCCAGCGCTCCTGATTGGAGAAAACCCTACAGACCTTAATAAATCCAATTGCTACATTCTCTGTTTTGTCATGCATATTACTGACATTTCAAGAGAAAAATCATAGAATAGTCAGGACTGGGCCACTATATATTTATGTCTCTAATTTTGAGGGAGGCATCTGCAGCTCTCTGACAGCATTATCATATTTTTCCTAGTCAGCACATTCTCATTCCATAGTTCATTAATACCAATGCCTCTCAAAAGTTTAACTCCCAACCCTCAGGTCCACTGTGTTATCAGACTCCCGTATTCTGTTTCATAGAGAAAACAACTAAACAGTACTTATTCAGCTTACTTATATACAATTCAATTGGTTTCTTCTCTCCCCTGTCAAAAAGAAAATGATTCTCTTTCTTTTCCTCTTTCTCAGAGGCTTAAACCTTATGATTCTATTTCACTATTTTTAATGTCTTTCTTCACCAGCACACTTGAATACGTGTAAGTATTTCCAGGGGTGGAGGGGATTCCCTGGCTTCCAACCCCACTCTACTATTTCTTTCCCTAGTTTTTTTTCTTCCCATTTAGAATCTATATTCTTGAAAGAATTGTCTTTACCAACTATCTCCACAGTGTCTTTTCCCACTCATGACTCACCATAGCCTTTCAATCTTAGTGCTCTACTTAAGCACATCTTTAAAAGGCTGCAAATGATTTCCATGAACATTCGTAGGTCTTTCTCTTACTTGATTTCTCACTGATAGAAACAACTGATTGTTTTATCTTTCTTAAAATACTTTATTTCCATATTTTTATGCCACCTCCTCCTTGGTTTTCCTCCATGTCTTTGTATGTGCATTTGTGGTTAATTTGCTGTTTCCTCTTTCTCTGCCCAGATCTCTTAAATTTGTGCTACTCAAAATGTTGTTTTAGATGCTTTTTCTCTGTCATTCTACACTCTTACAGGAGCAGAGAAATTACTCCTTTCCTAAAGATGTACACATCCTAATTGTCAGAGCCTGTGAATATGTTACCTTATGTGGCAAAAGGGACTATGCAGATGTGATTCTGTTAAGGACTTTGAGATGGGAAGATTATTCTGGATTATCCAGGAGAGCCCAATCTAATCACAAGAGTCCTTATAAGAGAAAGAGGGAAGTGGATAGTCAGTGCAGTGAATGAGATGTGATTATGGATTATAGCAAAGGTCAAAGTGATGCTGGCAGCCTCTAGAAGTTGGAAAAGACATACAGAGATCTTTTGCTTAAGCTGAGTCTCTGGACAATCTCATCTGAGACCTAAGGTTTTTATTCTTTATCCATCTTCATTTGGAAGGTAGGCTCCTGAATTCATTATGGTAACCTCCTTGCTTAACAAACTCACACCCTAAATATACAATTTCTCATTTACAGTGCAGTTCAGATACTGCTTCCGTGGCAGTGTTGGGTAGGTGAAAAGATCAGCAGAATGGCTACTCCTCTGTCAGTAACTCAAGCTGACAGAGGTCCTGCTAGCTTCAACATCTGGGTTTTTTAAAAAGGGTGGGAACAAGACTATTGCACAGTGCACATGAAAAGTTTTTTATAAGTATGGTAAGAAGTGGGGTATTATTCTTCTTATTGCATACTATGGACCAGATTTTAGCCACATAAAATTGCATCCAACTGAAAAAGAAACATGGCAATGTAGTCTATTTATGTGCCTATGGTAAAAGGGAACACATGGGTTTTTGTTCAACAGCTTATTGAAGTATCTCTTAAATTTATATTTCTAAGTCTGATCTATTTTCAGACAACTGGAGCCACGTAACCAACTTCTTACTGAATAGTTTTTCCCAGAGGTATCTAAGAACCTTGAATTCAACATTTCAAAATTTGAACTTGGCGTATTTGAACTCATCATCTTCCTGGTGCTGTGTCTCCTTCAGTTTTTGTTGTTGTTGTTGTTGTTTTCTGAGACCAGTCATGTTCTATTACCCAGGCTGGAGTGCAGTGCTATCATAGCTCACTGTAGCTTCAAAATGCTGGACTCCAGGAATTTTCCCACCTCGGCCTCCTGAGTAGCTAGGAGTACAAGTGTGTGCTACCATGTCCTGCTATTTTTATTTTTTATTTTTATAAAGATGAGGTCTTGCTACATTACCCCAGCTGGTCTTGAGCTGTTGGCCACAAACAATCCTCCTCCTCAGCCTCTCAAAGGACTGAGATTACAGGTGTGAGTGATCATGCCTGGTGCAACCTACAGTGTGTTTATGCCAGTGGATGGTAGTACTGTTACCCAAGCCAAAAACCTGAGGCCATCTGTGACTTTTCTCTCACTGCTTAATCAATCACCAAGTCAAGAAACAGTGAATAAAATAATCATGTTTTAATTCTGCTAATCTCTCCAGCATTACTGTCACAACTTTAATTCAGTCCAGTACCATCACTCACTTAGACCACTGCAAAAACCTTATAATTTTGATTCTCACCTCCACTCTTAATTCCACGTATTTGTTTTTCACTCCATAGCCCAAGTGATCTATAAATTCCAGGGCCCTAGTTCATTCCATTTCCCAGTTCCAAACATTTCTACATTTCCCCAGTATTCTTAAGACATCAAATTATAATATGGCGTATCAAGACCCCCCGCATGAACTCTCTTCTACTTGTGTGTCCCATCTCACCTCCAGTTCTTCACACATCATTCTGTATTGCTGTTATATCAATTTTTTCAGTTCCTTCAAAGGCTCCATGCTATCTTTTATTTCTGGATCTTGATACATGCTATTTGCCTGCCTGGTTCCTTCTCCCTCTTCCCTGAAACTTTACCTGTCAAATCTTATCTTTCAAACTTCAGCTCAATTGTTCTTTCCTCTGAGAAACTTTCTCTGATATCCCACAAGAACATAGGGCCTCTATCACACTCCATTGTCTATCTTTCCTGATTTCTGCAAGTTACCTGAGGGCAAAAACAGAGTCTGTCTTGTTTTTATCCTCATGACCTACTATATTGCCTTAGTACATGCTAGTACTGTGTAAATATTTGTTGAGAGAATGGACAGCTCATCATTTATGTATACCTAAGGCTTATGAAGCTGGGTAAAGACATTTGTATTCTTATCACTGAGGTCTAATTTCCACTTTTACTTCTAATTTCTTTACTGGTTAAAATTAACATTAATAACAATAATAACTGCTATCATGGCATAATCCTCAATCACAAAGACAGGTATGTTTTGGGTCTACAGATACAATTAGAAAATTAATTAATGTACAATGCTTCAAAAGGACACAACAGTAACAGAGGTTAGTACTCAGTATAAGAATGCTTTATAAATAAACACCTAGGAGGCCAAGGTAAGGGAACTGCTTGAGCCCACAGGTTTGAGAACAGCCTGGGCAACTCAGCGGGACCTCATCTCTACAATAAATCAAAAAATTAGCCGGGCTTGGTAGCATGCGCCTGTAGTTCCGGCTACTTGGAAGGCTGAGGTGGAAGTATTGCCTTAGCCCAGCAGGTTGACACTGAGGTAGCCATAAGTATGCCACCGCACTCCAGTCTGGGCAGCAGAGTGAGACTCTCACTCAAAAAAAAAAGTAAAATGAAATAAAATAAAATAAAATAAACACCAAAACAAAAGTTGTTTTCTAATTTTAAAAAATGTGTGTGTGTGTGTGTTCCTGTGTGTGTGATCCTTATGCTGCTATAACAAAATACTTGAGACTGGGTAATTTATAAAGATCAAAGGTTTATTTCTCACAGTTCTGGAGTCTGGACAGTCCAAGATCAAGATGCCAACAGATACAGTGTCTGGTGAGGACTGTTCTCTGCTTCCAAGTTAGATCCATATTGCTGCTTCCTCACAAGGCAGAAGGGTGAACACTGTGTCCTCCCATAATGAAAAGTGGAAAGACAAAAGGAGCCTAGCTAGGTTCCTCCAGCTCTTTTTATGAGGTTGCTAGTTCCATTCGTGAGGGCTTCACCCTCGTAACTTAATCACCTCTTAAAGGCTTCACTTCTTATTATCTCATTGGGGTTTAAGTTTCAACAAATGAATTTTGTAGGAACACATATGCATACATTCAAACTACAGCATATTTAAATTTATGTATATGTATACTGCACCTTATATATAATTTTCTTTTAACCCAACTTCATGAGTTTACAGCAGCAGGAAAAATAATTAAGCTTTATGATTCCTAAATTATTAGTTAAATTCGAGCCATCTTTTAATTCAGAAAAGGTCTAACATAGTATCCACAAGATATTTGGTCTGATATTCCCTTATATAACAATAGAATAATTATTTGTGAAATTATTATTACCAATATGCTCTGCATTTCTCTAACTCAAAGCAAGATGCTCTCCAACTATTAGGGATAAAGTGAATTTTTGTCTAACTTCAAACTTGCAAGCATTTGCTTAAAAAATAAATCATCACATGGAAATTCTTTTTTTTTTCTAGTTACTGTTTTAATTTATTTAGCATATTTCTTTTATTAATCACCTCACCCTTGATCCAAATCATTAATTCCCAAACTGTTTGCATGTGAAACTTTTCTCTCTCTCTCTCTCTCTCTCTCTCTCTATATATATATATATATATATATATATTTTTTTTTTTTTTTTTTTTAATTTTAAAGATGTAGGGTACAATTCACGATTTGGTATACAAGTAGACATTGTGCAGGTAAAGTCTGGGCCTCTCTTTGGTCCCCACTTTGCCTGGTTTGAGATCAGGTACCCTTCTTGATGTTGTGTCCCCCCTTACCCATCCTAGCAGTATCCCGCTACTGCCGATCCCTTTCTTATCATATTATGGCAATTGTTCAGGGTTCACTTATGAGTGAGAATATGTGGTACTCAGTTCTTTGTTTCTGTGAGAGATCACTGAGTATGATAGACTCTAAATCCATCCAAGTTGCTGCGAAGTCCATATGTTTGTCCTTCTTTATGGCTGCTTAATATTCCATTGTGTATATGTGCCACTTTTTTTTATCCAGTGCAATTTCAATGGGTAGCTCAGTTGGTTCCGTGTTTTTGCTATTGTGAATAGTGCTGCAATAAACGTGTGTACAGGTATCTTTTCTTGTAGAAAGACTTGAGTTCCTCCAGGAATATTCCCAGTAGGTGGATTGCTGGGTCGTATGGAAGGTCAATTTCTAGTTCTTTTAGAAATCACCACACTGTTTTCCATAGAAGTTGAACTAGTTTGCATTCCCACCAGCAGTGTAGAAGCATTCTCTTTTCTCCATGTCCTCGTGGAAATTCTTCAAAGAATGCTCTACAAATGATTAAGTGTATTTTAATGCCCTAAACTATGTTAATGTCAGATTAAGAATAAGACTTCAATTGCACAGAAGTCTGAAAATTCAAAATTACTATTCCCAAGGAAATCATGGTCCATCTTCCTAGTGTACAATTCTGTTTTAATAAGTTCTTCTAACACAAGACAATGCAATTTTTTATTTGATGGATCAAGCAATTCAATAAAATACTGTGGGAGGGAATAGATCTATATAAGATTTAGGGGTTTTGATTTGTGTTGAAATGGTGTTATTTCTTAAAACTTGTCTCTGCCATTTCTAATGGAAAATTTAATAAATTATGGAAAATAATACTGACTGTAAAAATATGTGTACAATAGGTCTTCCATGGAAAATGTAGAAAATTTTTATTGGAAGATGAATAGAAAACATTTTTCTGATGAGGCCAAATTAGTTAGTGCCCCCAAGTCAATTCCTCCTTCAAGTAATTTGGTGAGTGGCTTGTTGTTTTTGTCTATAATAAGTTTCTCACAATTTTCTTTGAATTTGGAGTAGCAAATTGTTTGATAAGAATAATCAGATTTTTTTAATTTTCTCTGACTTAGTGACTCTGAAATGTTCAAGGGAGCCACAGAAAGATATTCTCACAAAAAGAGGAGGAAGTGAAAAAATTAAAATTAAAAAAATTAACTTTCAGAAAATAAAGAAATAGAAAACAAACAAAAAAGAATGATACACAAGATAAATGAGATAAAGGAACACCAAGAACTGCTTTTGGTTTTTTTCTCAGTAGCAGTAGTTCTAAAGATGATCTACTTTGGGTCTGGAATAGCAAATGCAGAGTTAAGATTCTTAACTCTGCTTGGACTTTCTGTAGGGCATAAGAATTTACTATCTGCTTGCTTCACCACTGAAGATATAATCCAACAGTTACTAATTAGCTCTGTTCCATCGATGTGGGAACACAAAGTTGATTAAGTCTCATTATAACTGCACTTCCAATGAAGAATTACCCCAACCCTTATAGTGGAAATATTTATTGCCAGGGGGAGGGCAGGGGCAGGATTGGCAGTAGTGGGAAACTACTGGGGGGAGCAGGCACATTTCATCAGGCACATTTCATCATTGTATTCCATATATTTAAAGTAAAAATTTTTTTAATTATTTATTTTTTGAATTTCCAACATGATCTTTGGAATTCAAATAAAAATAACAAATATATAGAACTCACACTTATCTAACATTTTTCTGAACAGTTAATAGAACTCATTTAATTTTTGAAACAACCTAATGAAGTAGCTATTGTTATTATCCCCATTTTAAAGGGGAAGAAACTGGAGCATAGAATTGTTCCATGATTTGACCAAGGCAACACAAAGAGTTAGATGGTGGAGGCCTTAACATGTGGGACCAACAGGGAAGATATATAACATTACCTGGGGTGTGATGAGGGTTATAATAGCAATGTGTGTAGGTGGTGACAGAGAGGCAGAGATAGTGTCTCTAACCCAGAATAAGGGTGTCAGAGAAGGCTTCTTGGATAGATGGTGCCTGATCGAAGATCTAAAGAATGGGGAAGAGTTAGACAAGAGAAAAATGAAGAAGAAACTTTCAAGACAGATGAGGAGCATGAGGAAAATCCTAGAAACCAAAAGGAGCACAGGTGTTTGAAGAAAAGCACAAAGGACATTGGAATAGGTGTATACGGTGAGAAGTAAGGGGGAGGCAAGAAATGAAGACAGAGAAGTGACTACCACTCAAGCCTTAAAAAGCCTGGTTCACCATTCAGGCCATGGGGAGCCATCAAATAAATTTAAAATGAGAAAAACTTGTTTCTTAATGTTAGAGTAAACACTCAATATAAGCATTCCTTATTGGTTAAAATAAGTTGTTGCTGTTTTTAAATTTAGTCAGTCTTGGTTTTGAATCCTCTTTCCTACTTAATCTCTGGCAGTGGGTAAATCACTCCCTTGAGCCTTCCCTGCCTTGTTTGTAAAAGAGGCTAATTATACAGCTCATAGTAGGATGTGAGGATGAGGTGAAATCATGCTTATTAATGAAAGTAAGTAGAGATTCCCATAATTGTACAACAAATTGGAGAAGGTAGGAAGAAAGAATACTAGTTAAGAGTTGATTTCAGTAGCACAACAGTGATGTGATGATGGCCTAAACCACTGATTCTCAATGGGGTGGAGGTGGAACTGATTTTGACCCTTGCAGGGGACATTTGGAAATATTTGGAGGCATTTTTGGTTGTTACGACTGGGGGTGGGTGATACTGACATCCAATGGATAGAGTCCAGGAATGCTGCTAAACATTCTACAATATATAGGAAAACATTACTCGAAAAGGAATGATCCAGGTCATCATCTCAATAGTGCCAATGTCAGGAAACTATCCTAAGCTAAGTGAGCAGGAATGAAGATGGGGTGAAGTTAGTAGATTAACAATGTTAATGAAGTGGAATAAAAAGGTCTTTATAACTGTCTAGATGTGGCAGGGGACATAGTTATAGAAATGTGGTGTGAGTTGCTTATTCTAGAACCTCTTAGAGTATCCTACACATTGATGTTACTCTAAAATAGTTACTGAGTGAAAAAAAGGAATGATTGGATGAATGGAAAAAAAAGAATGAGGAATGTCCTCCAGTTTTTCAGATAGGGCTATTCAGTTCATGATGGTGTCATTCTCTGCAATACAAGACACAGGAGGAGGAGATGAGAGATGCTTAAGACAACCATTTAAAAGTACATATAGACCCAAATGTCCAATCGTTCAATGTCTCCATTGTTGAATCTACCAAATGGGATAAAAATTTTTTAAAATGAAAGCCCTCATAGAAAAGAGTCTTTGAGAGCTTCTGCATAGCAAAAGAAACTATCAAGAGTACACAGATAACCTAAAGAATGGGAGAAAATATTTGCAAACTATGCATCCACAAAGGACTAATATCTAGACTCTATAAGGACCTTAAATGAATCAATGGGAAGAAGACAGCTGCATTAAAAACTAGGCAGAGGACGTGAACAGACATTTCTCAAAAGAAGACATTCAAGCAGCCAATAAACATATGAAAAACTGTTCAACATCACTAATAATCAGGGAAATGCCAGTCAAAACCACAGTGAGATACTATCTCACAACAGTTAGAATTGCTATTATTGTCAAGAAACAACAGATATTAGCAAGGGTGTTGAGAAAAGGGAATACTCATACATGGTTGGTGGGCATGTAAGCTAGTTTAACCCCTGTGGAAAGCAGTTTGGAGATTCCTAAAAGAACTAAATAAATGTATCATTTGACCCAGCAATCCCATTACTGAATATATACCAAAGGAGCATAAATTGTTCTCCCAAAAAGACACCTGCCCTGAAGTGTTTATTGTAGCACTATTCACAGTAGCAAAAATATGTAATCAACCCAGGTGCCCATCAACAGTGAACTGGAAAAAATGATAGTGAGTTTTACGGATACAGATTTGAGATGCTTAAAGAAATGGATAAAGAAAATGTGGTATGTATACATCATGGAATACTGCACAACAATGAAGAAGAATGAACATGTCCTTTGCAGCAATGCGGATACAGCTAGAGGTCACTATGCTAAGTGAATTAACTTAGAAACAGAAAACTGAGTATCATATGTTCTCATGTATAAGTGGAAGCTAAACACTGGGTACACAAAGACATAAAAATGGGAAAATCAGATACAGGACTCCTAAATGGGGTAAAGAGGGAGGGGGCGAGGGTGAAAAACTACTCATTGGATACCATGCTTACTATTTGGGTGATGAGTTTAATATAAGCCCAGACCTTCACCATCATACAATATACTCATGTGACAAACCTGCATACATACCTCTTAAATTTAAAAATTTTAGAATAGAAAGAAAAGTGTCTTTAAAAATAATATTGGATCTTTGAAATTATAACCAATAATAAATTCAAATTGTTGTTATAGCTAGAGAAATGTACACTTTTGCATCTGTTAATTTTTCTGAAAAAAATCACATTATAAAACTTTCAATTATGTGGTCTTAGGGTGCTAAATATTTTCTTTCATCACTCTTTCTTGCCTAACTTCACCATTTAGGCTCTGAAGTGAAAAAAAAAAAACATACTTATGCTGTTTAATGCATAAGATGCAGTATGATTCCTCTCATCCACGCTGATCTCTTTTCCAAAGCCATTTTGTTCTCAAGCATCCAAATGTCATTGACCAATGGTCCCTAAAAACAGAGTAGAGACATTTGTCCCAAGGCTCCCTTTGCAAGGCCACTCAGTGACCTTGTTGGATGGTTTCTGTCATTGGTGAGGCATAGGAAATCTATAGATACCAGTGGCATTGAGGTCATAACTTTTTAATTTCCACTCAGATCATAATACTATTCTTTGCACATGCCTTTGCCAAAAGTGAATGTAGCTTTTTCTAAACCTCTTATTACCCCCAAAGCCATCCTGCTCTTTCAATTTATAAACAATTATTTAAAACCATTTAGGGCAGGTTCCCTAGAGCTTAGGTCAGAGTGTACTTGTAAAGTGATGCACCATCATGCCCAGAAAAAGACTCATAAGTCTTGAACTTTCCAATCTCAGAGTGAGTTCTTTCTAGTCCAGACACCTGCTCGTGCGTGGACTTCACTGTCCTTTCCATTCAATAGTACTGATAGTGTTAATCTCAGTGACCCTTATGCTCTCAGGGATGTCTGATCACACTTTTTAGAAACTTTAAAAGTCTTTTTTTTTCTGTAGACATAATCCATAAAACTAGCATCTGATGATTAAACTTTTCCCACATGCACATATCTGACAACAAACAGATCAGCAGATCCAAGCAGGTTCCATCTTGGCCTCTAAATATTGAACGGTTTGTTTTTCCTCATGATGACAGAACAGAGGAAGTAGTTTGCTGGGAAAGGATAGGGGTTCTGCCAGGGAGAGTAGGCAACTGGGTCACTGCCTAGACAATCAGAACCTCCATGTCTGTCAAAGCTGTATGGATATTGTTGAGTTCCTTTAGAAAAGAAACCAAGAACAGAGTCTTTTGGAGTCTTAAGGCAACCAAGACGTATGAGAGTCTGACCTACTATCTTAGCCCGGTTAAGATGGACATTCAGACTGTGTCCCACACCTGTCCTTCATACATTTTTAATTAATTATATTTTCTTTTCATATCTGTAATGGCTTGTATTTTACTTTTGAGCTATATTCATCTACTGACTCTTAAAACCAACAGCATTAGCTATATTAAACATAGCCGTAAAGACCTTGTACATTCTATTTTCCATTGTCTTTATTATGCACCTTTAGGATACTAAATGCTGCCTAAGTAGGACCTTAGTAAGCACATTTGAAATAATCAGACCACCTTCTTTCACCATGGTCTAACTTATTTTTGGTCAGACTTTTAAATCCTAAATCCATCGTATAATTTCTGTGGTCAGAGGGTTTGATAATCTCACTTTTCAAAAATATTGAGACATCAGAAAGAAGGTCCTGAATCTAGTGCAGATGTCAGCACCTTTATTTGTAAGCACTCATGCTGCCATCATGGAAAATATACTAATGCCAGAAAGAGGGAGGAGGAGATTAAAGGCGCTCGAAGTAGCCGGGGTCGGTGGCTCAGCCTGTAATCCCACGCCTTTGGGAGGCTGAGGTGAGTGGATTGCCTGAACCCGCGGGTTCGAGACCCGCCTGGGCAGAGAGACCTCACCTCTACAATAAATCAAAAAATCAGCCGGGCGTGGTGGCGCACGCCTGTAGTTCCGGCTACTTGGAAGGCTGAGGCAGAAGGATCGCCGGAGCCCAGCAGGTCGAGGCTGCGGTGGCCGGGAGCAGCCACTGCACTCCAGTTTGGGCGACAGAGTGAGACTCCAACTCAAAAAAATAAAAAATAAAAAATAAATAAAGGTGCTCGAAGCAAAAAGTTGAGCTGGATTTCCTGGTGATAATGCGTGCTTGCACACATAGAAGGATGTCAAAAGCATTTTTCAAGTTTTTAAAAAATCGAGCAAAGGAACATTTTATCCATTTGTCAGGCCTGGGAGCTCTGCTTCCTCAATTGCATTAGCTTTTTGTTCATTTTTAAGTGACTGAAATGATGAAAACAATTTCCTTGTGATGTCTCGCCAAAAAGCATCAGGGAAAACATATCTGTTCATATATTGGATCAGAGCTCACTTTCTGATGGAGTATTTTCATGTTAAAACGAGTATCTCCATGGTTATGAAGTCTTCTTCTTGTCAGCTATTAAATTGCTACCAAGGACAACAGGTTTTTTTTTTTCATTTCACTTAAAAAATTTCTTCCATTGAAAGAAAGTAAACAAAAGAAGTCATTGGTTTAACAGAAATTCTAACATAATACTGAGAAAAAGATGTTTGGTGTGAGCACATGATCAAATGTCTCTCATGAAGGATTAATCTGGTTCTGGGAATAGTTCTGGGTTTTTACATTCGTTTTTGTGAAGCTTGAAGAGGCCTCAATGTAACCTTGCACCCCACGAGGTCCAAAAAGTTGTTAAAATATTAAGAAAGACATAATTGTTAAAAGACTAGTTCTTAAATGAAATCCCATGTGGAAAATGAAAATCTCTGAAGGCTACAAGACAACAGTGATGCATTGAAGACCAATGTGGCTCTGTCCATTTAGAAAATACCATAAATGACTTTATGATGAGAAATTGGCAAAGAAATCTTTCATTATAGGAAATATTTGACTCTACCCTGCAAATGAAAGGATGTGTACCTAATTTGTTAAGATTTTTCGGAGATTCAACATCCCTTTGCTCAACCAATATTAAATGTGTGATTTTGAAAAAAAAAATCAAATTCACTTGAGGGTAATGCAATTTCTCACTTTGCATTGTAACCTTTTGTTTTCGCTTAATTCATTTGCTGTCATTAGAGAAAATGATATTCAAATTCCTACTGTGAGCGAATGTGATATGAATAGTCTTTGTAGTGGACTTTGATGGAAAGAGATTTCTCTAGAATCTGAATCTCTGAATTCATAAAGAGGAATCTGTGCTAAATCTCCAATGGCATACACAGAAAGAAAATTTGAGTCAAACACACAATTATTTAGTGTGGGCTTTGCTTCCAAATCTCAGTAAAATCCTGAACTTGCTGCCCTGGGTTGAGCCACACGTGAAACTTTGGACTTTTATCTAGGCACCTATAGCTCTGAAGCTAGATTTTGACCTAATCCAAGCAGACTGCTTTATTGCTTTCTCCTGAAAACCAGTCAATTTTAACTGTTATTTTTAAAACTCCACATGTATCCTCAGAAATTTTTTTCCTGATAAGTGTTCCCTTGGGATAAAACAGAAATGGTGATGAGCCAGGTATGGCCCCAAAACACCAAGCAATCTCTAGAGCTTAGAGTATGTAGCCAAGGGCCTCTAAGTCTAAAATGACATGATCAAATTTAACTTTGAGTATTAATATGCACTGGGTTAGCCCCTGATGGGCCAGGAGAGGGATAGGGAATTCAATTCTCATTGAATTGGCCAAGACTTCCCTTCTTTCCCTTGGACTGTGCTGGCTTCCTTTAAATCTACATGGAAGTCAAGATTTTATTCTGTAACTCAGGAGAGTGGCATGGTAAGATATACATTTCAAAAAAACCTAGAAGTTATCTGAGTGACAGATCAGAAGAAGAAAGATTGGAACTAGAGAAACCAAGGCCATTAAAATACAGTATTCCATGTGAGAGACCAGAAATATCAGCACAAGGCAAGAGACATGGTGAAAATAACAGTCACCAAAAAATGGCTCTCAAAATTTGGCGGAAGATCTCCAAGTAGGAAGAGAGTGGCTTTTATTTTCTGAACTTATCAAATGGCATGATAGCAAAGAGTGTAGGAATGTAGTAAACTAAATAACAAATGCTGAAAAGATTTCTAAGTGAAGTGAAAGATGGTAATAGGATGTAGAATAACCCAGAATATAAGGAGTGTGCTGATGCTTTTTTGTGCTCTTCCTAAAACTTAACTCTGACACATATTCATTGCATAGAACTTACTCGTCCCTTTGTACACATTTTGATAAAGTCCCTCCTGTAACACACTATTCCTAAATTATTCATTAGGTTGCTTTGCTTCCGCCTGCAGTATTTACTCTTCCTTAGTGGTTTCTACCATCTGAGATGGTGGTTTCTTAGCACATAAAAGCAAGTGATCGTTATCATCAATCCCTCAGCTTCATTATTATTTCACAGGATGGACTGCCAAAGATAAAGTATAAATATCCCTTTCTTGCTGCTCATTACCAGTCACATTTTCTCATATTCAATTTCATTCTTCTCTTCCAAGAAATCGAAATAGGAGTAGCTATTGATTTTGGAAATATGTTCCTTAAATAGTAATACCAACTATCCCCTGAAATATGACATTTAAATCTACATTTTATTTTTTTTTATAAAGCAAGCATCTGTGCTTTGTCATATCTTTTGGGGGGATATAACAAAGATGGGTATTTTGTGTTTAGCAGGAAAAAATATTTTTACCATTTTTCAGTGCCTAGAATGAATAAAATGTCTAACATTCCTTGCTTTGCAAGCCCTTTAATAATTTAGCCGAATCAAGAGAAAAAAATTCACCTGCAATTTTGATACACAACCTGACAGGACATGGGCTAGAACTCACCAAAAAAAAAAAAAAAAATTCTGATTGAAAGATTTATCTCCTGGAAGAAATCCATGTAGATAAAGTGGTTAGATAAAGCAGGATGGAATAGCACACAGTTGAAACTAGTTCTTACATTTTTCATGTAATGGCATTCTTTTGTTCTTTGTATTAAATATTCTCAATAGTCAGTTTCACTCTCTATATTAATTGATGGAATTAAAGTAGGCTAGATTTTTTTATGCCCACGCGTCATTTCTGATTGGCCTTGTTTGAAAGCTTACTGGTGCATTAAAAAAAAAAAAAATCATCACACACACAATGCTTTCTTTCTGGGCAGTCTAAGAACACAAGACTGGAAACAGAAATGGAAATGTATTCTGAAAATCACAACCTTGCATCAGTAAGCTATCATTTTCAGAAGTAAAAGCACAGTTAGATTCAGTATGAGGATATATCCCCTGTTTAACCTCATATAGAAAGCACATCACACACCAAACCTTCGCACTGGAGTTCTCTGTGGTCACAGACAACATTGCTGATGGTGTGATTTTTTTCTTGTAGGCAAGCGTGAAAGAAAAGTCTGAGATTTGTGCAGTCAGGGCTGGCTTCATAGGGTAGTCACACAGGGCCCAGCCGCCAGAAGGGCTCTGCTCTTGGTTTAATGCTCTACTGTCACTGAGCATTCAAATTCTCAATAATTTTTTAACAAGCCCTGAATTTTCATTTGGCATCAGGACCCACGAATTATGGACCTATCGTTCTGCAGCTCAGTCCTTATGCATTACAATGGCATGACATCTTCCCCTTTTTTTTTAATTGCGCAATATCACTTGGGGAGTGAGTTATTTGTGCTTGTAGACTTGAACTACTTATGGCTTCTGAATAACAGGGTGTGTTTTTATTCTATTTTTATTATTGGAATCGAGTTCTCCTTTGCTCAACATACATGCAGTTTAATAACACTACATATTAACTGTAAGATGTGAGATAAAGCTCTAAGTCTAACTTCTATCATAAATACTGAATATATTTCTATGGTCTTAGATCTCTAACTAGGACAGAATCTCTGTGTATGTTTATATATTCACTTGTGGTGTTTTTAGTTTGTTTTTTAAATTTATTCTATTTTTAAAGTTTTATTTTATGTATTTATGTGTGTTATCCATTTATTTAATAGATTTTATTTTAAAGATGTCAGATACAATTCAGGATTAGGTATTCAAGTGGGCATCATACAGGTAAAGTTTGGGCCTCCCTTTGGTCCCCACTTTGCCTGGCTTGAGATCAGGCACCCCTTATTAATATTATGTGTCCCCTCTCCCCTGGCAGTTTCCGGCTACTGCCAATCCCTTTCTTATAATTTTATAGTAAATCTTCAGGGTCTGTTTATGAGTGAGAACATATGGTACTCAGTTTTTTGTTTCTGTGATAAATCACTGAGTATTATAGACTCTACATCCATTCAAGTTGCTGTGAAGTCCATAATTTTTTTCTTTTTTATTGTTATGTAATATTCCAACACGTGTATGTAACACATTTTTTTATCCAGTCCAGTTTCGATGGGCAGAATGGTTGGTTTCATGCTTTTTCTATTGTAAATAGTGCTGCAATAAACATACGTGTGCAGGTGTCTTTACTGTAGAGTGATTTAAATCCTCCAGGTATATTCCCAGAAGGAGGATTGTTTGCCAACTGCATATCTGACAAAGGTCTAACAACCAGAATCTACAAGGAACTCAAATGTGCCAAAAGGAAAAAAGCAAACATCCCCGTTAAAAAGTGGGCAAAGGCCAGGCTCGGTGGCTCAGCCTCTAATGCTAGCACTTTGGAGGCCGAGGCGAGTGGATTGACTGAGCCCACAAGTTTGAGACCAGCCTGGGCAACTTGGTGAGATCTCATCTCCACAATAAATCAAAAATTAGCTGGGCATGGTAGTGCATGCCTGTAGTTCCGGCCACTTGGAAGGCTAAGGTGGAAGGATCACCAGAGCCCAACAGATCGATGCTGGGGTGGCCGTGAGTGTACCACTGCACTCCAGTCTGGGCGACGGAGTGAGACTTCAACTTAAAAACAAACAAACAAAAAACCCAAAAGTGGGCAAAAGACATGAATAGACACTTCTCAAAAGAAGACATATGAATAGCCAACAGACACATGAGAAAATGCTCAGCCTCACTAATCCTAACTACCACCTAACTCCAGTAAGAATGACCAACATTAAAACAAAAAACAAGGGAATGTTTCTACACTGTTGGTGGGAGCGCAAACTAGTTTGACCTCTAAGGAAAACAGTGTGACTATTCCTAAAATAACTGGAAATTGACCTTCCATATTCACTTGTGTTTTACCTGACAGTCTCTCAATGCTTACTTGGTTTCACTTCTTTTTTTTGGGGGGGGGGTCGGCATCTTGCTCTCTCTCCCAGCCACTATCATGGCTCACTGCAGCCTGTGCCTCTTGGGCACAGGCAAACCTCTCGTCTCAGCATCCCGAGTAGCTGGCACTACAGGCATGTGCCACCATGCCCAGCTAATTCTTTTATTTTTATTTTTGTAGTGATAGGATCTTGCTATGTTGCTTAGGCTGGTCTCAAACTTCTGGGCTCAAGCAATCCTCCCATTTGGCCTTTCAAAGTGCTGGGATTACAGGTGTGAGCCACTGCACCTGGCCATGTTCTACTTTTAAATTGTGTCTCTAGAAGTCAATTCTATCAAAACTGAGCTTCAGAAAAGACTAACTACATAGAGTGAAGCCAGATGTTCACAGACATTTTGATTAACTTTTCCCTTTTAAATCATTTTTCAATTTTAAAATGCTTTCTATGGAGCAGACATAATTCTTTGCCCACAAGTGCATTATTTGAAACAGTATTAACTGAATTTTAATCAAGTAATTATCTCATGCATCTCTATTGAGAGACTCCATGTTTTTTGAAGTGGTTAATACTTTGAACTTTTTTAGACCACAAAGTCTCTGCTAATTTCATATAGTTCATTTACCTATATATTGGTTTTTATAAATTGAAATAATTATAAATTTTTTAAGTTATTTTACTTTAGACCTAGATTTCTAGCTTCTAAAACATGAAAGAGGCCAACATCAATGGCCCAGCTGTTCTTTTATGAAGTCTATCATTTTCTTGTAGATAAAGTTTTTGTGTCCTATTTTTAAAATCTTTGCTTATTCTAAGCTCTTGTATATATTCTCATGTTATTTTCTAGAAAACGTGTTGTTTGCCAGGTTCGGTGGCTCAGCCTGTAATCCTGCGCCTTTAGGGGGCTGAGGTGAGTGGATTGCCTGAGCCCGCGGGTTCGAGATCCGCCTGGGTGGCATGACTTCATCTCTACAGTAAATAAAAAAAAAAAAAAAGTCAGCCGGGCGTGGTAGCACATGCCTGTAATTCCGGCTACTTGGAAGGGTGAGGCGGAAGGATCGCCAGAGCCCAGCAGGTCGAGGCTGCGGTGGCCGGGAGTGGCCACTGCACTCCAGTCTGGGCGACTGAGTGAGACTCCAACTCAAAAAAAAAAAAAGAAAACGTGTTGTTTTACTGTTAATATTGAAATCTGTTCCATCTGGAGTTGATGTCTGTACATAAGATAGTGATGAGGGATTTACTTAATTTTTCATTTTCCTTTATGGATATCTAATTCATAAAGCACAATTTTTTATGGGGAGGGGGCAAGAAAATATTATTTCCACTAGCCAGTGATAACACTTTTGTCATGAAGTATTTGTATATGTGTATTTATTTCTGGAACATTTTTTTGTTCAGTGAACTTATTGCCTATCCTTTAATTAATAATAAACTTTGAATTACAATAGCTATAAATAAATTTTAATATTTGGCATAGGTCTTCCAATTTTGTTTTTCTTCTTCAAGTTATCATAACTATTCTTGGCCTTTAACATTTCTATATTGATTTAAATCAGCTTCTCAAACTCCATAAAAATGTCTGTTGTGATTTTGGTTAGAAATACATGGAACATATAAATCAATTTGGGGGGAAATTACTTTCCTACACTAGTGAGTCATCTAATTCATGAACGCAATATACTCTACATTGATTTGGATCTTCTTTAGTTTCTGTTGGTAATGTTTTATAGTTTTTCCTCTTTCATATCATTTTTAAATATAATCCTATATAGTTAATATTTAATGTTACTTTAAATAACATTGTATTGGTTTTAAATTATATTTTCTTTTTATTTGTTGCTATTTTAGAAGAGTGCAACTTATTTTTGTATATTGACTTTGTATCCATTAACTTTGATAAATTGATTTATTGACTCTAGTATTTATTTTCGGAATTTTCTATGACTCCTCTGCAATTCTATACAGTAGCTCCTCTCCCCTTATTCATGGGGAATGTGCTCCAGGACTCCCAGTAGAAGCCTGAAAGTGCAGGTAATACCAAACCCTATATATACTATGGTTTTTCCTTATATATGTATACTTATGATAGACTTTAATTTACAAATTAGGGACAGTAAGAGATTAGCAGCAATAATTAATAATAAAATAGAACAATTATAACAATCTCCTGTTGTAAAGGTATGCAAATATGATCTTTCTTTCTCTCACTCTAACTTTCAAATTATCTTATTGTACTGTGTTCACCAATTTTCAGACCGAGGTTGACCATGGAAAACTGAAACCTTAGAAACCAAAGCCACAGATAAGAGAGGTGGGTGAATAATGTATATTTTATTTCTTTTTCTTAACTTAATGCATCAGCAGGACTTCCAGTACAATACTAAATGGAAATGGTTATGGGGCTATTTTGATCTCCTTAGATATCCTTATTTCAGAAGGAAATGTTCAGATACTTCATCATTAAGTATGCTATACATTTTCTTTAAAGATATTCTTTATTACAGTAAAATTTTTATATTTTATTTCTGTTTAGCAAAGATAGATTTTTGCTGTCTCATTTTGTTTCAATCATGAATGATTGTAAATGGTTTCTTTTTTGCATTTATTGAAATGGTTACATGCTTAATTCTGGTAATATAGCGAGTTACAGTGATTGATTTTTGAATGATAAATTAACCTTGTATTCCTGATTTAAACTCAATTTTGTGGGGATATATTAGCCTTTTCTAATGTTGTTGGGTTCCTACTATTGTATTTAGTATATTTGTACTTCTATTCACGAAAGAGACTGATTTAAAATTTTCCTTTTTTATGTCTTTGACTAGTGTTGGTGTCAAGATTAAGATAGCCTCATAACAAGTTGGGAAATACTTCCTCTTCCCCAGACTCTAAAACAGTTGTGCAGAATTAAAATGATTTTCTTTTGAAGCATTTGGGCCCAGAGTTTTCTTTGAGAAAATGTTGATAATTTTGAATTCAGTCTCTTTCACAGATAATAGCATCATTCAGATTTTCCATTTATGAGTATTTATTTGTAAGAATAAAAATGTATAAAGAAATTTATTTACCTTGTTATAAAACTGATACAAAGCTGTTCTAGCCTCTTTCTATATTTTATTGTATGTAATAATGTTCCCTTTTTGTTTCTGATATTAATAATTTGTTTCTAATACATTCCTTCTTACCATTTATCTTGATTAGTACGGTGAGGGAATTATATTAGTGTTATCAAAAAAACAGCTTTGGGATTTTTAATTTTCCCAGTTGACTATTTTTTATTTCATCAAATACCTGCTCCTTTTTAAATTGATTTTTCCTTCCTTCTTCTTTATTTGTGTTTAATTATTTTTTTTTTCCCCAGAGTTCTGAGTTGGACACTTAGATCATGGTTTTTAGCTTTTTTCACCTTTTCTAGTATATGTACTTAAGTCTTTAAAATTTCTCCTCTGAGTGCTACTTTTTCTACATTGCACAAATGCCATTCAGTTATAGATAGTTAATAATTCCCTCAATTAAAACTTTGATTTTTATCTCTTCAATGTAGGGAGAATTCTACAAACTCTATGCCACTGTTTTCTATTTTGCCTCTGTGCCCTGTGCCAGAAACCAGCCTATTCCTCAAGGGCTTGTTTAGCTCACCTCAAAGTATCCCTTTTTCTATAGAACCTTGGCTGAATCCTTAAGGCTTCAAGATCTGGAATCCTCAAGTTCTGGCTGCATGGTTTTCTTCAAATAGCTGTTTGTTTTATCTTGGTTTTATTTTATTTTATTTAGTGCAAATTTTACACTAAATTTGGCAGAGAATGAATCTGATACAAACTACTCTCTCATAGCCAGAAGCAGAAGTTTATTCCCAACATATTAAAATTTCACCACAAAATAGGTTTCATCTCTGCTAATGTCATAGGATATATTTGTTCAACTCGTTATCTAGAGAGTGGCAATTTAGAATCATCAAAATTATTTTTGATAATATTTCGTTAACTTAGATTAGTTATTTTTCCTTTTCACACTGTGTGTGTGCGCGTGCGAGCGCGCGTGTGTGTATGTGTGTGTCTTTCAACATGTGAATTTATCACTTACAAAATTATAATATTTTTGGAAGCATTGCCATGGCAAAAACTACGTTTTAGGGAAGGCTCAACTACTAATCATTTTCAGGATTCACTGAACCTGTGTATTCCTTTTTGAGTACATCAATACATGAATCATTGTGGCAAGGAAGATGGATGAGAATGCCTACTAATAACGTTAAAACTTCAAAGGGATGTTCTTTGCTTCACAGCTATAGTCAACACCTTTAGAATAGTTTTCATTTGTATCTTTGCAAATCTTTTCTTCTTGCAAAAGACATTTCTGATCGCTGTTGGTCAGTCTGTAGATGATCTTTTCCTAGAAAGAATAATCCTTAACAATTTTTAGTACTTTAATGCTACTTTTGGGACTGTCTCAATCATAAAGCAGGTCATTTATTCATCATGTACAAATGAGCAAATTATAATGTGATCACTTGGAACTAGAGTCCATTTGTGATTATTTCTTTAATTCAGTTATTTATTTATTTATTGAGAGTTGGAGTCTCAGTGGCTGCTCCCGGCCACCACAGCCTCGACCTGCTGGGCTCCGGCGATCCTTCCACCTCAGCCTTCCCATTAGCTGGAATTACAGGCATGCGCTACCACACCCGGCTGATTTTTTTTTGATTTATTGTAGAGATGAGGTCTCACCTGCCCAGGTGGGTCTCGAACCCGCGGGCTCAGGCAATCTACTCACCTCAGCCTCCCAAAGGCGCGGGATTACAGGCTGAGCCACCGAGCCCGGCTAATTCAGTAATTCATTTAATTCATTAACAAAGAACAAGATTTTTGCTGCCAATGTTGTGTGCTCTCACTGGCAAACAGTATGCTCATAATTTTCCCTTTTTGTTCGGCTGTTATAACTTCTGTCCCTTAAATTATGTCAACTAACTCTTTCTTTATGAAGTTTTGCAGTGTGGTTGTTCTCTGGGAGACACTGGATTAGGACAGTGACCATCCGAGTGCCTTCTTCTAAATGATGCTTTTCTTCAGGTGAGTTTAGGTTATGCTGAACACTAAAGGCAGTGTTGAAAGACAAAGGCCAGGGAAAATAATATCAAGTAGTCTGAAGGGTGAGAGGTGGAAGAGGCAGGCTAGCCTGCCAGGTTGTCTCAGGACTGGGAGAGGATTTATGTGCTGGCTGTAAATGCTGAGACTACAGAGTGATGAGACTTGTTTGACAGGTCACTCAGGAAAATCATATTTTCCTAGCCACGCCAAACAGCTTTAGGTCTTTCTTAGGAAATGAACTGACATCAGAGCCTCTTTCTTCTTCATTCTGGAAGACTGACTTTCTGGACTGACTGTGCTCCTCCCCATTATCTTCCATCTAGCTGGAGCTGTGTTGGAGGATCACTATGGCAGCAGGGTGTACCAGGGGCTGGTTAGGTACAGCCAGACATGGACAGCATATGAACCGAGGAATGGGCATGACACAGACAGAAGCCTCCATGGCACAGCTTCGATGATTGTGCCATTTCATTCTCTAATATTATTGTTATTGTTCTCTATTTGGATAGAGAGCAGCAGAGATTATATTACTTGCTTCAAAAACCCTTGCATTCTTGCCACTATCCGAACCAAAAACAAAACTGGTGATAGTGATGGGGAATGACTTGTCAGGATGGTGAGGAGGGAGAAAACATTATGAGAAACCCACGGGTCAGTTGTGAGTTGCCTTGTTGAATTGCTTTTGGAAAGGCAATGGTGCTTTTGGAAGATCATAGTCAGTGATGACAGAAGAATGAATCAGAGGAAACAGGAACAATGACATCCTGACCAGGGTGCCGTTAAAACAAGACAAGAAAGGAGGGATACTGCATTTTATTACCTTTCTATTGATTTCCAACATTTGTAGAGGCTGGGATACTTGCAAATGAAGCAAAGCTGGAATAGTTTGGATTTATATGGAAAACATCAGCATGCATTTGGTAAATGCATGGTGCCTCTCCTGGAGCTGGTATTCATCAAGTATCCATTTACTTCTCTAATTCTCTAAAACAAAATAACTCATGAAATTTCTAACTCCAAGTTCTTCTTCCTCTGCCCATACAAATAGTGGCAAAGTTCTTCATTTGCAAAAGAAAGTAATTAAACTAGACAGTCTTCAAGGCCTGGCAGCTTTGATGGTTGAGGCTCTGCTTTTGTGAAACCTGAGGTTTTGTGACTTCTCACACAGGTTAAATATTGTGTAACATTTATACAGTACTCAGTGATATTTCAGGTGACTTCTGGACCCTTCTCTTTGTTCCAGCAATGATAGACACTGCCAGATGCTTAACATCAAACTCCATTTTTCTCCAAGTGGATGCCAGTGCCTTCAAGCCAGAGATCACAATTGCCTTTTCAAATACCATTTGATAACTGATACCACAGCAGTGCCAGCCATTTCAAAAGAAAGGTGACACTTGTTACTTGTCTCAAGAGGGCTATTCAGGGACAGGCAGTGTGGACTCTGCTGAATTAAAGTGAAGCTTGCTGATGAAGGGTAACTCACAAAGCCCTATGCCAACTGTTTTCTTTTGGCAGGTCACCAATGTCACTTAGAACTCTGTTCAGTGATTATAGATGCTAATTGCTTTGAAGTTTATCAATCTACCCAAAGGCAAAAGCAATCATGTGATGAGTCACATTATCACTCACATCAAGAATCATTAATGTGTCTTTGCCCGTCAAAATAAATATGTAGTTTGGTAGAATGGAAAGTAACTTGTATTAGTGGTAGAGTAGGCAGGGTAGATTAGGAAAACTTTAGGGTGGTAAGAAATTTCCAAGCTCACTGATGCTTGCAGCAGCTGTCGTTTGGAACCAAGCATACAAGCAAGTGGCCTTGATATAGCACACTCCACACCTACATAGCTGTTAGACTCTTATCAGATACACCTACAGCATTGTAGTCCACCAATCCAGGATGCTTGTGGTTGAGAGCTGACCACCAAGGCAGGAACTAGCTCAGAGACCCTCGGAGCATGCGCATCAATAGGCACTGCTGACCTAAGATAACCATAACCTACTTTAATCTTCATTGTAAGACTCTTAACATAAAATTACCCGAGGGAAGCCTCCCACTTCCATCACACACTTGATGCCATGGCAGGACCCATGTGATCTTTCAAGGTCTAAAACTTCCCCACACGACATGAGGGAGGAGTAACAGAGATCCTCCTGCCCTTCGATCCCTCATTTCCAGGGAAAGCCCACTCCTCAGCACCCCAAGAATAAAAGTTAAAGCTCAGCAACAGTTGGGTGCAGAAGCAGCCTTCTGTGGGCCTCTCTCCTCTTTCTTGGGAGTGTACTTTTCTTTGCTTAAGAAAGCTACTTGATTATCCTGCTCCTCTGAGTCTGTCAGTGAATTCATTCCAAATGTGAACACAAGGACCTGTCATCAACTGTCTCACCTGGGAGCAGCACCCCTCCTCCCAGTAACATTAGGAGTCAAAGATCTGGATCCCAGAATTTCATCATTTATATTCTCAATTATCTTGGGGGAAATAATTTATTTTCTCTGTGTCCTTTTCCGCACTTGAAATTTAGAATAATCTCTGTGCAACCCCATTTCTGTAGTCTTAGATTATTAAAAGAATAGTTACGTTAACATGCAACAGGTTAAATGTTTTTAACAAATTAATAAATAAATATTTTTTAAAATTTGTATGCAAAAACAAAAATTGTTAAAAAGAACCAGAGAGACCATATAATTTTACCCTCTAGTTTTATGGGTGACTAAATTGACTAAAACATTTAAATTGACTTAAGCAATGTCTTCAAGTTTGTGGAACTGGAAATTCAGCGTGCTTTCCACTAGGTCATATTAGCTCTATTTTGAAGACCAAAAGAGAAAACATATATGAAAGCTATAATATAGAAACTGCAATATATTACACTGAGTATTTGAATAGCCATCAGCAAAGAAGAGTAGGTAATGACATCTGTTTTTCGAATTAAAAAAAAGTGCATGGGAAAATCAAAAGATTACTTAAGTTCTGCTCTCAAGAGATAGAAGTCGGGGGGCGTGTTGTACTTAATTCAGATATCTCTTCCTGAGAATATTCTGTAAGGAAATATTATTTTCAATAGGGAAAACTTACCAGTCACTAAGTGGCAGCATAGAATAATAGAAAGGGCATAAGTCCTTGAGGCAAACAAAACTGTGTTGCAAATCTGGGCCCATCCCCTACTGACTATATCACTCTGGGTAAATACTTAGCCTCCCCAAATACAGGATTCCTCAGGGAAAAAAAATAGAGACATATCTAATTAGTATTAATTGGTACTACTGAATATTTATGGAACATTTATCAAGGGATAGTTACCACTTTAATAGTTGTACTACTACTGTCTTAATAGTTTTTATTAGTTCATTGAATCCCCAAAATAGGATTATTGTGAAAACTCTTGTAAGAAGATGTAATACCTAAAGCAGCTGTCACTATCTCCTTCCATCCTCTTAAATACTCTTGGTAAGTTTGAGATTCATATCAGCGACAAACATGTGCTCTGGCAAATGGGTCCTCTGATTTTTCACTGTAACTCACAGAAATTAGGACACACAGAAATGGGAAGAGAAAAAATGATGGTGTTAATTATTTCATATCCATCACAAATTGATGACAAATTATTGACTTTTCATGTTTTTCCAAGCATTAATGACAATAATGCTATGGCAATGCTCTGATCTAACATTATGGTCATCTCTACCTAAGCTGGAAAAAAAATTTTCTCATTTGTAAACGTTTAAATTTACATTGTTGATGTTTGTCAATGACTGAGCAAAAATATTTTCCTTTAAGAATTGTGTTCTGATTAAAATATAGACAAACTACATCCATTATATAAGCATGTATCATCCAATTCTTGTAATGTGATCTGGTTAAAAAAAAAAGTAAAAGCACAATGAGAAGCAACCAATTCTCACAAAAGATTTTTCTCAAGAAATTATATCCTATAATCAAAATCAAAATTGACTTTCCAATTAGAAAAGGAATTCAGGTCAAGTATGTGAGCTAGCAGTTTCAAAATGTAACCACATATACGGTTCAAAACAAATATTAAAAACAAACTCTTTCTGCTGCCCTATTTACCGGAAGTTCTTTTCAGAAGTTTCTGTAAATTCTTACCTTCTTACCAAAGAGTGATTGGAGGTTCAAAAGCAACTAGAGAATAGAGCTATTATTTCTGCTACTTTTCATTAATACTGGGCCTTATGGTGACTGACATCTTTTTTTTTCCAGAAACTCAGAGACATTGTTTACTGAGCTGCTATGCTAATTTGTACTTTGGAACAAAGCTTGACTAGTACTCACTTCAGAGATGTTGCAAATGATTTGGGTAGAAGCAATGATACCCAGATCTTGTAGTTCTGGAGATTGCCAAAACCTCAACAACAAAATATTTGATGATGACTCCTAAATCTGTATCTCTAGTTATAACTTTTCTTCTTAATTCTACATATATTAACCATGCATAATATCTTAAGCTAGAAGTCACAGAGACACCTAAAGTTCAACGTGTCCCGTGAGTAATCATAATATTCTCCTCCAGACCTGCTACCCCTTTGGCATTCTACATTTTGGTGAATGATTTACTATCCTCCTAGAAATCCAAGCCACAAATCCTCCACCAGTCTTGGTTCTTCCTTTTGTTCTGCATTTATGCCCAATAACTCTCTCCTGACCATCAGTTCTACTTCCAAAATGTCCTTGAATCTGCTCATTCCTCCAACCACTATCCTCATTTTCTCTCTCCTGGATTATTGTCATAGCTTCCTGATGGGCCTGCTCGTCTCCACGGTAACCACTTTCCATGCCACCCACTGCACTGTGCCAGAATGTGCTTTCTGAATAACAAATCTGATCTTGTCACTCACACAATTAAAATCCTCCAGTGGATCCCAGCCACTTACAGCGTGAACATTCAAACTCTTGAGCAGATTGTTTGATCTGACTCCTCCGTCTTTCATCTGCAACCCAGGTCTCTCCTCCCTGAACCCCTCCTCACAGTTTGGCCTCACGTAACGCTCTCTCGTGTTTGCCCGGCTTTGCACGTGCAGTTTCCATGCTTGGAACAGCCTTTGTCTTTTCCACCCCCAAACACCTACTCATCCTTCTTGATGAAGCTCAGGTGACACCTGTGCTGCACAGCTCTAGCGATATGCCTCTGTGCATATTCTGAGTAGCAGTCACGCGCACATCCTCGTAATAGGCTTTACTTCTTTGTATTTTAATTCTCTGTTTATATATTTGTTGCCCTGTCCTCTCTGAATTCATTGCCTTTGTATTCCCAGCATCTAGCAGAGCTCCTGGCAGTAGAGCAGGAACTCAGTACATGTTTGCTGAATATGAATGAACACTAAGGCAGCTGGCTTCAGTCGAAGCACAGCAACCCTGGGCATGCAACTTAACATCCTCTGAGACTTTGTCCTCATTTCCAAAATCAGGGACAACGAGACCTGTCTTCCTATTCTATGAATTAAATCAGACATGGAAGTACTCTGTTAACAGTCAATTGGCATACATGTATATAAGCCTGTTACATATAAGATCATGTAATTATTGTTACCCATTACACACCAAGCAATACATTTTTTAAATGGATTTATTAATGCACGTGGCACATAAGGATGCTTCAAAAACATACTTAAAATGTACCTTCCTTCTACTCTTGTCCTGGTGAATTTATTCTTCAGAGTCTGGGTACAGAGTTCGATACTCTTTCAAGCCTCTCCTGCTTCCAGCCAAGTAGAACTTAACATACTCCTCTTATACTCTCTATATACTTGGTATCTATTTCTCTTATGTCTTGCAGCAATGCATGTAGTTTTAATGTGTTTATCTTTTCCACATTTTATTGGGCCTTCTTGAGGTATTATCTCATTTTCTCAGGGCTGGAAGTTGTTTCTTCCCTTTTCTCAGTGATTGCCCCTCTGCAAAGCGGGTCTCATTCAGATTCCCAGACCAAGCTTGGGATGGTATGAACAAAGTATTTAAATATTCACAGTATTTAAACAATCCAGAATATCCCTGGATTATCCCTGTCCCAGATGAGGAGTATGGTACCCCTAGATTCATGAGTTATTTCTAAATTTCCCTTGACCATCTGACTTTTGCTTTGAGCTCTTGGATGTGCTGGAGGTTTCCCAGGCATTTTGTGGAATGATTTATTTTCAAGCTTTAAATGGATGTGGTGTCCTTGGCTTCTCTCTTAGTATCAACTCAAGTCTCCGTATGAGGCTTGGCACACTCTCTTTCCTCCCTGATTCACCCATTGCTAATATCTTGAGCTCTGCTTCAGGGGCATATCTCCTGGATGATGACCACCAGGCTTCTTGGATTCTCTCCATTCCTCCTTCCTTTCTCTCTCTCTCTTTCTCTGTGTGTGTCTATCTTTCTCTGTCTTTGTCTCTCTTCCTCTCTCTCTCTCTCTTTTTCTCTCTCTCTCTCTCTCTCTCTCTGTCTCTCTGACTCTCTCTCTCCCCTCCTATATTAAAACTTTTATAAAAGATAGCCAATTGTCTCTAAGGATTTGATCAGTACCAGGCATTGTGCTAAGCCCATGCATTATATCATTTTTACTTACAGTCAATACAGGAGGAATTTCTATCAATGTCCCTTTTAAAGAAAAAAAGGACATTAAGGCTTCACAAGATAATGTGATTGTCAGACATTTCAAATAACCTGGGTTTGCTTCAGTCTAAAACTTGTTTTGACTTGGGTGATATTCCGCCTCTGAGGCATCACTTACCCCACCTCTCTGGTTTCTGTTTTCCTCTCACACCTTGTTCTGAGGTCTCTGCGATACTACCTGTGTCACATGGTTTCACCTGTTTTGTGACTCGGATGTTTGTGGTCAGCTACAGCACGTACAGGTCAACTTCATTGCATCCACTGCACAGTCCCCACCCGCTCCCCGTCTTTCCTTAGGTACCACATCTGATTACGTCCAGCAGAAGGCAGAAAGTGTGACTTCTTTATCTTTATATTCCTAAATTCTACTGCGAGTGGACCCCAAACAAAACTATTCTACAAATAAATGAATTTTATTAACATATAATAAAAGATAAAATATGAGTAAAAGTAATACTCAAACCCCTTAAGGCCACAAATTATTTCAAGTACTGTGCATTTTACACACACACATGCACACACTCTGTTTCACTCTCACCCAGGCTGAAGTGCAGTGGTATAATAATAGGTCACTGCAACCTTGAACTCCTGGGCTCAGGTGACCCTCCAACCTCAGTCTCCCAAGTATTTGAGACTATAGGTGCACACCACCAAACCCCTGGTTAATTTTTTAATTATTTTGCAGAGATGAAGTCTTGCTATGTTGCCCAGGCTGGTCTCACATGCCTTGTGTCAAGCAATCCTCCCATCTAGGCCTCCCAAAGTGCTGGGATTATAGGCATAAGTCACTGAGTCCAGCTCCTATTTAGAAATATTTGATATGTTAATTTACTTCTTTTTCCTTTTTTTTTTTTTTTCCGTTGGAGCCTTACTCTGTCACCCAGACTGGAGTGCAGTGGCATGCTCCCCGTCACCACAGCCTCTACCTGTTGGACTCCGGTGATCCTTCCACCTCAGCCTTCCAAGTAGCCGGAACTACAGGCATGCGCTACCACGCCCGGGTAATTTTTTGATTTATTGTAGAGACGAGGTCTTGCCAAGTTGCCTGGGTGGGTCTCAACCCCGCGGGCTCAGTCAATCCACTCGCCTTGGCCTCCCAAAGTGCTGGGGTTACAGGCTGAGCCACTGAGCCTGGTCAATTTACTTATTTTTCAAAGGAGATTCCCACAGCTAGGTAAAGTTGGTTTGTTTGAATTAAAGCAAGATATTTAAACCCAAATGTAGGAAACTGGATACTACAGCTTGGATATGGTTTGTTCCCTCCAAAACTCATGTTGAAATATGATCTCCAGTGTGGCAGTATTGGGAAGTGGAGCCTGAAGGGAGATGTTTGGGTCATGGAAACAAATCCCTCACAAGGAGATCAAGGCATGCCTGTGGGTGAATCTTGCTCTTGGGAGAGTAGGCTCTTAAAAAGAGTCTGACTTCCTTAGTATCTTTCAGTTGCTTCCTCTCTTACCGTGGGATCTCTTTCTATAAGCCCACTCCCAATTCACTTTCTGCCAAGAGTGTAAGCAGCATGAGGCCTTTACCAGATGCAACTGCCCAATCTTGGACTCTTCAGCCACCAAAATTGTGAATCAAATAAACCTCTTTTCTTTTTAAATCCCAGTCTCAGGTATCTGTTATAGCAACACAAAACAAACTAAGACACTGGATTCTTTTAAAACTGGAAAAACCAATTTAGCCCCATAAGAACATTTAATTATAATGTCTTTTCAGTCTTAACTTTGATGTTTCATTATAACTAGAAGCCATCGTATTGTTTGCAATTTCTGTTTACATTTCTGTGAAATAGAAAAAGAGCATGTGGTTGTAAACTTAAATGTAAAAGGTGGCTTGGTCTAGATCTCATAATAAGTCCAAGATACTTGCCTCCCTTTTCATGATTTTTATCACTGGCAAAGCCTAGTCCTGTTTTGGCTCTAAAAGAGCTACTTACAAAAATTAAACAGTTGATACAGCAAAGCTAATTTGAAGTCAGACATTTAACTTCATGATTATAAGCTATAGAGTGAACGTATTTTGTTTTGTGTAAAGCAACCTAAAACAGGAGTTTTTATCCTTGAATTTTGAGCATATAATGGGAAAAGAAAAGAAGAAAATATTCTCTATGGGTCAGGAAAGGTATAATTATAAAAGTAACTTTTACTCATGAATTGAATTCTACAAATTTCTTCTTACAGATGTTGATGTCTATTATGTTAATCATGTAAAATATCTCAGAACAGGTGAATGCTTATCTGTCTAAAAATAGAATATCAATACAGTCATACTTTTTTATTACAATTTTGTTTTATTGCATTTTTTTTAACAAATTGAAAGTTTGCAGCAACCCTGTATCGAGAGAATCTATCAGCATCATTTTTTCTAATGATATGTGCTCACTTCATGTCTCTTTGTCATATTTTGGTAATTCTCACAATATTTAAGACTTATTCATTATTATTATATCTGGTATAGTTATCTGTTATCAGTAATCTTTGATGTTACTATTGTAATTGTTTTGGAATGCCACAAACCATGCCCATATATGTCAGTAAATTCGATTGATAAATGTTTGTGTTCTGACTGCTTTAACCACTAGTCATTCCCTCATCTCACTCCCTTTCCTTAGGCTTCCCTATGCCCATGGATAAAACAATATTGAAATTAGGCCAATTAAGTGACCCTTCAATGGCCTCTAACTGTTCAAGTGAAAGGAAGAGTCAGATGTCTGTCACTTAAAATCAAAAGCTAGAAATGATTAAACTTAGTGAGAAAGGCATGTCAAATGCCAAGATATGCCAAAAGCTAGGCCTCTTGCAACAAATAGCCAAGTTGTGAATGCAAGGGAAAGTTCTTAAAAGAAATTAAAAATGCTACTCCATTGAATTCATTGGGATAATAAGAAAGTGAAACAGCCTTATCCTTGTTGATGTGGAGAAAGTTTTAGTGGTCTGGATAAATGAAACCAGCCACAAAATTCCCTTAAGCCAAGGCCTTAACTCTCTTCACTTCTATGAAGGCTGTGAGAGGTGAGGAATCTGTAGAAGAAAGTTTGAAGTTAGCAGAAGTTGGTTCATGAGATTGAAGGGAATATACCATCTCCATAACATGAAAGGGCAGGGTGGAGCAGCAAGTGCTAATTAGAAGCTACATCAAGTTCTCAAGATCTAGGTAAAATAATTGATAAAGATGGTCACGCTAAACAAAAAGATTTTCTGTGGATTTGAAACAACTACTAGAAGAAGATCCTGTCTAGGACATTTATAGCTAGAGAGGAAAAATCAATTCCTGCCTTCAAAATTCCAAAGGACAGGCTAAGTCTCTTGCTAGGAACGAATGCAGCTTGTCACTTTAAATTGACACCAAAGTGCTTATTTACCATTCTGAAAATTTTAGGGTCTTAAGAATTATGCTAAATCTACTCTGACTATGATCTAGGAATGGAACAACAAAGCCTGGAAGAAAGTTAATCTGTTTATAGTATGATTTACTAAATATTTTAAGCTTACTGTTGAGACCTACTGTTAAGAAAAAATGATTATTTTCAAAATATTACTGCTCATAGACAATGCTTCTGGTCACCCAAGAGCTCTATTGAAAATGTATTAGAGATTAAGGTTGTTTTCATGCTTGCCAACACAACACCTATTCTGTAGTCCATGGATTAAGGAGTCATTTCAACCTTTAAGTCTTATAATTTAAGAAATTCATTTCATAAGGCTATGGCTGCCATAGATAGTGATTCCTCTGGTAGATCTGGGAAAAGCAAATTGAAAAATCTTCTGGATATCATTAAGAACATCCCCGATTCAGGGAAAGAGGTCAAAATATCAACATAAACAGGAGTTTGTAAGAAGCTGATTCCAATCTTCATGGATGACTTTGAGAGGTTCAAGACTTCATTTGGAGAAATTAACTGCAGATTCGGTAAAAATAGTAAGAAAACTAGAACTCAAAGTGGAGTCTGAAGATGTGACTAATTGCGGCAATCTCATAATAAAACTTGAATAGATGAGCAGTTGCTTCTTACAGATGAAACTTTTTGAGTTGGAATCTACTCTTGGTGAAGATTTTGTGAACATTGCTGAAATAACAACAAAGGATTTAGTATATTACATAAACTTAGCTGATAAAGCAGTGGCAGGGTTTTGAGAATTGTCTCCAATTTTGAAAGAAGTTCTACTGTGAGTGAAAAGCTATCAAACAACATCACATACTACAGATAAATGTTTCATGAATGAAAGAGTCAATCTATCTGGCAAACATCACTGTCGTCTTATTTTTTTAAGCTGCCGCAGTCACTACAGCCTTCAGCGACAATCACCCCATCAGTCAGCAGCCATCAACATCAGCGCAAGACTCTCCACCAGAAAAAAGATTTCAACTTGTAAAAGTCTCAGATATTATTAGCATTTTTTAACAACTAGTATTTATTAATTAAGATATGTACTTTTTAGACATATTATTGCATACTTAATAGACTATGGCTTAGTGTAAACATAACTTTTATATGCACTGGGAAACCAAAAAATTTGTGTGACTTGCTTTATTGTGATATTACCTTTATTGTGGTGGTCTGGAACAGAATCTGCAATATCTCCAAAGTATACCTTTATTTAGTTATTTACCTCACTGTACTGTCCTAACTGCTCCATCAATTCATCCAGATAAAAGCAGGGAAAAGGACTGAATGAGGACAAAGAGTGAAGCACTAAATGTTATTAGATATTTCTGTCTCTAGAGTGAAATGACTTGTTTCCTCTTGTCATCCACAAGTAGATGAGAAAACATCTTCCACCCAGATCTATAATCCAACCTGCAATGTTCAATTAAGAGAAATTACTTGAGAAACAACTTTAAGGTTTTGCCTCACATGGCAGATGTATTGTAATAATAATGCAGCTCATCTTTTATTTAATATCCACAATCATATTGAATGTAAATATTTACATAACCCCATAGAATCAACTGTTCTTTTAATTTGTGTGTGTATTATAACTGATCGCTCCCATTGCATTTTATAGATAATAGTTAATACACACATTGACTTAAAAAATATTCCCACCCTCTAACCAATCGGAATGTATTTATAAATTCATTTGAAATGCAATTCTTAAAATAAATACATTTTAAAAGAGGATTGTGCCAGAGAAAATTAGTTTAAGCAAATGGGGGAAATATAATTTGGTTTTTATAATTATTTTTTTAAAACCCGTGCAAGAACACTTTATCTTCTCTGCCAAATGCCACTTGTAATTATATCATTTATTAATTTGTTCATTTAGCACACCACTACTGAGAAACCGCTTTAAGTTATGTTATTCAACCTGAAAACTAATCTTATTAAAGAGTGGTATCTATAATGTATCAGCCAGTGAGGACAAATTTGATATCATTTTAGTAACTCTATATGTCGAATCTCCAAGTTCCAACATTCTTTAATAATAGAGAACTTACAGGACTCTATATGTGGAACCAAAAAGTAGCCCAGAAAGCCACCAATATTTATGCTCTTTATAAGATTAATTTCCAATTCATCCAGAGATTCATTGAATTAATTGCCAAGTACTAACCACTCACATGTAATCACATACAGTTTGATTACTGTTCCATAGTCCCTCTTTTCTGGTTCCTCTCACCACTCATTTGCATCTGATGATCCTCCCAGGTCTCTCTGCACGTGTGCCCCAGTCAGTCACATCTAGACAGTCATTCTTCTCTCTATGCTATTATTGCTCTAGCCTTTTGGGTAGACTGCACTCTGCTAGCCCGTCTGTAGTAGGCAGAATAATGCCCTTTCAACTCCCCTCCAAAGATGTCCACTACCTAATCCCCAGACCTATGACTGCGTTATATTGCATGGTACAAAGAAATTTAGGTTGCAGATAGAATTAAGTTCTTTAATCAGTTTACTTTAAAAGGAGAAGAGTATTCTAGATTATCTCAGTGAGACTAATGTAGCCACAAGGGTCCTTAAATGGAAGAGGAAGATAAAAGAGGACATCAGAGTGGGCAACATAAGAAAGACTTGACCCATCATTGCTAGCTTTAGAAGAGACCACAGTGTAGTCTCTAGAAGTCAAGGTAACAGATACTTCACTAGAGCCAGAGCAAGAGCACAGCCCTGCTGACATCTTGAGTCTAGTCTAGTCATGTCAGACTTCTGGCCTACAGAATTGTAAAATAATAAATGTGTGCTGTTTTTAGTCACCAACTTTGTGGTAATTTGTCATGGCAGCCATAGAAGTAAAATGTAGAATCCCTACAGTGATGTCTTGTCTCCCACAACTTCTGGAAAATGATATCCTTACACTCTCTTAGAGAACTCACATAGCTGACTTTAAATTTTGGTAACTCTCTGTTCCCAGACAGGAGAACATGTCTACCTTTTTCACACCAATCTTTTTTTGAAGGGAGGGAATGGATCCCACAGAGAAATGCTTAGGCATCTGGCGATGCACTCACTTAATTTTTTAAATGGCCTTCCTCCATCTGGAGCACAAATATTCCAGACTGTTAGGGAGAATTTTGAGTAGAGAACTGGTCATACTTTATCTCACTAGTACCTGAAACTACTGCTCCCTTTTACACATAAGCTAAGCGGAGGTGACAGGCCCAACCTGTCAGATGAAAGATCCTCATGATACTATTTCCAGTAAGGACCCATAGTCTTTTAGTGAAGTGTGGTTCCTGCTCCACCCCTGGCATCTTTATTAGACATGTCTTCATATATACGACATGAATAGCAAGCAGGTCCTCTGCTCTTTCCTATGGAGATTTGAAGCCCCGGGTAAATCAAGCATGTAGACAGATCACTGTTTTTGTACATTATCTCATATTCTGTGAAGGGTAAGAGGACTCCTGAGCATTCTAGAAAACAAAACAAAAAACAAACAGGTGCAGATACTTAAGCATTGCTCCATATTTTGTCCTAATTCAGCTTCTGCATAACCAATATGTGCTGTCACATAAAATTAAATATCTGAAAGCCCCTGTCCTCAAGGAGCTTAGGTACCTATGGGAGAGACAGACACAATGTGATCTTCCCAGCAGTAGGTATTTGACTGGTGTGCACCGGTGCTGCTGTGCAGCTGGACATGTTCTGATCGGCCAGGGTACCTGCAATATTGATTGACTGTTAAAGAGTTTTGAATGTGGGAGAACAGTGAAATCCAGCTTAAGTTATCTTCAGGGTGGAAATAGAAAGCTGTTGGGAGAGAAGAGTCAGGATCTTGAAGAATTAATAAGAGCTACTAAGCAGTGGGAAGAGAATTCCAGAGCGTGGGCAAAGGTCAAGATCCAAGTAATCGTTTACTGTGTGTGGAGAGGATTAAGTTGTCCAAAGTGGCCAGGCTGCTCTGCTAAGGAAGAGCCTAAGGAAGCCAGAGGACACTACTAGGTAATTTGCTTTAAAAGCGATGTGGTTTTCAATGTTTAGAAAGCTGATTAGTGTAACAATTTGCTTAAAATTTTGTTGTTGTTAAAAATGAGTGTCTTTGGTCACTTTTCCCCCCCAAGGTTGCTCATTTTGGCACACTCTCACATGGCTTTAAGCACTGTTGATTCATTAAATGGCTTTTTAATTTCAATTTTGCTTTTTAAAATTTTGCTTAGCCACTTATTTCTTCCTTGTTCTGTTTACCCTAAATATCTATCATTAGCAGGGAGTGTCATTACACTCCTGGTCAGGCTGTGTGCAAATCCCATATCTAGATCCAGACAAAACGTGGACTTGAATGTGACAACGTCTTTAAGTTTTTATTTCACACTTATAAAATGCTATTTATGATATCTGCCTCATGGAAATGCTGAGGATTAAAACACAATTATAACTAGAATTTGCCACAGTGGCTCACGCATGGTAAACCCTCACTCATTAAAAAAGTACCTACTTTCATCACTACCTTCTCCTACTACTTCTTTCTTATTAAAAAAAAAAGGGGGGGGGCTCAGAGACTCAGCCTGTAATCCTAGCACTTTGGAAGGCTGAGGTAAGTGGATTGCCTAAGCCCGCAGTTTGAGACCAGCCCAGGCACCTTGGCGAGATCTCCTCTCTACAATAAATCAAACATTAACCGGGCATGGTAGCATGCACCTGTAGTTCTGGCTACTTGGAAAGCTGAGGCGGAAGGATCGCTGGCGCCCAGCAGGTCGACTCTGGGGTGGCTGTGACTGTGTCATTGCACTCCAGTGTGTGCAACAGAGCAAGACTCTAACTCAAAAAAAAAAAAAAGGAAAGAAACTGTTATTACTGCAGGGGAAAAACAAAAACAAAAACAAGTAGGAGGCCAGGCATAGTGGCTCACACCATAATCCCAGCACATAAGCCCAGGAGGTTGAGGCCGCGGTGAGCCATGGTCATGCCACTGTACTCCAGTCTGGGCTAGAGTGAAATCCTGATTTTTTTAAAAGGGGACAAGCACAAAGAATACCATAATCTCACCTATTCAAGATGACTGCTATTAACATCTTGCTGAATATTTTCCATATCCCTTTATGATTTCTATATATTTTTTACATATTTTTAATTATATTTTTTACATTTTACAAACTAGTGGACTTTTATGTTATTCCAAGTTTTTGATACATGGCAATACAAAACAAACCGAAAATAATTTATGAGTTAAAATGGTCTTAAAAACTAATGGTTTTCCACAAAAAGTGAAAAGGATCTGAGGTGATAGGCTTTTTAATTAACTCAATTTAATTATTCTACAATGTAAACATAGATCAAAACATCACATTGGACCCTATAAATACATAACATATACAATTATTTGTCAATTAACAAAATAAAATAGAATAAGAAATTAATGGTTTTCAAAATTGACAAAAATACTTAAAGTCACATAAAAAATAGAATAGTGCTGATACCTTAAAAATCCTATTTAATTTTTATACTTAACCCTGAATTGTACCCCACAGTTTTAAAATAAAAAATTTAAAAGTTAAAAAAATCCATCTAGTCATCATTAAAATCTCATTTCAATTAAATTGCTTTTGAAAATATTTTATTTAATTAAATTGTTCCTGGCCAAGTCATATGTGCCAGGGCAAACATGAAACTTTGGTGGCAGGAAGAGGTGAAGACACGAAGAGCGAGTGTGACACATTAAAGAGCTAGACCATGAAGATGAGGTGCCATTGAAGGGTTTTAAAGTAGAGGCTGAGGAGTTTCCATCCCAGTTTTAGTGCAAAATAGAGACTTTGAAAGAGTTAGTCAGGCAACTAGGTCACTTTTAGAGAGGGGTAACAGTTGTGAGTTAAACCAAAAGTTCCAGTCAGTTAGCTTGACTTCTTTCCTGAACAAGTATGTAAAGACACAAATAAGTCGTAATTATTTCAAATAAATCGTGTCTCTTTTCTGACCTGTAGGAACTTATAGGAATTGATTTTTTTGTTGCTATGTGTTACATTAATAAACTCTGAATACCTGTCGCTTGTTCTAGTTTCCAAAAAACGAAAAGGAAAAATAAATTAGCTGTTGCTCTATTTATGAACCGGGCTGACTGCAAGAGGAAATAGTTAATTCCTCCTGGCTTCGGGGAAGCACTTTATCTCGAGTGACATGTCTAAGAGTTACTGTCCAGAGCGGATGCTTTCTCCGGCTGGTTCCTGCTTCCACCTCTGTTGTGTCTGAAATGGACAATTGTGCAGAAAGTTTGTCCTCAGACTTGCTTAGCAATCTTGTAAAATGTGTTTTAATTTTATCTCCAAAATACATATATGTATGTATGTTTTAAACATGTCCAGGATCTTTTTAAAATATTCCTTTCTGGTGTTATGCTTGATTGACCAGTATTTGGGCCACAGCGGCACAAGAAAATTGTCAGTAATCAGTGCTGTGAATACACACGCCTACCTGATTCAACCACTGGGCTCAGCTTGGTACTAGTGCTTTTGTTTTACATTCATTAAAATTCCTATCAGGAAACAAAATGCTGAACATCACCCAAAACAAAACCAAACAAAACCAACCAACCAAAAAAAAAAACAAAAAAAACTTAGGTCCAGATACAGCAATGTTGTTTGATGAAGAAACAAAACAAAGCATTTATATAGTGCTTATTCTTCGTTAGCTCATTGGCATCTTTTCAAAGTTAAATTTTTATGGCACTTATAAAACCCCAGATATTGAGTTTTTGCTTATTTAATTCTCCCTTTCCTTCATGAAAAGAAACTGAAAATTTTTTAAATGGAATATATTCAGTATTTCATAGTCCTTATATATATTCAAATACAAGAGAAAATTATCTTTCATTCAGTTCATATTTTGATCATCAAACTTTCAAAAAATATAACTTTGTGATGTACAATTTGAGAATGTATGTAAAGTGTTAGAATAGGTGTTTGAATAAGCTAAATAGGTGCTCAGTAGATAAAACAAGCCTAACCAACTGTCTGTTACACATATGCAAATATTTTTGTCTTTATTTTCAAAAACTGCAAATGAAAGTTGATTCCAATTTTAGAAAATGCAATTATATATTAAGGGAAAAGTATAAACCAGATAGAGTTGTCATTTGATATAAGCTACTGTGTTTATTTTTTATTGAATACATAGGTACCCACTAATTTTACATTTGCTTATGGTATGGAAAAAGATAGAGGCTGGGCTTGGTGGCTGAGCCTATTATCCCAGCACTTTGGGAGGCCGAGGTAAGTGGATTGCCTGAGTCTGCGGGTTCAAGACCAGCCCGGACAACTTGGTGAGACCTCGTCTCTACAATAAATAAAAAAAAAAACAAAAATTAGCTGAGCGTGGTAGCACACGCCTGTAGTGCCAGCTACTTGGAAGTTTGAGACGGAAGGATAGCTGGAGCCCAGCAGGTCGAGGCTGTGGTGGCCGGGAGCAGCCACTGCACTCCAGTCTGGGCGACAGAGTGAGACTCCAACTCAAAAAAAAAAAAAGAAAAAGGTAAAGATTGAATAGGTTACGTGCTATGCTGTTTGTTTTCATTTTAATTTGTTTAGAGACAGGGTCTTGCTCTGTCACCCAGAGGCTGGAGTGCAGTGGCACAATCATAGTTCACTACAACTTCAAACTCCTGGACTCAAGCAATCTTCCTGCCTTAGCCTCCCAAGTAGCTGGGAGCACAGGCATATGCCACCACTCTCAGGTAATTTTTAAATTTTTTTGTAGAGACAGTGTGCTTCTATTTTTTCCAGGATGACCTTAAACTCCTGGCCTCAATCCTCCCACCTCAACCTCCCAAAGTGCTGGGATTACAGATGTGAACCACGGCACCTGGCCAACCATGCATTCTTTTAGCAGACACGTTTGTTAAACTAGAGAAACAACATATTCAGTGAATGTGGCAGAGAGTTCTGGTTGTCTCCATAGGGCCTATTCTCTTTCTTTTCCATGACAGCAGACAGTCTGAGTTTTGGTTTAGCACATCACTACTGGGTCAAGATCACATTTCCCAAATACCCTTGCCAGGTGTGACCCTGTGACAAGTTTGGATGTATGCAGACAACTTTCAGAACATATTCTTCCTCTCCTTCCCCTTTTTACTGCTTGGAGGTAGATGTAAGACTGGCTATTTATCCTAAACCGTGAGAATAAAGAAGCCCCTAGTGAGGGTGGAATGGAAGACTTCAGGTAACCTGCATCCCAAATCTGACTGTGAGGAATCACTATACCATCCGTGAGCTATCTCAGTACAGACTTTCATGCAAAAATAAATGAAGATTTATCATGTTTATACTCTATACACTAGGTTCTCTGTCACGAGCAGGCAAATGTAAACCTTAATGAATACAGAATTTGATACCTAAAAGTGGGGTGTTGGCCCTGACCAAACCTAAAATATGGGTGCTGAGGGCTCAGATGATAGAAGCCCAAAAGCTAACAACTCCCTTTGCTGTGGCAAAACATATGCTGAAACTATTATTGTGATATCTTGGAAAGGAGACCACATGCTATGATCATAGCATTTGGGAAAAATATAGAAACGATTCAAGATTTTGTCTTATGTTGGTTACTTTTTGCTGCTTTAGCAGAGTCTACAAAAGAAGTAAACGCAAGTGTGAACTAATCAGTTTGGTAGCAGACTGTAACTTTCAGTACGAGTTGGCAGAATCTAGCAATCTTCCACTAGTAAGTTAATACTTCACGTACATGGTGCTCACTATGTGCTAGGCACTGTTCTAGTGCTTTACATGTTTTAATCAACTCAGCCTTCAAGCAACACAAAGAAGTACATATTGCCCCATTTTATAAACGAGAACCAGATAGGTTAAGGCACTTGTCAATTACATAGCTAATAAGTGAAGAACCTGGTTTGAACTAGGCAATCTATTTCCAAAGTCTATATACCTAACTGCTGCACTAAACAATCAGTGATTTGGGCCTTATGGAATCGAAAAAGCTAATTTATTTGCATCCCAGACTGAAGCAGTTCTAAGTAAAGACAACAAACGGTCACACTTATCAGAAGACAAACGGTGTCTCTGAGCTTTTCACAAGCACCTACAGTTAAGAGTTGTCTGCCAGACAATGGGAGCCAGTTTAGTGGCAAAGTTCAGATGAAGAAAGCCGTCTTCCCACTCCAGCTCTTTGTTTTGAATGGTTTTAAGGGAGCCAGTCTGAAACATAACAGCGGAGGGATAGGCAGAGCCCCAGAGATAATAAGTAAAAGACCTTGCTTTCGATCTTAGAAACTCTGACCACAAGATTTGTATCTGTGATTATTGACATATGGTACTGACCAGGAACAAATAAACAGGAAGCCCACTAGGAGTTTGAAGAAATTATATTGCTAAAAATTCCAAAATTCTATTCAATTTCTAAAGCATTCCTTTGGCCATCAAACCAGTACCAGTGAAAGGCAAGCTACAAAAGATGAGCAAGTCCAAAAAGAACACTTTCTGTAATACCTGCCTCAGATGAGCCATAAAAGTTAGTATACAAGGAAGGACCACCCAGAGGTGCTTTCAGGTGACATAACCTAGAAACTCATTCTGCTAACAAGATAGAGTCATTATTATTCCTGCCCAAGGGATGTGATAACTTCCAAGATTGCTCCATTCTCCTTTTTCCAAATGGCAGTTGTGTGTGTGTGTGTGTGTGTGTGTGTGTCGCGCACGTGCGCGCGCACATGTGTATGTGTATGTGGTTACCTTGTTTTTTGGTGCACCAAGGTGTGCTGGTGTTGGGGCAGATGATTGGATGAAGAGGAGTCACATTTGTACCTGTTAGAGACGAGTGCCCATCAGCTTAGAGGTCCTTGATGGGTTTTGAATAAATGTCTCTCGAGGACACACTGAGTAGGAGGGACTTGTGACAACAAGGGTACATATGATATTTGGGTGGCCAAGGTGGCAGGTGTAACAGATACTGCTAGTTGTCCCAAAATATCTGTTCTGACCTTCTTCTGTGTAAAGCTGAGATTATGATAAATAGGAATACTGTAATTTTCAGCCTGACTCACACCTAAATGTGACCATGTAACTGAGTTTTGACTAATGGAATGTGAGAGGAATTATGTATGCAATTTTTGAAACATGTCCTTAAAGGAAATGGATGTGTTCCTTTTTATCATCTTCATCTATCCTGTTTCTTGGAATAGGGATACACTGGCTAGAGATCCATTGTGGTAACCTGAATGATATCTCCCGACACTCCCCACACCCCACCCCAAATAGATGTTCTAGTCCTTGGAACCTATGAATATTACTTGATATACAATAAAAGACTCCAGAAGTGTGATTACATTAGAAATCTTGAGAAAGGAAGGTTATATTGGATTATCCAGGTGAGCCCTAAATGTAATCACGTGTATCCTTTGTTAGAGGAAAGCTGAGGGAGGCTTGAAAAAGACAGAAGAGGAGACAGCACTGCAACCAGACACTGGAGCAATGTGGCCACATGGCAGGAAATGCTCACAGTACCAGAAGCTAGAGGAAGCAAGAAATGAATTCTCCCACGGAACCTCTGGAGGAAGCACAACCTTTTTCCTTTTGGCCCCCTGAAACTGAGTTTGAGCTTCTGGCCTCCAGAACTGCAAGATGTTAAACCTCTGTTGCTTTAAATCAGCAAGTTTGTGGTAATTTATTATACTAACTCCGGGAGACTAAAATACCCACCTTAGAAGAGGAGAATGAGAACTACATCCTGGGAAGGGTGAAGTGGAAATTTGGAGTGGCTAAAATGCCAGATAAACATGGAGCCTGCATAGCAGCCCTGAGCTTCCTTCATCAAACTTTTAAATATGAGAAAGTGATAAATGTCTGTCTTCTTTCAGTTACAGTTATTTGGAGTTTCTGTTATAGGAAGCCAAACCTAAAACAACAAGGAATTATATTATTTAGCCCTCTGTCTCCAAGCTAAGGTATTCCTAAATCACATAAAACAAATGGATGTCTACCCTAGAAATAAAATGTAGTGTCACTTTTTCCATATGGTAGTAGGAGGTAGAAAGAAAGCTTTTTCATCTGAGCTTGGCACCACTTGTTTCCATGACTGGACTCAAGATAGGTGGAAATGATATTTTTACTGCAAAAGGTTTTATAAGTCAGAGGAATGGTTTCATGGGTGTTAAAATAAACATGTTACACCATTAATTGCATGTTTTATGAAAAATAAAAATTCTGGGGGTTCTTGGATACATTGAAACATGATTGAAAATAACATAGTGTTTGACTGAGTCATTGGGGGTTATCTCATTGTTACATGTCTGTTCTGTTTGTTTATCAGATCCAAGATTCACCATCTGGAACAAGCTGTGTAATCTCTATAAGTCTCAGTTTCCTTTTTGGTAGAATGGGACTATCTCACAAAATCACAGATAAATGAGATAAGGCTGTTGTAGGGTGCCTGTCACAATGTGACAGTTTAATAATGAGAAATTCATAGTTGTTATTGCTATCAGGAAGAAACAAGCCATTAAGGACCCAAGAAAAGAACTAACAAATATAGTTTTGAGATGATTAACAAAAGCAGTTGGGAAGAAACAAGTTTAAGTTTTCTCCCAAAAGTTTGTTTCATATAAGATTTGGGTTTACAGAAAGTTTTTTTGTTTTTGATTTCTTGTTTCTGGTATAACCCCTCAGTAACCACGGAAATTTTATTTCCATAAGTTGTGAACTATGAGATATTTATTTTGAACGTAGTTAGCAAAAAAGGGTAACTGGAAGCTGAAAGAGATAAGGATGGTAGAGTGGAAGCCAGAGGGGAGGAAAGGTCTTAGCAGTCCAGCTTTGAGGAAGATGGAGAAGGAATTATGTGGCAAGGAAGAGAGTTGAAGCAAAAGTGAGACGGACAAAGACAACAAAACAAAGTAGTTTGTGGGATGATGTGACTGTGGAAATGCTAAACTGGACAGATTTGTACTGGCATTGAGTTTGAGAAATACTTATTTAAGTAGCTCTAGACTACTGAAAGTTTTTTTTTTTCTTTTTCATCTCAAACACAAAAATTATTTTGTAGGTCTCGGACTATAGTCAGACTCAGGTGAATGTCAACTACTCTGGGTCAAAAATTCAGAAAGCCATTTAAATCAACCAAAGACTAGGTTAGTAGGATAAAAAACTGGTATGCTGAGGCTTTACCTCAGGCAGTTATTGTGCTAAGTGTATTAATATGTTTGTCTCATTTAAGCCACAAAAAAATCCTGCATCACTATTTCTTGTTTTACATAAGAAATGTGAAATAAATTTCTCCTCCGAGATGAATATCTTTAAAATATTGACATATTAAGAATTCCAATTACTGGGTATGTTATACTAAAATTTATGTTCCATTTATTACATCATATTACCAACAATCTTTACAGCTGGTATTGTTTGTTCTTCTTGATAAATTTTGGCTTTCTATCCTGACATTGTCTTTATACAAGAAGGATAATACAAGTATCTTAACTGTAATAATTTCTCAGAGCTATGAAGACAATTATAAAGTCTTTGCTTAATATTGTCTTCTCTTTTATGCCATAATGCTTTCCCAGAGTGTCTATTTAAGACACTTCTAACTTCCTTTTTCTCTATAAGTGAAATTTTACAGCGATACCACTTTTGTAAAACAATGGCAACTCCCAGTTGAACAGAAGATTTCAGTAAAGGCTGAGGCTAACGCTAGATAAAGTTCTATTTAGATCAGGAATCACCTTAATCTCTTTAATATGTCAAAGATGGGAATGAGGTTCCAAAATAAGCAGTAAAACAACCTCTATATAATCTGAGAGGAGAAGAAAACATGTCATGTTTTCAGTAATTCCAGGTTGTGTAAGAGACAAAATCTAATCGATGGAGAAGGGATTGACTTATAGATTAGAAATTATTTTATGTAGCTATGAGCTCTGATTAAATTTTTTGTTTCTGGATTCCAAGAAATGTCTTTATATTTGGACAATTTTTTAACTTATTTAATTTGTATAATATGTTCCAGGGTCTCAAGAAATAAATGGAGGTACTATCAATGTCAGTGAAGAATTAGCTCTCAGCAGTAATGTTTTAGGGAAAGACACCCAATCCATATGAAGGTTTGTGGAAGGAACCTAGAGTAGGTGTCATTGTTAGTTATCTCCAAGTCAACTTAACTTGTCTTTATGGCAGGCAAATATAACAAGGACTGTTATATAATCGTGCTTACTCAGGAAGAAGGAGAATTTTCAGGTTCTCTCTTTAACGTCTAAACTTCAATGACAGAAAAGGATACAAGTGGTTTGGAGAAAGAAAATTAACAAATTGATCACTAGAAGAGGGGGGAAAGGCCCACAGCCACTCATGGGAGCAGCTTGCACCCAAAAGGACAATGTCCTATGGGAACAAGCCTACCTCTCACTTGGGATTGATGCACATACATTGGATGGTTGCCGGGTTGGCAGATGGTGTTCTCTGCCAACACGTGTCCTTTTTCTTTGATAATGGTGTCCAGAATCCTTGATGAATAGTTGGGTAAATTTCACAGATTTCTGGGTGGAGACTCAAATCAATAGAACTGTGAAACCCATGAAAGGCAATACTGGCTTTAGTTAACAGAGGTGTCTGTGGCAGCCTGTTATATAACCTTGTATTTCTTTTTAATTTTTTTTAATTTTTAAAGGTTAGCCAAACCAAATACCCAAAAGTTATAATTGTCACACCAGATACTTGTTAAAAAAAGAAAGAAAGAAAGAAAAATTCTCCTATAACAATTCAAAATTTGAAACAGGTTTAAACCAGATATTTTATACTAAGTTAACCTTGGTTTTAAACCTACTAGGCTGCTTTCAGTTATGTCTCTAGGCTTTGATACACAAACACAGAGTAAAGTTATAAAACCTTTTTGGCAATGGAAGGAGTGGAGTTACAAGCTCAAACACTAATATCATGTTGAAAGTTTAATGATACCTATTCTAACTCAGTGTAACGAAATTTTAAAAATTGATTTCAGTTGAATTATTTGAGATTAACACTATATCTGGATAACTCATAACAACTTCTACTTGCAGCACGCACAAATTTCAGATCATAGTCTCTGAAATGCAAGCCGTGCACTTAACAAATAAAGCAAATTCATATCATTTCTCATCCTTCCTTACCTGGGACAAGAAAAGTCAATTTTGACTCTTCTCTATTTCCAGGGTTGTATCTATGATTGAGGAGCATTACAGATACCCAGGTATCCAGGTATCTGCTAAGACAGCTATCATCTTATTTTCTTCTCAGCCATTGACTCACACAGAGAGCCTCTGAGGTATCTCTTATGCCCATCCACAAATGGCACTCTCTATACTTGTTCCAAGTGAAGACTGGATGACCCACATTTTTTTGCTGCTTCTGAGATGAGGCATGGTAATCTTCATCACTATCTGGTCCCATCTGCCTACACAAAACACAGTCTCCTCTTTCCTTCTGAGACTTCAACCTGGGAGACAAAAGAGAGAGGGCATTTCTTCCTGGGATTCCAAAGCTGTCTTTATTCAACACGCTTCCTCCCATCTATCCTGTATCTCTTCCCACCCAACTAATCGTTTTCTAGACTGTGGCAGGGAGTGATCAACCATCTAATGATTTCTTTATTTGTTTTGTCTTTGCACAGAGTCCTCAAGTGCTGGGTTTCTCTACTTTATCACTATTAACATTTGGGGTTAGATTTGTTTTTGTGGGAGGCTGTCTGGTACACTGTAGGATATTTAGCAGCATTCCTCTTCTCTACCCACTGCCAATCACACCCTCATAGACCATAAAACAGTATCTTCAGGTTGTGGGGGAAGAACTGCCCTTAGAGGAAAACTACTGTTTTAAAGGCATAGGCTTTTGAAAGTCAAAATCTCCAGGCAGATTCTCTGGAGACTAGAAGCCGAGAAGAGGGGAATTGGTGGTGTGGGTGCTAAAGAAGAGATGGGAATTTATGTTTTAAACTTTTCATATGCTTCTTACTTGACATGTGGAAAAAGGGGAATAGAAATAGGAAGCATAAAAGATGGCCACCAAGCAGCAGCAAACTGGCACCTCTCTCTCTGAACAAGGCAGAATAAGAACCTAGCCGCTGATAGAGACACCCTGCACCCAGCAAAGATCTCTTTGAAACACATTGAGACCAGAAAGTAATAGCAGATGTGGGAATCCAGGACCCCCATCCCCCACCATGTACCAGGCTCACACAGGAACTAAGGAACTGAAGCCCTGCCCAGTGAACAAGAATGGGTGAATGATCCTAAGATATTTTGGGTCAATCCACCCTTTCTCAACTGAGCATGAGTCATCATCAGTCCTACAGTCAGGACATAGGAGTAGGCAACCAGATCCTCAGCATTTTCCTAACTAGAGAAGTGAAAGATCTTTACAATGAGAACTACAAAACACTGCTCAAAGACATTCAAGAAGACATAAACAAATGGCAAAATTTTCCATGCTCATGGATAGGAAGAATCAACATTGTTAAAATGTCCATCCTACCAAAGACAATCTATAGATTCAATGCACTACCCATTAAATTACTAACATCATTCTTCTCAGACCTGGAAATGACAATATAGAAATCCATATGGAAACATAAACGAACATGAATAGCCAAAACAATCCTTAACAAAAACAAAAAACAAAAAACAAAGCAGGAGGTTATCACACTTCCATACTTCAAACTTTACTATATGACTACAATAATCAAAACAGCCTGTTATTGGTACAAGGGCAGGCATACAGACCAATGGAACAGGATAGAGATTCCAGAAGCAAAACCTCAATTTCTCAACCAACTTATTTTTGACAAAGCCTCCAACTACAACCACTGGGGAGGGGAGAACCTATTCAGTAAATGGTGCTGGAAAAACTGGTCACATGCAGAAGATTAAAACAAAACCCCTACCTATCACCATACACAAAAATCAACTCTAAATGGATCAAAGACCTAAATGTAAAACCTAAAACTATAAGAACCTTAGAAAATGCAGGAGACACCCTTATGGAAATTGAAACTGGCAACCAATTCCTGATCAAAACCCCAAGTGTCCATGCCATAAGAGATAAGATAGACAAGCAGGACCTCATCAAACTGAAAATCTTCTGCAAAGCAAAATAAACCATCAAGAGAGTGAGGAGACAGCCCACAGACTGGGAAAAAACATTTGCCAACTTTATATCTGACAGAAGCCTAACATCCAGGATTAACAAATTATTCAAACACGCCAAAAGGAAAAAACAAACAGCCCCATTAAAAAGACATGGATAGACACTTCTCAAAAGAAGATATACGGGCAGCCAACAGACACATGAAAAAGTGCTCAGCCTCACTCATCATCAGAGAAATGCACATCAAGACCACATTGAGATACCACCTAAAGAATGGCCATTATTAATAAAACAAACAACAACAGATGCTGGCAAGGATGCGGAGAAAAAGGAACGCTTCTACACTACTGGTAGGAATACAAACTAGTGCCACCTCTTTGGAAGACAGTGTGGCAATTTCTGAAAGAACTAGAAATTGACCTTCCATATGACCCAGCAATCCCCCTATTGGCAATATACCTGGAGGAACTCAAATCATTCCACAAAAAAGATACCTGCATATGCATGTTTGTTGCAGTTCTATTTACAATAGCAAAAACACAGAACCAACAACGCTGCCCATCGAAACTGAATTGCGTTAAAAAATGTGGTACATATATACACAATGGAATATTATGCAGTCATAAAGAAGGACAAACATACGGACTTCACAGCAACTTGGACAGGTTTAGAGTCCATTATATACAGTGATCTATCACAGAAACAAAGAGCAGAATACCATATATGTTCTCACTCAAAAGTGGACCCTGAACAATTATCATAATACTTTAAGAAAGGGATTAGCAGCCGGGCTCGGTGGCTCAGCCTGTAATCCCGCGCCTTTGGGAGGCTGAGGTGAGTGGATTGCCTGAGCCCGCGGGTTCGAGACCCACCTGGGTAGCGAGACCTCATCTCTACAATAAATCAAAAAAATCAGATGGGCGTGGTAGCTCCTGCCTGTAATTCCAGTTACTCGGAAGGCTGAGGCGGAAGGATCGCCGGATCCCAGCAAGCGAGGCTGCGGTGGCCGGGAGCGGCCACTGCACTCCAGTCTGGGCGACAGAGTGAGACTCCAACTCAAAAAAAAAAAAAAGAAAGGGATTAGCGGTAGCAGGATACTACTAGGGTGGGGGTGGGGGACACAACATTCGTATGGGTACCTGATTTCAAACCAGACTAAGTGGGGATCAAAGGGAGGCCCCAACTTTATCTGTACGATGACCACTTGTATTCCTAATCCTGATTGTATCCCACATCTTTAAAATAAAATTAATTTTAAAAAAGAATAACGGAATTCTCTCCAGCACATTTTATGAAGCTAACATCATACTGATACCTAAACTTGGCAAAGAACCAACAAGGAAAAAGAATTGCAGGTCAATCTCCTTGATGAATATAGAAACTAAAATTATCAACAAGATTCTAGCAAATCAAATCCAACAACACGTCTCAGAGATCATCCACCAAGACCAGTTGGGCTTCATTCCTGAGATGCAGAGCTTGTTCAACATTCGCAAGATCATAAACATAATTCAGCATATTAACAGATATGACAAATGATATATAACAAATGAAATATAACAAATGAACCAAGAACCACATGATTATGTCATTAGATGCAGAAAAAGCATTCCACAAAATACAGCATCTCTTCTTGATAAAAAACCCTTAAGCATAGAAGGAACAATCCTCACAACAGTAAGAGCCATCTATGATAAAGTCACAGCCAATGTTTCACTCAATGGGCAGAAACTGGAAGCATTCCGTCTGAGAACAGAAACAAGAAAAGGATGCCCACTCTCACCCCTCCTGCTGTACATGGTGCTGGAAGTCCTAGCCAGAGCAATCAGACAAGAGAAGGAAATCTGGGGTATATAGATAGTTAAGTTATCCTTCTTTGTAGATAACATGATTCTATATCTTGAAAAACCTAGGGAGTCTGTCAAAAGACTCCTTACACTGATAAACAACTTTGGTAAAGTCTTGGGTTACAAAATAAGCCTGCAAAAGACAGCTCCATTTCTACACATCAGCAATAAGCAAGCAGAGAACCAAATAAAAAACAAAATTCTGTTCACAATAGATATACACACACATGCACACACACACAAAATGAAATAACTTGGCATTCACTTAACCAGAGAAGTGAAATATTTTTACAACGAGAACTACAAAACACTGCTCAAAGAAGTCAAGGATGACACACATACACACACAAAAACATTCCATGCTCATGGACTGGAAAAATCAATATTGTCACAATGTCCTTTCTACCTAAGGCAATCTACAAATTCAATGTAGATTCAATTCAATTGCCAACAACATTTTTCTCAGATCCAGAAATGATAATACAAAAATTCATATGGAAATTAAAAAGAGCACAAATAGTCAAACAATCCTCAGCAAAAGGAACAAAGCAGGGTATCACACTTCCAGACTTTAAACTTTATTGCAAGGCTAAGTAACCAAGCGGGGCTGATATTGGTATAGGAAGAGGGACATAGATCAATGGAACAGGACGAGATTCCAGGAGCAAAAACATGGACTTTCAACCAACTCATCTTTGACAAAGCCACCAATAACAACCACCGGAGAAAAAAGACAATGTTCAGTAAACAGTGATGGGAAAACTGGCTGACTACATACAGAAGAGTAAAACTGGACCCCTGCTTATCACCATACACAAAAATCAACTCAAATGGATCAAGTACTTAATTGTAAAATCTCAAACTGTAAGAATCCTAGAAGAAAACGTAAGAAACCCTTTTATGCATATCGAAGTAGGCAATGAATTTTTGACCACGTTTCCAAAAGTGAATGCCATAAAAGACAAGATAGTCAAGTGAGACTTCACCAAACTGAAATGTTTTACACAGCGAAAGAAACCATCAAGAGAGTAAAGAGACAACCTACAGCATGGGAAAAAATATTTGCAAATTATGCATCTGATAAAAGCCTAAGGTCTAGGATCTATAAGGAGTTCAAACAAAGTGAAAGAAAAAAAAAACATTAAAAAGTTAGTAAAGGACATGCACAGACACTTCTGAAAAGATGACATAGAGGCAGCCAAAAGACACATGGAAAACTGCTCAGCCTTATTAATCATCAGAAAAATGCAAATCCAAACTACAATGAAATATCACTTAACTTCAGTAAGGATGGCTATCATTAATAATTTGAAAAACATCAGATAATGGCATGGGTGCAGAGAAAAGAAAACACTTGTACACTGTTGGTGGGAGAGCAAACTAACCTTTATGGAGCGGCAGTGTGGCGATTCCTAAAAGAACAAAAAATCGACCTTCCGTACAATCCAGCAATCCCTCTCCTGGGAATATACCCAGAGGAACATAAATCATTCTACAAAAAACAAACAAACAAACAAACAAAAAACAGTCACACACACTTGTTTATTGCCGTATTGTTCGCAAAAGCAAAAACATGGTTCTGTCCTACTACCCATTGAAAGTGGACTGGATAAAAAAAAAAAAATGTGGTACATAAACACAATGGAGTATTACACAGCCATAAAGAAGAACAAAATCATGAACTTCGCAGCAACCTTGATACAGTTGGAGACCCAATTGTAAGTGAACTATCACAAAAACAAAGAACTGAATGCCGCATATTCTCACTCATAAGTGGGCTGCAAACTGTAGTCACATTAGCACAAGGAAAGGATTGGCAGTTGCTGAGAGGGAGGGAAGGAGAAGGGTGGGGGATACATGACAACACAAAGGGTACCTGGTCCACTACCAGAGGTAGTGAGAGACAGAAGTCCAAACTTTACCTGTATGCAGATTACTTATGCAAGTAATCGTCACTTTACCCCCACATATTTATAACGAAATACAATTAAAAAAAAAAAAAGAAATGTTGGGAGAGCTACCCACAAACACTCCCATACTGAGCACAGATACTTAAATGTTAACAAAGTCTGCCTTTGTATTTTTTATGAAGTAATTGTTTCTCCTTATCAACCACAGCTCTCACCTTTCTAAAAGAAAACTTACACCATGGATGCAAATAAATAGGTACACATTGTTGCAAATTAAATAGATTTCAAAAACATGGACATTAAAGGTGTGCATGATAGCTTCTTGTTTAAAATTGTATTTTTCTAATACATATACATTTTTCTAATATAAATTAATCAAAAAGATAATGTAATGCAAACCATCACTATAGTATTTTATTGAGCATACATTCACAACATTAAATATTGACTATGCCACATTTCTTGAGGAAAAATAGCAAAAGTAAATTGTAAAGAATTCCATTTCCAAGACATCTTGAGTTTTTGAACTTTAGGAAAAAGGAGTCACTTACCTCATATTTCCCCGTGACTGATCTATCATTAGCCAAATAGAAATGTCAAAGCCTGTTGACAGAACAAGAATAATGAGCGTACATTTATGGCCTTTGTCAATAGTCCAGGAGGTCAATTGTCCCGTTGACCAAGACCAAGTATTTCCGCCAATGGATGAATCTTGAAAAAAGGTTTCCAGAGGCAATTCATATCCAGGTGGTTCATTGGCCTTTTTGACACTTTCTCGGTCACCTTTCCCCAGGCAAAGAAAATTTTAAAACCTACAAAGATCATCAAAGATCATTCTTTGTTTCTTTCTTCCAGTCAATGTTTACTAAGCAATGGATGGGCAAATGTGTGCATTCTAGTTGTCAGTAAATAGTTTGGGAAATGGTAGGGCAGTTATTTAGGATGCTTGCCACTGAATACTTTGCCCTTCTTCTCACTTGAGGAAAGAAACTAAACCACTTGATGTTGAGCATTTTTCTTGTATTTGAAGTAATAGTCATTAAACCTGCCACATCTTTGATACTGTGCTTAGGTTGGAAAAGTTTTCAGTGGAATGGTATTTTTATCCTAATATGATGGTTATTCTTAGCTCCAAAGATGAAAATTTGAAGGCATGAGTTATTCCATATGTAACACTTCGCTTTCTTATACCAACTAAAATGTCTTATGTTTTCAGGTTTTGTTTTATTAATTCTCCAAATTTTATACCCATATTTTTATAAGTAAATATAAATATGTGAATTGAAAGTTAATAAAATTGAAAGTCAAATGCATATGAGAAAATATGTTTCATTAACCAACATGAAAAAACATTATTGCATGTGTAAAAATAAAATGTAAATTAAAACAAGATCTAAATTTTCACTTATCGAATTATCTTTTTATTTTTTAAATCAAAGTTAAAAAATTAGGATACTTAATAGTGGAGGTAGTGAAATTGATCATTTGTAGAAAGAGTTTTTCAAATTTCCAAGTCTCACACAGGTAACTCTAAATCTAGGAATCTATCCAAAGAAAATCATCTCAAATACAGAGAAAGTTTTGTGTAGAAGGGTGCTCACTGTAGTGGTACTTGGAACAAGGGAGAGGAGAAACAAAGCGTTTGACGTGAAAATAAATTCAAGTAAATTATGGTATATCCACTCCATGAATATGGATGTAGACATTAGATATGCTAATGGTTATTTGTAATAATGGAAAAACACTTGTTTTTTTGGTTTCCTTTTTAATTTTTTTAATTTTGGGGGGTACAATTCAGAATTAGAGATTCAGATGGTCATTGCACAGGTAAAGTTTGGCCCTCACTTTGGTCTATACTTCACCTGGTTTGAGATCAGGTACTCTTATTGATGAGGTGTGCCCTCTCCTCCCCTAGCAGCTTCCCACTACTGCCAATTGCTTTTTTATAGTATCATGGTAATTGTTTAGGGTCCACTTGTGAGTGAGAACATGCAGTAATCAGTTCTTTGTTTCTGTGATAGATCACTGAGTATTATAGACTCTAAATCCATTCAAGTTGCTGCAAAGTTCATAATTTTGTCCTTCTTTCTGACTACATAGTATTCCATTGTGTGTATGTACCACATTTCTTTAATCCCGTCTACTTTTATGGGCAGCATGGTTGGTTCCATGTAGGAAAAACACTCATGTAATTATAGTAAAAGAAGCACTGTAAAAAACTATATGCATATACAATTTATGTCTCAAAATTGCATCAAAGAAATGCTTCATCCTATTCCTGAACAAAACCCAAAACCCACAGGTCATAAGAGAGAAGATAGACAAGTGGGACCTTATTAAACTGACAAGCTTCTGCAAAGTCAAAGAAACCATCAAGAGAGCAGGGAGACAGCCTACAGATGGGAAAAAGTATTTGCCAACACCAGGTCTGGCAAAGGCTTAACATCTTGGATCTACAAGGAACTCAAATGTGCTGAAAAGAAAAAGACAAACAACCCCATTATAAAATGGGCAAAAGATATGAACAGACACTTCACAAAGGAAGACATCCGAGCAGCCAACAGACACATGAAGAAATTGTTCAACCTCACTAATCATCAGGGAGATGCAAATCAAAACCACACTGAGATACCACCTGACTCTAGCCAGAATGGCAATTACCAACAACTCAAAAAATAACAGATGCTGGAGAGGGTGTGGTGAAAAGGGAAACTTCTACACTGTTGGTGGGAGTGTAAACTAGTGCAACCTCTGTGGAAAGCAGTGTGGCGATTCCTAAAAACTCTAAATATCAACCTCCCATATGACCCCGCAATCCCCCTACTGGGAATATATCCTGAAAAACTCAAATCACTCTATAAAAAAGATACCTGCACACGTATGTTTATCGCAGCATTGTTCACAATAGCAAGAACTTGGAAGCAACCATCCTGCCCATCAAAAGAGAACTGGATTAAAAAAATGTGTACATATACACGATGGAATACTACGCAGCCATAAAAAGGAACAAAATCATGAATTTTGCAGCAACCTGGATGGAACTAGAGTCTATAATACTGAGTGACCTCTCACAGAAACAAAGATCCGAGTATCACATGTTCTCACTCATATAATGGACCTTTAACATCCAATGTAATCCTATAAGAAAATTACTGACAGTAGTGGGAAACTATGGGGGGGAGAGATGGGATTAACGGTAGCAAATATCTGTCTGGGGATGGGGAAACACCTCTTATCAACAGGGTGCCTGAATGAAACGTATTTGTATACCTAACCCTTAACTGTACCCCACAAAACCATAATAAAAAATATTGATTTAAATTTTAAAAAAAGAAATGCTTAAAAATACTAAAAATTTAATAAAATATTAAATATATTGTCTTTTTTACAGTGAGGTTATGGATATTTTAAAATTTAAGTCACATTTTCTCTAGATTTTATATTCATCCTTTATTCTTTTATATTTGGAATAACATACATTTCATTTTTTTTAAGTGCATACCTTTTTTTTTTTTTTAGTCACGATCTCACTCTGTCACCCAGGTAGTGGCATGATCACAGCTTGCTGTAGTATCAACCTCCTGGGCAAGGTAATCCTTCTACCTCAGGGTAGCTGCGATCACACCTGGCTACATCTTTTGAATTTTGTAGAGACAAAGTCTCGCTGTGTTGCGTAGACTGATGTTGAACTCCTGGGCTCAAGCAAGCCTCTCCTGAGCTTCCCAAAATGCCCAGCCCTAAAATATGGATACATTTTTAAATGGTTACTTTGCAGTAATAATCTTCACACATAGAGTTCTTGGACTAACTACTATGGTTTTTTTTTTTCAAATGAAAAACTTCAGGGTCACAACAGTTAAAAAATGACTATAATCTCATATCCTAATCACACCATTTTTTCAGTTAGTCCAGCTTCAGCTGTCTTTGGTAAAGTTAATCGTCCTTCTTAAAACACTGAGAAACTTATGCTTCATGACTTATTCCAATTCTTAGATATCATTAGTCAATTTATTTCCAGGCAGTCGATCTTCTTCATTGGGGTCCCATGATATCCTCTAAAACTTTTAAACTAATTTTCAGCTACAGCTTATGTTTTTTTTTCCATATTTACTTCCTAGTACAATACCTATCTTCTAGCTAAAATTTCAGAAGGCTTTCATTCCTCTGTTTGGTAAATAGAAACAAAATTTTACACCTGCAGGGCTTCCTTCTGTGTTCTTCTAATGTTATAAATGTTTTGGGTGGTCAGCACAAGGGATACCAGACCCAGTGTTATTCTAGCTGTCTTCAGTAGAATATTGGTGCCTTCACACCAATAATCACAGATTCCCAGATTATGGAGAAATTTCTTGGTCATATGTGTATGTGTGTATGTATGTGTGTGTGCATGTGTGTCATGTGTGTGGGATGTCAACAAAAATGAAAAGTAGAAAATACAAAACAAATAACAAAAAAAAACTTCAAAAATTTTTAATACTAAATAGTTCTCATTGTGCGGTCCCCAAACTAACAGCATTTCTAACTTGCTGGAAATGTACATTTTCAGGTCCATCCACAGACCTACTGAATCAGAAGCTATGTTTTAGCAAGTTCTCCAGGTTATTCTGATACACACTAAAATTTGAGAACCACTGCTTAAGAAGAAGCCCAAAGAAAATGTCGAAGTAGTATGCCAACTAATTCTGTACAGTACATACATTTTGAGTGAGGTTAGAGCTAGCCTACGTGCTTTTTGGAAATGATTCTTCTTGCTGCTTGATGTCTAACTAATTTTCCTCTTTTACGCCTTAAGTGTTAACAGCTCTTTCACCAATCCTCTTGTGAAGAATGCGTTTTGCCTTTTTTCTTTCTCCTAAAGGAGGCCATTCGTGTTAGATTCAGTGACCCACAATGTTAGTATGTACCAAAGCAGCAGAAATCTGGATTTTCTCTTCCACATGACCTGCTTAGGATGGTCATTGTGGACGGCGTCCTGCTATTTCCTCCGCTTTTCATATTTAAAACACTTCAACCTGTTACAAGCCAGGCGGATGTGTTCCCTTGAGCAACGTCTATAGCAGGTGCATGGCTTCCACATGTATTCATCATACAAACAAAAAAGAACAAGGAAACGTTTTTCTCTTCCCCAACAATTCAAATTCACAAAAGTATTCCCCATGTAGAATGTAAATCTCCATATTGATTTACTTGCTGGCAGTTTGCAGCTGTATCAAGTGTTCTTTGATCATCATCTGGGAGCATCCAGAGAAAGTACCTGTAATTGTTATTCTGGATCTGTAAAATAGCATGCCTTCCAGCCACTCCACATTTTCATTTCCATATTTATGTTCCAGAATTTGCTGTCTATTCTCCAAATTCTAAACTTACTCAAACTCTTTCATGCCTGGGCACTGTTCCCAGTGAATTATTTATTATGCTTCCCTCACACAGTTTTTGCAGAATATTTTCTTATCTTTACCCCATTTGTCTTATCCTGGCAGTCCGGATGGGTTCTCCTAGTAGATAAGGAAGGTAATATGATTTAGAGGATGGTAAATGACTTTCTTGCAAAATGTCTCCCTAACTAGCAGGATACAAGGCCTGTATTTTAATTAGCCTGTCAAATTTCATAGCTCTGATCTTTCTTCCACAGCCCCGCTTTGTGTTTTCAACTCCTTGCTTGGTGTCATTCAATCTTCTAGAAAATATTCTAACTCTAGAACAACGCTTCCTAAACTGCTCTCTGTATCACAATACCTGTGAGCCTAAAACACAGATTGCTGAGCCCACCCCAGGCATCCAGTAGGTCCTGAACAAGGTCAGAGAATTTACATTTCTAACAAGCTCACAGGTAACATGGATGCTGCAGGACTGACTTTATCATTTATTTGCTCAATTGTTTTATCTTTAATTTTAATATGTGAGGCAAACATTGTTGATGTCTCAACCTCTCAACAGCCATTTTCCCTTTCTCCTTAATAATAAATTCTAATATTATATAGGAACTCACCAAAGCCTCTTGCTTTAGGAAAGCCTACCTGCTATTCCAGCCTCAGGATGAGAATCTTGATGATAAATAAGTATCGAAAGTATTAGTAGTTTCATTCTCCTGTGACTTGCTTAGCATGAAGCATGGATAAAGTTGGCTGGAAAGGAATCTTCTCTCTGAAGAAGATACACCTGGAAGAGATAAACCCTTTGGGGAGCTCTGGATTGATAGGGTATGATTGGAAGAGTGCTGCATTCAGCTCATGACCATCAAGATATATCAGATTGTACCCATAAATATATGCAATTTTGAAAGTGAGAGAGCTTGTCAAATGCTGAGGATAGTCGAGTAGAAAAAAAGAAAACTATTAAGTTCTTAAAATGATGATGAACCAGCTAATTCACTAACCTGGAACCACTTTGCCTCCAAACTTTTTATTATGTGGGATATATGCTTCCTGCAGCAAAAAGCATATTAATTGATCTTATCTATGTATCTTTCTATCAATCTATATTTCTATCGTTCATCCATCTATCTTTAACTTGTCTCTCCAATTATATTTTATTTCCTTAATGAATATTTGATGATCAGAAAAGATAGTTATAGCACAGTTAGAATACAGCTATGTTAGCTGGGAAAGCTAACTTACTAACCATCAACATCATATCAACAAATAATCATGCTTTCTGCTAGCATGCAGAGATCTGGAAGGAATAGAATTCAGGGAACTTAAGTGTGTTGGGATGTGCATAAGAGAACAAAAATTTCAGGGTCTATGCAAGAGGGCAGGCCTTAGAAGTACACTAGAGTGATGACCATAGATTCACTTATACAAGAGGAAGAGGGTCCTGGGGAGCTTCTTTTTACAAAATATCCACTTTTATACCTCAGTAATTCATTTTCTGTCTTGCATTCAGTGTGATTTTTTAAAAAAGTAACCATACCATTCTCACCAAAACCCTTTAAAGTCTTCTTATTTTTCTTAAGATAAATATTTGGAGCTTTTCACTTGGCCTAAAGGCAGCGGTGAGCTGGCATCCACCTGCCTCTCAGCCCCGTGTAGTCCCACGCCCCCAGCCCCTTGTGTTTTTTGCTCTAGTCTTACAGTCCTGCTTTTAATTTTATGTTACTGCCATGTGCTTCTTGCCTCACAAAGCTTTACATCCAGCACTCCCTCTTCCTAAAAAAGCACCTCCCACATGGTTGCCACTTCACAATCTACCTTTCATCTTTCACACTTCAACTCAAAAGTCATTTCCACATAGAACCCTTTCTTGCGACTCAACTAAGTCTTATTCTGTTCTTATACTCTTAAGCATAATTCTTTTTAGTGACACTTATCACAATTTCAATTATATAATCAAATGTGCAGCTCATTATTTAGTGCCTGTTTCCTAAATTGCCATATGAGCTCTTGAGGGCAAGAACATATTTGTTTACCACCATTGTCTCTAGCACCAGACACTATACATTGATTGAAACCATCTCTTTTTCCTCAGGAACATTCTCCAATAACTGTGAGTACCTTCATTCACTCTTCCTTCATCAAACATTCAATAAGTAATAGTCAACCTGATTTTGCACATGACCTTTTCACCGCTACAGTCAAATGAGCAAAAATAGGCATTAACTGTCCTGCTTCACAGATGAGAAACCAAGGCCCAGAGAATTTAACCCACCTGCCCAATTTTCTTCCATTTATTCAAAGTCAGAGAGCCTGACTCCTACTCCCTGGCTTCTCCTTGGACTAGTCACCTTCAGAACATCATTACTCAGCCTGCTTAGAAAACACACACTCATGCTTAAACAGATTGCAGATTCCTCCCATCCTCTGCATCAGAATTCTATGCAGCTTACCCTGGCCTGAATCATTCATGGAAAGCATCTGAGAACACATTTTTTAAAATATGCCAGCCCACCCAGAAATGTCCTTCCCTCAATCTAGGAACAAAAGGTCAATGGAATGTTCTAGAAGTGTTCTCGGAAAGGACAGAATTTGGAGAGAACATTGCTCCCCAATCACTGTGCCATGACTTGCCTGTAGCATAGCTGGCAGTTGCTTAAGTCTAACAGATAAATACCTTCTGAGAAGTTCCTATATGGCTGTTGACTTGTCTCTTACTCTTCTTCCTCCTCTTAACTTTCTTCTGACTTTGACTCAAGAGTGAGATTCTTCAACATGGATGCTAGTAGTCGCTTAAAGTTTACACGCTTTTGTTTTTATACAAGCAAGCAATTTATCCTTGGTTTGGGAAGTATAAGGACAGGGAAATGTCAAGGGACCAAGTTAAAAAAGGATAAAAACCAAGTTTAGGGGTTATTAGAGTGTTTGGAAAATCTGTATTAAAATGTTGACATCAAAGTTATATGCCCCTCTCTATCAATAAATAATTATTATTGAGTAACTGCTCTGAGTTTATTTGTGATGGAAGCAGTCAGGAAATTGAAAAGAACAGTCAGGGAGGTAGAAAGTCAGAGTAGAAAGAACAAAGACCTTAGCATCAAAAGAATGAATGTGGTTTCAGATCTTTCACTTACTTTCAGTTACTAATGACTTTACAAACTTTATGAGGTGTTGCAAGAATTGGTGGAAAAATATGTAAAAACAAGGCAAAGCAAAACAAAAAATATATAGCTTAACATTTTGTTAGCTCTTTCATTCAACAAATATTTTTGAAGGCCTCTATCGTACATGAAAAAACTTACAGACAAAATCCAGATGCTCTGGTAGACTCCTATTTATCCTTCAAGGTTCAAATAAACTATGCCCTCTTCTGTTATGTCATTCCCTAAAATAAATCCCTTCCTTAAATAATATTGAATGCCATTACTTCATTGTGTTACTTTGTGTATTTTTTACATGTTATGTGTTCCACCTTAAACTATAAGTTCCTCAAAGACAGAGATCCTCTGGTGTTATGATGTCCAGTGTAGCACCTGGTCCAGTGAGCTTTTATTAGAATCTTAGACTAGATTATGAAAAGCTAAATAATTATGGGACACCCTGGGCTCTGAGAGGGAAATCAGCATGAATGCAGGAAGACTTCTTTGACTAGAACAGAAGGTGAATTTGTCTTTCAGGAGAAAGTAAAAGGAACACGGTGAAATTCCATGGTGGGAGACCGGTGATGCATGTTGAGAATTTTGGACCTATTTTGTAATGTGTCAGAGTATGTTAGGAGTCCTTTAGTAGAATCATGGTATGATCAAACTATTATCCAGACAAAAAAGAAAGGTTTTTAATAACTGGATCAATATCTTGTGACACATTTAGTAGAAAATTTTCTGGTGCCAAAGAGGGTCTTGCAATTATGGGACATGACGTTCTGTTAATGTGTTACATGAAGTCGTCAAAACACGACAGTATATCTATTCAGACTCCAGGTGGGTAATGAAAATTGATTATAAACACAAAGTGTCCTTGAACAATGCTTATATCAGAAAGGTTCAATGTAGGCTCATTTAAAAATGTAAACCTGAGTTTTTTCAGTTTTCACTTGCAGTAAGAAAATTTTGTTGACCAAAAACCAATAAAAACAATTTTAGTATAATGTATCTTTAATGTCATTTATTCCTCACATGTAAATATGTACAGAAGAAATATATGACCCAAAAAAATTAATCCAAATGACAAAAAGTATATTTTATTACTAAACTTTACTATTGTAATACAAAAGCACTCTCAGAAACTCAAAGATCAATGAAGTTTCTAAAATTAACCAACATTTCAAAGAGTAATTGGATTAATGAGATAGTCTAATCTACCAAATTTTTTGCCATAGGTTCAACCTTTGCATAGGTAAGTAGAGATTTCTCCCTTCCTTGATTTGAAGAATGTGAGTCCACCACAATTATATCAGATGTTTTTACTTAATATTGTGTAAGTGTTCCTGGAAAGTTTCAAGTCAAGCACTTTTAAGGGGATCTTTTAAAATGTAAGAGGGTCTCCAGAAATAAAATCACCAATAAATTCTTTATGATATGAACACATCTCTATGTCACATGTGTTATAGAATCTACATTTATTGTGTCGCAGATTGTCATAAAGTAGAATGTAAATGATCACCTGACTGGGCTTTTTTTTTATTATAAATAAGGTTACAAGATGCTCTTCTCAAGTACCATATGTTTTCCTTTCGATTGTTAAGAACCATTTCTAAAGATCTAACACAAGAGCAGATGAGCCACACTGGCTGGATCTGGGGATAATTGGATTTTCTATTCTCTTTGCAAAAATTATGCATGCCTGGAAAGAACAGCAAGAATAAACTTCAACCAATGCCTACTAATTACCATCCGCTAGTGCCTGGCTTTTGAAATCTGATTTAAGAAAAAAAAATGAAATAAAACCGCAGGCTTGGCTGATAGAAAACTGTATAATGTTTAAGCAACGATGAGGGAAGCCCAATCTTAAGCAGGCTAGACTTTGGACCGAACCCAACTGATGTTTCTCATCCTTGTTTATTTTGTTACTTGACATGTTTCAACTCATTAAGGATTTCAAAGGTCCAAGGGAAAGTACTTCTACTTTGCCAAGGCATCCTTAGTTGGAATTCCATTATCTGCCATGATCCGAGACAGGGATTTCCTCCTACTCAGTTCTGAATAATTATGTGTAAGCAAACCCTTGGTGTTCTCGGAGTGACTGTACTGAGTTGATGGTTCACCATGAATCATTCATGTGGCAGCATCTTCAAGGAGAGGGTAAGGAGGGCTAACATTGATGTGCAGTGTTTAGATAGAGGATAGCTCTCTCATTCTTTTCATTTACTTCATCAGAGTTGATGGTTAAACCATACCATCTCCTAAAATGATTACAGGAAAAGAAGAGAGAACACATACATTCAATCAGTCCCTCCTGCTTTTCTACCAAGTCTAATTGTCTAATTGAGATTGTGCCTTAGGAAGTGCTGTTTCCTCCTTGCCGAGACTGAGTATGAGTCTCTCTCTCTCTCTCTCTCCTTTTTATCCTCCCTCCACTTCTCATCCAATTAGTAAAACAAAATAGGTGTAAACTAGGAAGTGAGGCTTTTTTTTAAATGCTACATTATGTACTTCACATTTTTAAAGATTCTTCTTTTGGGGAAAGTGAGGCAGGGAGCCAATAGATTTCTCTGACAAGAGTGTCTCCTCCCAGAATAATTCAATTAAGTGCATTTTTACAACTGGCATACAACTCTCGTGGGGTTGCAGTCTAAAGTCTCCAAGGATTCTTTCCTCACCCCTCCTCTCTATCTCCCAAGCCCAAAAATATCAGGTTAACTCCTGCCCTAAAAGTCCCAGATTTGAAGGCAACGGGACCCGAGGACATTCTTTTTCTTAATTTTTTTTTAATCACATATCCTGACTAGAGATGTTACAAGGTTCAAGAGAAAACAGCTCAAAAGGCAACCAGGATAGTGTTCAAGACTTTGGGTTCAAGACTTTGGTTCTTACATGACTTTAAAAACTTTTCAAAACCTTTAAAGAAAACAAACCAGGACACATTAGAGAGACTACCCCGGCAAGTCTCTTGGTCTTTCTCATTCTTTTCTAAATATTAGCTTCATTGAAATATAATTTGCATGCCATACTGTTTACCTAAGGTGTATAATTCAGTGCTGTTCAGAGTTATGCAATCATCACTACAATTTTAGAAAATGTTCATCACCCCCAAAAGTAACTCAGTCCCATCAGCAATCCCTCTCTTATCCCTCACACCCCTACTCTAGGCAGCAACCAAGTTACCTTTTGTTTCTGTGAATTTGCTTTCTCCAAATGAGACAGCACCTGGGATTTGCTTCTTGTGTTAACTCTTCAATGTGACTGCTGCCCCAGATACAATTACCATAAAACCACTCACTTGAATTAAACATTTGGATGTGAATGAAGCATTCTGCTGAGTATAGAGAAGTTTCAACTGTGAATATTAGAATTATTCTAAAAAGAAGCAATAAGTACTACCAAAAAAAGTACACAATGTGATGGCATTTCAAGGTATCTCATTCATCCTTGCTCTTTATAGTTGGTAGACATAATACTTACTTCTAAGTGCTAATACTCACCAGGAATTACCCCAGACATACTTCCTCATTTGTGGTCAACATCCTGAACTATTCATTGCAATCTCCAACAATTTCTGATTTCCTCAGATCCTGATCACTGGAGCTCTTTTTTGTTTTGTTTTGTTATTTATAGTCTCATAATATTTTTAGATGGCTAAACTCTCAGTCCTTGATCTCCATCATTGTTAGTATTCAGGCCCATGAACTTAAAGACCATCTATAGACTGATGATTTACCAGTCTGGAAGTCTACCTCTGGTTTCACTTCAGCCCCTATGGAAACATCTCAAGTGTAAGAGAATTAATGACTCTGTCTTTTCACTGTCTCTCCAAAACTGTTTGCTCCATGTCGCCTTCATTTCAGAAAATGGCATCACCACCGTCTAAGCGCTTGCTCTGGGGTGAATGTGTGTGCCCTCCTTCCAATTCAAATGTTGAATCCCTTATTCCCAATGGGTAGTATTTGGAGGTGGGGCCTTTGGCAGGTGATTAGGTCCTGAGAGTAGAGCCCTCATGAAGGAGATTAGTGCCTTTATAATAAGACACATGTGAGGGATGGTTTCTCTATCCACCATATGAAGATACAGCAAGAAGGCAGTCATCTGTACACCAGGAAGGGGGCCCTCTCCAGGAAAAAGGTGGCACCTTGATCTTGAACTTCTCAGCCTCCAGAACTGTGAGAAATAATTGCTGTTGTTTAAGCCACACAGTCTATTGTATTTGCTGTAGCAGTTGACAAAGATAATATTCAAAATGAAACCCTTGATACTTATCTCGCTATCATATTCCATGTCCAAACCATAAGCAAGCTCTTCAGTTCTGCTTACACAACATACTTGGGATCCATTGAACTCAATTCATCTTCACTGTCATTGTCCTCTTCACAACTCCATTGTCCTCACTAAATCCAGTGGCAGCCACATCGATTTCTCTGCCCTCTCTATTGAGCCTCTAAACCATTTGCACACAGAAAACAGAGAGATCTTCTAAAATTGAAAATTAGATTACATAATTCCTCCAATTAAGACACTTTAATAGTTATTACTAGATTTTGAATAAAAAACTGCACTTTCTCAACATTAGAAGATCTGACTTTTTCATTTGTCTCCAGTTTCATTTAATACCCTTTCCCATCACCTGTTTTGTTCCAGCCATATTGGTCATTGTTCTTTCCCTCAAATACACTCAATTTTTTTCCTCCTCAAGGATTTTTGTCTGAATGTTTACTTTGCCTGGGATGATTTTCTCTTCACCTCTTCCCATCTTAATACAGCTCATCTTGGCCGGGCTCGGTGGCTCAGCCTGTAATCCCACGCCTTTGGGAGGCTGAGGTGAGTGGATTGCCTGAGCCCGCGGGTTCGAGACTCGCCTGGGCAGCGAGACCTCATCTCTACAATAAATCAAAAAATCAACCGGGCGTGGTAGCGCATGCCTGTAATTCCTGCTACTGGGAAGGCTGAGGCGGAAGGATCGCCGGAGCCCAGCAGGCGAGGCTGCGGTGGCCGGGAGCGGCCACTGCACTCCAGTCTGGGCGACAGAGTGAGACTCCAACTCAAAAAAAAAAAAAAAATACAGTTCATCTCTCTCGTGTTAATTTCAGAGAATTTATTCTCTGAGAGGCCTACCCTGACCATCCTATGGGAAGCAGCTTTCAGTTACTTTTAATATTTATTATACTCATTTATCACATCTGAAATTATCAAGTTTATTTGTTTTCTAATTTTTGACTCCCTTCTTCACTCCCTAGACCACTAGCTCCTTGAGACAGTAGATCGGTTTTCTTTTCACTCTCCTTCCCCCAGCACTTAGCATAGAACCCGCACCACAATTGGCCTTGGCAGGTATTTGTTGAATGAATGAATTAATGGGAAATAAGTATTTGTGGGAGTAGGCTAAACTGATGAGAGGAGTAATGGTAGTGGGTGGGTGAAGTAATAGCACATCCTTAAAAAAGATATGTACAAGCCGGGCTCGGTGGCTCAGCCTGTAATCCCGCGCCTTTGGGAGGCTGAGGTGAGTGGATTGCCTGAGCCCGTGGATTCGAGACCCGCCTGGGCAGTAAGACCTCATCTCTACAATAAATCAAAAAATCAGCCGGGCGTGGTAGCGCATGCCTGTAATTCCGGCTACTTGGAAGGCTGAGGCGGAAGGATCGCCGGAGCCCAGCAGGTCGAGGTTGCGATGGCCGGGAGCGGCCACTGCACTCCAGTCTGGGCAACAGAGTGAGACTCCAACTCAAAAAAAAAAGATATGTGCAATAAAAGGTAAAAATTAAGCTAAAAGATTCTGGAAGATTCTGTTAGTTATAACAAGTTTGGGTCATGTATCCCCTTATAAATGTTATGACATTATTTGGCATGTAATTTTGTGGGATACTCCCAAACACAATCAGGAAAAATTCTCTCAGCAGGAAACTATGAATGCCAAGGTAAGAATTTCTAGAGGTTGCTCAGTGACAGCTTTACTTTCTGAGAAACACGTCATTCTGAAGTTTAGCTTCCTTTAAACATTGTCACTTTTTGGCACTTGAGCCATTACCTTAAATTCTCCTGTAGACAGGCAGAAAACGAGTTTCCAGTGATGCCATATTAACTTTGCAAAAATTTAGTTTGGGCAAGGTTGTGTTGGACAAAATGCAAAGCAAATAACTGCCTTAAGAATCATTTTTTTTTTTTTTTTTTTTACTAACCAGGTGTGGTGACATGCACCAATAATCCCAGCTACTCAGGAAGCTGAAGTGGAATGATCGCCTGAGCCCAGGACGTTGAGGCTGTGGTGAGCTGCACTCCAGCCTGGACAATAGAGTGAGACCCTGGCTTAAAAAAAAAAAAAGAAAGAAAGAAACTTTTTCTTTTGGTGGAGTTCCTCCAAATACAACTGATTTTGCTAGGTCTAACCTTAATCATAATTAAAATTTCATCATTAACATTTCTCAGGATTCACACTGTTTTCTCTCGTCCAGAGAGAAGAAAATTATTGTCAAGCTCTGTGCGGATACAGATCCATGGGCCAAATATATTTTTTCATTGGATTGGTCTAAAGGATAAGGAAATGCATGTCTTCAGAACAACCCCCCCGATCCATACACATCAAATACACAGCATGTCAAAATTCTGGGAGGCCACCCAACCTCCTACCTGCTGGATTACACTAGAATAGCATCACATTTTACTAACACTCCCAGAAAATTTACTTTAGAAATGTTTTCACCCTATTTTATCTGAGTCTGCTCAAGGAATTGAAATCATGTCCTGAGTTACCTGCCATGTGCAAAGTGTCTGACCAGCACACAGAAAACTCTGAAGAAATGTTATTCAGTTACTCCTGCCATCTGCAAGCCTGTGGAATCCAGGTGCCCACAGGAAGCAGTGGAGAGGTTTTTCCAGCCTGACCCTATCAGCCGTCTCACCACAAAAACCTTCTGTTTTGGCTGAAATCCTTCTATCAGACTCAGGCTGTTCTTTACAGCCAAATGTGAGTTGAACACGTCTGGTTTACATTCTGTTAGTGAAGTGTTTCTCTCATTCCTGGATCACTTTCTTTCTATCCAATGGCTTAACTGCTTTGTATTCATGTTTGTTTTTTAGGAGGCAGTAGGATGGGCGGACGTTGGGGATCATGAAACAACTCTGAACGTTTAAAGGCAGCAAGTGAAATTAATAACAATAAAGAGAGATTCTGATAGTACAGCAGAAAAAAATCAAACCAGTGGGATCAGTGGTATCAGGATGTGGGAGATGATTAAATAACAACGTGAGTGTGGGGTGGGCAGTAACAGTAACCTTTTTTTGGTGAATTAAGAAAAGGTTTTATTGACTATTCTTTTCTTATATTTGTGAGGTGTGGGTTGTTGCAAGTTATAGGACTGTGGCAAAGAACTTGGTGGAGAGGAAAACGGTTTTAAAATTTCTCTTAGAACCCAGCCCACTGGAATTATGAAAGCAGCCTCAGTAAGTAAGATAGACTTGCCTCCCTCCCTTTACAGAGGTGTAGGAAAGGGAATGACTCCGGTTACTGGAAGCTAGTATTTGCATTGGACAACACGATTATTTGAATTGGATGGTTAAGGCAAAAGTGCATTGTAACTTTATCTAAGACATTGCAGATGTAATTCTTAATTCCTCCACTTAAGGCCATTTTGTTTGTGGATACAGTATGATAGGTTAATATTTTAAAACACATATTTTAACTTGCCTAAGTGCCTTAAATATTCTGAGAATATCTTATGCTCCTTCAGAATTCCAAGAATGATTTGTTTGCCAAAGACAGACACCTGTTATATGCCATTGTTAATTATTTTTTAAAGTAATTTAGATAGAAAGGCTACTCTGGAAGCATGCCTCACTACTCTTTTCTTGCGTGCACAAAAGAATCAGAGAAACTCATTTAATAAAATATTTTCCTTCTCCCAGAGAATCAGACAGGCTGGACTGTGCCCATCTAACACAGCAAGTAGCTTGCGTTTTAAGGTCACATTTGCTGGGTTGAAAAACTTACTTTGTTCAGGTGACTTGTCTGGTAATTTTCTCAAAATTACTCAATTAAAGGTAATTGAAACATCCTCCTGAAAATGAAAGCACCTCAGCCTTTAAGGGGCTTGCTTTTCTAAGTTCCCCATCCTTTCTATTCTTATGAGCTAGCTTGAGAGTGGGCTGTGCTGGCCGATCACCACCAGGGTTAGCTAGGAGCACCAAGCCTCTGCAGCTCCGCAACTCAGGAAGCGCTTCCCTGCTCACTCACAGGCGAATCACGCTTCCAGCTCCCTGAGGAGGGTGCACTCGAGGTTTGAGCATGGGGGTGGAAATGGAGGCGTTTCCGTTCTATTTTGGTTTCTCCTACTGACTGGCTGCTCAGCTGTTCATGAGTCACCCTAACCTCAAAATCTGTCATTAAAACAGAAATAATGATACCTATTTTCTGTGCCGTGCATGAATTGCATGAAGACATTATTCATATTTCTGAAATACATGTGAGCATTAGTTAAGGTTAGAGGTAAGGAAAAGTACAATGGAATTGTTTTTAAGCCATGATAGATATGCTTTTATCATTTAGATTTTGAGAATTCTCTGTACTGAAAAATTAAGAATGAGGATTGATCCTAATAGAATTAAATTTGACAAAATATTTAGTTGACAAACTAGATGAAGAACATATATAGTTTTCTAAATTATATGGCATTAGAACTTTTATTCAAATGTTGATTTTAAAACATTGTATTGAGCATCCTGGCACTGAGATAGGCATGAGGTTCACCATCCTGACACAGAACCTCTCATAAAAGAAGTCAAATGCTGGAACTGCATGATTCTAGGTAGCTGTATATGTAAGTACGATGATATCTGAGAGATGTGCACTTTAATATCATCTATACGAGTGGTTCTTAAAGCAGCAGTTAGGAACTTCTGAGAGAAAAAATTCAACTTAATAGGAAGAAAATATTTAAATTTATCTTAAATATGTTTTTCTATAGCTTGTCTTACCTTACCTAGTCATTCTCTGTCTAAACCTGTAAGTTAAATGTTTACTATTTACTCATTCATTTTTAGAAATAAAAGCATAAAGGATGTGAGGGTCTCCAGGCACTATTTTGTCCATATTCTATATATCGTTTTTACTATTAAGTGCTGTCAGTATTATATAATAAGTGATCTATAATTATAACTTTAGTTAAGTGATCACATTAAAATTTTTAGATGATAGAAAGCCCATGCTTTAATTTTCACACTCAGTATCAAGCAAGGTTACATAAGTTTGCATAGCAATTTATTTTGCCTTTGTCAAGTTCAAATTCCTCAAGCGAATTGTTATAAATTTGACCTCTGAGCTAGAAAAATATATTTTACAGAAGTTCTGCTTAATTATTCCTGATCCACTCGCACACAGGCTTCTCCCATATTAAGCAGTGTTTGCTACACACTTCTCTAAACAGATTCTGCCAAACTGAACAGTCTCTATGACAGACCCCTACAAACTAAGAAAACAAGTCTATTTATGTGAGCGTGGGGAACAAAAAAGAATGGAACCAACTACCTGCTATTGATTCTCCCATTCTAGGTCCAAGGGAAGTTACTATCATGAAGTGGCATTCTTCTCCTTGGGATGGATGGAAGTGCACTAGATGTGGTATTAATTGGCAGCTCTTGGACTTAAGCTCAGTTCTGTGGTTTCCCCTGTTTCCTGTCCTGGTGAGAGATGAAAGGGTAGCATTGAGTCTCCAAGCAGCAGCAGCCAGACGCTATGGCTAGAATCCCAAACTCTTAACTTCCGTCTATTGGCTAGGCTCAGATCTTTTATCATGTTGCCCTGGTCCTTCCAAGCACAGTCACCTCCTCACTGGTTCCTCTTTCTCCACCTTGTGACGTAAGATATGGGGGCTTCTCTTCTAGGGCTATTTTTTTTTTCCACTAAAGATCCATTCCAAGAGAAGTGAGATTCTAATTAATATTGTCACCATGATTTTAGGTTACTTAGGAGAAATAAGATGAATAAATTATTTCTCTAGCTAGATCCTGCTGACTAACATATGTAGTTACTATTGATCCATGGTATATTTAAAGCCAAAACACACCTGCTGTTTGAACCCTACATATACACAACGGCTTGCCTTTCCTTTTCCAAGGAACAAATTTTATAATAATATTTTGTGCACAATCTATATGCAAGTGGATATTTTCTTTCCTTTCTCATCCTTCAAAGTGAGATAATGAAAAAAAAACTTTGCAAATCTGTACAAGAACTTAGTTGTAATTAGATTTCTTAATTAGACTACATACCCCTTTGAGCTTTCTCTTTTTCTCTTCACAATTTATTTCCATCATACAAAATGATCCTTTCTAAAAGTAGTATCCACATCTCTCCTAACCCTTCATTCTTCAACTTCCCATTTAAATTCTCAGTGGAGTTACAGGTGTTAGAAGCAATGTTTCATAGTATTAGGAGAAATTGAGGGAGCACTATTTTAGCGGTTTAGAGTAATTAGCATAAAATTAACCTAGCTTATCCTTGTTCTGCCTAGCAGCTAGTCTTCTGTTCTGACTCCATGACCAAGTGCTAACTTTTGCCACCAATAGCTGAATATCTGACATATTTAGCTATCCTTGAGTATTTACTCATCCTTTGTATTCTATTCTTTTATCTCCATTTCTCTCATCCATTCTTTTATGCATCAGCATCCTACTTACTACCTCTTTATTAGTTCAGTGGTTGTTTCCCCACATCTAGCCAGACTTCTGGAGGCCAACTGATGTCTTGTCCCACCTCTGCCTCTAACCAGCTTCCCTTTTCTCCATCTTCCTGTTCTTACTGACTTTCTCCAAAGACATCATCTGTTACCTTTTTTATGACCCCCCCTTTTGTTGAGGACTTGTCTAAGGTTCCACCTTTCATCAGCCACCATACCATTTAAACCTAGGGATATGGGATCATGGTGGGTGTTTCAGCATTAGAGATTTTATCCTTTTGCTCTCCTGGAAAACTCCAGTGATTTGGAGGGTAGAACACTCATCCTGGAATTAAAAACCTGTCACAAGTATATTTGGAAGAATTCTTCACTTGCCTGTAAGGGTTTGCTCCCTAGGACAGAAGGAAATTAAGATACTGTAACACCGAAAATCTTTTTTCTCTGCCCTACAAGAAATGATGGACTTAAAGGGCTCTAATGCTGACCATGTGGTTTGATTTGAGGAGGCCATACAGAGGAGTCTTCCAGATAGGAATGGTGACTTTCTAATCCTTACCTCTGGGGGCTTACCCCTGGGGGTTCACCTGAGTATGGGATCCAGGAAACATATTAAGAGATTTTGGTGGAGGGGTCATAGAATTGTTTATCCTTGATCACTGAATCCTTCTTTAACCAATCTTACCAGAAGGAGAGAAGTAATTATAATTTGGGGAAGGAGTAAGACATTGTACTCAGGAAAGCATATCTACATGGCTTTATATGTCAGAAGTTTCCAAAACCAGGCATTTTGAGTTTTTTAAACTGTATATGTATACATGTGTGCATCTGGGTCAGGTAGGGCTCAAGGAGGAGAGAAAAGGACTCAGGTAAGTAGACTGAGGCAAAGAAATAAGGTTGAGGGGCTGTTGTTCTGTATAAATTAATTCTCTTCCTTTATTTTCCCACCCCTGGCTCTACCACATGTAAGTTTCTCCATACTGTTGGTCCCTTCCAAGCAGTGTTCACTCCAACTTCTGCTCCCACCTCGGGGCTGAGTCCACTCTCTACTGGAGAATCCAGTCTCACTCATACCATCGTTTGGCCACAATTTCTGAAGCGTGACCATAGGGCTCTTCCAATAAAAGAATAATATCTAATATAACTCTTTCTAAAGACACAATTTGAATTCTGGAGACAATTTTTTCTAATATACAAGACAGATGGGAAATACACACTATCTGTGCCTGCCTGAGTCACTGACATTTAGAATGTTTCCTTTCAGCAGTTGTCACTATGGGAAAAATGCATCACCATGCCAGAGTGTATGAAGGACGAGCAGTCACAGATTAATAGACACTCTCAGAGCACAGTCATGGATTAAAACCAAAAGGCACAGATACAATCTCATTACTACAAACGTTTGCTTATAAATGACATCTGTTATTTTTCCCCCCATTAGTTCTCTATTAGTCACTTTAGGCTACCATAACAAAATATCATAGACTGGGCAGTTTAAACAAGAGAAATTAATTTTTTCACAGTTTTGGAGGTTAGAACTATGAGATCATGGTGTCTTTGTGGTTGGGCTCCTGTGAGGGCTCTTTCTAGCTTGGAGAAAACTGTCTTCACTTGGTAGAGAAAATGAGACAGAGTAAGCTTTCTGGTGTCTCTTCTCATGAGGCACTGATCGCATCCTGAGGGTCTCGACCTCATGATTTCATCTAATCCTAATTAGCTCCCAAATGCTCCATCTCCAAATAACATCACTTTGGGACTTAAAGTTTCAACATATGAATATTGAGGGTACCCAACATTTAACCTATAACAAGCTTGTGCCCCATATGCATTTTTTCCACAGCAAAATGTAGCTATATGTTTTCTTTTTTTTTGAAAGTAGGATTTATTAAAAGGACAGAAAAGCTCCTGTAGTGGGAGAGGACCAGAGGAAGTTGCCCCATGTTTTCTAGAGAGCAAAGTTTAAGCTGTTCTTTATAGCGTATCTTTCATGTGTCTAGAAATTTGCCATTTAAGAATAGTTTCTGGTGATTGAGATTATATTTAAACTTTTAACTTATAGGAACATGGAAGCAAAAAAACATAGGCTGCATTAACATTATGCTTTTTAAAATTATTTCTATCTCAAAGAATTCTGGTAAGAAACATAGGGACCCAAGCACGGATGTAGTGAATTCGAATATGGTTTTAAGTGTAATAAAATGTATTTTGCACATAGTTGTATGAAACTGTTCATCTGCGCTCACTTACAAATTTCAGTTACCTTATATACGAAAACTTACGCTGAGTGGCCTGAAATAAGGTCATTATACCCTGATGCTTTCACAACCTTCTTCTTTTCTCTATAACAAGTGCTCACTATTATGGGAAGAATGCCTGCCTTTTCTTTGCAGCTTTGCAGAGCTTTAAGGAAGCTGGGTTTTTAATCACACTCTTCTTTTCTTGCTTGCACTTCTGACTTCTCTAAGTTGGCAACAGAATTTTAAGTTCATCTCAGAGATAGTATCGCTCTTTAACCTTGGACAGTTTAAAAGTCTCTCTCAGCACATTTCTAGGCATTTTATTGCTTCATTCCTTTATTCTCATGTCAAGGACAAGTGGACTTGAGCCAAAAAACAAAATTAGAGCAGAGCCCTTACTCTATTTCCAGATCAGCTAAACCAATTAATACAATTTAATTAAAACTTATTTTCTTTCTTTTCTGCAGAAGGGACTCAGAGTGCAGCTGTTGCGTTCAGATTTTCAGTGTGTTGCTCCAGCTTTATTTAACTCTTACAGGCACATTTTCAGAGTGAGACACATAGCATGTGCCACTGCTAATTCATTCCACCTTATATTTCCCATGTGGTATCCTGGCAGACTGTCCCTTGAAATTATACATTTGCTTAATCTGGAAAAGGAGAGAGTTGATTTCATTCTCACTTTTTTCCCTGGGGAGTGATTGTTTCAGTAGTACCTGTGCCTATAATAAATAATTCATATTTGGCAGGTCTCAACCAACTCACTTGAATAAATACAGAGTACTTCAGCTACAGTGAAAAACATTTTCCAATCATGTCACAGGATGTGTTTCTACCTAGAATCGGAGTAAACATTCAGAACAGTATTAATGCCCATTTTTCTCCCTTGTTATGTTCTGTTGAGAATTCTGACAAGAACCACTGGAACCTGTAAGCATTCCTGTAAGTTCTTCATATGATATTGGCAAAACAATCTCTGACTCATCTGGGTACAAGAGAAACCCAGTAAGAGCTTCCCTCTTCACTGACATCCCCACATTTACCTTGGGTTGCTGCAGGCTCCTTTTGGGTTTCAACCTGCCATGGGGACAGAGTTTGAGCTCTTTTCTCTAAAGTACACAGTTATATCTTTATTGTTCTATTCCTCTACTCCTTACCCTTTCCCTAGTTCATTAAATCTTTACTGAAACCAAAATAGGAAAAGATGCTTCTTGTGACAGTTAGAACTGAGTGTGACTACAAGTAACACTCTCAAACAGAGACAATTGATTGGCTATTTTGCTCATGTAGAAGTTTGGAGAGGGGTAGACTGGACTGAGGCCGCAGCTAAAGACACCATGTGGAACATAGAGACTTTATTTTATTTTCTGTTGAACTTCATGAATGCCCTTCAACTCATAAATACTAGAAAGTTCCAGAAACTCCACACACTTCATCTATGTTTCAAGCAGGAAGAAGGAGGGGAAAAAGAGGAAAGGACCACAGTCTCCCGTCATATTTTTGAAGGGTTTCCAGGAAGCTCCATTAGTGATTTCAGCATATCATGTTGGGGCTTCAGCTGAAGATAAGAAAAGTGAGTAATTTATCTTAATACAGCAATTCACCCAAATAAAAGTGGTGTCCTTATATTCAAAAAGAAGATGAAAATATGTATTTGGTAGATGATTTGTAATTTCTGCTACAGCCTACCCCTTTGGTTACCCAATAGGCATATGCACATATTTATTCTTGCATTTAGTGTATAAGGGCTAGTGATGGCAATGGTCCTGTAATATGGAATAATCCTGAATAACAAGTAATTATCTCTCCTAAAATCCCAATATTGGCTCCTGTTGAGAAACATTGTCAAACATAGGAATACTATTTATTTACTGAAAAGAGATTATATCCTAAATTTATGACCACTCCTCTTCTAGGTCAAATCAAGAGTTTCTGGGACAGTATAACTCTTACCATATATAATTTTTCAACATCAGTAATCTAGTTATCTATTTGTAAAATGTCCAGTACATAAAGATAGAATCAAACCAGCATCAGCTACGGTACAAAATAATTCCATTTGGGAAAAAGAGAAGCCAATGGTTATGGCATATATCAGATCCTGCTGAGAAGAGTAGCTACAGCTCTTCATAGACCAACCTAGTAGCCTCAGTTTCGGTACCTTGAAAGATCTGTTTTCTAATAACCTTCCACCCCTGTATCTTAATTGAACATTGGGTAGAAGCACATCTTTAGGGTTGCATATGTTCTTGGTATAGTCTCAAGTCTAAGAACTATTTGGGCAGAGTGAATTGTCATAGATGAATGTTGTCCTTCCTGAGATTTTTTTGTTTGTTTATTTAGACATTACAGGTCCCTCAAAACTTAGTTGATTTGCTCCAGCCAATTCCCTGAGCAACTGTTGCCAAGAATCTTATGTGGACATAGTTTTATGCATTAAAGTCATTTATCTACTTCTGTTACCTGACAATTTTCCCAAACTCCTGTACTTTGAGGTAATTAGAAACAACTTTATGTGGGAATAAAAACATTTTATCAGACTTTTTTCCAATGATCATTACCTGTTTGGGGGAGGGAATTTTTGTAGAACAGTTGTGGGAGCCGGGCTCGGTGGCTCAGCCTGTAATCCCGTGCCTTTGGGAGGCTGAGGTGAGTGGATTGCCTGAGCCCGCGGGTCCGAGACCCGCCTGGGCAACTTGGCGAGACCTCGTCCCTACAATAAATCAAAAATTAGCCGGGCATGGTAGCGAGCGCCTGTAGTTCCAGCTACTTGGAAGGCTGAGGCAGAAGGATCGCCCGAGCCCAGCAGGTCCAGGCTGCGGTGGCCGGGAGCGGCCGCTGCACACCAGTCTGGGCGACCGAGTGAGACTCCAACTCAAAAAAAAAAAAAAAGAGTTGTGGGAATGGTCCAAGGTATCGATTTAAAACTCTCTCTTCAAAACTGTCTTAACTTCAACCCTGCAAGCCTCAAACCATAAGAATTTCACTCAACTTGGTTTCCAGGTCATGTGCAAATGTGTTTCTCAACAATTTACTTCCCTAATCTTCTCTGCTTGCAGGCATATACTTGTAGTCTCCGCTCATTTATTTCTTGTAGAACTTGGTTCAAGGAGGAAAGAAGAAGAACAGATTCCATCATTCTGAATTGTTTCTGCCATTTTTCATAACACAGCAGCCTTGGTCTGCACATGGTCAATACCTAAAGTGGTGACAGATTAACCAAATGTTATATCACTGAAAAATAAGAGTCACGAGTGGCGTGTAATTGAATCCCACGAGAAACAACTTAAGCAAATTTAGAGTTTATTGTTCTCATAGAAAGGTTTGGAGGTGAGCAGTCCAGCAGCTTCATGAGATCAGCATTGATCCAGGTTTCTTTTTATTTCTTTTTGTTCTATCAAAATTATCATGTGATATTTATCCTCATGTGTTTACAAAATGGCCGTTCTACCTGCATCGCCATCACTTAGTGTTACCTAGAATATACAGTTAATTTCTTTAGGGTCAATTTCCTTAACTATAAAATGGGGACACTAATAACAACAATTCCAGCCTGTTATGATATCTGTCCTTTAAGATTCAAATAAAACTGACTTGACCTCCTTCTTACAGATAATGGCAAATCTAGTCTACCTTCCAATTTATCATACTTATCTAAAGATTCTTGGGTGCTTTATTTTTCTACTAGACACTCTATATCTAGTTTCCTCCTTCCTCGGAATTCTAAATCCCCAAAATACATCTAAACATTTCATACTTGAGTCCAAACAAAAAGACATATTTCAGCATAATTCTCAAAATTTCTGTTTCTTAAAGCCCTTGAAACATTTTCTTTATGAGAAACTTGCCTCTAATTATCTTTGTAGAGACCCAACTTACAGTTGTATGCTTGTATCTTTTCCCTCTTTGCCAATATCATCTCTTACTTTTAAGCTATTTTGCTCGTATAAAATTTTCTTTTTTTGTTGTTGTTGTTTAGGCAGAAGAATTTGGCCTTTATTTATTTTACTCTAAACAATCCTGTTCATCATATTCAGGGCCCTTCCCCTTTCATGACCAAGGAGGCTGTAAATATATTTTTCTATACAAGAACACTCCTTTGAAGAGTTCTGCTTTTAAACTTTAAGCTTTTCTTTTTTCATGGTCAGAGGAATTTAATTAAATTAATTAATTCATATTTGTCAGTTATCTTTATTTGGCTTAGTAACTTTGTTTTATTTTATTTGTTTATCTATTTATTCATTTACTTATTTTGAGTTGGAGTCTCACTCTGTCACCCAGGCTGGCATCAACCTGCGGGGTTCCAGTGATCCTTCCACCTCAGCCTCCCAAGTAGCCGGAACTACAGGTACACACCACCATGCCTGGCTAGTTTTTGACTCATTGTAGAGATGAGGGCTTGCCAAATTTCCTGGTCTGGTCTTGAACCTGTGGGCTCTGGCAAACCACTCGTCTCAGCCTCCAAAGTGCTGGTATTATAAGCTGAGCCACCGAGTGCAGCCAATAACTTGATTTTATGAATGTTCCCTTCCCACCACTGCTCCACACCCCTCACAGGGGGTATTCTTTATTTTTTGAAAGGTGTGGGCAAGTTAGCAAATGTACTTATTCCTCCATTAATAAAACAATTTTAGTTATAGACTAAGGATATTTTTAAAGCTTTATTGAGGTGTAACTGATATATAAAACTTGTACATAATTAGTTATATATTTTGATGAGTCTAGACATAGGCATACACCTGTGATATCATTACCATAATCAAGGGACTAAACATTCCTATCACTTCCAAAAATGTCCTTGTGTTCTTTTGTGTTTTAAAAATTTTTTTAGAGGTAAGAGCATCTAGCAAGAAATCTATCTTGTTAACGTATTTTAAAGTACGCAATACCATATGGTTAACTATAAGCACTTTTCAGATCTTATTCTTCTTGCATAACTGAGACTCTATACCTATTGAGCAATAGTTCTCCATTTCTCCCTTCTCCCTCAGCCCTTGAAAATCACCATCCTATTTTTTGCTTCTATGAATTTGGCTTTTTTTAGACACTGCTTTAAGTAGAATCGTGTAGTATCTACCCTTATGAGAATAGTTTATTTTATTTAGCATAATGGCTTCTACGTTTATCCATGTTGCTGCAAATGGTGAATCTCCTATCTTAAGGCTTAAAAACTTTCTTTCTTTTCATTTGTAAATCCTCCAGTACAAATACTTATAAGATTATTTTAAATTTTACATGATACAACAGATGTAAAAGTGACTGGACCATCATATAAATTTAGTAAATGTATTCTTTTCTTGTGAATTAGGCATATTTAAAACTGTATCAATATTTCTAGAGTTTGGTCTGAAATAATGAAACAGTATCTAATTAAGTATACTAAAATTTGTAAGTAATTAGCTTGAAACTGAGAGTTTATGAAATATATATTTAAACTCCAGATTGAAAAACCTTTTAAAAATATATTATTGCATCTTCTGCTTTGGCAAGTCGAACAATCTGAAGTTTAAAAAGTCTGTAAGAGTTATCTTGAATTTTTTGGTGAGTTTTTAATGTGAACATCATTGTTAATTGTACATCTTTGTGAATATATATGAATTTGGTTCATCCTAGAGAATTACACACACCATCCCCAGTTAGAAATTTGTCTTAAGCTCTTATGGAATCTGCTTCCTGCTTTCAGAGCACTTACTTCAATTTGCAAGTGTACAATCACCAATGGGATTGTTTGTCTAATGTCTGCCTCTTCGCTGGACTGGACCATAAGCCCAACAGAAACAGAATCTTTCCCATTTCTACCTTTTTTTCCCCTCCTAGCATCTAGCACAGTGTTCAAGCCATTGAGGGCAGAATGTTTTTCTACAGTCCATACAACACAACTGATATGGGCACTTTTGACCATGTCCCTTCACAGCTAAATTATTCAACAGTCCCTCATTGTTGAATATATGTCAGCAAAACATTCAAGGCTCTTAAAATTTGGTGTGTGCCTGGTTTTCAAACTTCATTTATCACTACTCCCCAGAAAGGATCCTGGGCTCCAACATTACTCGATGGCCAGCTAAACTTTTTAAACATATGCCTGAAGTGCCAGGCTCTCTCCCAAATAATCTTCTTAACAAATATTTACTTTTTCTTCCCAACTCAGATTTCCTTTCTCATTTTATTAAGGCTTTTTTGACCTACCCTTGGACAAAGTTGAAATTTTACTCTTCTGTTTCCTCAATGTTCTCTGCACATATCTCCATTAAAGTACTTAGCACATGTTTTAAGGGCAAGGTCTCTACTCTCTTAAACTTTGTATCTCCAGCTCATAGAACAATATCTGTTACTTTTGTAGGTTTTTAGTAGTGTTTCTTGAGTGAATAAATTATTAATAAATAAGTGAACAATAAAAAGATTGGAATGAATAAATGTTGCTTCACTTATTTGATCTCAATTTAAATATATGTCTGTGCATATACACAAACACATTATCCCCCAAATTTTATTCTTTTCCTAAACACAAAATATTTGAAGAGGATTGGGTAGAGGAAGAATCTATTATCTCATGGTTTATTTAGTTTCTCATTAAATTTCTTTCTTTAGATAATATTCTCAAATCAGTGGGTTTATATGACTTCTAAAGATTTCATCAGATTGATGATAATTTAGACAGAATAAGAATAGAGCAACATGAACAAATATTAAGCATTTGGTTTCAGCATAGGAGAATGAACTAAAAATATATATATTCCCAGGATACATATCTTTCTTCAAATAGGTGTTCTTCAGCATTACATAATTAACATAGTCCTATGACATCATTTGTAAAGCAAATTTCTTTAGATCAACTCATATATCTCTATTGATTTAATTTTCTTCAACTGTCCAACTTATTTACGTGATTATTCATATAATACAGCTCACTATACAAAATTCAAACATACAAAAAGAGATGACCACAAAAATTTCCCTGTACACTTCTGCCTAAAGAGAAGTGTGGTGCATATAGTTTCCAAATATAGATCTCAGGATAAAATTGCCCTTAAGAATATGGCATGCAGCTGGGCGTGGTGGCATGCATCTGTAGTTGCAGCTACTTGGAAGGCGGAGATGGAAGGAGCACCTGAGCCTAGCAGGTCGAGGCTACAGTGGCCATGAGCATGCCACTTCACTCCAGCCTGAGCGACAAGAGTGAGACTCCAACTTGAAAAAAGAAAAAAAAGAATGTGGCATGCTAGTTTGTTTGTTGGACACTGGCAAGTAGAGCTGACCAAATGACAATTCTCCTGAGGGGTAGAAGAAAGAAAACAGTTGAATGCAGGTTGAGACTTTTGGAAGGCTATTATTTGTTTGGTTTGTTTTTCTGTAAGATTATCAAGGTTTGAAAATCTTTATTAGACTGAGAAGAAAATCCAACAGTGATAAGATTATTATGGAAATAGAGCCTGATGTGGTAATGTCTCCAGTAGATGGAGTGGAATGTGGCTTATCTCACTTTTAGCTAATATAAAATTTAATTCACAAAATATCAGGTACAGAGGCATGTTGAAAATAATAACGTCTATTCCCATTAAGCAAATTTTGGAAAATATAGTCCATGGAGGTTGAATGACATGTCCAAATTCACTCCTCTAATCCTAATTTTAATTATGAATCTCAACTTAAATGTTGCCTGAGGTTGTGATGAGATTTATAAAGCTACTTTTTCCTGAAAACTTTCAGCATAGGACCCACAGGCAGAAAAAAAAGAAATCCTTTGACTTGCTTCCACTTTCAATTTCTTCTTACGTATTTCTCTCAAGACCTCATGACACTAAACCTATTGGTGAATGAATGAATGAAGAATAGATGATTATCATACACTTTTCACATATAATTTCATTCATTTTCAAACCAGTCTTAATATATCTCCATATTACAAATGTAGACATGGGATTCAAAGAGGATACCAAAATGTGCTAAGTTCACATGGCTTAGAGGTGAAGCCAAGATTTGGAACCAAGTTTTGAATTCCTAGCATAAATCTACTTCCTTTATCTTCAATATGTTGATGTGCTAACTTATCCTTAACATTGTTAAAAGGAATTACTTTATCTTTACATTTAAAAATCAGAAGAAGTTTTTTCTCTTTTTTAAAATTTTTAAAAAATATTTTAACAATGTGGGGTACAATTCAGGATTAAGTACATAAGTGTTCATTGTACGGGTGAAGTTTGGGCCTCTCGTTGGTCCTCACTTTACCTGGTTTGGGATTAAGTACTCTTATTGATGTTTTGTGCCACCCCCCTCCCTCCCTCCCCTGGCAATATCCCGATACTGCCAATCCCTTTCTTGTAGTATTATGATAATTGTTCAGGGTCCACTTATGAGTGAGAGCATGTGGTACTCAGTTCTTTGTTTCTGTGATAGATAATGGAGTATGATATCATACTCCGTGTATGGGTGTACAAATGCCATCCAAGTTGCTGCAAAGTCTGTCATTTTGTCCTTTTCTGTGGTTGTGTAATATTCCATTGTGTATATGTATCACATTTTTAAAAATCTAGTTTCTATGGGCAGCACAGCTGGTTCCATGTTTTTGCTATTGGGAATAATGCTGCAATAAATATGCATTGCAGGTATCTTTTTTGTAGAATGATTTGAGTTCCTCTGGGTATATTCCTAGAAGGGGAACTGCTGGGTCGAATGGAAGGTCAATTTTTAGAACTTTTAGAAATCACCACGCTGTTTTCCACAGAGGTTGCACTAATTTACACTCCCATCAACAGTGTAGAAGCATTTCCTTTTCTCCACATTCTCTCCAGCATCTATTGTTTTTTGAGTTGTTAATAATGGCCATCCTGATTGGAGTTAGGTGGTATCTCAGTGTGGTTTTGATTTGCATTTCTTTGGTAATTAGTGAGGCTGAGCATTTTTTCTTGTATCTGTTGGCTACTTCTATGTCTTCTTTTGAGAAATGTTTATTCATCTATTTTGCTCACTCTTTAATAGGGCTGTTTGGTTTTTTTTTTTCCTTTTGGCATGTTTGAGTTCCTTGTAGATCCTGAATGTTAGGCCTTTGTCAGATACACAGTTAGCAAGTATTTTTTTCCCATTCTGTGGGCTATCTCCCCACTCTCTTGATGTTTCTTTTTCTAATTATCAAATAATATACAAGTTTTTTATATACTTAAATAAGTTAGGGCCAGCATTGTGCTAGACTCTAGCCTCTAGATGAAAACAATCCTGTAAAGATGTATGATACATTCTATGTCTTCAGGCAGTTTATTACCTAATCATAAAATAAAGATTTATCCAGAAGAAATAACAACAAAATATATGTCATCTTTTATTAAATAGGATCTTTACCAATTTAAGAAGGGAAATCGCCCTGTAGGCTAGATCAGTTATGGCTAATTTACTAAAGATGGGCTTTGAAGAACTAATAGGGTCAGGAAAGGTAAAAAATAATAGTAGGAAAAGCATAGTGTTCAAGGGTGGGAAACCATCTCAAAGGGGCCTAGTTAGGATGCACCAGTAGAATGGTAGGAAGAGACTGGTTTAACCAGACTGGGTGTACATATGCTAGCAAGTGTTGCGTCATGGGATTATATGAAGTCTGGCCATGGAGGTCCCTGACAGCTGGGTAGGTATTGCAGATACTGAGTGTCAAGTTCTTATTTCAAATTCTTCAGTCCTTTGACTCTTTTTTTTTTTTTTGAGATGGAGCCTTGCTATGTTGCCCAGGTTGGAGTGAAGTGGCTATTCACAGTGCAATCATAGCATACCTCAGCCTCAAATTCCTGGCTTAATTCAATTCTCCCACCTCAGCCTCCTGAGTAGCTGGGATTACAGATGTATGCCACTGTCCTGGGCCTCTGCATTCCTGATATAATTGCTTTAAGGAAAAAGCACTGTATGCATAATTACTGTTAAACACTTATTTTCCATGTTATGGTCTGTTGATTAATAAAATGCCCTCTTCCAAATATTTCTCCATAATCCCTGGGAAGATCCAGCCTTTATGGGCAGGTCCAGGTTTTATGGGGCCTGTAGTTTATATAGTTTGAAGGTAATTTTTAATAATATGAAAAAAAAATCAACTATAAAATGGATATTTATTTAGAATGAAAATAATACACCAATCACAACCTTTTAAAAGTTGAGAAATACCTCAAACCCCACAAAATGCAGAAAAACAACATTCTGTCTTTATTCGCTAACTGCCTGACCCACTTCTGCCTACATTTTTTCTATACTTTTGTGCTGCATGCTCCTTGATTGCCTTTTCATATGACGATAATTTTGTAATATTTCCTATAGCAACATGAGAAAGATAGCTCAGTCATTTCTTCTACATGGTTGATCAAAAAAGTTTTATTGCATTTTTGAAAAGTGGATTTCAGTTACACAACCTAGTATTGTTAATATTACTTAATATTTATAGGTTTGTGTCAATTTTGGGAGAGTTCATATTTTCGTCATGTATGAACGAGAAGATTAAAGGACATTTCAAGTTTTCTTATGTAGTAACTTTTCTTCATTGGGGACTCATTAAGTGACAAGCTATGAGTGTCACTGTGTTATATTTCTGAGTGAACTAGCCCAGTAGGTAGTAGGGGTATTCCTATACCAGTGCAGCTACCAAAAACTTAACTATACATGAAGTTATTGGAAAACTACACCGTATCCCCAGTCTGGTCTCCAAAATGCCACTGCCATGGGTGGGAAGGATTGATGTTACAAACTTAACAGGGATTGATAAAATGAAAAAGGACAGTCAGTTGGGATTAGCATACTTTACTTTTGCAAATTTCACATGCCTTACAGATATGGTGTTACAGCTCACAGTCATTTCCACATATAGGAAATTATTGTTGACTGTCCTGGTTGAGAAACACTCCTTCTGCCCAATGTGCCAGTTCACCCAAAGTAATGACATCATGTCATCCTTGCCATATCATTTACGTGTCCCCAGTTAAATGAGTTACTACCAAAGTAAAGTTCAAATGCCTAATGGCTTGCTAAGACATCTCATAAAGTTAGCAAAGGCCAGAACTTAAACTCCATTAGTGGCATTGAAAATCATCGTCTAGCCGGGCTCGGTGGCTCAGCCTGTAATCCCGCGCCTTTTGGAGGCTGAGGTGAGTGAACTGCCTGAGCCCGCGGGTTCAAGACCCACCTGGGCAGCGAGACCTCATCTCTACAATAAATCAAAAAATCAGCCGGGCATGGTAGCTCATGCCTGTAATTCTGGCTACTTGGAAGGCTGAGGCAGAAGGATCACCAGAGCCCAGCAGGTCGAGGCTGTGGTGGCCAGGAGCGGCTACTGTACTCCAGTCTAGGCGACAGAGTGAGACTCCAACTCAAAAAAAAGAAAATCATCGTCTAGATCAATCACTAACTAAAATCAATCAGAAAGTAATCCTTGATGGTTTGGTTTCTAATTTTTATTTTCTTCATTATAGACACAAAAAGAGAGAAGAAGTGGAACCAAAAAGAAAAAAAACCACATCACATAATTCACAGAAGCAATCAGGAAAAGACAAAACTCTCCAAGAGAATTGAACCTCAGAGTAGAGAAAGCTTTGTTACACCCAATGAAGTTAAACTTTGGGGGAAGTTAATACTTCTTCCACAGTTGTACTAAGAACATTAAAAATACTTTTGCCAAGGAAGGGTATCAACATTTTAATCTACCTTGCACTGATAAAAAGAAAAACACATAGCAAAGAGGAGGCAGGAGCAGGTTTTCACGGAGCTACAGACGGTAGAAACAAAACGTCCTTTGTCTGGAGAATATTGCACCTGCATTAAATTTACTGCTGACATCTCTTCGTAGAAATTTGATTTTTCTCTCGTTCCCCCACCTTTTATTGTTTTCAACACTGAGGAATGCAAGGCACGCCAGTTGTCCTTCTTGTCACTGCAGCTTCTCTGTCTTCAACTGTGGAAGAAAACAGGGCTTCCTCCCCTCACTTGCCATCAGCACGTCATCTCAGCAATGCACCTGCACCGGTAACACTACACTCTCCCGTGCAGGGCTTCATACTTCTGTGACAGACGCAAGAGATCAATTTCCTGCCAATCCGGGCCTCTGGGCCTCAGAGACTGGGCCCTGTTTTGACAAGGTTGCCCCTTTAAAATAATCCTAACGACTAAGGGTAGCTCAAACACAGATGCAGAACCATTACCAGACCTGCGTGATCGATATCATAAAGGAAGGAACAATGGCCATAGGCACAGCGGTTGTGGGGATTTTTTTAAAGGGAAAAAGTATTTGGTCTCAATGTCAATATAGTAAGTTTACTATGACATTTTATATGTCTGCTGAATGTGAGTATAATGGATATCACATATTGTGAATTTTGTTCAGAAATTATTTGACCTATGAAAGTGTTATACCATATATTACAGATGGGTTCGCTTTGGTCCTTAGTTCAGACCCTTGGAGTTTCCACTGAGTTTTATAAAGGCAGAGTTTATTCCACTTTCGTGCTCACCTCTGTTATTGTACTGATAATTCTGCTTGGCAGTTATTTATTTATTTATTTATTTGAGTTGGAGTCTCACTCTGTTGCCCAGACTGGAGTGCAGTGGCCACTCCCGGCCACCACAGCCTCAACCTGCTGGGCTCCTGCGATCCTTCCGCCTCAGCCTTCCAAGTAGCCGGAATTACAGGCACGTGCTATCACGCCCGGCTGATTTTTTGATTTATTGTAGAGATGAGGTCTCGCTGCCCAGGCAGGTCTTGAACCCGCAGGCTCAGGCAATCCACTCACCTTAGCCTCCCAAAGGCGCGGGATTACAGGCTGAGCCACCGAGCCCGGCTGGCAGTTATTTATTTATTGAGCTATCAGCTCCTCTCCTAGTCCACAAGTTTCCTAGGATAGAGCTTGGTTGCATCCCGGGTTCCCACTGCCTGACTCCGCATCTTCACCTTGGCAAATCCTCACTAAATGTCTGGATTTTTGTAATGAACTGATGGGTTGTCAATTAGATTAGTCACCTCCTTGAGGTACAATAACACTTCTTGCTAAAACCGTGGCAACTTGGCTTTGACTTAGAGCTCAGAAGTTTGTCTTGAACTGAGAAGGAAGAGAAAAAAGAGGAGGAGGAGGAGCAGAGAAAGATGCACTATGTTACCTTATAGTCAGAACACCTGGGTTCCAAACGTGACCATAGCACCTGCAAATTGGGTAACTTTGAGAACTTGTTTAGTATCTAACATTCTCTTTACCATAAAATAAGAACAATGGGTCAGGCTCGACAGCTCAGCCTATAATCCCAGTACTCTGGGAGGCCGAGACAAGTAGATTGCCTGAGCCTGTGGATTTGACACCAGCCCGGGCAACTTGGCGAGACCTCATCTCTACAATAAATCAAAAAATTAGCTGGGCATGGTAGTGTGTGCCTGTAATTCTGACTACTTGGAAGGTTGAAGTGGAAGGATCACTGGAGCCCAGCAGGTCGATGCTGGGAAGGCCGTGAGTGTGCCACTGCCCTCCAGCCTGGGGAATGGAGTGAGACTCCAACTCAAAAAACAAGCAAAAAGAACAATGGCAGAACCTAGGGGATTAAGTGAGAAAATGAATGTGAAGTACTTAGAGTTGTTTGCTCCTAAGAAATAATTCAACAAAAATTAGCGATTAGTACTAGGAGGGAAAGAAGAAAATTTGGTTTCTTTTATTGAAGATGTTATCTTCAGATCATAATTTAAAAGAAAATTTCAAAAAGCCAGAGGCACAATTAGGAAGACTTAAATTAGAAGACATGCACTAGTCATCTGTTCTTCGTATTCATTCAGAAATCACCAGGCAAGGCCTGGCTTCCACTCTGTCATTTGCTTTAGGAATACCTTTAATTCTCTCTCTGTCATGGCAAATGTGCCAGGAGTTGATTTGTTTTTCGCAAGAAGGCAGAATAAGAATGGCAGACTTTTAGAAGTCTTTTCTCAGACTAATACTATACCCCTCATCTTTTATTTTACCATTGAAACTTTAACATGAGAGTACCTGAGGTAATTTTAAGAACCATCCATGTACTTGGCTATAGTCATCCAGTTTAGAGTGGCCTAAACAGATCATATCTCTGCATATTTTATGACCATTTCCAAGTTGCCTCTGATCTGTGAGACACAAGTTTGACACCAACCTATAAATGAGTCACTCTGTTCTGTTTCAAGACTTTCCCCTATTTTCCCCAGATTTTCTTGCTTCTAAAGAAGTCTGGAAAGGGAAACTAATATTTATTCCCCTTACACTTTTTTCTCATGTAACATTTCATTGAATTCTTAAAAATACGACCTAATGCCTGAATGAAACGTAATTATACACCTAACCCTTAACTGTACCCCACAAAACCATAATAAAAAATACTGATTAATGAAAAAAAAAATACGACCTAAGTCGACTTCATTTTATTGGTCTACAAGGTCACTCTTTAATGTTCATTTTAAGTGTTTGAGTGTGATGACAGATGGGTCTTAGAGGTTTAGTCATTTGCCATGTTCCTTCTCTGCTAATTTGCAGATGTGTCTGGCTTATGAAGACCTGCATATTCTCCAAATCTGCCCTGATTTTTGACCACCCCTTGGTCAGCTATCTTTTCCAAATGGGTTTAGGGTCTTCCTCCAGCCATCTTGAGTCTGGCTTCCCTCCTTTGCTCATCTCAACTTGGTGCACAGATCATTTGTTCAAATTCCCAAGGTAGTAGCTGAGACTTGACTATAACATATCAAGTCCTAGCCAGGCTCGGTGGCTCAGCCTGTAATCCCGCGCCTTTGGGAGGCTGAGGTGAGTGGATTGCCTGAGCCCGCGGGTTCGAGACCCGCCTGGGCAGGTGAGACCTCATCTCTACAATAAATCAAAAAATTAGCCAGGCATGGTAGCGCGTGCCTGTAATTCTGGCTACTTGGAAGGCTGAGGCAGAAGGATCGCTGGAGCCCCGCAGGTCGAGGCTGCGGTGGCCGGGAGCGGCAACTGTACTCCAGTCTGGGCAACAGAGTGAGACTCCAACTCAAAAAAAAAAAAAAAAAAAAAAAAAAAAAAATATATATATATATATATATATATATATATAAAGTCCTAAGGATAACACAAAGGTCTTTACAGTGATCATCAGATATGGCTTTTCTAAGACTCCACAAGCCAAGTGTCTCCATAGGAGCCCACCATTGGACACCTATCTCTTCGTAGACATGGTCCTGCCATCGTGTTGGTGGAGTGGGCTTATATCCACTATATCTTCTAATGATAGAGCCTCAAACATGTCATCCTTTGTCCATTCTAAGTCCTTGGCTGAACACCATCGATTTCTCAAACCCGGAAATATAAAGGGACATTTCTGTCTTTATACCAGTCTAGAGAGCCTGCCTCCCTGGTCTGCATTTTCTCTCAATAAAGATGTCCTCTGGAATGATTTGCACCGAGACTCTCCATTCCTTTCCAGGGAAAATGGTCCCTGAGAACATTGTCTGACCTTGGAAGACCTTAAAACACAATTGTGTGCCATGTGTACATTTTGTGTATAATGTGTTATTCAGCCTCAGTAGTTGAGGCTGGGTTAGCTGACCTCCTCTAGTGTGTGGGAAGACCAAGTCTCTGTATCCTTCCTAGTTGTTTAATACTTTGCTCTCAATCTTCTCTACAAAGACTTAGACAAGAACAGAAGCACAGAACCCTCAAGAATAAGCAGTACATTTCAGTGCATTGTAAATCCATATTTAGAAATGAATTTCCTAAAGTAAATTTCCTAAAGTAAATGATTGAAATCAGCTTTGTCCACCCAGAAGAAAACTTTCCATAAGTAGCAAAACTATTTAACTGTTGGAGCCACATGTCATCAATCTATCCATTTCAGAACAAAGGTGTGAGTTACATTTGCATAGCCAAAAGGCCCGGGCAAATATTATTTTTCCCAGAATAAAGGAGTCACTTGCTCTCAAAAGTAAAAAATAAACATCCACCTCTGTAGAAACAAAACAAAGCAAAACAGAACCACTGTTTCACCTTTAAAGTAGTATTTTCTAATTCTAGCCACGTGCATATTTTGTAGCTTATTCTCAGCCAAAATACTTATACAACTATGTAACAGGATATTGTGTCAAAATCAGTTGGTATTAATTAGTATTTTTTTTATTCTGTATGCCCCACAGTAGGAAAACCTTTGCATTCTTTACCTCTGGATACCTGCAGAGTGAAAAATTAAGACTTTAGTAAAAGTCTAAGTTCACTGGCTGTTTTAGGTGTCTGGGAATGCAGCAGAGAGACAGATATATGTTTTTGATGGCGAAAAAAATTTTTTTAAGAGAGAAAGATTTTTCTCTAGAGATTTAGGAGGATCTCTGAAACCATGGGAATCCTCACATTACCTCCACACAAGGCCTCAGAAATGAAAGTCTTTGGAGAAGATAACTCCTCCCAAGTATATAAGCTACCTGCCTCACCACAGACACCAGTGCAGCCAGAACACCAAACCTAAAGAGAACCTTTCAGCTGAGAGTGTGGAACTCTAAGATAAACAATGTGGACCAGTGAGGGATGCAGCGGTTCCCTTGTCTGAAATATGGCACCCTGGGATCTCTGCAGACTTATGTAGATTTAAAGGGAAAAAAAGAATCGAGATTTTTTTCTACATCTGAGAATGTGAGCTAAGATTTACATTTTCCTCAGGAGAAGGGTAGCTGTAGAATTCCTGTTCCATGATTGAACAAGAATTCAGCGGAATTCTTTTTCACAGACAGGAGGTGACAGAACTAGACTTTGCATCCAGATCTGTTCAGCCTCAAACCTGTACTTTTTTTTAAATCAAAATTCTCTGACTTTCAGGTTGATCAAAAACTGGAGAAGATAGCAACTATCCAGTGGAGAAACTTGACAGACATCAACTTTACCCAGTGATCAAGTAAACACCTAGTATATCAACATCATCATGAACCCCTTGATATCAACATCATGAACCCTTGCTCTGAGGATGCAACATAATTTATTTTTATATTCTTGTCATAACTATATAAACTACATTCAAGCATAAAATACATCAGACAAACCAAAATCAAGGGACAGTCTACAAAATAAATGATCAGTATTCTTCAAAGTCATCAGGACAGTCATTATGGAAAACAGTATGATGGTTCCTCAAAAAACTACAAATAGAACTACCATATGATCCAGCAATCCCACTTCTCGGTATGTATCCAAAGGAAAGGAAATCAGTATATCAAAGAGATATCTGCATTTCCATGTTTATAGCAGCATTATTTGCAACAGCCAAGCTATGGAATCAACCCAAGTGATCATCAATAAATGAATAGGTAAAAAAAAATGTGGCACATATACACAATGGAATATTATTCAACCATAAAGAATGAAATCCTGTCATTTGTAGCAACATGGAATAGAACTGGAGGATATTATGTTAAGTGAAATAAGCTAGGCACAGAAAGACAAATGGCATGTCCTCACTCCTATGCAGAAGTTAAATAGTTGAGCTCCTGAACATAGAGAGTAGAATAATGGCTTCCAAAAGCAGGAAGAGATACTGGGATGGAGGAATGCAAAGGGGATGGTTGATGTTACAAAAATACAATTAGATAAGAGGAATAAGGTCTAGTGTTTGTTAACATAATAAGGTAACTATAGGTAACAATAATTTATTGTGTATTTCAAAATAGCTAAGGAGTTGAATTAGAATTAGAATGTTTCTAACACAAAGAAATGATAAATGTTCGAGGTGATGAATACCTCAATTACCTGATTCACGTTGTATGCTTGCAGCAAAACATCACATGAACTCCATAAATATGTACAACTATTATGTATCTATAAAAATTAGAAAGTCATAAAAGATAGCAAAAGACTGAGGAATCACGGCAAATAAGAAGAGACTAGGAGAAATAGCAACTACATGAAATTAGAGATTCTATACTGAATCCTGGAACAGAAAAGAGGACATTAATAAAAACTGAAAATACTCAAATAAGATCTGTGGTTTACATAATAATATTATACTGATATTATTCTCTTCTTTTTGACAATTACACTAAAGATCTTAACATCAAGGAAAGTGATGTGAAAGATATAAGGGAACTTTCTATGTGCTGTAGTCTCACTCTATCACCCAGGCTTAGTGAAGTGGCATAGTTACAGCCACCATAGCTTTGAACTCCTGGGTTCAGGCGACCTTTCTACCTCAGTCTTTCAAGTAGCTGAGGCTACAGGTATGTACCACCATGCCTGGCTATAAGGGAACTGTTGTACTATGTTTCCACCTTTAGTGTAAGTCTAAAATAAGTTCAAAAGAAAAGGTTAAAAAATAAACTGGAAAATATGCTACACTGAATCACAGAGAAAGTTTCAGCAGCAGATTTATGAATGGTTCTCAAAATGTTTGCTACGGACAATTTGAGACACTTGGTCTGACCCTAAAAACTCACAAAGACAGTATCTTCTGTGTACATAAAATTATAGAACATTTGCTGAGTCCGCTTGATATACTTTTTCCCTTAGAAGGAGGATAATGACACTAAAAATTAGGGGTAAGGCAATGCAATTGACTGGGGAGAGCAAAACAAACAGCACTCAAACTCCTCTTATAGAAGACTTTTTTATAAATTGTGGAAGACTTTAATTTGAAGCAGATATTTAACTGAGTAGATATGGTTTAGCTTCTCACACAAGTAGGCCAGGGTAATTTCTTCCTCACATAAGAGATATTTTATAAGTAGGATACACCATACTTTATAGACTCTGGTGATTGTGCCTACCCAACCAATCAACAATTATTTGCATTGTTAAACCATTTACAGATGTGATTGATCTTTACAAAACATCATTTATTCATGAAGAAATTATGGACTGAACAAGCACTACATGGAATCTGAACCCCAAGATTTAGAATATAATGAGATAAGCCCTATGCTATGAAAACATTGCTTTGGTAACAGGATGGGTGTGGGATTGGAACAGGGAGAGACTGGAGACAGAGAGACGAGGCTACTGTAGGGTCTAGGTGAGATAGGGTAAGGGCATTACCTATAGCAATGTCAGGAAAAATAAAGAGAATGGCATAACATGAAGAGATATGATCACTAACAAAAGAAGAACAAAGGTATATAATGAATTGTTCTAATATTTTGTGAAATGTAATAGCAAAGAAAGGAGGAGAGATAAGAGAGTGGGAGGATGAGGAGTAAATGTGTTGCAGACACAGAGAGGAAGGCATGAGGGAGGAAGAAAGTAATGCTGATGGGAGAAATAGAGGGAGAAAAAAGGAACTGTTTTTAAACAACAACAAAAGGCTTACCAAGAATCCTCAGTTTTCTTAAGCTTTTCCACAACCTTTGTCTCAGCCACTTCTGAAAGACATCTGCATACCCAAATAGCCTCCATCATAATTCTGGGTAATACTGGCCTCAGTCATTAACCTTAGTTCTTTTTTGTTTTAAGCAGCACATTTTATATTTTATTTGTTTTTTATTTATATAGAGACAACATCTCGCTATGTTGCCCAGGCTGGTCTCAAACTCGGGCTCATGCAATCCTCCCACCTTGGCCTCCCAAAGTGCTAGGATTACAGGCATGAGCCACTGTGCCCAGCCTAACTTCAGTTCTAACGCAATTTAGATCCTACAGTCCTCTACCACTTTTCTTCAGAAAAAGTTATCAGAAAAAAAGTTTTCCTTCTGTATTTACAGGATGTTTTTAGGAACATAGATATACTCAAGTACGTATAAATTCTGAAACAAAAAGGGCTGAGTTATATTGATATGGGTTAAACTCACGTTACATTGTTGCTATAACCATTAGTGAGTGGTTGTGAAGCAAAGTACTGATAAACTTCAACCTAGGAGGATTTTACCTGTGTCTACAGTAAGACTAGAGAACACTCAAAGTACATTTATTCATTCACTCAGGAAATGTTTATCAAGCCCTACTTATAGGAAATACTTTAGATTCTGGGGATACAATGAAGAATAAGAAGGAGAATCTGCTCAAGAAAAAATTGTTTACACTATTTTAAACATTATGGTGAAAATAAAAAAGAATAGATAGAACTTGACCTGCCTGGGAACAGAGTGGAGGGAGAAATGCTACTTGACTCAGATGATCAGTGACTAGTTCTCTGAGGAGCTGTCCTTTAAACTGAGATTTGACAGAGAAGTAAAGGCAACCATGTGCAGTTCTAGGAGTGGGGAAGAATGATCCAGGTAGAGGCAAACTTTGGAGATTATGGCATAAAATTCAATCGGCCTCTGAGTTTGTATTATGGTTCTTCCAATTACTTGTGGTTTGTTGTAAGTTTCTCAACATTTGTGTCCTTCAGTTTTCTCATCTGTAAAATGGGACCAATCAGAGGATTAAGTGTTTAGAACACTTAGAATAAAGTGATTTTGTGTTTGATAACTAAATCAATATTTGTACTTGGTAAATATTTGAAATCAGTAAAGGAAAGTTCTAAGGGTATAATGATTGTACTGAGGTTTGAAGGTTTGAGGTTTGAAGCAGTACTTCTAAGAAGCAAGTACTCTCTAAGAAGAGGGAAAGTAGATGGGAAAGCTTTTTAGAAACATCTCAGGCTGCTCAAGTAATTTAAAGTAAATTGGAAGAGGTGGAAGCACAGGAATGTTCAAGGCAATGGTCTGATTTTCCACTAACATATGACAAACTATCCCAAAACTAAGGGCTTAAAACAGCAATTCATTATTAGCTCTCACAATTCAAGGAAGTCATGAGTTCATTTGGGGGCTCTTATATGATTTCAGTGGGATGACAGAGGGAGCTGGATTCTTCTGGAGACGTCTTACTTCACAGTCTGGTTCCAGGGATGGAAAAGCCAAAGTGGCTAGAGGGTAGGTGAGTACCTCTCTCTCCAGGGTCTCTCCACATAGCTAGCTTGGGCTGTCTCACAGAATGATCATTTTACCTTGCAATTTCTCCTAGATTGAGAGGCCAAGAGACAGGAAATAGAAACTACTAGTCTCGTAAGGTCTGAACTTGAAACCTGGCATGGTGAGACTCCCACCATCTTCTGTTGGTTAAAGGAGCCACAAACCAGTCTAGAGTCAGAAGAGGGGACATAGACCTTAGCTTTGATTGGAGAAGTGTCAGAGAATATATGGACAATTTTAATCTGCTTCAAGGATGTTGAGAGGTGGAGTCTGGGGGTGAAGGGATGCCTGTATTTAGAAGGACCTTGTATGACTTTCAATCATGTTCAAACTTTATTTGGCAGGTAACGTTGGCATCATTTCAGGTTTTAGCTATGGAAACACCAAATCTCTAGATGGTATAACTGAAGATGAGATAAAATGGATTTCTGTCTTCTAAAGTTGTGGTAAAAGCATGAGCACCATAAGGGAGAGTAGAGAATAATGTATTATTCTTCACTTCTGGAAGGTTATTATTTCCCCTCTGTTCTGATTCCCCACAGAGAAATTCTCTAAAGGTCACAAATGGCCCTAGAGCAGAGAGATGTAATTGTGACCAGGCAGCATTATGGAGAAGAGGTGAGTTTGGAGACAATCTTCTACGTAGAACTCAAAATTTCTCATTCAGTTTTATTGCTTTGATGTGCAAGCCAACAACTTGGAGTAGGAAAATTAACCAATATTGGATGGGTAAACATTGACTTTTTAATACAACTCACTTTGGAGGAGTGTATCAGATTTTGTAGTAATTCTTTAGCATCTAGAGAGTGTAGACATTGTTCATTTTCTGCACGTATTTGCATAATATTGATTAATATTTTCTTCCCTTCAGTTTCTACTTTTAAAATTAGGGCCCACTGATTTAGAAATTTTCTCAAGGAAAGAACACATATACAGTTATAAATTCCAAAGCAATCTGAACTTCATCAACAAAATCCCACTTGGGATTGCCACATGGGAGATTTCTGGGCTAAATAGAAGAATTTTTATTTTATGTGTAGCTTTCCAGAAATAATAGAAGGACCTGGTATGAATAATATGTTGTCTCCTCCCCATGAAAAATTAACCATGTTCTTCAAAACAGTTTCTTCTTCTCTAAGCCATGGGTGTTTATTTATTTAGCAAACACTTCGGTCTGACTTATTATGTGCCATGTGTAATTCTAAGTACTGTATAAGTAATAAGTCATTTTCCCATCATAGCTACCCAAGGAGGTAAGTGTTGTTACCAGCATCCCCGGTTTTTTGTTTGTTTGCTTGTTTGTTTGTTTGTTTGTTTTTTAAGTGTAACCAATTTTTTCGATGAGCATAGAGCAATTAGGAACACAGTTATAAGTGACAAGCTAGATTCAAACCCAGGCAGCTGGGCTCCAGAATTCATACTTTCCAACATTATACTTGGCTGCCTCTATTTTATTTTAATGTCACTATTTTAGCCTCTACATAACTCTCTTTTAGCGCTTGCCTTTCACCATTACCATTACTGTAAGTTTCCTGAGAACGGGATCTAGCATCATACTTTAGCAAATAGAAGATAATAAATGGTGTTGCCTAAACTGAGTTAATAGTGGGATTTATAAGTGAATCTAAAGTCTTCTAATCCATCTTTCATAGGACTGTATTATCCAACAAGTTATGATGTCTATACATGTGTTTTGTTTTCAATCACATTGAAATGAATCTGCATCTTTATTCCATTTCTGCTTTCTTCTGTATGTCTAAGCATTCACATCTTATTTCTTGATATGAAGAGTGAAATCTTACAACTTATGTTTAACTTCATGACAAAGGTTAGTAAGTAAAGATAATTGCATGAGCATTAATATTGTACATGAAGATCATATGGCATTTTTGGATCTGATAGTTCCTGTTTCAATGAAATTTTAAAAGAAATGACATCTTGCACACTAACTAGTGGTTTCTCCCTAGTGAGAGATCATTGTTAATGTCTATGAAATTGTTAATGTCAAATTCTTACCTTATGCAATCTATTTGAGGGCACTGCTGACAAAATGCCTATATTATAGGTGGGATCACTGAACATACATCGCTTGCCAAGGTACCATAGACATTTGAAATGGCAAAGAATCCAGCAAATATTGATCATTTTATTCATTCATGTTTCTATAATGATTATAGACTTTAAGAAAGAAATAATTATAATTATTGAACTGTATACATTAAATTTTTAAAACAAGCCTCTTAAATAGAAAATTTTAAAACACATTTATCTTTCTCTAGGTAAGATAATAATTTTTTGAGAAAGTCACAATTATAATCTTGATATCTCAAGTTTATTAAATTGAGTTCTTGAATAGAAGAATTGAGCCATTTTTTCCTTCTGAAAATGAGACACTATCACACACAAATATATACACATATGAAAAACTTATAATATTTAAAAAGTACTTTCTCCGAACATTCTTTGGTACAAATACTGTTTTACATTTTTTATTTATTTATTTATTTTTTTATTTTTTTGAGTTGGAGTCTCACTGTTTTACATTTTTTTCAGAAATGAATTTATTTAGAAATGTGGATCATTTTATGCTGCAGGCTTCATGTATATGATATTTCTCATATTTCTTATGAAAAATAAAACAAAACTTATTTTTACATAAATCAAACAAACCCAAAGTCTCTGAAAGAATAAACATATGAAAATACAGACAATTTCAGTATTGTTTTAATAAAAGCATGATTTTCTTATTAAATTTTTGGGATGAATTTAAAATGCATAAAACACAAACCAGGAATCTTATAGCAGGGATGGCACACGATCTGGGAGCGAATAAAACTGCAGATGCTGGGCTTCCACCTCCTTTTAGAATGATGTCGTCTGAACCCTAAGTGTAAGTATTAGTCTGGCTTGTCAAGAATTCACATTGGACCAAGAAAAGACCATCCTTCACTTCACTTCTCATTTTTAAGTATAGGTGGGGGAGAGCAGGGATTAAAAACAGCACAGAATATGCTGGATGGAATGGATGTTTTAGCAGAACAATTTTGTCATTTTATCTTTCCTCTTCAGCTAGGAAATAGCTCTAACCATAACAGGTTAGAGATTTTAACATCCACCGAGGCAGATCAGATAGTGCCTAGAGAAGCCGAGTAGTTAGATACTAAAAGCAGCAGATGTACTTAAAAAGACAGAAACTTTAGACAATATCGAGAAGTTAGCAACCATGTACATTCTCAAAAACTAAAGGTCTCTAATATAGAGATGACTACTTACATGATAAGTGATAAATGAAAATTCAACCTTAAGGAAAAAAATTAGTTATATAATAACTTGTTTTCCTGCTTTCTATTTCTAAGATTTCCTGTTTCCAGGATTGAGACAAACCTGTGCCATGCCAAAGACACAATTAGCTCCCAGTCATTTTACGTTTGTTTTCATTATCTTTTCCTAAGGCATGAAGTCCAAGATAGGAATCATTTACAGAATGACAGATGAAGAGATCTTGGAGATCTCTAAATCTTTGTTTTTCAGGTAAGAAAATTAAGTGAGTTGTCCAGGTCACACAGTTATTAAGATCTAGTTCAGGCCAGGCTTGGTGGCTCAGCCAGTAATCCCAGCACTTTGGGAGGCCGAGGAGAGTGGATTACTTGAGCCTGTGGATTCGAGACCAGCCCGGGCAACTTGGTGAGACCTCGTCTCTACAATAAATCAAAAATTAGCCTGGCGTGGTAGTGAGCACCTGCAGTTCTGGCTACATGGAAGGCTGAGACGGAAGGATAGCTGGAGTCCAGCAAGCTGACACTGGAGTGGCCATGAGTGTGTCATTGCACTCCAGCCTGGGTAACAGAGTGAGACTTCAACTCAAAAAAAAAAAGAAAAAGATCTAGTTCATCCCAAAGTCAGAGGTAAAGTCCCAAGCTCCCGATGTAATCTTTCGATTAACATGTATACAATAAAGTGGTGGCTATAAAATTATCATAAAGTCAAGACAAATGTTATTTATATACGAGAAATTGACTTTAAAAACTTGAGTTAAAATACAACCTCTATTTCAATAAGGTGGTATTTTAATCTAATGCTATCAACTCAATATTTTCTCAGTTTTAGGCATAAGAATTCAGTTACTGTTTCTGTTGTTAAATTATGAACTGTAATCTCTTACTTGATTACTGGAATAAATTGAAGACTTAGGAGGCAGAATCACTTGCTCAAGTGCATCCAGTTAGTCACTAAGCAGACACCAGGTAACTGAGTCCTAATCAGTGCCTTTCTACCACACCATCATGTTTTTTCCAGAGCCTTAGCTGAACTAAGAAATGATGAGCTTAGGAGTCATATAGGAGAGGAAGATTGCAGATTGATGCTGTCAGGCCTGGAGAGTGAATATTTTTCTTTGCTCCACTAGCCACCAGGGCTTCTGAAACTTAAGAGATGACACAACGCTTCCAGAGCTGAGGGTTTATAACTGTTTACAATGCATTATTTAGGGCACTTCCTGATGCCAAGACGTTTTGCCAAAAGACCATGTTGTCACACTGCATGCAGTCCAAAGGTTGTGTCCCTTGTATTGCTGAAATGTAGGATATGAGACAGTTTGTACAAGGGAAATAAAACAAGTAGCATTTTTATCAACCATAAAGAGGTAAGGGCGTGTTTACTCAAATATCTTCCAAGCGGGACTCTATAAGCTCATTTCTCTTGTTTTAAAGCAAAAGGTACGCTGGAACGCCTTTTAAACCAGTGCCAAAATCTGACATGAATTGGAAGAATAATGTAGTAAGTGCAGTAGAATATGAGACGAGTCACACAGGCATGCCATGACTATTCCTTGAACATACCACACTTGCAGAGGAGTGAGGGTAAAGGATTTGGTTGCTATACACATTGGCAAACACAAATGAATCGGCTCACAGAAAGTCCATGTTGCTGGATCAAAAGATTTCAGCCCTCCAAGAGCTGAAATAATAATAATACATGACAGGCCACACTCATCTATTATCGTTTTAGGGCCTTGATAGTTTGTGGACATGAAGTATCATGAACCATGAGGATTTGCAGTATTCTGTCTCAAGTTAGTGCTGTAGTACATTTTGCCACCATTGACATTGGCGTGCACTGTTCCTGCCTGAGGCATTAGATGTCTAATTTGATCAAATTCAGACCCTATAATTTGAATTCGTGCCAAACCACAATCAAATCATAAAATTTCCAAAGCTGCCACCATCTTGGAAATGTCAAATGTCGGGTGGGGGGGGGAGCAGGAAATGACTATATAGGGAAGAAATAGAGTCCATTTTAATGAATTTTGCATCTGTTCCTTATATGAGGCCATCAATCCATTAGCTGTAATTTAAACATCTTGATTAACATTTCATTACCGTATGTGATGGCTGGAGAGTAAATTGTCTCTCCATGTACCATGCATACCAAAATATCCTAAACTCCTTTGAGTTTTAAGGTGCTAAATATAGTGCTCTCTGGCCACTTAGAAGGTCTCTGAAGTCTGTTTGATATTAGGCATAAAAAATAAACCTGAGAAAAAGGGATGTTTTTATATGCTCAGTTATTAGGGCCCACTAAAAGCATAGACTGCTTTGGCAGTGACTGTCGGACCTCCCGGTGTCTGAGGAACTGTATGCTCCTTTCTAAATCCTTTCGGAAATTGCCAGTTTGATAGAATAACATTGCAGGAAACCACTCAAATTGAACATATTTGTTGTTTTATGTTCTGCCAGGCAAATGTCAGAACAATGCCAGGAGACCAGAGTGGGTCAGAATTGGAGGGAGCGGGAGGAGAGATGAAGGGAGGGAACCAGGAGCAAAAGAGACAATGAGAAGAGAATAAGAAGTTATTTTAATGGGGAGTTTTAAAAGTATGAAACAAATACTTACTTTTAAGAATACAAAGCAAAATAGATGGTGTCTTCTTGATTGTCTTGTGGTCAACAGCATGAGGTTCAATTTGAGAATATTTACTGTAGAATTTGATTATTGTGGTCAACAATTTTCTGTCTCTGCACTGGTCAGCGATGTTGCCAGCAATGAAGACTAAATAGATGACTTACTTGGAGGACTGTCTCATGAAGGCTTATTTTTATGACTTACTCCATTTATCTTGAAAATGAACCAATTTTACTACCACGACATTTTTTTCACTTTGCATTTTTCAGCTACACAGCTCGCCATATAAATCATTTTAATTAATTAGGAACAGCAATTTGCTGTAATCATTTCTTCAATCTCGTTTCTGAAGTCCTGCTGAAACATTTTTTTTCTAGGTCTGACAGTATAATAGAACTTACTGGTAGTAATTCCAAACGGTCCAGCAGGAATTTATCTTTCCAGAAAGACCAGCATGAGGAAAAGCTGTATGAACGAACATGTTAGCTTTGCCTTTTTTTTTTTTTTTAAGTGGCTGACTCATAAATTAGGAACTTGATTCTCTCTTCCGGGCTTTGGATGGTTTCCTAACGAGCAGAAGGGCTGCTTTATTTATTTATTTACTAACCTTTGCGGATTCAAACCCTTGATAGCACTTAACACCTTAGTGACTGCGGTTATATTAATATCGCAAGTACACAGTGCCAGTTTGGTTACCAGGAAAACCTTTTTGCCTCATGTCCACTCAAGTATTGAACCCAGCACCAAACAAATGCTCTCTATTTTTGCTAGATTATCATTGCATTTTAGCATGTTGAACACATTTGACACTGATTAAAATTGAATGTTATTAATCGACTTTATTTTCCACATCAGTTAAAAACAAAAAACAAAAAAAACCCTGTGACTTTCTTTCTAAAAATCTCTGAATGCATTTGTTTTGGCAGCAGCCAAATAGTGAAAACTGCATCATGTTTTCAAATGTGCAGTACAGTGCCCAGTAGTTTTTGCTTTTTTTTTGAGTTGGAGTCTCACTCGGTCACCCAGACTGGAGTGCAGTGGCCGCTCCCGGCCACAGCAGCCTCGCCTGCTGGGCTCCAGTGATCCTTCCGCCTCAGCCTTCTGAGTAGCCAGAATTACAGGCATGCGCTACCACGCCCGGCTGATTTTTTTTTTTTTTTTTTTTTTTTGATTTATTGTAGAGATGAGGTCTCGCTGCCCAGGCGGGTCTCGAACCCGCGGGCTCAGGCAATCCACTCACCTCAGCCTCCCAAAGGCGCAGGATTACAGACTGAGCCACCGAGCCCGGCCCAGTAGTTTTTTGATAAGAATTTGGATTAGTCATTTTTTGAACAATATTAATGTGTATTCTTGGATATATATTCATCTCATTGATCTGAATGTGCATGCTAGAATATTCTGTGTGCTATAAGGATAACTATCCCAGACTTGATGGTAGATATTGGTCTTCCTTAGCAGATACAAATGCTGATATAAGGGAAGTGAAGTGACTTGTCCAGTATTATAAAACATTGTACCAATGAAGCTAAGAAACAACTAGAGCTTATTGCCAAAGCATTGTTAAATAAACACACACTTGTGATCTCATATTTTCTGCCCTTATATGACTGCTTTGCTAAAGTAGCTAGAAAATATAGGAATCATTTGCTGTTTTTGCAGGCCTTCAGGCGAGTGGAGTACAATGATAATTAGACTCAGCATATGTCAAGAGCCAGTCCAATCTTTCTGGCAGGCAGAGTAGGTGGTCACATATGTTGTGCGATTTGAAAGATTAAAAAAAAGTTTGCCCTGTTATGTATTCTCTGAGCTGCTTTTATTAAGATTAGACAGCTTCTGGCCAGGCACGGTGGCTGAAACCTGTAATCCCAGCACTTTGGGAGGCCTAGGTGAGAGGACTGCCAAAGCTCAGGGGTTTGAGACCAGCCTGGGCAACTAAATCAAGCCGGGCGTGGCAGCACACACCTGTAGTTCCAGCTACTTGGAAGGCTGAGGGGGAAGGATTACCTGAGCCCAGCAGGTCGAGGCTGAGGTGGCCGTGAGCGTGTCACTGCACTCCAGCCTGGGTGACAGAGTGAGACTGTGACTCAAACAAAAAATTAGACAGTTTCAACAAAGAGTGAACTATCTTCATGCACATTTTTCTATTACTTCTCAGTGAACATCAACTAGGAGTGTGTTCTAGCCCACCTCTCTCCAAAACTTGCCTTTGATTAATTTTTTTTATCTCCATCTCAGTTTAGATGATCCTTTCCTATAAAATCTTCTCTAATGCCCTAGCAGTGATCACCAGCAGATTTTTACATTGTTGAATGGTTGAAAAAGATCAAAAGAAAAAGATTGCATGACATATGCAAAGTACAGTCAAGCGTCACTTAACGATAGGGATACATTGCGAGAAATGCATCATTGATTTCACCATTATGCAGACATCATGGTGTGTACTTACACAAATCCAGATGACAGTTTCCCACTACTGCCAGGGTATAGCTTATTGCTCCTGGGCCATGAACCTGCACAGAATGTGACTGTACTGAATACTGCAGGCAATTGTAACACAATGGTTTTCGTGTATCTAAACATATCTAAACATAGAAAGGGTATAGTAAAAATACAATATGAAAGATAAAAAATGATATATGGGTATAGGGCACTTTCCATGAATGGAGCTTGCAGGGCTAGTAGTTGTTTGGGCGAGTCAGAAAGTGAGTGGTGAGTGAATGTACAGATCTGGAGCATTACTGGACATGATTACAGGCTTTATAAATACTGTACGCTTAGGATGCTAAATTTATTTTTAAACTTTTTATTCAATAATAAATTAACTATAGTTTACTGTAGCCTCTTCAAAAAGCTTTAATTTTTTACTTTTGCAATAACAAAGCTTAAAACACAAATACATCATAGAGCTCTACACAAGTATTTTTTCATCTTTTTTCTATAAGCTTTTTTCTATTTTAAAATGTATTCTTAATTATTTTGTTCATTTATTATTCAATTTGTTATTCTATTTAATAATTATTTAATTTTTTTACTTTCTAGGCTTTTTTCTTAAAAACTGTGATGCAAACACATATTACCCTAGGCCTACACAGGGTCAGGGTCATTAACATCATGTCTTCCACCTCCACATCTTATTCCACTGTCTTTGTGCTTGGAACTGTCATCTCCTATAATAACAATGCCTTCTTCTGGAATATCTCCTCCTGAAGGATCTGCCTGACACTGTTCTACAGCTGACTTTTTAAATTATAAGTAAAGGGAGCATATTTTACAATAACAATTAAAAGTACAGTAAGTACTAAATGATGTGAATTTCTCAGTTACTTTGTTACATTATGGGACCTCTGTTGTACAGTGAGGTCCACTGTTGACCATAACATTATTCAGTGCATGACTACATAAAAACTTTGAAGTTCAGTGTCCATAAATAAAGTTTTATTGGAACGTGTCGATTGTTTGCACATTTTCTATGGGTGCTTTCACAGTATGACAACAGAGTGGAGTAGTTGTGACTTTCTATGTGGCACAAAGGCCTTAAATATTTACTATCTTGCAATTAAAAGGTAAAAAAAAAGTTTAATGACCCCTGTCCTGCACTTTTTAATCAGGTAGATTGATGACTTTAAGTATCCATAGTACTCCGTGATGGCTAAATATATCTTCACTACTGAAGTTTAGGCTTTATGGGACAAGTCTGTCTTTCACAGTATAGTATCTCCAGCACTTATAAGAAAACGCCATAGTGCACAATTCAATAGTGTGATGTCAAATACATTAACCCTTCCTAAGCATATCTTCTTTTATGAATGTTTCTTTCAAATAATAATATTCATACAGGCATATTTATCAGTCGGTATTTTGTAAGTAATTCTGACATCTATTTCTAAGACAAACAAAAACCAATACACAAAGAAACACATATAAGAAGGCAGGCAGTGATTAAGAAAGAGACATTACCTAAGAGTGAATCTGTTTATTAACATTAGGTTTAGAATTTTTTTCCTATTTATTTCAATCACGTCTATTTGAGAATTGAAGAACTAAAACTTGTTGCTAGAATTTATTTTTTGATGTTTAGGGAAGTCTAACATTAGGCTAGTTCTCAACAGCCAAAGAGATCACAATTTTTAGAGATTCATGACATTGTCAAAGTAAGCAGTTTGTAGTTGACTTCTGGAGATGGTTAAGTGACCACAAACTTTGAAACCTAGGGTGATAGATGCCAACTGTATTAGATTGGTAGGACTATCATAACAAAATGACCAGAGACTGGGTTGTTTAAACAGCAGAAATATATTTTCTCACAGTTTTGTAGGTTAAAAATCCATAATCAAGTATCAGCAGGGTTGATTTCCTCTGAGATCCCTCTCCTTGGCATGCAGATGACCATCTTCTCCCAGTGTCTTCACGTGGTTTTTACTTTGCACATGTCTGTATCCTAATTTTTTTTAAGGATGTAGCATAACTTGTTTCATTTATTTATTTATTTATTTATTTATATTATAAAGAAGTGGGGTACAATTCAGGGTTAGGTATATAAACACTGATCATGTAGGTACCCTTGTTGATAATGTTTGTCCCTACCTCCCCTAGCAGTTTCCCTCAACTGCCAATCCCTCCCCCACCGCCGACAGTTTCCATTACTGCCAATCGCTTTCTTATAGCATTATAATTGTTCAAGGCCCTTTTATGAGTGAGAACATATGGAACTCTGTTCTTTGTTTCTGTGATAAGTCACTGAGTATGATCGACTCCAAATCCATCCAGGTTGCTGCAAAGTCCATATATTTGTCTTTCTTTATGGCTGCATAATATTCCATTGTGGATATGTGCCACATTTTTTTAATCCAGTCCAGCTTCGATGGGCAACACCGTTGGTTCCATGTTTTTGCTATTGTGAATAGAGCTGCAAAAAACATATGTGGGCAGGTGTCTTTTTTGTAGAATAATTTGAGTTCTTATAAAGACACTGACTATTGAATAGGGCCTACACCAATGATCTCATGTCATCTTAATTACCTCTTTAACAACTCTTTCTATGTGGCATCTTACTAAACATAGTACTATAATAACAATATGAAAAATTTTATATCATTTCAGTTATCTAAGCAACTTTAGTGCCACAAAGGGATATTTTGCTCTATTTATTTTGTCCTTTATTCATCATAATGTATTTAGATGTAAGATTTCCCTAAGTTGGTGATGGAGATTTACCAAATAACTACCTACACCAGGACCTTATTCCTACTGGTATTAGCTCTTTATAAAATAGATATTTTTCCTAGAGGATGACTTCTGTCCTTTTCTCTCTGGTTTTCAGTCCCTTGGCATTCAAGTTGGACCCAGGTGATCCTGGGGCTTGGACTTAAATTGGACTGAAAAACACCATAATATAAATTCAGAACATTCTGAACAATTTTCAATTTACTAGTATTGCCTCTAGTGCTATCATTAGGTTTATATTGATATCTAGAAGTTAACCTTCAAGATTTCATATTTGAAATTATTTCTTAATGGACTAGCTAAACTTCAAACCTATATCTAAATATTTTGTCCTTTCAGAACCTTGAGATTTTTTTTTCTCCCCCCCCGAACCTTGAGATATTAAATAGGATTTTTTTCTTTCCACCTCTTTCCTCAACAACAAAAATCTATATTTCTTCTCTCTCTTTTTTTTCAATTTTTCTTCTCAGTTTGGAGATCCTAATATAGTTTGGAGAGAGAGAAATTCTGAAATGTAGATATTTTAGCAGGCCTCTGTGATGGACACGTTTTTAATTACACTCAGAAACCACCCACCAGTGTGTCAGTGATCCAATTTTGTTGTCTGCCTTCCTCATTTCTGTCCCTTTGCTCTTCGTTCTTATTTTTAAAAAGTTTTTTTAAAGAACATATTTCTGATTTCAGACAATTGTTATTTCATTTACTGACTACAATATGAAATTAAAATATATAAAGAGAAAAACAAAAGCTCTCTCAAGCATGGGTAGGCTTGAGACCAGTATTAAAATATTGGAAATTAATAGGATGAAGAGTTAGGGGTAGAGCTTATGCTGTGTAATTTTTTTTTAATGAGAGATAATTGACTCAGTTACAGCAAAATATGACATCACTTAAATCTATGTGCCTGAAGTATCTACACTTTCTCTATATTTAAGGTCTTTAGAGTAAAAAAGTTGAGTTGTCACCTCTATTCTGTCTCTTTGACTTTGTGCCATCGCTAAAACTTTTCCATCTATGTTGGTGTCTGGAGCACCATTTAGTGTTGCTGCTGGGCTGGTTGAGTGACCAGTGTGTTTGGGCTTTCTTGTGAATTGCACCTTTTTTTTTCTTTTGGTCATCAATAATTCTGCAAATAATATTTTGTCTTTTAAATAAAGAGTAATGAGCTTACTGGAAAGGACTTGGTGGTGCTTGTGAAGGTGGATGAAGCAATTATGTCTCACAGAGTCATGACTGACCACCAATAGTTATTTTCAGTTTTGGGGTGAATCATGAATGTTTTCTATACTGACTCAAGAATAATCTGGTTTCGATACACAATATTTGAGGTGCAAACTGCGAGCAATAAATTCATTCCACAACAAATATTTCTCCTTCCAGTACCTACAGAGGCCCTTTGTTTGTGACTTTAAATGGAACTTTCCTTGCAGTCTTTGGTTCTTCGACATCCTACTCTCAGTGACCCTCCTTGGTCTTTCTTCTCCCCCTAGAGACTATGACTGTTTTTACTTTAATGTATCACTGCAGTTTGTTGTTAATATACCCAATAGAACAAAAAGTCTATGAATACAGTGTCAGTGATTAAAGAGAGAATTTTTAAAAAATTTTTATTTTAGTAAATCAGGCATTTAGTCGATTAGCAGATAAGTGGTTGAGAAAAGCTCCAAGCTGTACAATTTGGGCTATGCATACTGAGCTCTTAATGAACACATATTCTTTTATTGACTTATTTTAAAATCTGGGTAGATAGTAGGTACCTATTAAATATTTGTTAATTTATAAATTTAGTTTCATAAATGTATGTATTTCTTCCTAAACAATTTCCAATACACCTCATCTCTGACAAAGCCTCCACCAACAACTACTGGGGAGAGGAGAACCTATTCAGTAAACCGTGCTGGGAAAACTGACTGACCACATAAAGAAGATTAAAACAAGACACCTACCTATCACCTTACACAAAAATCAACTCTTTAATTTTTGTGTTAAGCATAAATGTCACCTTAGTAAACAAGTATGCTTCACATATAAAATTTAATTTAAAATTTCTCCTACATCTAAAATATTGACTAAGGTGAAAACAAAAGTACTAGTAGAAAGCAAACAAGTCTAAAAACATAATTTAAAATTTTGTTTGTGAATAATTTTAAGTTGTATAAATGTCATAGTAAGTGTTAACAATCAATAAGTGATCAGGTAGTATAATTTATATACCTGGAAGTTTTTAATTATCATTCTGATGGTTGTTCTAAAATAAACTATTTTTTATTGAGAAATCAGAAGATAAATGTGTGTTTTTAGGCCAGAAGCAGTGGCTCAAGTCTGCAGTCGCAGCACTTTGGGAGTCCGAGGTGACAAGGATTGTCTGAGCCAACAGGTTTAAGAACAGCCTAGGCAACTTGGCAAGACCTCATCTCTACAATAGATCAAAAAATTAGCTGGACATGGAAACCTGTGCCTGTAGTTCCAGCTACTTGGAAGGCTGAGGCAGAAGAATTGCCTGAGCCTTGTAGGTTGACAATGGGGTGACTGTGAGCATGCCACTGCATTCCAGCCTGGGCAAGGGAGTGAGACTCCAACTCAACAACAAAAAGTGTGCTTTTAAACAGCTCTTTTCAAGAAAATATAAAATAAAAAGCTAATTTATACAGATTTTGTGATTGCATTTTAGTATGTTATCCCATCTGGGGATAAATCTTATATTCTCTGAATCAGTCCCCTTGATATTCAGGCAATAAGAATTGTAGCCAAGACTTTATTTTTGTTTCTTTTTTTGTTTTTAATGGAGCTTGGAACATGGAAACTGAAATAAAAGCTTTTCTTCAAAATCTTTGAAGCATGAAGCTATAATAGAATTCAATCTTACTTACTGAAGACTGTCTCAATGCTGATTTATAGGAGATTACATCCATTCACATTATAAAATTATGATTTTAATGAGCTTGAGCTTTCTCAAGAGTTTTTCACAATCAATGACTATTTGAATGGAAAACTTGTCACATGATTGATATTTCACTATGTAGCTTCTTAACGTTGATTAACTATCCCTTCTCCTAAATGCTTGGGACAAGAAGTGTTTGGGATTTTGAATATTTTCAGATATTTGAATATTTGCATATATCTTGGTGAATGGAAACCAAGTTTTATAAATGCCTTAAATATACAGGCTGAAGGTAATTTTATACAATGTTTTTAGTAATTTTGTTCATGAAATAAAATTTTGACTGCATTTTGACTGCAACTCGCCACAAAGTGAGGTACAGAATTTTCCAATTGTGATGCCATGTTTGTGTTCAAAAACTTGATTTTTGAGCATTTTAGATTTTGGATTTGGGGATTAAGGATACTCAAACTGTAGTGTGAATAACTGACACTATGCTGCCTTGTTATGAGATATAGTGCTCTCTAAGCCTTTTTCATTTCACACATACAAGCTAGCTCATGTATTTAAGCATACCACCCAATGAATCAAAGTAGAATTATTTTTATTTTGTTTTTCTATTGAATGTTGTAATTATGATAAAATAATTACAAATGAGAAAATAATTACATGAGAAAAATTAATTATAGAAATAAATATAACAAATACTTGTAAACTTATTATTTAGCTTCAAAAACTAAACATTGAGAAATGCTAGCTTCAGACCATTTTCAGATTCTCATGTGTTTTTGTGTTTTACATGTAGATATATCACTAAAATCAATACATGTGATAGTTTTGCATGTTTTAAAACTTTATATAATAAACTAATACTGTATATATCTCATTGTGACTTGATTCTTTAAACATGGTCATGTGATAGATATAACTCATTTCATAATATTGAATTAATACATGAAGCAGAGACTATTTCATTTGTATTCTTCTACCAATAGACACATGTAGGTAATTTACTATTCTGTGATCAAATCAGTACCATTACAAAAATTATTTGTAGATGTCTGCTTTGCACATGTCAGAGTGGTGTTTTGCGGGGGGAGGGAGAGTACAAGGTCCTATTTCTAAAAGTGGATAGAATATGGGGACTTAGGAGATTATATGTATATATAATATATATCTTCATTTTTATTTTCATATATATCTTCATCTATATTTTATATATATCTTCATCGTTATTCAATATTGCCAAATTATTTCCAAAGTGATTACAATAATTTCCATTCTAAACAACTTTTGAGATTTTTGTTTCCAAATATGCTTACCTACAATTGCTACTGACATTAAAATAATGCCAATTTGAAGACTAGTACCTATATAAATTTTCATTTGTTTGCATTGGCCAGATTACTTATGATTTCTATAATCATTTCATATATTGGACACCAAAATATTTATTTATATGAATTGCATCTATTCAAAACTTTGTTCATCTTGGGGGGCATTTTTGGATATTTTACATATCTCTTATATGCTCAATATATAAATCCTTTGTCATTTATATGTTTGCAAATATTTTTTCACAATTATTATTTTCCACTTGGCTGAAAGTTTCCTTTAATGATCAAAATATTTTTGTGTTAATGCTATCAAAGCATTAATAATTTTCCTTAATCTTTGTGCTTTTGTGAGCTGTCTAAAAAATCTTTTGTTAACCCAATATCATATTGATGTTATCCTATATTTTCTTCTAAAAGATTTAATGTAAAGTTTTTTGCATTCATATACTCAGTTCATTTGGATCTTATTTTTATGTTGTGTGAAGTAATTTTTTAATTTCTATTTTTCTGTGTAGAAAGATATTGTCCCAACATCATTTATTTAAAATTTTCAATGACTATTATTGCCATATTTGCCATATACAAGGTTACATTTATATCTATATGCATGGATCTGTTACTAAGTATTCAAAGGGTAGCTATTATCAGCTAAGATTATTAATGTGCCTGGGAATTCACAGTTAACTTATTCTCAGATTGTTGATTTGTGACTTTGATGCTTGGACTGATTTCTTCACGTTTCTCAATTCCAGCTTGTTCTGTCTCTGATCCATTTTGTGCAATTTGTCTTTGAGCTAAATTAAGACTACTTAATTTTTTTATTTTTTTCACATTTTTGTGCATTACTATGAGTCAGGAATCTTATATTTATTGCTAGAACCCAAGAGGCTGACCCCCACATGAATACTCTCATCTATCAACCCCAGTTCTTTCTGAAAGAAAATTTTTTTTGATGTCCAGAAACGCCCAAGTGTCAGTCTATCTTTGATGCGGCTGCTGTGGCTACATATATTTTGTGTGGCACCATTGCTTCGCCTGACATGTCCTTTGCTGATGACTGACACTCTCCTCACCACTGTACTCCTGGGGGAAAGGACACAAAATTCTGTGCTCTCTTTATTGATCCTGCTAATTTCTTACTGTACAACACAGACTCAAAGTCACGATGAATGAAATTCTGCTAAAGGTTCCACAATAAAGAAAGAAACCTTCATATAAGCCTGTGACCATAGCTTTTGGTCTCTTTTCAGGCCGCTTCCATGCCTCATTCTGGGCCTGACTCTTTAAGGCAAATGCTATCTTGTTCTCCAGGACACAACATGTTTGGCTTATGTCCATACCATGGAATCCAAGACAAGATCTCTGGTCACCAGGAGGAGGGGAAATTTTCAATCTCAGCCATGTCCCCTAAATCCTTCATGCTCCTGAACTGACTCTCCTCCAGGATGATTGACCTTCGGTACATCCACTGCTATGGAGGTTTTATTCATTTCCTATTGCTGTTGTGACACATGCCACAGAGTTAGTGGCTTAAAACAATACAAATGCATTATGTTATGGATGTCAGACATTCAAAATGACTCTCAGTGGACGAAAATAAAGGCTGGCAGGGTTACATTCTTTCTGGAGGCTCCAACAGAGAACCTTTTTTAACTTTTAGAGGTTGCTTGAAGTCCTTGACTTATAGTTCCTTCCTCTATCTTCAAAGGCAGTAATGGCTGGTTGAGTCTTTCTCACTTACCGACGTCAATCTAGCATGTCTTCCACTGTCACGTCTCTTTCTCAGCTTCTTCTGCCTCCCTCTTCTACATGTAAAGGTTCTTTGTGATTTCACTGGCTAATTCAGGAGAATCTCCTTGTTTCAAAGACAATTGAATTGCAACCTTAATTCCATTTGTAACTCTTATTCCCCTTTGTCACATAACAAGACATAGTCTCAGGTTCTGGGGAATAAAACATGGACGTTTCTGTGAGCTGTTATCTTGCCTACCACAGTAACAAATCCTTCTGTGTCCAGGGTTGTTATTGGTCTAAAAAACTATCAGAATATTATAGTTTAGTATCAGTATATTCACCAGATTCCCTCTTATTTGTCTTAGCTATCTTTCCATGTGAGATATCCCTAGCTGTGTCCAGGTTAGGCTATGTAAACATCAGTCTACTTCCTACAGCATGTGGTTATAAGATGAAGAAAACATCAGGTCTTTATCCATTTCTTTCAGATTTCGGGATCTCCTTGACTATCACATGTACACAGCTATTTAGACAAGGGCACACACACATGCTTTGTAAGAGCAAGACACAAGATTCATGAAAAAGCAATCAAGACTTACTCTTAAGGAAAAAAATGTATCTCTATTGGAAATAAGATTTGCAAAAACTTATAATTCCTAACAAAACACCCAGTTCTCAGTGTTAGTAAACATTTAGCCACTGTTTGTAGTATTTATATTTGATTTAATTCCTTGCATTCAGTTCTTCCAAAAGGATGTGAATAAGTACCTGTATATGTACATATTCTAAAATATCTACTTACAATGTTATTTTTATAGAACAATAGAAAAATTTGTCCAAAAATTAAATTTAAATATCCATTTTAGAAGACAGAAAACAACTTGTGTGTAAATTAAAACTTCAATAAGATACTACCTTACACCAGTCAGAATGGCCATTATTTAAAATTTTTAAAAAAAAAAATTTGCAACCTTTAAATGACAATGTTTTCAGTTTAAAAATTATGGAGGTCCTATTTTACAGAGTTTCCAGTATATTTTATAGCCTTGCTACCTAACTTTGATGTTCATATATGAATAAATTTTTCAAGATTTTCTGAATTTTAAAATATGGGTTTTTGTTGTCTATGTTCAGAGTTTAGTTTCTTAGCATGTCATCTATTTTTATCTTACCATACCCCCCCATTCCTTTATCTTAATTATTACTAAAGGAATTACCAATTGGTTAACACAATTTCTGTCTTTCATCTTTTCCAAACCCCTGTTTAATCTCTTCTAAAGTTTACCTAAATTTCTGTCACATCCTAGAATATTTTTCTCCTATTTTCACCCTCTACTCAAGCGAACTCAATTAAGGCCTTTTTTCCTACTTAATGCAATCAACTTTTGTCATATTTAAGCCAATATTGGAGCCTCTCCCTAATGAGACCAAGAATACATTTGATCTATAATTCACCTTTGTCTTTTTTCCTTCCCACATATTACAAATTATAAAGAACAACTTTTCTTAATTGTCTAAAAATGTAAATCCATTGAGGGCAAAACAATGCATAGTTCTTTCATTCTATAACTTTTAAGCAATTGTGTATAGAAAATGTTTAAGTGCTTAATTAACAAATGAATCAAGGCACCACCATTTCTTTCTTAAATGTCACATATTTTTACCCAGCTAAAAATATTTTTCTGTGTTCTTGGCATTTTGTGTGTGACATGGCATCTGCTCTGTGAAAGTAACAATAGAATTATAACAGACCCTTCCGCTACTATTTTGAGTAAACTGTTTTGTCATTGTAAAATCTTTTGTTAAAATGCAAGAGAAGATAATTATTCCTTTTTTCTTAATGCCATTGTGAATAAAAAATGCAGTGTGCTTACAATGGAAAAATTATCATTGAACTATCTAATGAGGTTGATGTGGAGTCATTTTAGGAATAAAATGGGACCACTTCATATTTTTTCACCCAAATTATGTCTGCCTCAAAAACTTAAACATTGCTACTCTGATCATAGTCTCTTCCTCAGGCATTTATTTTAAGGAAAACAAATTCACAGTCACTTCCTTTCCTGTTTAACAAGAGACTGGGCAATGTAGATATATCTGAATGACAGAAGGTCTAAACGGCCACTGGAGAGTTTGTCACAAATGGAATCAGACCTAGAAACAGTTAGTGACATTAGCCCAGAGATTTAAGATTAAAACCTAGGTTTGTCAGGTATTTTAATATCTCATTTGCAGATCATCAAAATAAATAAAAATAAAACAACTAAAAGAGATCAATTTCATTTGTATATAGGACCAAATAAATGCCTGGATTACTTTTCTTGCCGTAAAATTGTTGGGTTGGTTAACTTATGAGTAGATTATTTGTCAAACTGTAGACACAGAATACAATTGACTTCTAAATTAAGATTATAGAGATAAGAAAAGTAAAAAGAAAAATGAGGCAAGAGAATTAAATGGATAATTATGAATATTAAAACGGATGGAAAAATAATCTGTTTTGTCTCTGAATCCTAAGGATGTATCAATATTAATATGGTTTGTAATATAAGTTTATAAATTTTTTCATACTTCATTCAATTTTTCTCTTTTCAAGCACTCAAATTAAAAGTAAGGATCAATAATTCCCATTTTCTACTTTCCAAAATTATAAATTTTTATCCTTAATTTAAGTACAAGTCTTGTCCCTAAAGCATTATACTGACAAGTATATTTATTTGCATAGTAATTTTCTGTTTTTATTTTTAAAATCCATGCAAATATTTCACTCTGCTCCACAGTACATCTGTATTTATATTTCTGTGAAAATACTATTTCCCTCAAACCATGGGTAAAATTGATTCTCAAGGAGCTACTCCAGTTTTACATTATGGTCCTGCCCTCCAACTTCACACAACCTAAGGCAGGTATGTCCTGACTGGGCTCTTTCTCAGCAGAGCCTTCTATAAAGGGGCATTCTATAAAAGGGACAGAAGACCAGGCGATACATCAAAGACTGACTATTTGGAAAATGGAACCATCACAGGTAAGAAAGCTGCACTTAGTTTTCTATTTAAATATTTGTTACTTTTGTGTGTGTGTATGGGGGGGCTATCTAACAGATAATTAAGGTTTTTTCTTCTAAATAAATTTTTTTTCAGCTTTACTGTGATAAAAATAGAATTGAGGTACAAATTATTTATTGAGGTGCAAATAAAATTGTACATATTAAAAGTGTACAATGTGGTTCTAATATATGTATATATTGTAAAACCATTGCAAAATGACTATCACAATCAAATTAATTAACACATCTATCACCTCACTCAGTTACCTTTTGGGGGGTGTAGATTTGTGAGAACATTTAAGATCTACTCTTTAAGCAGATCTCAGATATACAATATGGGTTTTTCTTTTTTTTTTTTTTTCTTTTTGAGTTGGCATTTTACTCCGTTGCCCAGGCTGGAGTTCAATGGCAGGCTCACAGCCACACCAACGTCGATCTGCTGGGTCCAGCAATCCTTCCACTTTAGCCTTCCAAGTAGCTAGAACTACAGGCGCATGCCACCACGCCCAACTAATTTTTTTATTTATTGTAGAGACGAGGGCTCACCAAGTTGCCCAGGCTGGTTTTGAACCCACGGGCTCAGGCAATCCTCTTGTCTCATCTCCCAAAGTGCTGGGATTACAGGCTTGAGCCACCACACCTGGCCCAATATGGTATTATTAACTATAATCCACCCTGTTGTACATTAGAGCCTCAGGATTCATTTGTCTTATAACTGGGTGTTTGTCTTATAACTGAGTGTTCCTTTGACCAACATTTCCCATTCCCCACACTCTCAGCCCTTGACAACTACTGTTCTAATCTCTAAATGTATGAGTTCAACATTTTCCCCCCAAGAGTCTACAAATAAGTGATGCCATATAGTATTTGTCTTCCTCTGTCTGCCTTATTTTACTTAGCATGTTGTCACAAATGGCAGGATTACCTTCTTTTTTATGTCTAAATAATACCTCTCTCTCTATCTGTCTTACATTTTCTTTATCCATTCTTCATGATAGACAGTTTTAGGTTATTTCTGTAGCTTCAGTATTGTGAACAATGTCACAATGAGGACGGGGGTGCAGCTATCTCTTTGGGATACTAATTTCATTTCCCTCAGGCAAATACTCAGCAGTGGGATGACTGGATCATATGGTAGCTCTATTTTGAGGTTTTTTGAGGAACCTCCATACTGTCTTCCATAGTGGTGGTGCTAATTTATATATCCACCAACACTGCACTTGTTCCCTTTTCTCCACATTCTCATCAACACTTATCTCCTGTCTTCTTGATAATAGCCATCCTAAGTTGTATCATCCTGCTTTTGATTTGCATTTCCCTGATTATTAGTGATGTTGAACACCTTTCCATGTACATGTTAGCTGTGTGTGTATCTTCTTTGGAAAAATATCCATTGAGGTCCTTTGCCCATTATTTGTGTATGTGTAGTTTTTGTTTGTTTGTTTTTTGTTTTCTGCCATCTTTTCACAAATCTCCTCTCCTAGATTCTATATTTGAGTCAGTGGAACTACTGTTTATGCATTTACTCAAATCTTAGGGTTTCTCTCCTTCTCCAACCCATGTCCATCCAATTCTTCTGCTGGTATTGGTCACCTCTGTATCCTTCATTCCATCCCCTTTTTCTCCATCCCCACTGTTTCTGCCTAATCCAGGGACCTGAAATATTTTTTCTCCCTCACTTAACTCAATTTCTTTTCAAATGTTGAATCTTTTTTAGAGTTGCTTTCCCTAACTACTCTTTGGAGTAACACCCATCTTCCATCTGTTGCTGTTCTCTTACCCTTATTTTTTTTCCTTGATGAAAAGCAGATTCCTAATTCATCTCACAATTTCCATCTTTGCCCCTTACAAAACATTGTCTTGGCCAGGCTTGGTGGCTCAGCCTGTAATTCCAGCACTTTGAGAGGCTGAGGCGAATGAATTGCCTGAACCCGTGGGTTCGAGACCAGCCTGGGCAACTTGGTGAGACCTCATCTCTACAATAAATAAAAAAAATTAGCCGGGCATGGTAGCGCGCGCCTGTAGTTCCTGCTACTTGGAAGGCTGAGGTGGAAGATTAGCGAGAGCCCAGCAGGTCAATGCTTGGGTGGCTGTGAGTATGCCACTGCACTTCAGCCTGGGTGACAGAGTGAGACTCTGACTTAAAAAATAAAAACAAACTAACAAACGTTGTCTCTTAGCTTCCACAGTGGTCTTCCACGATTTAAAAAATGTGATCTGAAACCCTACTCTGGCCTAACAGGCCTTATCTGGCCAGGCTCTGCCTTCTTCTCTGCCAGATTTTCCACTCTCCTCCCCCTATTATTGTGCTCCATGCAGACTTGTTCTCTTTACTTCTTTTATTTCTGCATCTCAGGCTTATACTTATCCAGCTTTTTCTTCTCCTTGATTTATTTTCCCCCACAAAACTTCATTGAGTCAATTTCTTTTTATTTTTTTTGAGTTGGAGTCTCACTCTGTCACCCAGACTGGAGTGCAGTGGCCGCTCCTGCTGGGCTCCGGAGATCAGCCTCAGCCTTCTAAGTAGACGGAATTATGGGCATGTGCTACCATGCCCGGCTGATTTTTTGATTTATTGTAGAGATGAGGTCTCGCCAAGTTGCCCAGGCAGGTCTCGAACCCTCAGGCTCAGGCAATCCACTCACCTCAGCCTCCCAAGGCGCGGGATTACAGGCTGAGCCACAGAGCCCGGCTTCAATTTCTTATCCTGGCTTTAGTTTAACTTCAGTCTCTCTACGTCTTCCCTAAGACTGGTATCCCTATAATACAAGTCTATGTATACCCCAAGTTGCTCTGTAACACATCACCTTGTTTTATTCTTATTACAGTCTAAATTCTAATCTAATTTTTTTTGTTCAGTTATTATTTAATTTCATAGTTTTTGGCACTCCCAAGAAAATCCAAGCCTTACCTGTTCTCCTTCAGCACCATAAGTCCAATGACAGATATTGTATCTGGAATATAATAGGTGTTTAATAATATCTGTTGAATGAATAAATGAAAGATTTGGCTTTGATTCAGTAAAGCAGGTAGAGTATGTTCTTTAAAAGTGGTTCAGCATTTACCATAATACTATAAGAAACGAATTGGCAGTAGCCGGAAACTTCCGGGGGGGTGTGGATGGGGAGACACTTAACATAAATAAGCATACCTGATCTCAAACCAGGCAAAGTGGAGACAAAAGGGAGGCCCAAACTTTACCTGTATGATGACCACTTGTATGCCTAATTCTGAATTGAACCCCACACCTTTAAAATAAAATAAACAATAAAACAAAATAAAAATGTGGTATACATTAAAAAAAAAGTGGTTCAGGCATACTCCAAGATTCAACCATGAGAATAGAAAACAAAGCAGAGAAATGGCATATTAGATGTTTGTTTGTTTGTTTTACATGGGGGTAAAGAAATATGGAGTGTATTTAAAGATCACTTAACTCTGTCAGAGACTTATGTTCTAGTTCTGTAATTTTATGTGATGTCTACATTCCAAGATTACCACATATTTAGATTTCTCATTTAAATGTTGGCAACTAGCCTTGTGGAATTCCATTTTACAGATGAAGAAACTGAGGCTTACAGAAGATTGCAAGGTCACATAACCAGTTGCACAGTTGAGAACTAAACCAAATTTGTAAAAAAAAAATGCACATTTTTCCATTACATAATACATCAAGCAGGTTTTGATTCCATAGCTTTGAGGAAGTCAAGATTGTTTTGGGCCACAGCTTCAAAAACAAAGAGTGAAAACTAACCTTAGTGTGGTACACTAAGTTGTACAGTGTGGTACAAAGTTAACCAAGATGACATGTCTGTGGTGCATAGTATTCGGTTGTCTATTCTACAGACAAAATGAACACAAAGTCTCTTTGAAATCCATAAGATATAAATCCAAAATAGTTATTACCATCAAAATAATCAAGATAAGTTAAGACTAAATTCTATATTATCATCTACTTAAAATTGTCATTGAATTTATTATAAAAATATAATTCAGATGCAGGTGCAGCAAAACAGAATGTGAGAAAGGAAAGGTTGGTCTTTCTTCTTTTATGAGTCCAATTATGATATATTCACACAAAAGCATTCGGGCCTTGCAAAAGCCACAGGTGTCTTGTAACTGACATCCTGGCTTGCATTCTGGGATTGAATGGGAAACACTAACCTTGGAGAGCTTTTTGGATGACTTTGAAATATTTCTTGCTTAGGAATGTTTAAAATCCTTTCAGAGCATTCCTAATAAGTTTGGTAGCTATTATGATACTCTATTAAAGATACTTGATTCTGCTGATAGCAATGGGGTACACACACTAGAATTTTACTTCATTCCCTATTAAGAGGCACACAAATTCATACTTGGTCAGCACTAAGAAAACTGACTTCCATTAATAATTTTTATATAAATCCTTTAACTATAAAAACATGTGACAGAATTGCATCCAGCATTTCTGGAACACTTAGTAAGTGCCAGGTATTTTACATATACTATTGCTATCGACCAATTATGTAAGACAGATAATATTAGACGTTAAATTATTTCATTGAGGCTAACAAATTGGAGAATGATTATTTTAACCCAGTCTTCTCTTATTCCAAAATCTTACTTTTTCTCTCATTTCACAGTACCTCCTTCATGCTTTCATTCATTAAACAAGTATTCAGTTAATGTCTATTTTGTGGCATATTCCCAATAGCACTGTTTGAACTTTTGAACGAAGCAATGTTGCTCATCTCATGGGGCTTACAGTTTATTTAGGCAAAAAGGAAATAAATCAACATATTAGATAGAAAATATAACATTGGTATAATATTAGGTAAGTAGTTATACCTACTATAACATAAAAGCAAAACAGGAGAAAGAACTAGGAAAGAGAGTTTGGTAATCAGACCAGAGCAGTGTCTTGAGATTGGACAATCTAGAACCTCTTTGTCCACAGAAAGGGCTCTGAATTTACATATCAAAAGTTCTCCTTAAAAACTAAGAATTAATAGACCAAATAATACAAGTATAGTTATATGGACATCCTCAATAATATATTCTGCTTTTGAAAAAATTATTTAAGCCTTAATTTACATATTCTTTCATAAAAAAAATTATACAGCGCATTCTATATATCAGGCATGGAAATGATGCTGGCGCTAAAAATATGAGCAAGACATAATTCCTTCTCTCAAAAGAAAGGTAGTAAAAAGAAAAATTCATTTATGAATTTTATTCAAAGCATGAAATTCATTCAAAAACATTTTATGAGATCTTATTATGCCCCGAATCCAAATATTACGTGCGACATTGAAAAGACAGTATAAGAAGGTAAAACCTAAAGACAGGGAAGTCTGGAAAGGGACACAGAGCTCTCCTCAAAAGAAGAGACCTTTGAAGTTGTTATTGAAGGATAAGTAAGCATCTACCATACGATGACTCGAAAAGTGGTCTAGGTAAAAGAGATGCAAATAGAAAAGCAGATAATTATATAGGGTATTTCTGTGTTTAGGAACAATAAGATGTGGCATGGTGCAGGCAATGCAGTGGCAGGAGATAAGGCCAGAATAGTATGCTGGGCTGACGCTGAAAGATTTGGTATTCAAATTATGAATTTAGGGAGAGATCTAAGATGGCAACTAAGGAATAGCTGACCTGTGCATCTCTAGCCCAGCAGAATAGTGATGATGGACCCAGCTGCTGGTAAATTCAGGCAGCTAGAGCAGTTTTCGGCAAAGAAAGTACCCTGCATCCTGCAGAGGACTCTTGAAATGCCTAGAGACCAAAGAGAAGAGGATCTGGACAGCTAATGTTGGAGCTGGTTGCGGGGGTTCATCCCTGCTGGATGCTAGGTTTGTATAGGATCTGCAGTCCTGCCTTGTGTGTGAGAAGGATTAAGTGCTCTTGACACAGTCTGGTCGATTCCTTTCCTCCCAGCCACATGTGGGGCCTTTGTCCCCCATAGGAGAAGATCCAGTTAGGGCACAGCAGTGTACTTCCAGAGCCTATGTGCAGCTGGGAAACTACCCACACAATGAATGCCTATGCCAGTCAACCCCCAAGAGCACATTCTATGCCCACTGACAGTGCCTGGCAGCCAGCTCTCAGGCCAGGAAAGCTTGCCTACTGGTTGCACTCACTCTGCACCCAGCATCTGGCAAACAGCTGCTCCCAGAGGTCAAGAAGGAGAGGAAGGTTTTCCTGTAAGCCACACAAGCCCAAAGGGTGAGCAAAGAAACCTCTTAAGAGCCTTTTGACATATCAATATATCACATATCAGTAATTAACTTGAATGTGAATGGATTGAATGTGACACTAAAAAGGCATAGAGTAGCAAACTGGATAAAGAAACATGATTCAACATTCTGCCACCTCCAGGAAACCCATCTCACTGCAAAGAACACCTACAAGTTCAAGGTAGCAGGCAGGAAATTGGCCTTATAGGCAAATGGAAAGCAAAGAGAATAGAAAACAACCAAACAAAAAATGGAAAACAAAAAGATATTCTTATATCAAACAAAACAGATTTCAAACCAATAAAAGTTAAGAAGGGCACTACATAATAATCAAAAACAGAATCCACCAGCAAGAAATACCCATCTTAAATATATATACACCCAATGCAGGACCATCCAGTTTTATAAAATAATTGATACATAAACTAAGGGAGGACATAGATACTCACACAATCATAATTGGAGTCTTTAAATCCTGCTAACAGTCCTAGATAGATCATCGAGGCAAAGCAATCAACCAGAGCCAGAACCTTAACCTGACACTCGCCCAAATGGACCTAATAGACATCTACAGAACGCCCTATCCAACAGCTACAGAGTATACATTCTACTCATCAGTACATGGAGTATACTCTAAGATTAATCACATTCTTCAGCATAAATGTAAACAAGCATTTTTTTAGATCACAGTAGAATGAAAATGAATATCAACACCAACAAGATCTTTCAAAATAAGCAAACACATGGAAACTAAGCATCATGCCACCGAATGACTTTTGGGTCAACACAGAAATCAAGATAGAAATAAAAAGAAACCGGGCTCGGTGGCTCAGTCTGTAATCCCGCGCCCTTGGGAGGCTGAGGTGAGTGGATTGCCTGAGCCCGCGGGTTCGAGACCCACCTGGGAAACTTGACGAGACCTCATCTCTACAATAAGTCAAAAAAATTAGCCAGGTGTGGTAGCGCACGCCTGTAATTCCAACTACTCAGAAGGCTGAGGTGGAAGGATCACTGGAGCCCAGCAGGTAGAGGTTGTGGTGGCCGGGAGCGGCCACTGCACTCCAGTCTGGGCGACAGAGTGAGACTCCAACTCAAAAAAAAAAAAAAAAGAAAGAAAGAAAAAGATACCTAGAAACAAGTGAAAGAAAGACACATCATAATAAAAACCTCTGGGATGTCATGAAAACAGTGTTGCAAGGAAAGTTCATAACATTGCACACTCCTATCAAGAAAATAAATCAGAAGTAAATAGTCTAGCATAGATCACAAGTAAATAGCCTAAGGTAGTTGGAAAGGCAAGAACAATTAAATCCTAATTTCAGTTGAAAAATTCAGATTACCAGATTACTAAATTAAAGTCACAATTGCAGAATATAGAAGATAAAAATATAATAGAAAGGATCAACAAGACAAACAGCTGGTTCTTCCAAAAGATAAAGAAGATTGACAGAACCCTGGCCAGATTGACTAAAAAAAGAGAGAGCGAAAGTCTGAATAAACACATTTAGAAATGAAGAAAGCAATGTCACAACTGACCCTGAAGAAATTCAAAAGATTATCAGAGATTATTATACACATCTCTATGTAAATAAACTAGAAAATCTAGAAGAAATGGAGGATTTCCTGATATTACACAACCTCCCAAGGTTGAAACAAGAAGAAATTAAAACCCTAAACAGACCAATAACAATCCAGGAAATCGACTCATTTATAAGAAACCTTCCCTTCAAAAAAAGCCCTGACTAGATGACTTCTTATCTGAATTCTACAAGTCATACAAGGAAGAACTGATATCACTTATTGAAAGTATTTCAGGCAATCAAGAAGGAAGGAATTCTCCCTAGCTCATTTTATGAAGCTAATATCACCCTGATACCCCAAAATGTCAAAGATCCAACAATGAAAGAGAATTACAGACCAATTTCCCTGAAGAACACAGTTGCAAAAATTCTCAACAAGATTATAGCAGATTGTATCCAATAACACATTTTAGGATCATCCACCACAATGAGGGAAGCTTCATTCGAGGTTGCAGGGCTGGTTCAACATTTGCAAGACCATAAATGTAATTCAGCACATTAACTGGTGTAAAGCCAAGAACCACATGATTATCTCATTAGATTCAGAAAAAGTGTTTAACAAAATCTAGCAACTCAGCCAAGCGTGGTGGCTCACGCCTATAATCCCAGCACTTTGGGAGGCAAATGTGAGAGGATTACCTGAGCTCACGGGGTTCTAGACCAACCTGGGTAACATGATGAGACCTCGTCTCTAAATAAGTAAAAAAAAATTAGCTGGGAGTGGTGGCGTGCACCTGTAGTTCCAGCTACTTGGAAGTCTGAGACAGAAGGATCACCTGAACCCAGCAGGTAGAGGTTGCAGTGGCCATGAGACGGGGTGGGTGACAGAGTGAGATGTTGACTTAAAAAAAAAAACAAAAATAAAAACTAGCATCCTTTCTTGATAAAAACCCTCGAATACCTAGGCATCAAAGAAACATTTTTCAACACAATAAGAGCTATTGATGACAAACCTGAAGCCAGCATTATGCTTAATGGGCAGAAGATGGATGGAAGCATTCCTCCTAAGAACTGAAACAAGGCAAGGATGTCACTCTCATCCCTCCTATTCAACATAATACTGGAAGTCCTAGTCAAAGCAATCAAACAAGAGAAGGAAATCAGGATATTCAAATAGGAAAAGAGAAAGTTAAGCTATCCCTCTTTGCAGATGTTAATAATTCTATACCTAGAAAACCCTAGAGATCTGTCACAAACCTCATACTGATAAATGACTTTGGAAAAGTGTCAGAATACAAAAATCAGTGCTCAAAAAATGGTTGTATTTCTATATACCAGCAACAAGCAGGCTGAGAACCAAATAAAAAATCTATCCCGCTCACAATAACCACAAAAAAATGAAATACCTTGGTATCCACCTAACCAGAGAAATGAAAGACTTTTACACTGAGAACTACAAAACACAGCTCAAAGAAATCAAAGATGATACAAACAAATAGAAAAACCTCCCATGTTCATGGATTGGACAAATCAATATTGTCAAGATGCCCATCCTAACCAGAGAAATCAACAGATTCAATGCAGTACCCATCAAACTGCCAGCATCATTTTTTCACAGACCTAGAAAAGACAATATAGAAATTCATATGGAAACAAAAAAGAACACAAATATCCAAATGAGTCATCAGCAAAATTAGCAAAACTGGAGGTATCAAACTTTCAGACTTTAAACTATATTACAAGGCTACAGTAATCAAGATAGCATGGTATTGGTACAGGAGTAGGTACAGAGATCAATGGAACAGGACAGAGAATCCAGAAATAAAAACACAGTCCCTCCATCAACTCATCTTTGACAAAGCCATCAATAACATACAATGGGGAAAGGAAACCATATTTTGCAAATAGTGCTGGGGAAACTGACTAACCACATGCAGAAGAATGTAACTAGACCCCTATTTATCACCTACACAAAAATCAACTCAAAATGGATCATGGACTTCAATGTACAATTTCAAACTATAGGAATCCTACCTGAAAACATCAGGGGCACCCTTCTGGACATCAGAGTAGGCAATCAACTCATGATCAAGCCCTCAAAAACAAGTGCAACAAAAGCTAAGATAGATCGTTTGGACCTTGTCAAACTAAAATGTTTTTGCACAGCAAAACAAATCATCAAAAGAGTAGAGATAAACCACATAATGGGAAAAAATATTTGCATGCTCTGCGTCTGACAAAGGCCTAACATCCAGAATGGATAAGGAATTCAAACAAATTGAAAGGGAAAAAAACTCCATTAAAAGTGGGCAAAGGGGTAACCCCTTTGGGGACCCTCTCACTGAAGGAGATTTTCTGACCTCTCAATAAATCCTGCTTTAAAAGAAAAAAAGCGGGCAAAGGACATGAATAGACATTTCTCCATGGATACATTCAAGCAGTCAACAAACACATGAAAAAATGCTCAACCTCATTCATTATCAGATAAATGAAAATCAGAAAGCTCCCACCTAGTACTGGTAAGGATGGCTATCATTGATAATTCAAAAAACAACAGTTACTGGCATGGCTGCAGAGAAAATGGGACTCTTCTACACTGTTGGTGGGAATTAATGTAAGTTAGTTCATGAAAAGTAGTGTGATAGTTTCTCAAAAAAATGGAAATTGAGCTTTCATACAGTCCAGCAATCCCTCTCCTGGGAATATACCCAGAGGAACATAAATTATTCTACAAAAAAAACACAAAAAACACCTGCACCTTTTTTTTAGTTCATGGTATAAATTACCTGTATGTTTATCTTTCACTTATTGGAAGACATTAGGGTTGAATAGTTCCAGTTTGGAGTTATGACAATAAAAACTGCTGTGTGGATCATCTACAAGTTTCTGTATGAACATAAATTTTCATTCTCTAGAATAAGTACAGGATTGTGATTATTGGGTTGTATGGTAAGTGTATGTTTAGTTTCATAAGAAACAGCCAAACTTCTTGAGTGGCAATACCATTTTACATTTCCAACAACTTATGACGAATCCATCTCTTCCTATGCTTGCCAGCTCTGTCAGCCTGTTTTTTTATTTTATTTTATTTTATTTTAACCATTCCAATAGGTGCGTAGTGAAAACTGGATAGATATTTAATATGTTTGGGACTTTATAGAGATACTTGATGAGTTCTCTAAAGAGAACACAATTTCCTATACCATGTATGAATATACTGTTTTAGTTCAGAAGAAAAAGGCCAGGAGATTGGAACTTAGCTCTCTATATTTGCAAGTAAAAATAAACATACAACTGTGGTTGTATCAAACTTAAGAATGATAAGATCACTCTATAAAAAAGATACCTGCACACGTATGTTTATCGCAGCGTTGTTCACAATAGCAAGAACCTGGAAACAACCATGCTGCCCAACAAAAGAGGACTGGATTAAAAAAATGTGGTACATATACACGATGGAATACTACGCAGCCATGAAAAAGAACAAAATCATGAATTTTGCAGCTACCTGGATGGAACTAGAGTCTATAATACTGAGTGACCTCTCACAGAAATAAAAATCAGAATATCACATGTTTTCACTCATATAATGGACCTTGAACATCCAATGTACTACTATAAGAAAATGACTGATGGTACTGGGAAATTACGGGGAGGGAGGGGGATGGGATTAACAGTAGCTAATATCTATCTGGGACTGGGAAAACACCTCTTATCAATAGGGTGCCTGAATGAAACGTAATTGTACACCTAACCCTTAACTGTACCCCACAAAACGATAAAAAAAAATACTGATTATATAAAAAAAAAGAATGATAAGATCTAGGGTATCATATTGATCTAAAGCTACTTGTCATTTTATTTAAAAACAAGACCAAAAATAGTTAATAAAACACTATTGAAAAATGTAATCAAATGCTACTAATTTTTTCTAGGGGACATTCAACTAGATTAATAAACAAAAGTTCAAAGTTTTGCATGTTTGAATATGTTATCTCTTTTAACAAATATCTCTAACTGTCCTACATTTTTTATCTACAAAATTAATTAATGAGTACTTTAGCATTTAAGTAAGTATTAAGTACTTTAGTACTTAAACATTTCAGCCTATAGAAACCTTGCCCCTTGCAAACGATTACACCAACATTTTCCATTGTCGGTTCTAAGAATGGTAGTTTTAGAGATGGTGAATAAGTCAAGGGTTTTATGACCAAAAAAATTTAAATGACTTCTTCACTGGGTATCCTCGTAACATCAATATTAGATGGATGATTGGGTACGTTGTACGGTGAGTATTTAGAAATTCCCCCAAATTTATTTTCCTTAAGGGACTAAATTTGAAAACTTTGGATCTGATCGATTGAAAATATGAATGATACATAAATGATTTACATATCATTTAAATTGTTATTCAAAGAAGACAGCTGTAAAAATGCTCTTATCTAAAAATGAAAAAAATTTCATATTCTTGAATGCATTTTTGTGGCTGAGTCTAAAGCAATCTAGTTCAGATTAGACTGTTAACATATTTTATGATTCCACAATTGTTCATTGACTGCTCTAGATGTTGAGAAATGTTGCATATGAAAGCTATAACAAGACAACAATTCAGTATGATTTTTAGTTCTTTTGTTGCAATTTTTGAGCCAAGTTAAATTTCTCTTAATGCTATACCTTTAGGAAAAGGAAACCCTAAGAGAAGAAAAGGAAAAAAAGCAAGAACTAAAAAAGTAAAGACTAGATGCTTTATTCTTTTCATACATAATAATTAAGATAATAAATTTTAGAGAAAATTGCATTTATGGGCTAAAACAGAATAATGATTTAGGAATATTAGATATTCAAAATTATTGGCACATGTATACAAACACTGTAAAATAAGGAACATTAAAAGAAGAAGAAGAAAAAAAAAAGCCCAAGGAAACCCCTGCTATTTCTTCCTTTATGCCAAGGAAACCCCTGCTATTTCTTCCTCTATGCATGAGAAAAAAATTTAAATTTCCAATCACTACGCCTGGGGAATTTTAGTTCTTTCTGAAAAACAACATGGAGTTTACCAGGACTGTTAAAAGTCCTTGAACGACTAGGGATTTATAGCGTAATTGAAACAAACAAAAAAAAGACATCTTTAAGAAGCACAAAATTATTAATGAGTATATAGCTGTATATTTTTTCTTTTTGAAGCAGAGGATACAATATAGTGGAAAAAAGCATGGGCTTTGGATCTATAAAGACCAAAGTCTGGGTAAATAATCTAAATTTATCATACCTTAGTTTACACATCTGTAAAATGGTTATAAAAATATCTATCCAAGAGGGAATTTAAAAGATTATATGAGATAATAAAATAAAAGCTATTAACATAGTACCTAAAACATAAAAGTTGTACCAAAAAAAGTTTGTTTCCCTTCCTTCATTCTTTTCATACTATGTTGAAAGAATGCTACCAACAATTGCCTGAATAAGCATGAAGATGCACCCTTTCCCATTAGGTAGAACCATCGGCCACATCAATGATCATATACTTGTTATCTATTATAAAATATGGGAATTTAAATGACATTGTACTATAGTGGTATTGAAATAAAATTTGAGCTTTGGCAATAATATAGAGAATTCCCATTTAAACAGATGTATTTCACATCTTTCTTCTTAAGCTGTTACTCATTTGGAAACCATTTCCAGTCACTGAGTGTTACAAGGTGAGTGCAACTATGGAGTACCTAAAACTTTATTAAGCCAATAATTAGAGTTTTGTGATATTCATATTACATCGATTTTTAGTCACAGTTTTTGCTGTGCTGTGTGCAAGTAAAAATGACTCATGTGAATTGTATATACAGAGAATTGACACTCAGAGGGAAATGATAAGAATAGATCTGTAAGGCAACATTAGCAATTTTAACATTAATCCTAGACACAGCAACAAAGATGCTTTTATGTTAGTTTATGGATTGCATGAAAATGAATTGAGAGTGTTTATATAAAGCTTATACTCTGCATATTTCATTATAGACTATCAATACATAAATACAACTTTAAAAAATTTTTAATATATAAAAATAGCGTTGCTGGGAAGCAAGATGGTGACAGAACAGGTCGGATTGTGATAGTGTCTGCAAAAACGAGACTCCATACAGACTCTCTGCATGAGTGAGTGTGTGCCAGTGGGTGAGTGGAAGTCTGTCTGAGGGGAGACTCAGGTTCATGCACCCAGAGTTCTCCTCCAGAGGTGACTGCAAGCCACCACCACCCTGAGATTGGGGCTCCCAGTGTGCAGGATTGTCTGCCGTTCTCAGAGCTCTCTTGAGAGTTGGCAGCAGAGAACAGCAGCTCCTCACCACCTGACACTTGGCCCACATCATCACCTGTGACAGCAGACTGGGTACAAGCAGGAGGAACCGTGGAGAAGGTAGGGTGTGGAAATCTGGAAAAGAGCCCCACCACTGGTGACGAGAATCTGACTGACTCCATCTTCTCAGTCCTGGGACTAGGCAGAGACCAGCATTGCCCCACTCACCTCTGTACAGCCTCCAACCTGGGACCCAGAGACTATCCCCTCATCAGACTTGGAGAAACAGATACCTCTTCCCCACACTGAGTGAGATTTGAGTGAGAGATTTGACAGCAGTGGCAGTGAGTTGGGTGAGCCCAGATCTGATCCATCCTCCTCCCACAGCAGTGTGTGGGGAATCTAAGCATTGCTGAGAGCAACCCTATCGACCTGTGCTGAGAGTGAGGGGAGAGGCTTGAGACTGGAGCCACTCCTTATGTGGCAGTGGCACCTGAAAGGAACCTGAAGTTACAGAAACAGCCACATAGCAAGTTTTTTTCTTTGTTTCTTTGTTTGTTTTTCGGTTTTGATTTTTTTCATCTCTCTCTTTCTTTCTGTTTTTATGTTTTTGTACTTGATTTTTTTCTATCTTAATTTTTTTTTAGGTTTTCTGTTAGTGTATGGGTATTTTTGAGGAAGAGTACATCAATGGGAGGTTTTTGTTCATTTACTTGTATGATTGTATGTTTGGGGTCTTTTTAATTATCTGTCTTTGTTTCTCTGTTTATTCATTAGTTGATACACCTGTCTGTTTTCCTCTTCTTCTACTCTCTTTCCATCCTCCTTTCATCTCTCTCATTCCTTTTTCTATCCTCTTCTTTTTTCTTATCTCATTTTGCTTTCGGAGGCAAACATACACCCCCACTGCATGGACAGATTGCAAGGTGGTGGGAAGTGGGTACCAGGGAGTCTACACACCTGTCAGTGGATAGTGGGATCTGCAGATAGCTTCTGAATCATAGCTTTCTCTTTAATTAAGTCTCAAAACTTCAAATAGCACAGCACCCCCAACCACAACCCAGCTACAAAATTGAACAAAGTCAGAGGATCTACATATGGAGAAGAAGATATTGAGAAAACAGAAGTAAAGCTATCCCCCCATCACTGAATAAAAGAATTAGAGAAGAGGTTTAAAAGGGGGGGGAAGAAAACCTACATAAATGAAAACCAAAGGAATAATTTGGGTCTCACAGAGACTCCTGGTAGGAAAACCACTGAGAATATAGATTTCAGAACTCAAATAATGAAGAGCCCCCAGAATGACTTGTCTCAAACCACAAACCCAGATATCAAGATATTAATAGAGAGAATAAATAGAAATGAGGAGAGACAAGAGGAAAGAATGAAGGAGTTGATAACTGAGATAGCAACAATAAAGAATACAGAGAATGAAATAAATAGTAAACCAATAAGCATAGAAAGCAGAATTAACAAAGCAGAAGAAAGAATCTCAGAGCTTGAGGACCAAAATATGGAACCAACCCAAACTGTTAAAAACAGAAGAGCAGCATAAAAAGACAACAAAATTCCAAGAGATGAGCAATTATATCAAGAGGCCAAATCTAAGATTAATTGGAATCCCTGAAGCAGAGACAGAAACCACCCTGAAACAAACGTTCCATGAGAATATTCAAAAAAACTTCCCTCATCTCACCAGTGATGCAACCATTCAAACACAAGAGATTCAGAGAACCCCTGCAAGACAACAAATGAGAAGACCAATTCCTAGACACATAGTAATTCACTTACACAAAGTAGGTATAAAAGAAAAAATCTTAAAGGCAGCAAGAGAGAAAAGTCAGACTACCTACCAGGGAAGACCAATTAGAATAGCAGCAGACATATACAGAAACACTCAGACTAGGAGAGACTGGAGTCCAATCTTCAAAGTTCTCAAAGACAGACAACTTCAACCCAACTAAGCTAAGTTTCATCAGTGATGGAGAATTAAAATACTTCCAGACATTCAATCCCTAAGAGTTTACACTACCTCCAGACCAGATCTGCAAGAAACACTTAAGAAAGAATTAAACACAGAATAAAGGAAAAAAAGAATGTCAACACCCTTCAAAAATATGCAGGAAAAAGATTGAAAAACACACATAAATCAACCCCAAAATCAAAAGAAAGACAACAAATAAACAAACAGCAGCAACAACAACGAACTCTATAAGTAACTCATGACAGGGATAAACTCTCACATCTCAATAATTAGCCTGAATGTGAATGAACTAAATGCACCACTGAAAAGACATAGAAGCCGGGCTCAGTGGCTCAGCCTGTAATCCTGCACCTTTGGGTGACTGAAATGAGTGGATTGCCTGAACCCACGGGTTCAAGACCCACCTGGGCAGCAAGACCTCATCTCTACAATAAATCAAAAAATCAGCTGGGCGTGGTAGTGCATGCCTGTAATTCTAGCTACTTGGAAGGCTGAGGCAGAAGGATCGCTGGAGCCCAGCAGATCGAGGCTGCGGTGGCCAGGAGCGTGCCACTGCACTCCAGTCTGGGCGACAGAGTGAGACTCCAACTCAAAAAAAAAAAAAAAAGAAAAGGAAAGAAAAGACATAGAATGGCAAAATGGATAAAATATCATGAAGCAGCAATTGTTTTCTCCAAGAAACTCATCTCACTAGAAAGGGCACTCACAGACTCAAAAAGTAAGAGGATGGGAAACAAATTTTCAGGTGAATAGAACACAAAAGAAAACAGGAGTTGTGATCTTAATATCAGACAAAATGCCTTTTAAGCTATCAAAAATTTGAAAAGATACAGAAAGACACTACATAATGATAAAAGGTTCAATCCATCAACAATAAAAATCCATCCTAAACATATATGCATCCAACATAGGAGCACCAACTTTCATAAAGCAGCTTCTAGGTAAACTAAAAAAAGATATTGACTCTAACACTATCATAACTAGGGACTTAAATATCCCACTAACAACCCTAGACAGATCATCAAGACAAAAAAATCAACAAGGACATCCGGAACCTCAATATGACACTTGACCAAATGGACTTAATTGATACCAACAGAACACTTCACACAACAACCATGGAATATACATTCTACTCATCATCACATGGAACATACTCTCAGATTAAGCACATCTTCAGCAATAAATCAAACATAAACAAATTCTGTAAGATTGTAATTCTGCCATGCACCATCTCAGACCACAGTGGAATAAAAAATATCAACACCAACAAAGTTCCCCCCAAACCCACAAAGAGATAGATATTAAACAGCATAATGCTAACAAACTCCTGAGTCAACACAGAAATTAAAGGACACCTGGAAACAAATGAAAATGAAGAAACATCTTACCAAAATCTATGGGATGCCATGAAATCAGTATTAAGAGGGGAATTCATATCTCTATGAACACATATGAAGAAAATGAAAAGATCACAAGTTAACAGCTTAACAAATCACCTAAGGAAGTTGGAAAAGCAAGACCACCAAAATCCTAACTTCAGCAGAAAAACCCAGATCACCAAAATAAAAGTCCAAATTCTGGCCATAGAAGACAAAAAGATAATACAAAAATTTAAAGAAACAAAAAGCTGGTTCTTTGAAAGGATAAACAAGATTGATGTACCCCTAGCTAGACTCACCAAGAAAAAGAGAGAAAAACTCAAATAAACACAATCAGAAATGCAAAAGTTCAAGTCACAATTGACCTTGAAGAAATACAAAAGATTATCAGAGATTACTATATACACTTGTATGGAAACAAACTTGAAAATCTAAATGAAATGGAGGACTTTCTGACGTCATACAACCTCCTCTGGTTGAAGCAAGAAGAAATCAAGACCCAAAATAGACCAAAAACAACCCAGGAAATCGACTATGTCATAAGAAAACTACCTACAACCTCCTTAGGTGATTTGTTAGGCTGTTAACTTGTGATCCCTCCATTTTCTTCATATGTGTTCACAGAGATATGAATTCCCTTCTTAGTACTGCTTTCATGCATCCCAGAGATTTTGGTGAGATGTTTCTTAATTTTCATTGTTTCCAGGTATCTTTTAATCTCTGTTTTGATTTCCATGTTGACCCAGGAGTTGTTTAGCATCATGCTGTTTAGTGTCCATGTCTTTGTGGGTTTGGGGGGAACTTTGTTGGTGTTGATATTTATTTTTATTCCACTGTGGTCTGAAAAGGTGCATGGCAGTATTACAATCTTATGGAATTCGTTTATGCTTGATTTATGGCTGAGGATGTGGTTGATCTTAAAGTAAGTTCCATATGGTGATGAGTAGAATGTATATTCCATGTTTCCTGGGTGGGGTGTTCTGCAGCTATCAGTTAAATCCATTTGGTCAAGCATCACGTTGAGGTTCTGGATCTCCTTGTTGACTGTTTGTCTTGATGGTCTATCTAAGGTTGTTAGTGGGGTGGGGTGCTTAAGTCCAAAACTACAAGAGTGTTAGAGTCAAAAGCTATGAATAGACACTTCTCAAAAGAAGACATACAAGCAGCCAACAGATACATGAAAAAATACTCAGTCTCATTAGTCACTAAAAAATGCAAATTAAAACCACACTGAGATACCACTTAACTTCAGCCAGCATGGCCATCATCAATATCATCAATAATTTAAAAAACACCAGATGTTGGAGAGGATGTGGCAAAAAAGGGAACACTTCTACACTGTTGGTGGGAATGTAAACTAGTACAGCCTCTGTGGAAAACAGTGTGGCAATTCCCAAAAGATCTAAAAATCGACCTTCCATATGACCTTCTATATGACCTTACCAGAAATATACCCGGAGGAACTCAAATCACTCTATGAGAAAGATACCTGCACACATATGTTTATTGCAGCATTATTCACAATAGAAACAAGATGGAACCAACTGTGCTGTCCAACGAAGGAGTACTGTATAAAAAAATGTGGTACATACACATGATAGAATATTATGCAGCCATAAAGAAGGACAAAATTATGAACTTTGCAGCAACTTGGACGGACTTAGAGTCTATAATACTGACTGATCTATCAGAAACAAAGAACTGAGTATCACATGTTCTTACTCATAAGCAGACCTTGAACAATTATTGTAATACTATAAGAAAGGAATTGACAGTAGTGGGAAACTGCCAGGGGACAGGGGACATACCTCATCAACAAGGGAACCTGCATAATGAACTTCTGTATACCTAACCCTGAATTGTACTCCACATCTTTAAAATAAAAATTTAAAATAGTGTTATAAATATATAGATGAGGTTTGCTATGATGCCTAGGCTGGTCTTGAACTCCTGGGCATGGACAATCCTCCTGCCTCACCTTCCCAAAGTGATGGAATTACAGACGTGAGCCACCATGCCCATCCTAATATACTGTTTCTTTATTGTTATTATTAATATCATCATTATTATTATCATTCTTTAGCTCTGGGAGTACAAATAGTTTTGATCTGGGCTTTACATGTAACCAACATCCCCACATGTGCACATTGCATTCAGCAGGTGATTTTTTTGTTCCTACACCCTTTCTCCCCCTCTGAGTCTTCTTCAGTGTTCATTATATCATTCTCTATGTCTTTGCAATCCTTGGTTTAACTCCCACTTATAAGTGAGAACATGAAGTGTTTGATTTTTGTTCCTGAGTTAGTTCCCTTAGGACGATGTCCTTCAATTCCATGCAAGTTGCTGCAAAAGACAATATTTCATTATTTTTGGTGACTGAACAGCATTCCATAGTATGTAATACCACATTTTCATGGTCCACTGATTGGTTGATCAGCATTTAGGTTGATTTCACATCTTTGCAATTGTGAATTATGCTGCAAGGAACATGCAAGTGCAGGTGTCTTTTTTATATAATGACTTCTCTTCCTTTGGGTAGATACTTAGTAGTGGGACTGCTGGATCAAAAGATAGAGCTCTTTTAGTTTATTTAGAAATTTCCATACTGCTTTCCATAGAGTTTGTACTAATTTACACTCCCACCAACAGTGTATAATCATTCCCTTTTCTCTGCATCCATGCCAGTATCTTTCTTTCTTTCTTTTTTTAAATAATGATCATTCTTACTAGTGTAAGGTGGTATCTCACTGTGGTTTTAATTTACATTTTCCTGATGAGTGATATTGAGCATTTTTATGTTGTTGGCCATTTATATATAGTCTTTTGAGAGATGTCTGTTCATGCATGGTTAGTTTCATGTTTTTAATGGGCTGTTTGTTTTTTTCTTGCTGATCTGTTTCTGTTCTTTGTAGATTCTGGATATGAGTCTTTTGTCAGATGTACAGTTTGTGAATATTTTCTCCTATTCTGTAGGTTTCCTATTTGTTCTGTTGATTATTTCTTTTCTGTGTAGAAGATTTTTAGGTTAATTAAATCCCACTTGTTTATTTTTGTTGCACCTGCTTTTGGGGTTTTAACCATAAATTATTTGCCAAGGCCAATGTCCAAAAGAGTTTTTCTAGGTTTCCTCTAGAATTTTCATGGTTTCAGTTTTGACATTTAAGTCTTGAATCCATCTTGAGTTAATTGTTGTATATGAGGAGAGATAAGGAACAAGTTCATTTTTCTGCATATAGCTATTAAATTTTTCCAGCACCATTTATTAAATAGGATGTCATTTCCCCAGCGTATGTTTTTGTCTATTTTTTCAAATATCAGTTAGTTAAAGGTATTTGGATTTATTTATTGAATTTATATTCTGCTCCATTGGTCCATGTGTCTGCTCTTGTACCAGTATTATGCTGTTTTGGTTACTATAACCTTGTAGTATAATTTAAAGTCAGGTAATGTAATGCCTCCAGTTTTGTTCTTTTTGCTTAGGATTGCTTTGACTATTCTGGTTCTTTTTTGGTCCAATATGAAATTTAGGATTTTTTTTTTCTAATTCTGTGAAATGTCATTGGTAGTTTGATAAAGATTGTTGAATCTGTAGATCACTTTGAGTAATATGGCCATTTTAACAATGTTGATTAATCCAATCCAAGAGCATGAGATGTTTCTCCATCTGTTTCTGTCTTCTACGATTTCTTTCATCAGAGTTTTGTAGTTCTCCTTGCAGAGATCTTTCACTTCCTTGGTTAAATATATCCTAGGTATTTAGCTTTTTGGCTGTTATTGTAAATGGAGTTGAGTTATTTTTATTTTTTTTATTTTTTGAGTTGGAGTCTCACTCTGTCACCCAGACTGGAGTGCAGTGGCCTCTCCCGGTCACCGCAGCCTCGACCTCCTTGGCTCCGGCTATCCTTCCGCCTCAGCCTTCCCAGTAGCTGGAACTACAGGCATGCGCTACCATGTCTGGCTAATTTTTGATTTATTGTAGAGATGAGGTCTCGCGAAGTTGCCCAGGCAGGTCTCAAACCTGCGGGCTCAGGTAATCCACTCACCTCAGCCTCCCAAAGGGGTGGGATTACAGGCTGAGCCACCGAACCCGGCTAAGAGTTGAGTCTTTTATTTGACTCTCAGCTTGGTTGCTTTCTGTGTATAACAGTGCTACTGATTTGTGTGTGTTGATTTTGCAACCTGTAACTTTACCAAATTGATGTATCAAATCCAGGAGTCTCTTGGAGGAGTTGTTAGGATTCTCTAGGTATAAGATCATAATGTCAGCAAACAGACATAGTTTGATTTCTTCTTTTCCACTTTGGATACCCTTCATTTCTTTTTCTTGCCTGATTACTTTAAGTCTAGTAGAAATTGTTTTATAAAGCTGAAAGCTCTGTCGACATATATACATACATACACATGTCTAAAATTGTTTTGCCTTCTCATTGAATTGATCAGTTTATTATTATATAATAACCATCTTTGGCTTTTCTTAATGCTGTTAATATAAAGTCTGTTTTGTCTGATATGAGAATGGCTACTCCTGGTCATTTGTGGTTTCCATTTGCATGGAATATTTTTCCCCACCCTTTTACCTTGAGTCTATAGGAGTCTTTGTGAGCTAAATGGATCTCTTAAAGGCAGCAGATATTTGGGTTGTGTTTAAAAATATGAAACACTTCACAAACTTGCATGCTATACTTGTGCCAGGGCCATGCTAATGTTCTCTGTACCATTCCAATTTTAGTATGTTCTGCTGAAGCAAGCATCTTCATTTTTTTTTTCTTTTTGAGTTGGAGTCTCACTCTGTCACCCAGGTTGGAGTGCAGTGGCACACTCACAGCCACCCCAGCAATGACCTGCTGGGATCAGGCGATCCTTCCGCCTGAGCCTTCCAGGTAGCTGGAACTACAAACATGCGCTACCGCACCTGGCTAATTTTTTATTTATTGTAGAGACAAGGTCTCACCAAGTTGCCCGGGCTGGTCTCAAACCCATGGGCTCAGGTGATCCACTCACCACAACCTCCAAAGTGCTGGGATTACAGGCTGAGCCACCGAGTCCAGCCGATATACTGTTCTTAAGTGAGGCAGACTACTTACCCATTGTCAGTCATGAGCTTTGACTTACTCTGGTTGTGGTGATGAACTAGAAATAATTCTTAACCTACATGGAACCTAAATACCATGCTAAGTCTCAAGATTAGTATAAAGAAAGGAAGAGAAAAACATTTGGTACATATTTATAGAAGAAGGTTATATTCAAAATTTAGATTATAAGAAAGACTATATAAATGAATTTAAAAGATAATGATGAAAAAGCCAGTATGCATCACCTAAGAGGACTAAAGTCTCTCTCCATTGAAGACAACATTGAAGCCTTGGAAACTTACTGGATACAATGTATCATGAGCAAACAAGTTGATCCTACACATTCCAGACATTTTTAGGAGCCTTCTGAAAGTACAGTTGGTACCCTCCTATAATAAATTCTTACAGGCCAAGGAATCAGTACTAATCTGTGGGAGGTGAGCATACAGGTATATATATATATTTTTTACAAATAATCTTTTTGAAAGTGGCATGCAAACTTTGTTTCTTTCAAATCAAATGGAATCACAAATTCAATTTTATTTGAGAATTTTAATTATCACCAATGGTGTGTCCTTTGTTAACTTTCAACTCCCCCTCACTACTTTTACTATTAAGAGGAAAGAACAGTAAAAATGTAGTATATACATATATATGTAGTATGTATGTCTATATGAGAGACATATTTCATGTATATATAAACATATATAAAAGAACAATGGAGGGATCAGTGACTGATATGGAAGTCTCAAGAAATATGATTGACTTATATTAGATTTCATTATAGGCATTTGCTGTCTTGAACAAGGGCTATGTTAAACTAGAAATTTATCTTTATCTGGATATCCATTACTGTGAACATTAAAAGACATAATTATAGTTAAAAGTGCTTTTACTTTTTCTCAGAAAGAAATTAGAGTCAGAGACATATGAAACTTTCCTTTCTTAAGCAAGACTGTGTTTGCTTTTCAGTTTTCATTGCTTCTTAGCACTTACCTATGCTTCCTATGTATTTCTTAGTAATAGGACCATGACCTAACTTCACTTATAAAGTGATTTCATGAAGAAAAGACATGCACATGTTTTTATTTTGCTTTATATAGAAGAATTTCAAGAATTAATCAAAAGAAGATGGTATTAGGCTAATGAGGTACTATTTGTCCCTAATGAGGCACTATTTGTCCCAGTCACAGTGGAGCCTGTCCTTGGAGGCAGTCCTTGGACCTAAAGTACAGTTTAGGTCTTTAAAAAATGATTTTGTTGGAATTGACACATAATGGTTGTACATATTTATGGAGTACATAGTGATGTTTCAATACATATAATGTATAGTGTTCAGATCAGGGTAATTAGCATATTCATTATCTCAAACAATGATCATTTCTTTGTGTTGGTAACATTCAATATCCTCCTTCTAGGTATTTGAAATCATATGATATATTATTACTATCCGTATTCATTCTATGGTATCATAGAACACTAGAACATATTCTTCCTATCTAGTTGTATTTTATGTCCTTTAACAATTCTCCTCCCAGCCTCATCTCCCTTCTACCCCTCCCAGCCTTCGGTATCCCTTGTTCTGTATCCTATGTTAATTCTATTAGATCAACCAAATTTTTTTAGCTTCCACATATATGTGAGAACACACAATGTTTAACTGTGTTCTTGGCTTATTTCACTTAAAATAGGTCCTCCAGTTTCATCCATGTTGCTGAGAATGACAGGATTCCATTCTTTTTATGAATAAATAATATTCCATTGTGTGTATGTATTTTATACACACACACACACACACACACACACACACACACACACACACACACCCATATATCACACTTTCTTTATCCATTCATCTGTTGTTGGACACCTAGGTTGACTCCATGTTTTGACTATTGTTAATTGTGCTGCAATAAACATAGGGATACAGATATCTCTTCAATATACTGATTTCCTTTCCTTTGGATAAATGCCCAGTAGTTGGAATGCTGGGTCATATGGTAGTTTTATTTGTAGTTTTTTGAGGACCCTTCTTACTCTCATAGTAGCTATACCCCTTTACATTCCCACCAACAGTGTATAATAGCTGACTGCTCTTCACATCCTCACCAGCATTTGTTTTTGTCTATTTGTTTGTTTATTTTTTAATCTTTTTTATAATAGCCATCAGAGCTGGGGTAAAATAATACCTCATTGTAGTTTGGTTTGCATTTCCCTGCTGATTACTAATATTGAACATCTCACCCATATATTTGTTGACCATTTGTATATCTTCTTTTAAGAAATGCTTGTTCAAATTATGTGCTCAATTTTAAGGAGATTGTTTGTTTTTTGTTGTTGAAATGTTTTAATTCATTGCATATTCTACATATTAGTTCCCTGTTGCATGAATAGTTTGAAAATATTTTCTCCCATTCTGTAAGGTACATTTTAATTCCATTGATTGTTTCCTTTGCTTTTCAGAAACTTGTTGGTTTGATATATCATTTGTTTAATTTTGTTTCCATTGCCTGTACTTTCAAGGTTTTATTCATAAAATATTTTCCCAGATCAATATCCTGAAACATTTCTCCTGCATTTATTCTAGTAGTTTTATAGTTTCACATCTTACATTTAGGTCTTTGATCTATTTTGATTTTTGCATAGGGTAAGAGGTAAGAGTCTAGTTGCATTCTTCTACATAAGAATAACCAGTTTTCCAGCACCACTTGTTGAACAGACTGTCTTTTCCTCAGTGTTCTTGGTATCTTTGTCAAAAATCAGTTGGCTATAGATACATGGATTAATTTCTGGGTTCTCTATTATTTTCCATTGGTCTATGTGTCTGTTTTAATGCCAGAACATTCTGTTTTAGTTACTACAACTTTGTATTATATATTTAAGTCTGTAGTGTAATGCCTCCAGCTTTGTTCTTTTTGCTCAGGAATGCTTTGGCTTTCAGGGTCTTTTGTAGTACCACACAAATTTTAGAAAATTCTTTTTATTCTGTAAAAAATGTCAGTGGTTTCGTGACCCGCCTGGGAAGCGAGACCTCATCTCTAAAAAAAAAAAAAAAAAAAAAAAAATGTCAGTGGTATTTTGATAGGGACAGACTGAGTTTTATACTGTGGCATTTGGTATTGTACAATGTTAATATTTCAGGTTTCATATCCATCCTCATCTACAAACTATGTCTTTTAAATAGCAATATTTCTCCAAGTTCATCACAACCAGTCAAAAAATACATAAGAAGTCACATATATTTTCTATTATGTTCTGCTTTGTTCATTAAAATATCTTTGTTTTAGTTGCAATAGAACACTTCTTCCACAAAATATGACAGAATAATGGCATATAAATGCTTTTGAACTTAATACACTTGTATATATGAGATTAAAATATCAAGGTAGTAAGAGGCAATAGCTTGCTTTTCTTTCAAACAATATATATGTATTTTGCAAGAATAGATTAGACAACAATTATCCATGTTGGGAATTTTTTGTCAACTCTTGTCAAATTTTATGAGAACTATAATTCATTCAGATGAGTCTTATAAATCTTCTCAAGAAATGTTTTGTTAACATTTAACCTAACAGTTATCAAGTAGATAAACTAAAATTACCCTAAAGCAACCAAACTTGTTTTCTGAGACATATAGGTAAATGATTCAGCAAATAAAGAGCATCTTAATTGTCATAAATACCATCCATTCATGACCACCTTTACACATATGGTGCTTATAAAACATTTTACTGACTTTGTCCCCAAATCATCTCACAGGACTAATTTTTTAAGCATTACATTATTTTTTACAGGGGAAAAGGTCTGATCCAGCTTATAGCTCTTTTCCATTTAATCTTTGGGTTTTTTCCACATTCAGTTCTTTTGGTGCATATAACACATTTTTCTTCTTTTTTAATCTGGGAAAATTTAGCTTTAGCTCACCATCTGTTTCATAGTGAAGTGCTTGTATTCAGCTTCCCAGATGGGTTGAATAAGAGAAAAAGGTTAAGTGATTTAACTTGAATTCACACAGTGAGTCATCTGCCCTCAGCACAGGCATGACAAAGGGAAAGATTTTCAGGGTTTTCTCTTCATTACGTGAAATTGAACATCACACAACTTTCTTTTTTTAATTTATTTTTAAAATGTGTGGTACAATTCAGGGTCAGGTATACAAATGGTGATTATGCAGGTACCCTTGTTGATGAGGTGAAGCACACAACTTTCATCAGAGCTTTCTGAAAACTGGTCAGAGTAGCAAATATACTTAATATTGTTGGACAATAATTTGAATTTCAAATTTACTTAAAATATACATTTTTAAAAACTTTGAAAAAGTAAACATTTCCTTTTGACAAGGAAATTATATATATATCGTCTCCATGACTGGGCGCAGTGGCTCAGTCCTGTAATTCCAGCACTTTGGGAGACTGAGGTAGAAGGATTGCTCAAGTCCAGAAGTTGGAGACCAGAGTGGGCAACATAGCAAGATCTTATCTCTACAAATTTTTTTTTTTAATTAGCTGAGTGTGGTGGCATGTGCCTGTAGTCCCAGCTACTTGGGAGGCTGAGGCAGAAGGATTGCCTCAGTTCAGGAGGTTTAGGTTGCAGTGAGCTGTGATAGTGCCACTGCACTTTAGCCTAGGTGATGAAGTGAGATCCCCCCAACTCAAAAACAAAAAATAATTGTCTCCTAACTGGTATGCTAATCTCTCTTTCCTCTCCCTTCCAATATATCTTTATGTTGGTCCATATTAATTTCGTAAAAACACTCCTTTTGTCCAATCTCTGCTAAAGAGTAGGTGGTTTCTTCTTACCAACAGTGTACAGACCACCTGCTCTCCAAAGAATGCCTAAATCCATATTTTTCAACATTTGGGGGGGTGGTGTCTGAAAGGCTAGCGTTTCAATTCAATTCTAGAGTTTGGATAGCAAAAGAACTCCCATTCTGAGAATTCAAGCCAGGCTCGGTGGCTCAGCCTGTAATCTTGTGCTTTGGGAGGCTGAGGTGAGTGGATTGCCTGAGCCCGTGGGTTCGAGACCCGCCTGGGCAACTTGGCGAGACCTCATCTCTACAATAAATCAAAAAAAAATTAGCTGATTGTGGTAGCACGCCCCTGTAGTTCCAGCTACTCGGAAGGCTGAGGTGGAAGATAGCTGGAGCCTAGCAGGTCGAGGCTGCAGTGGCCGACAGCGGCCACTGCACTCCAGTCTGGGTGACAGAGTGAGACTCCAACTGAAAAAAAAAAAGAGAGAGAGAGAGAATTCAGGTAGCAGGGGATAGGGGATACATGCATGGGTAAAATTATGTCTATTAATTAAAAGCATTGCATTTTAATAGTATAATAGCAAAAGAAGTACAAGTTGACTTAGTCAACCCTGACTAAACTTTCCTTTGGTGCAAAATTCTAATCTAGATAATCTGATCAGTTTCAAAAATCAGAGATGGTGCTTGTTCTTGAGAATTTGGTCTCTCATAGGAACCATAATCAAAATATCTCCATTTAGGGCAGAGACCATTTACTTCATTAATGAATCAACTTCTGTAACAATCAGTTTAACCAAAATATGATAGAAAAATTTTTTTTACCGAAATTGTCTAATTATTGAGCTAGTTATGGAGTCTGCTATGGACTGAATGTTTGTGTCCCCTCAAAATACACAGGTTGTAGTCTTAATCCCCAAGAGGGTGTATTAGGAGGTGGGGCCTTTGGAAGATAATTAGGTGAGAGATTAATACCCTTATAAAAGACACAAAAAAGCTTGCTTCTTTTCTCTCTTTCTACCATGTGACCATCCAATGAGAAGGCAGTTATCATCTGCAAAGCAGGAAGAGGGTCCTCACCAGACACTGGATCTGCCAGCACCTTGATTTCCCAGGATCCACAACTGCCTAAAATATAGTTATGCTGTTTAAGCCACACATCTATGGTATTCTGTTATGCCAGCCTAAACTGACTAAGACAATGTTAACAAAATCAAAATATAGGCAGTTGTTCTGCCCTTAATATTTTGTAGCAAAATGTCTTAATCTCTTACTTTACCATAAAGTTATTAGTCCTATTTGATTAACATATGCACATATTTTAGTATCATGTATTTGAAGCTATAACGATTCACTATAATTTATCTGCTTCTTTTAGGATTAATTAAATTGAATTTCAAACAAATAAAGTAACTTAGGCATAAAGGGCATATATATATATATATATATATATATATATATATATATATATAATACATATGAGATAACATTCAGACTGTGAATTTTAAATCATTATATCTAGGTTCAAATACATCTTTTTTAATCAAAATAGAAGTCACTACAATCAACACAGTTTTGCCAAGAAATAAGTTTGTTTATCCCTGTAACGTAAAAATCTGTGCTTCAGGATTTGACAAACCCTTGGAAAACATTTTCTGCATCCTTCTTCTTGTAGAAACGTTTTCTCTGCAAAAAGTTGTTGATATGCTTGAAGAAGTAATAATAGTTGGCGAGAGGTCAGATGAATGTGGGGTAAGGAAAAACCTCATAGCCCAATTCATTCAACTTTTGAAGTGTCGGCTGTGCAACGTGCAGCTGGAAGTTGTCGTGGAGAATTAGGCCCTTTCTATTAACCAATGCTGGCTGCAGGCATTGCAGTTTTGCATGCATCTCATTGATTTGCTGAAAATACTTCTCAGATGTAATGGTTTCACCGGGATTCAGAAAGCTGTAGTGGATCAGACTGGCAGCAGACAACCAGACAGTGACCATGCTTTTTGCTGCAAGTTTGGCTTTGGGAAGTGCTTTGGAGCTTCTTATTGGTCCAACTACTGAAGTAGTCATTGCCGGTTGTCATATAAAATCCACTTTTTTGTTACACATCACAATCTGGTCAAGAAATGGTTCATTTTTGTGTAGAATAAGAGAAAACGACACTTCATAATGATGATTTTTTTTTCCATTTTTGGTCAGCTCAGGAGGCATTCACTTATGGAGCTTTTTAGCCATTCCAGTTTGCTTCAAATGCCAGACAAACATAGACGGTCGACTCTGGTCCTTCAGCAACCTACCATGTAGTTGTAAGAGGATCAGCTTTGATGATTGCTCTCATCAAAATGAGCTTGTCGTTGTCAACTTCCAATGAGTGGCCACTACACTCCTCATCTTCAAGGCTGTCATCTCCTATGCAAAACTTCTTGAACCACCACTGCACTGTACGTTCGTTAGCAGTTCCTGGACCAAATGTGTTGTTGATGTTGTGAGTTGTCTCTGCTGCTTTATGAACCATTTTGAACTCGAATAAGAATATTACTCAAATTTGCTTTTCATCTTAACACCATTTCCATAGTCTAAAATAAACATAAAATAAACAGCAAGTATTAAGTCACTAGCCAAAAAAAGTGAGAATGCACATTGAAAAGGATGTATAACAAAACCACATTTATTGAAGATCATATTCCAATATCAAATGGCAAATTTCAACAATATAAAAACCGCAATTACTTTTGCACCAACCATATTTATACATGCACACACACACCACACACACACACATACACAATATATATGTCTATATGCACCTAGCCCTATGTCTGGTCCACAATTTAGTGACTATTCTTCACTTTCATAAGAAATATGTAAAATGACTTCAACAATTTATAAAATTAATCTGAATATATATATTATACAAGACAAAAGCTACTGATGATACAAACAACATTTAAAAAAAACCTTTGAACTTCTGACTTTATTTTCATAAGGTTTCAAATGAAGTTACCTTACCCCTCACTGAGCATCATCTTTAAATCTAATTGCTTGCTCAATTTCTATATTCTAGCTATGTCATAAACTCTGGTGGTCAAAAACAAAAAAGATCTCTGTTTATTCAGAACTGTTTCTACAGTCCCTAGATAAGTATCTGGAACATTATAATAATATTTGTTGAATTGAACTGCATTAAAAGTCATCTGCCTTCCATTTTAGGAGCTCACAGATTATAGGAGAAGCAATAGTTAAAGAAATAGTTTTAATCAAAGTAAATAAGCATTTTTATATGGGCATGAATAGTGTCATGTGATAAATTCAGAGCTAAGGTTACATGGGAATTTACTAAGGAAGCAATGGACAACCTAGGTCTGGAAGGATGACTGGGCTATCCAGAAGGAAGTGTGGGCAAGTACTCTAGTCTGAAGGAACAGACTTGATTTTCAATAAATGGAAATGAAAAAAGATCTCCTCTACCTTGCAAAGATCTTCTCTTCCTCATCTAGCCAACCAGTTGCAAAATGTTGAATACATTTATTTCAATCACATACGATTCAGAAAGATGCCAGCACGCCCAGATGGATGGTTCTCGGATTCACACTTTGGAAACACATGGTGCTTCTCTGAGGCAATTGTGTACTGTTTCTTTTAAAATAGCAGAAAGCATATGGGAACAGGATTGGATCTGTCAGCTACTATCAAAAGAATAGTGAAGCTTTTAAAATAAATTAAATCAAAACCTATAAAGTGACAAAAAAATTTTATCCTATTTTGAAATTCTTAAGTTTTACATCTGAAGATATATGTCCATTTAAAAAGAAAAAAAATTTACTTTTTCATATAAACCACAATCCCTGTTAGAGCTGCCAAATCTGAGGCAAAAAAAGAGAGACAAGGTCAATGTTATGAGAGTCTAGAGGAATTACATTGATTAACAGTTGAGTATTTCCACTCTTCACTCATTTTATAAATTGCTTTTCTTTGGAAAAGCATGTGTAGAACAATTTGTATACTTTCCTCCAATGTCTTTGCCTTCTTTTCTTAACATAAACATAAAAATAAAAACAACATCAAATTTAATATGTACAGAAACATCTGCTTTAGTTTAAGTAACGTAGGTATTATGATTGTCCGTTGCAGATTTATAACAGCTTTGTTTAAAGGCATCTCTCCCTATATCCTGCTAGTTCCTTTGAGCTAGCATAAAGCTGAGTGGTTTCCCACGAATTCTAACCACAGTGCCTTCATGAATGAATTTTATAACCAGGTCAAATCTCCCTAATGCTAGACTTATAACTCTACCATTCTCTTTGTTTTCTACAGCAATCTATTTTTCCCCAAATTATTATTATGGGATTTGGGACGATTAAACATGAAAGAGAATGATTTCATAGGGCTGAACCTAGGAATTAAGGGAACTTTAGATAGCTAACCTCTATTTTAAGAAAATATTTTTTTTCAAGGTGAATGAATGACTTCCTTGGCCTTTTATCCACGCAGGGTTCTTGATTCCAGATAAAGTAAACTCTGTTGGTGGCTTTGAAGTCATCTGCTATCCTTCAGTCATTCAGAAATGTGTATTATCCTTTTTGACCCACACATGCATAGAACTCTGTGTTCCAAAATCTGTTGCATGCCAATAGGAATTTGTCAATATTAATTCTGGAATGCTGATATGAAAATAACATTATCATTCTCATTTGTTGACTTCTGTGATAGGTGGTATGGGGGTATTCACAGATCAATTAAATATATATATCATGCCTTCAGTTGTTAGGGGAACTAAGTTATATAAATAACTATGCCCCAGGGAATAAAGTGATAAGTATCATAACAAAGGTACCAATGAAGTATTACAGGAGTTCAGAAGAACAATGGGTAGTCATAAATGTTTAGCATTCCTACACATTTGGCTGATTTTTCTTTTTCAGGTATTCAAAAAAAAAAAAATCCCTTGGCACCATCAAAATGCGTCAAAGTCAGCATGTCCACAACTGGCACATGAGGCTTCGTATTTCTACATGATACTAAATTATCATCACTGTCATCATTATCCCAGTTTACTGCCAACTCCATCCTATACTTTATCATAGCTACAGGCAAAAATAGAAAGTAATTTTCAAAATCACATTACTTTATTAGGATTTTTAAAATGAAATTGCATGCATTTCAAATCCTATTCTTAGGTAAATGAAATTTCAATAAACTGTATGGTTAAAAATTAACTTTTAATATTGGTCTCAACTTTAGAGGCACAGTGTTATCATAATAATAATGTATTCGGTTATTGATGGCTAAGCTCTTTTTGTTTTCAAATACACCGTTCTAAATTAAATCAGAAAGTAGAAAGCTAAAAACCTAGTATGCTGGAAAGGTGCCTAGCTTTTACATTAATATAACTTAAAAATATTGATGTCATGTTTATTTGTTAGTAATTTCTTTGTATTATGGCAATATTAGATGTTTCCTAAAGCAGTATTGAGTTGAAAAAGAAAAAAAAAACAGAATCATTACCAAAGGAATCGAGGTAATTGCTGGAGAAATAAACTTTGAACTGTATGACAAAGTAAGGAAGAAAATGGAAGCATAAAGCCTCAAGGTCGGTAGTCAGAGCAAAATCTTTTTTGGTGAACAGACTGAAACAACAGTTCAGAAAAAGGCGATTGTGTAGTTACTTCACATGGCATCTGATTCATTGCTGGGCAGGCATGGTAAGTTGAAGGAGCGACTTTGAATCCATCTTCCTTTAGTTTTTGGATAGATACACTTCAGACAACCTTGTCATCAAGTTTTTATGTAAAAAATATTTGTCATTGCCCACATCATATCAATTTCAAGCTCTTTCGCATATTTTAAGAAATAATAAATGATCATCAATTATTTGGACCAGGTTTAGGCAACTGTTTTTCTATTTCCATGACTCTGAAAAGGTATCACCTCTATTTCCTGGGTTTTTCTATTCAAATAATAATGACTAGCAAATCAGCTAAGACATGGGCATTTGAAAAAAAATAAAATTAGTATTAGCTCAATGAAGACTTTAGATCTAAATTCTAACATAAGACATGCTTCACAGAAAACATATGCTTTGTCAATAAAAAGAGGGAACGTTTAAATTCTAAATTTCTTGTATCTATGCCAAAAACTAATTCAGCCATGCGTATTCAATTGTAAGAAAAACACGATATCATAAAGTAAACACATGCTAGTAAATAATTTTATTCACTGTAAGGGAGGCTTTAATTACCTGAGAAATAGAAGAACTCATATTTAATAAATTTACTACAACATCAATGATGTCTTTGCTAACCATTCTATGTTTGACCAGAGTGGTGTCACATTCCATAGCTTTAAGCTCCCATCCTAAAGCAAGACTGGAAAGCCAAGTCTATGCTTCCAAACATATTAGCCTCTGGATAGTAAAAAGCAATAAATAAAATATTCTTACTATTAATAACAGAGTTAATACTGATTTTCAAAAAAATGGTAGTTAAATATTTCTCTCTCTTGCACTTGAACATCCCAAAGTCACTCATGGGCTTTGGTAGAAAGTCACCTCTCCTGTTCCCCTTCCAATGAGGCTCTTGTGTTGACACAGAGCCTTGGACACCCAGCAGTCATTTTGCTGGGCCACACCTCTCTGTCTTCTACAAGTTTGTCTCCTCCTGTGCTCCCATATGGTTGTTGTATCTCTGGTATAACATATTACATTGTGGTGAGTAGTGACATCAATTTAAATTTCCCTAACTGAATTGCGAATCCCTTAGGAGCCAAGTTTATTTCACTTTCTCATCTTCATGACACTTAGGACAGTACCTTACATTCTGTAATTAAAAGAGGAGATTGAAGTCAGGAGAGTTTCATGAGGTAGAATTAAATTGCTATTAACCTGGTTGTAAGCAAGTGCCAACGGTAGTGTTAGGGTATCAAAAAAGAGATGTGAGCTCATGAAGTGAGTTGAGAGAATTTCCCACACACTTTTGCAGGCTTATGAAGCTGGGTATCTCTTTTGGGTGCAGTGCTACATTAACCAAGCTCAAGAAGCCAATGAGAAAAATAAAGTCAATACATTACTTTATACTAAGAAATGTGCATATATCCTTCCCAGCTCACATTTCTGACTTGGAGAATCTTTCTATCAAATTCAGCCTATACCATGATAGAAAGGTACTCAAAGTTTCTTTACCAGCAAGTCTGGTTGAAATTAACAGGAAGAGGCAATACATTACTATAATTTAAGTTTAAACTGCGTGGTTTCCAGTAATCCAACCAGTCTCAGGATTGTTTCCAAGGAGACACTATGAATTATGGTTTGAAGGAAAACAAATATTTCCAAAAATGAAAGAACTTTTATAGGAATTTAAAATTTACTCATTTGGTCTCTTTTAGGATAGCTTTCTACCTAAATTAATGACATTTGTCTTTTCTTATTTGTTGCTTAACTTAGATTTTATTCTCTTTTTTTTTGAGTCAGAGTGTCACTCTGTTGCCCAGGCTGAAGTGTAGTGGCTTACTCATAGTCACCCCAGCATTGACCCACAGGGCTCAGGCAATCCTTCCACCTCAGCCTTCCAAGTAGCCGGAACTACAGGTGCATGCTACCATGCCTGGCTAATTTTTTATTTATTGTAGAGACGAGGTCTCGCCAAGTTGCCCGGGCAGGTCTCGAATCCCCGGGCTCAGGCAATCCACTCGTCTCAACCTCCTGAAGTGCTGGGATTACAGGCTGAGGTAAATATTTTTAATAAAGTCTCTACAAATTGGTTATTTTTAATATATATGAAATACATTAATCATTATTTTAACCAAATATGAACTTAAATAACATTCTATTAATACCCTTTACTGAACAACTATGACTTCAGCAACAATTGATGATATACTTATTAGAAGTCCTCTATGTTATCAAGAATCTCTAAGCTGCCATCAGTAAGTAACTTGAAGAGATTTTTATCCTCTACCCTGCCACACGAAGTGTATGATCACCTAAGAATTTAAGGTGAGGTTTAAGTAGAGGCCAGATAGACCTGATCTTCTCAAGATAGGAACCTCACACCAACACAAATGATCTTTCCTAGATAATTGTTATGGACCGAATTGTGTATCCCCAGAATTCATAGGTTGAAGCATTAACCCCTGTGATTGTTTTTGGAGATAAGGTCTTGAAGGAAGTGTTTAGAGGTCATAAGGATGAGACCCTAATTCAGTAAGAATGTTGTTTTTATAAGAAGAGAGGAGTGTGCATGCATGGAGAAGGGCCATGAAAGACAGAGAAAAGGAGGCCATTTGCAATCCGGGGAGGCCTCAGGAGAAACCAACCCTGTCAGCATCTTGATCTTAGACTTCCTGATTTGGAAATCTGAGACAATAAATTTCTGATGTTAAAATCACTCCATCTCTGGAATTTTGTTATGGTAGCTCTAAAAGACTAATACAGTACTCTTTGAGTATCTGTTCAACTCACGCCTCCCCTTTTAAGAACTATCTCCAAAAAGAGTAGATTCCTAAAGTTACCTATGCCACAGAGGCTCAGTATACAGTGGATACCTGACAAAAGTTCGAGTCAATCATATTTTCTCTCTTGGGAAATTGAGACTTGGAATCAGAAGTACTAGTCAATCTCTAGCAGGACTGAACTTGGGTGACATAAAGCAGATGCTGTGTTGACCATGTACACGGAATATCCCACATGTCAGATATTATATTTTAGTGCTAGCTAAGAGCTTGGATATACAAAAGGAACACTTTTTTTTTCTTGAGTGAGTACTTTCTAAGTGTTAGGCATTGCTATAAGAGTTTTGTGTATTTTAACCAATTTAATGCTCACAATAACCCTATTGTGAGATAAGTTTTAAATATGAACAAACTCAGTCACAGAGAAATTAAACAACTTGCCCAAGACTAAACAGCTGGTAAGAGGTAGAGCAAGTTGCAAGTCAAGAAATGTGGCTCCAAAGTCCAAGTTGTCCACCACCATCCAGCTGCCTTTAACTTTAAGAAGGGAAAGGAGAGAGGAAGAAAGGGAGAGAAAGAAGGAAAAGAAAAACCCACTCAATTTCTTTTAGAAGTCCCTTTACATTCACAGAGCTAGAAATAATGAATTCCACTATTTGCAAACCACACTGATAGTTCATCCTCTGTGGTAACTTAGACTTTGCTACAGCCCAACTAAATGGTGTAATGTGGTGGTATTGGTACCCTGAGTAAGGGAGTGGCATGGCTCCCCATTTCTACTTCAAAATAACTCTTTGGTCCTCCAATTCTCATGACTATCACATATTTTTTCTTTGTATAATGACCACCAAGTCAGAGACAAGATTTGGAGGCTATATGTGTGATATAAAGATAGACATAGAAAACATGTTATTGTGAAGAAACATGTGATTCAGCAGAAATCCGGGAAGAAGTATGCCCAAAACATTTCAGTATTTGGGGATTTGATAACTGAGATTGTTTCCAGACATATTTCTGAAATGTCAAGGGTCTTAAGATGGTATATCTGATTAGTCAATTAGCGATGAATGCTTGGTATTTGGAGTTCTTTCCTTCCACATGAGACTCACTGCTTTTAACTGAGAGTCTGGTAAAGGCTTTATTGGGGGAAAACGCAAGTTACTTTGGGATATACTCATTTTTTGCTCATCTTACATTTGAAGTCTTTCATTCAAAAAGAAAAAAAGTAAATTGTATAAAAACCAGACCCAAGTAGCCTAATAGTAAATATGTATAGTTTAATCTTAGAGAAATGATAACATTATATTAATATAGATTTCTTTGTTTAAATATTGTTTTATTGTGCTCAATAATTTTATGGCTTTATGATGAGGCTCTGGACTAACATTACAAAGGGACTCTTACACAATGCTTTTTAACAGCAGTAAGTAACAAATCTGTAAACTAAGAAATGTTTAACCATGAAAAATACTAACTTTCAAACATGTACAAATGTCAACATAATTGAATTTAGAAAGTAACAAAACAAAACAAAAATTTACAGACATACTTGCCTAAACTCAGAGTCACCATGGGCCAGAAAAAAAAAAATCTCCTGCCCTCTGCCCTAAAATAAAAATCTTGGGTAATTCTTTGCCTACCACTGTGTAAATGCCAACTTAACCAATCTGTGGGTCTCGTAGTTCATCAAGATCTTGGATGGATGTTCATCTTCCTTACAAACCTGGAAGGAGGGGATACAAACAAAGTGAAAATGCAAATGTTATGATATAGTTCAAAGACAGAAGAGAAAGAGGAAAGATTTACCAAGGAAAGAATCTTAAATTCTTCTTTGTCAAGGGTTGGTCAGTACTCTGTTGGGCTTCCCTGTGGGAAATCTCACAAAGCCCTGGAATTTTTTCAGGCTACTAGAAAAGGGTAATTTTGTTCGTTTAATCCCTAAAGCTTTAAGATACTGAAAACCTTCCGGGCTCGGTGGCTCAACCTGTAATCCCGCGCCTTTGGGAGGCTGAGGTGAGTGGATTGCCTGAGCTGGCGGGTTCGAGACCTGCCTGGGCAACTTGACGAAACCTCATCTCTACTATAAATCAAAAATCAGCCGGGAGTGGTAGCGCGCGCCTGTAATTCCGGCTACTCGGAAGACTGAGGCGGAAGGATTGCCGGAGCCCAGCAGGTCGAGGCTGCGGTGATGGAGTGACACTCCATCTGGGTGATGGAGTGAAACTCCAACTCAAAAAAAAAAAAAAAAATTGAAAACCAAATTATACACTAATGGCTTCTTCTTTTCACAAAGCTACAAAGCTTGTTTGAGCTTTTTCACACAGTGGGATACATCTCACAAGCCCCTAAAAGAGGAGAGTAATTTTAAAATTAACAATGAGAATTATGAGTAATCCAACTGTAAATGTATTTAGATCTAGCTTGAACTCAATTTGGACCAGTTGCCCTCTTAAAGTGCCTCCTAAGTCATCTATATTTCTAACTTCTAATAGTATTACATATTGTAGCTACCTTAGAGAATATTTTTTAAAAGACTGCCCCATTATATTTTTAATTTAGAATTTTAATATCAAGAGATAGAAGTAATCTACATTGAAAAGAGATTTTCTTCACATTCATTTCATGTTTCTGATGCATTTCCATAAATTGAATTTAACCAGCTTAATTTCCTAAATGGAATAATCATTAATGACAAAATATGCTTTGTGGCACTAGAGCCTGGCTGGTTTTCATTTCATTGAGAATGTGCTAGTCATCCAAAAAGAGAGCAAGAGAGAAAAAAGGAGTCATGTGGAATGAAAAAATCAAAAGCTCTTGCTAATTCCAACACATCTTAATGTCTTCTTTCTATACCATACATGGACTTCTAAATAGCCCCCAATTTGACACCTCATTTTCTTGAGTTACAGACAGTTGCATTCCTAAAAACCAGTGACAGTCACAATGAAAGAGAAAAGACTCTCAGGAGGAAGTAGCTGTCAAGGATGGCTAGACTGGAAATTTTACTTATCTTGACAAGCGGTTTTGACTGTAATGGATTAACCCCTAGGATTAGTGTTTGCCCACTTTCGCCTTTTCCTTCCTCTTCCCCTTTGAAGCAAATGTCTAGATCACTATGATGTTGCTCCATTGTCTGGGTTTGATTGCCTCACCTGGGAGGGGGATACTAATGGCATCAAGTGAATGAAAGTAAGGAAGAATACTAAACATCTTACGATGTATAAGACAGCCTCTTCAAAAAAGAATTATCAGCATGTCAGTAGTGCCAAAGTTGAGAACTCCTATTTTAGTCCTACCGTACAATTATATTACATGTGTGCGAACTCAAAATGATGCTTATTTTGTGATGCTATAGAATGGTTCAATTTGTGTTCTTGCCATAAGTTAACGCCTTTAAACATGAAATAGACTATACCCTTCTGTGGATGAAATATCCTTTTGTGCTTGAAATATTATCTTCTTGAGTGATAAGAACTCAAATTAAGAGTTGCTGACTCAGGAATGAGGCCGGTGAGTGAAAATTACTTGTTACTGTCGGATAATAGTAATTTGCAGCTAGCACAGTCGTTCCCAACCTCAGCTATATATTACTATTACTGGGGAGATTTTGAAAAGTACTAGTACCAGAGACCCAATCCCTGGAGATGCTGGTTTAATTGATCTAAGTTTGGGCTTGGGCTTAGGCATCTTTCAAACTTAGGTGTTTGTAATGTACAGCCAGCCTGGAGAGTCATTGATTTTAGCCTGTGGACACCATTGCAGTGCCAACAGATTTTGAAATTCATTTGAGGTTCCAGACTGCAACTCATTTTGGAAATAAGCCAGTAAATAAAGCAGTTTTGGAATAATAACCTACTTTTCTGAATACCTAGGGGTTGAGAGTGAACCCCAGAATCTCCCTCAAGTTTATCAATATCTGCTAAAGCCTGTCTGAAGGACTCCTTCAGAGAATCTAAACCCTCAGAATTTAAAAGCAACTCTAGGACTGCTAGGTGACCACACTATGATAAGTTTCTATGTGTGTTTATCCTTTCTTTGCATTGTTCTTTCCATACTACATGAAGTAGGGAATGGAATCCATTCAGCCCTTGCCTATTAACAGCTCTCTCAGATAGTACATTTTCAGCAATGAAGATGGCATGCTATTTCACACCAAAACAAAAACAAAAAACATTAGGAAAAGCAAATGTATTTCAAGGGTTAATGTTTCTTCTCCTTCTTTTCCGAAAATTTCCTCGAATGAAAAGGATGGCTTTTCTCTTTCCATTATTTCCTTCCTTTCAAATGCCAGCTTAAGTCTTAATGGTAAATATTGGTATTTTCTCTACAAACTTGGAGGATTCCATGAGAAAGGTCTTACTGGTACTGTTGTTAAAACTAGCATGTGCTGCTTCAGGGAGGGATTAGGTAAAGTAGGGTATGATCGAGGAATTTGGCAAATGCTAGCCCTACTCTCTACAAAGCCTGCCTTCAAGACCATTGCTATGCTTTAGGGTCAGGTCTCCATTCAATCCCACCCTAAAGTGACAGGTTGTGGCTTAGCCTTGAAATGATACAAAAGAAATTTTACTTAAGAGGAAAAAATTTAATAGATTGGTTTAATACTTGTAATAATATCATCCTGTAATAAAAACATGTATAAATACTCACACCAAGTTGATCTAACTCAAGAAGTGTTAGCAAACATACTTGTCCAACATCAATTCTAAAAAGAGCCAGGGTTTGATAATAGCTATTTTATTTGAAGCATGATTTATATCAAATGCAAGAATAACATGTGTAAATCTGATATAAAACAATACAGAAATATTACAGACTCCTGATAACCCCAGAGAGTGTGGCTGGTCATTTTGAATGCCACATCAAGGCTATCAGGCCATCTCAGGATATATTGAAAGTTGAGGAAGCCAGTAGAACCAAACCCATGAGAGTATGCAGTTGTTTAACAGTCAGCTAACTCTCATTCCATTATATCTGCTGTTAACTTTAAGAAAACATCACTGAGAACATTGGAGAAAATAGGATTGTATAGAGAATTGTATGTTCACTTTCATCAGGCACTACTGATGAAAGTAACTATTATTCCCTCAAGTAACTCTGCTAGTTACTTAGCTAATATGGATTATTTAGCCAGAAAAGGCAGTCAACACAGAACATGAAATCACAGAGGCCAAAAGGATCTGAGTCTATTCTCTGACTTAGCTATTATAAGTCCAAAAGAAAAAAATGATTCTCTCATCTCATCTTCAAAGCCTAGAGAAAAAGGGACATAGTCTTCTCCTATAACCTAGCCTCTTTTTATGTTTTAGACACAATTCTTTTGAGTCCTTTCTATTTTTATTTTTTATTTACCAGTACCTTCTGCTGAACTATGATAAATAAGAGTGCAAGAAAATCACTACAGCTATGAGAGAATAATACAACCAACTATAAAAGGTAAAAGCTTGAGAGTCAGATCTGAGTTTAAATAATGATTTTAGTACATCCTAGCTGTTGTCTTTGACAAATGTTTTTAATCCCTGAACTTCAAGCTCCTCAGTTAGAAACAAGAATTGCTGTGAGAATTACAGGGAAGATACCTAGCACCAACTTGGCGACAAAGTTGGCCTTCAATAAATAGAGTTGCAGTTATGACTCACATTGTCTTCTTCTTTTGCCCTCAAGTTTACTTCCTCTACCTCCCTCCCAAGACTCTTTAGGTCCCTTGCTCCAATAAGAGAAATGAGGTTTGATTATCCAGAAATAGGATTGGGTCAAATTACCCAACCTTAAACGAGAACAACAGTTGGAAAAACTGGAGGGTGACTGTAAGTTTACCATGATAAGGAAAATTCGAAGGTTGCTAGGAACCTCAGATTACGGTACTAAAATTCTATCCACACTTAGTCCTTGGCTTTTGAGGCTCACTCAACCTTAGAATATTTCTGTGGGTCTTAGAAACTATGAAAAATTTGAATTTTGAATTTTCAAGACAGGAAGACAATATTGTATCTTTAAATAAACTTGCCTTCAGAATTACTTTTAGAATTCCTCTCTATGATTCAATTCACTTTTTAGTTTTATATTTCAATACTGTACGGTATGTTCCAAGAAGAACATTTGTTTAAAAAAAATGAGTAATTCTCCTTTCAAATTTGAGATGACTGGTCTTTCAGCCTTTACTAATTACATAAAGTTGGTTGGTTAATTGATAAAACTAGGATAATAATATCTACCTCAAAAGACTGTTATTGTAAGATTTAAATTAAATGTTTAAGTTTATATAAAACCTTGCATATGCTATGTGCTCAATAAATATTTATTTTCTTCCATCTTCATACAGCAGTTACCTGTCATTAGTCTTTTTTTTTACTAACTGCAAATGTTTTGAAGGAAAAACAGTTTTAAAATATTAATATTTCTTCAAACCAATAGTCCAAATTGTTGGTTTCTTTATCTTGTAGACTTTCTTATAAATAAGAGCTGTCACTGACTTTTCAAAAAAACTCTAAGAGAGACATTATGCTAAAATTTAGTACTTTGCATGTACAATATGCTTCAGTACTTGCAATTTTCTTCCTTAAAAAGTTCTGAGTAAGTAACAAAATGTTTGGAAGCCTATTAATGTTCAATTTGGATTCTGTGAAAAGTAGCAGCTTTCAAAACTACCAAAACAATCTAAATTATGTCTCTTTGGGGGCAAAGAAAAAAATCTAGGTAAGTCTGGATTTTATTCTAAGAGGAAACTATTTTTGCCCTTTAACATAAGTCTCTTAGGGACCAAAACGAAAGTCAGTTTGGAGGAAATCTATTTGGAAACCAGCTGAATCCCACGCTCTGGCTCTGGGAGCAGGCAGTGCAGTCGCCACCAGCCCCGCCCCCAGGGACTGGGTGACCGCAGCCCTTTAACTCTTAGTGGGTAATGTTCTGGAAACAGGAAAAGGACCTCTCTTATTCCAGAAGGCAAGTTTAATATTTTAAATAAATTTGGTGCCATATTTATATGCAAACACTCTCCCAGAGCTCATATTCTGGGTTAAATAAGAGAATAGCAGAAGCAATGTTGGTGAGACACAGTAGACTTACTGTGTGGAATGTATAATGGCTCCAAGCTGATTGGGAGGAAATGTGTCTAGTTCCTGGACTCAGAAAAGATAATGGGTATCAGAATGAGTTCCAGTTATCTCATATAAATGAAATACACCTAAATGCAGGTACTATAGGTAGAGGGAGAACTGTGGGTAAATGTAGATGTCATGCCTTTACTTTTCGATTCATCTTGGCTTCTGGGCCTATGCATTTGGAAAGAGCATTAGTAGGGGTAAGTGCATTAGAAGGCTGGGGATCAGTATGGAATCTTCTAGTTCTGCAGAAGATTCAATTTCCAGAATATTTATTTTAAACATAAAAGTTAATGAGAATAACTGCATAGAATTTTCCCTTTTATTTTTTATTAGAAACAGACTAAGTATAACTTTTAATAAATAAATATAACTGAAAAATAAAGCATCAAGCATTGCTTTTATCATAAGCATATACCTGTTCTAAAAAAACTGTCTTGTGTTCATTAAAATTGCAAAATACGTATTTTACAGCTTTAAATTTATACATAAGATTGGATAACATCATAAGGCCATGACTATGCTAAAATGTTGGCTGAAAATAGTAAGAAACAAAATTCAGCATATGGTTAAGGTCTCAACAATCTATTTTTAAAAGACGTTGGAAGAAGACTGGAAGAAAATACACTAAAGTGTTCTTAATGGTTGCCTTTGAATGGTGGTGTCATGGTTGGATTTTTTTCAGCTTTATATTTCTATTTTCACATTTCACATAATCTACATGCTTTATTTCTACAATTTGGAGGAAGGATAAAACGAATTTTCTATGAAATTATAATACAGAAAATGCATATTTCTATTTCACAAGAGATGACATTCACATACCAAGAATCTGCCAGCTTTCTATACTTTTATTTTTACATGCTAAAATACTCTAATACCAGGATATTTATATTTCTTTCTCATCTCAATGAGAATTTTACTTTGGAACAAGGAGCTCCAATTTTTTTTTCCCTACCCTAGAACTGTATTTGTGCTTTTTCTGGAATCCAAATTAGATGTCTTCACCAAACTGATTTCAAAGGCTATAGCAAAACAGCCTCCACAGAGGCCCTCGCTAGCACAGGCCCTGTTACTTTAAGAGTAGCATTCCGCCTCCCCCTCACACCCACATACTTGTCCTCTCTTTGCACAGCAAGTGCCAAGCAGTGACATCGACTATAGTTTCTAGGACACGATGGTCTCTGCTATACAAGGGGGAAAAAAGGGATGAGCAGGAGAGAAAGAAGGCGGGTGGAAAGGGAGAAGGAGCTCAAGCCCAGCTATGTTCCCAGAGGAGGAGTCACTTCCTCGCAATAATCCTGAGATGCTGTTTATGGCCGTTCTGCTGATATGAAGCCCGGAGCTGCAGGACGCAGCCTCCCCCTGGCTGTCCATTAATCATGAGGGACTGTTACAAAGTGTACACAGAGTGGGAGTTCTGCCGACGAGTGGCCTCTAACTGTCTCCAGCTCAATGAAATAAACCTGTGTGAAAACTTGTTTTATGAGAGATTGGTTTATTTGTAACTAAACTACTTCCTCCGTTATTTGATAAGCTCAAATATTTGCTACTGATAGTCTGAGAGTGTCACATTTATTATCCTGTTTCAGGGGTTGCCTAACTCCTTTGGAACTGACTCTGTTAACCCTTGGAGGGATAGCAGCGGCTTTTAGTGGACCAGCTCCTATTTTCTTTCAGCACAGCCAATGCCATCTTTCAGGCAGTCAGCATTATTTTAAACCCACGACGACATGTGAATCGAAAAGAAGCCTTTCTGTTCCAGAACAGAGCACAGACTACTATAGAAACAGGGGGCTCTGAGAAATTCCATGGAGGTTCCGAAGCCACCATGAAAAGGAAGGAAAGGTTTTCTGACTTACTAACATAAATCTAAGACTAACATAAACCTGCACATATTTCTGGAATCACACATTTTAAATATGTCTGTAATGACTTTCTATAGTTTCTTAGACCACCGGATATCATTTGTGCAAGGCATAATCTCTCTAAATCCTGTAGCATTCTGCATTTTGACACTTTGCCTTTTGGAGTCTGAGCTCATTTGCATTTGGCAGGACTTGATTTCCTGCTTCTACAGGGGGAGGTGTGGTGAAAGCCTTTACAGCACTCCCTCAAAGGGCTTAAAGGGCTTGCTGGACATATAAAACTATGTTTCCACGAATTAAGTGGACCAGAATGAGACAGATTTCATTTGAAATGAAAAAGAAATACAGGCTTTGTTACATTCAACACATTCAAAAAACCTAAATTAGAATATCTTTCCTGACAAACCCATATTGGGACTGTTTTTCAGCTTTTCGCTCTCTGATCAGCTACACAGAGCTCTCAGTGAATGCTGAAGAGGCTAAGGAAATAACCACTTATGTGTGGCAAAATGTTCCAGCCTTGCAGAGATTTTCCCAAAATCATTAGACCCACCAAAATGCTTTCCATTGGCCAGGTCCACACCTTCTTTCTCAGATTTTCCACACTTCTCCAGCCTCCAAATACTGTCCATCTGTATTTCCTAAAAAAGCCAGTCATGTGTAGCTGAAAATGTAACCAAGTTGACTCTCATAAACCAGAGATCTTCATGACTGTTTACCTGAAAGGAAAAAGAAAGAAAAATTTTTCTCCTAAGTTGCTTCAAGATCAGAATGTGAGAATCCATATGTCCCTACCCCCCAAAAGGGAGGTAAATTTAGGGCAGTGACTCTCTGAAGGCACACAGAAGTGAAGAGAGTCAGGCCAGGAGAAGGTTAAGGGTTAATTACATGGATCCACCTCTGGTCACTTTGAGGCCCAGTTCTCAGCAGGTGGCTTCCCTGCCTCATGGCCCCAATTGCCCATCAGTGGAACAAAGGTGGTCCTGAGTCATGGCCTAAATTGTCATCTGAGGTAGATTTATATTAAAAAATATTCAACATATATGTTGAATAGATTTTGCCTTTGAGTTCTCCCATTCCTTTCTTCATCTTGTTTTTTTCTTAATTGTTGCAAAAAACATGAGTTCTACTCTCTCAATAAATTGTTGTGTGCAGTACAGTACTGTTACCTGTAAGTATAATGTTGAACAGAAAATCTCTAGAACTTTTTCATCTGCATGACTGAAACATTACAGCCATTGAACAGCCACTCCTGGTTTCTCCCATCCCCTGGCAGTCACCACTCTACTTTCTGCTTTAATGTGTTGAGCTACCTCAGATACCTCATGTAAGTGGAATCATGAAGGATTTGTCTTTCTGTGACTGACTTGTTTCACTTGAAGTGATGTCCTCAAGTTTCATTCATATCGTGCATATGACAGGGTTTCCTTCTTTTTTATGGTTGAATAATATTCCGTTGTATGTATATGCCACATTTTCTTTATGCATTTATTCACTGACAGATATTTAGATTACCTGCCTCTTGGCTATTATGAATAATGTTGCAATGGACGAGGGAGTGCGAATATCATATACCTGATAAGGGGTTATATTTACAATATATAGCTACAGCTATTAGCAAACAAATACATAGCCAAATTTTAAAATGGGCAAAAAACTTAAATAGACATTCCTTTAAAGAAGACACACAAATTGGCCACCAATTGTATATGAAAAGATGCTCAATGTCAACAATCATCAGGGAAATGCAAATCACCCATACATGTTAAGATAATTATAAAAAAATATTTTAAAATTTTTAAAAGCCGGACTCAGTGGCTCAGCCTGTAATCCCGCACCTTTGGGAGGCTAAGGTGAGTGGATTGCCTGAGCCTGCAGGTTCGAGACCCACCTGGGCAGGCGAGACCTCATCTCTACAATAAATCAAAAAAAATTAGCCGGGCGTGCTAGTGCGCGCCTGTAGTTCCAGCTACTTGGAAGGCTGACAATATGACTTCTAGTAGGTCACTTACATTTCCTGGGTCTTGATTTCCTTTTTTTAAAAAAGGAATCTGATTCCGTCTACCTTATGGATTCAACTAAGAATTAAATGGGATAACTCGGGTAAGAGTTTTACTACCTGGTTGGGCACGGTGGCACAAGCCTGTAATCCCAGCACTTTGGGCGGCCAAGGCGAGAGGATTGCCTGAGCTCAAGGGTTCAAGACCAGCCTGGGAAACTTGATGAGACCTCATCTCTACAATAAATATATAAAAATTTTAAAATAAGAGTTTTATAACCTGTGGAGCACTATGCAAATGTTTGTTGTTACGTGAATGAGCAAAATATTAATTCTTCTTATTCTTTTGCCCTCACAAAATAGAAAAATATCTAGTCTAGAATTTGAATTTTCCATTTTTCACCAATTCTGGATAATGACTGACTTTTCATGTCTCTTTTTTTTAGACACACTAAGTATCACATTCCTTTTTAAAGGTATTTTATTTTTAAAAAACAGTGTAGGCCAGGCTCGGTGACTCAGCCTGCAATCCCAGCACTTTGGGAGGCCGAGGCGAGTGGATCGCCTGAGCCCGTGGGTTTGAGACCTACCCGGGCAAATTGGCAAGACCTCCTCTGTACAATAAATAGAAAATTAGTCTGGCGTGGTAGCGCGTGCCTGTAGTTCTGGGTACTTAGAAGACTGAGGCGGAAGGATTGCCGGAGTCCAGCAGGTTGACGCTAGGATGGTCATGAGTGTGCCTCTGTACTCCAGCCTGGGCGACAGAGGAGACTTCAACTCAAAAAAAACAAAAAAACAGTGTACAAAGCTGAACACGGTAGGTCACGCCTGTAATCCTAGCACTTTGAAAAACTGAGGTAGGAGAATCACTTGAGGTCAGGAGTTCAAGATCAACCTAGGCAACATAGGGAGAGCTCATGTCTACAAAAAAAAAAAAAAATTAGCCAGGTGTGGTGGTGTGTGCCTGTCGTCCCAGCTACTCAGGAGGTTGAGGCAGAAAGTTGACCTCAGCCCAGAAGGCCATGGTAAGCCCTGATGGCACCACTGTACTCTAGCTTGGGTGACAGAGTGATACGCCGACTCAAAAACAAAACAGTATACAACAAAGTATCTATAGGTGTTTCTGTGCATAATATATTAATATATTATCTTGGATGACTCAAAAATTCTGTGCCATCCTTAGTTAATAAACTTATTTTCAAGGTAACTTTTAAAATATATTTCTATATTTTAAAAAATCTGATAATTGCTATTTTTTTTATCCTCAGCCAGTGAGTCACAGTTTCCAGGATAGAAGACTAATCAAAGTTGAAATTACTATAAAATGGAACAAAAAATTCTAGTGTTCAAGGTCTATGGCACCACCCAACCATTGCTACTACCTGTGCTGGGGAGTGGATGAGAGAGGACAGAGCAGAGCGAGCCAGTTTGCCAAGATGGTGCCCTTTAGTTCATACTCCACTTTCTGCAGTTCTCTTGTGTGACCCACACCGCCACGTTGCTTCTTTAGCTCCATATACCCTAGTTCAGTAGCAAAACCATGCCCTTGGGGGTATAAACTATACACAGCTGAAGTGAATTTTCTGCACAAGGCTTGGTAGTTCCTTCTAAGGACTTCCAGGCTTCCCTTGACTTCTTTTAGTTCCCACTGCCTGATGTGTAGTAGATACCCATATTGTAGAGGTTGTTTTGTTGGTGTGGTTATTCTTACATTTAGCCTTACACTCATTTCCTTGCGATGAACCTGGCACAATTTGCTTCTGCGGCTCCCCAGTGCTGTGTCTTTCTAAACCATGACATTATGGAGACTCTGGTTAATAGTTAAGATATGACATGAAACTTGAGTAGATTTGAATACTGGCTTTTTAATATATAGCTCTGGGAACTTGAATAAATTGCTTAATCTCACTGAGCTTCAGGTTCTTCATCTGTAAAATGGGAATAACACCACCAATTGCAAATATTTTTGTGAAATTTTATGTAATGAGGTATGTAGAATGCTTAGGCCAAAGCAGGGGTCACGTAAGTTTCTGATTTTTCTTTCTTTCTGAAGCATGCATTCTTTTTAAAAAATTATAGATAGACAGATAGATAAACAGTTATTATCAAGAAGACACAAGATTGCCATTTATTTTAAGATAAAATGGGAGATTTGAAAGAAGTTTTATAAAAACTTTGTACTTCTCTGAGCTCCATCTTCTATTGCAACAGATTCATTTTTATTTTCCTCTGCTAGTTCAAGAGAAATTTTTGAGAATCACTAGATATTAGTTGGAATTTTACCAATTGCAAGTGATAGAAACCTCAGCTGAAACTTGCATAAGTAAAAATGGGATTTAATGGCTCATATTCCAAAAATGTCTATGGGTAGAATTCAGGCACAGCTGACCCCAACATTTAAACAATTGCATATAGTAAGATTTAATAAGCACCTATTGTTTTTACTTAACATTTTTTTCATTTATTTCTCCAATTCAGATCAGCTTTCTCTCTCTCTCTCTCTCTCTCTCTGTCTCTGTCTCTCTCTGTCTCTGTCTCCCTAGTCTATGTTTGCACAGAAGAAATCCTCTAAGATTTTAAGCACTCTGATTGCCAAATGCCATCTTTTTCAAGTTTCGTTTAAATCCAAACTCTGCCCTACATGGTCCTGCTTGTTCAGTTTTTATGATGCTAACCCTTACTTAAAAGCAAATGAGAATGCTGGAGAAAAACTTTTATCTGATAGTATTGTCACTGGAGTGTTTATCAAAGTGCTAGGTATAAGTCTAAATTTTAAACAAGAAATTAATTACACATTTACAAAGATAATTTTCTAAAATGGTACTCTTTTAGTTGTGTAAAATGTGTAACTTAAAGTTTGGAGCATAAAAACAGAAAATTTTTCTGTAAAGAGTGTAGTAGTAAATATTTTTGTCTTTATAGGCCATGTAGTCTGTTACAACTACCAACTCTGCTGTTATAGTGTGAAAACAGCCATAAGCAATTCATACGTGAGTAGGTTTTGCTGTATTTTACTATAACTTTATTTGCAAAAACAGGTCAATGCCGGGCTCGGTGGTTCAGCCTGTAATCCCGCGCCTTTGGGAGGCTGAGGTGAGTGGATTGCCTGAGCCCGCGGGTTCAAGACCCGCTTGGGCAGCGAGACCTCATCTCTACAATAAATCAAAAAAATCAGCCGGGTGTGGTAGCGCGCGCCTGTAATTCCGGCTACTCGGAAGGCTGAGGAGGAAGGATTGCCAGAGCCCAGCAGGTCGAGGCTGCGGTGGCCGGAAGCGGCCACTGCACTCCAGTCTGGGTGACAGAGTGAGACTCCAACTCAAAAAAAAAAAAAAAAAAAAAAAAAAAAAACAGGCCAGATTTGACCAAGATCCATAGTTCTTAAACAAAGCAAAAAGTATACAAGGTAAACTTACATTTTCTGGGTGACCACTCACTCAGATTATCAGGACAAAGGACATTTTAGTTTAAAATCAGTACAATCCTGGAAAAACTGGGATGAGTTTGTCATTCAACCTTTCCTACATTCTAGCATCATTCATTCATTCACAATTCATTTACCACTGAGCACATATCAACATTAAACAAACCCCAGACGTTTGAAATGAAAACAAAACACATGTTCTGCCATTATCTGGTAATCATATAACATGTAATTTTGAAACCAATTGTAAGAGGCATTATTTTACTTCATTTCTATGTTTTAATTTGGAAATACTTTAAAATGAATATACTGTAGTACATACCAACATAAAATAAATAGCATTAAAGGAAAAGACACAGTATAGTAATATAAACTTTTTGAGTTTACATCATATAGAAGTTCTTCACTTAATCTGTTTCACCAAGACATTTTATTCAGGCAATAAAAGATTTCTTCCTGTTATAAAAATTCCAAATTAGGATTCTTTTGAATCCAGAAATTTGAAAAGGTTGGCAAATGTGCTTAGGAAAATCCCGGTGACTTCATGATTCATCATTTGTATTGAAAATTAGAAGGTGAGAAAATTGAGAGAGAAAAAAAATCTCACTAATAAGGCTTAAAAACAAATGATTCATTTCTTAAACTTTTTCAGAGGAGCAAATTATCGCCAAATTATAGGTCTGACAAACCACAATTAAGGCATAAGAGGAATTATGGGGGACTGAGGGGTGAAGAAGGCTATGTTTCAACTTAAATATCAATTTCATTTAGCATCATTAAATTAGCTCTTTCCTGCTAGAAATTCTTTTAGTTTCTGAAGTCACTATTTAATGAAAACGGAAATAGAATATTAGAGCCTACATATATAAATCAAATGGGATTAAACATGGAAAGGAATTTATATAAAACTTAAAGAATGTTCATACAAAAACATGAATAATATTTAATCTGGAAATCAGAAAGAAGGGAGGCATCAAGTACAACAGTCAGAACAATATATGCACACATTTCTCTTTGTAATTTGAGTGCTTCAGAAAGGTTTCTGAAATTATCATTGCCTTGAGACAGTATTTCTTTTAGGATAGTTTTAAAACTTGGAGTAGAAAATGACACTGATTTTCAATCTCTGAATTATATAGTGAAAGTATACTTTAAAAGGTCAGCTTCCTAGGATATTTTACAATGAAATAAATGATCTTAAAATAAATTTTTCGCTAATTCATATCTCTGTGCCTCTGTTTCTTTAGTGGTAAAGTGGATTTTAAGGGAATACCTATTGTGTTAGGATGACTAAATGAATATTTGTAAATATCAACAGCATATTTTGTCTTACAGCTTTCAATTTCCTTGCATATTTTGTTAAAATGACAAGGCAGAACCACACTTTTCTTTGAATAATTCAAGAATAACCACAGAAGAACTCTTACATTGAACAGCATTTTTATTTTTTATCATTGTGTACGTTGAATAGATGCTGGGTATGAAACTGGACATTTGACGTGTGCATTATTAAATCAGGCAAGAGGGTTTGGTTTTTCTGCTTAAGAATTTTAATTGCATTCATTTGTAATCCGGTGGAGGAAGTAAACAGCATACTAGTAACATTCATCAATGAGAATAGGGTAAAAAGTGATTTCAATAGAGTCTGGCTGCATGAGCCTAATCAAATGAGACCTGCAGTGTTAATACTCTCTCCCATTCTTCCGGTAATAACAGTTCATTCATGAAAAACTTTATAATCATTTTATTAGCCATCCTTGTCAGAGGTCTAGTAACTTTAATTTAAGAGTCTTTGACTGTGGAAGTATAAAAATGTAAAGGGGGCACTTGTGGTCTGAACGTGGTCCATGCAGTTAAGCACATCCCCCTTCTCCTGCTGGAGAACATCCAAAAGCAACAAGAAGAATGGGAAACAAAAATGCAAACTCCATTTCAGCAAAAGTAGGAGACAGCTAACCTCCCCCCTCCGCGGGAGCCCAAAATAGGTGTAGGGGCTGCCAAAAGCATGGGAGACTGAGCAAGGAGAGCAGGAGCCATGTGGGAGGAAGCCCAGAGAAAATGCCACAATGTGAAAATCCGTAGCAGCAGGCAGAGGGCCAGCTCCTTAGATACAAGAGAGGGAGCAAAATTCAACTCAGAGAAGTGAGGGGCCCAGCCTGTTGTTAAATTTAGATCTTCCTCTTCAGCACAGGATTGGGGCGCCCCGGCTGGCAGCAGAAATAACCTGGACCTGAGTCGATTTTGCGATACAGGAGATCTAAATAAAGAACCACACACAGCAGCCATATGTACAAGAGAGCACTTCGTCTAGTGCCAGGGAGGTTCAAGATAGTCTTCGCACTGTCTTGCATCTGCCTATACCCATTGCCTGAGGAGAAGCAATAGCTACCTGAATCAATGTGCATAGATCCTACTAGTCTCAACACAACTCTGGTTCCTCCTCCACATCTGAAACTTAGGCAGTAGATGGTCCAAAAAAAAAAAAAAAAAAACGCATTGTTTTCAATGATGTGTTAGTTCAAAAGGAAAAGCAAGAATGGGATCTATAAAGAGATATTATAAGACAAAAACAATAAAAAATAAATAAAGAATATTCACCCTGGAGGCAGCATAGCATTGTCATCAATACAGTGGAGTCTGGAACAGACTATCTAATTATGAATTTCTGGAATAAGTTAATTTGCATCTCAGTGCCTCAGTTTCTGTAGTTTGTAAAATGAAGTTCAAGGAAATGCTTGCTGCATAGAGTTGTTAGGATGAATTAAATGAACATTTGTAAATATATTATGTACATTATACACACACACATACACACACACACAAATGCGTATTTGTAAAATGCTTAGAATAATGCTAAGTACAGAGTAAGTTCTAGGTAAGTGTTAATTTTTAAAAATAACACCATGAAACACATGTAAATTGTGACTAAACATTTATTTCTGAAAATATTTCAGTGGAAAAGTATTAAATGATCTGTGAAGCAAAACACTAAGCATAAGTACAATAATTAAGGCAAATAAGGAAATAAAAAGTAAGTTAGTATTGCTCAAGAAAATGATGAGGAAAAGAATCTCTAAAATAAAGGCAACATTAGATTGCAAGGGAGAATAGACACTGCCAAAATACAACAGGTACACGAAGTGTGTAAATGATCAAAGTAACAACATAATATTAAAATAAGAAGAAATGTCTAAAATAATTGGAGATTAAATGATGGCTATAGAAAACAGGCCAAAAAAAGTAGACATGGACAACATAGACATGGGAGTCCTTTACTCAAAGCATAAAACTAAAGTAATGTAACAGAATAAACTTTCAAAATATAATTGAAGAATAAATTTTGAAATATAAAATGACTTGAATCTACTATTTGAAAACATTTACTATGTATTAGAAGTTTCTCAGTGTTGTCAGTAGAGAGACATGTCTTATTATATTAATAATTTTTGAAGATAAAGTCTTTCTTAGAAAACAGACAAAAAGATTGTGTTACTTACGAGGAGAAAAAATTAAGACTGAATATCGACCTCTCCAAAGCATTATTCAGCATAATAAAAGCAACCCAAACAAAATATTTTAGAAAAAAAAGTGTGAGATTGGCAGTAGTGGGAAACTGCCCCTGTGGGGGGAACATGGGAGGGGGGAGGCACATAACATTAATAAGGGTACCTGACCTCAAACCAGGCAAAGTGGGGACCAAAGGGAGGCCCAAACTTTACCTGTATGATAATCATTTATCTACCTAATCCTGAATTGTACCACACATCTTTAAAATAAGTAAAAATAAATTTTTTAAAAAAGAAAAAAAATGCAACCCAAGGACTTTATGCCCAGCTAAACTATTTAAGTATAAAAGTAACAAACTGCATTTCACATACATAGATATATAGATATACACACACAAATACATATACACACATATTAATATATGTATATATACAAACACATACATAAAATATCTCAGGCAATATTGTAGATCTAGGAGACCTGCTAAAGGTCAAAAGGCAAGCTGTGGAAAAGAACTGGTGGTGATAGGACGCGGTGGCTCAAGCTGGTAATCCCAGCACTTAGGGAGGCCGAGGTGAGGGGATTGCCTGAGCCCATGTGTTCCAGTACAGACTGGGCAACATAGTGAGACTTCGTCTCTACAATAAATAAATTTTAAAAAATTGTCTGGGCGTGATAGTGCACACCTGTAGTTCCGGCTACTTGAAAGGCTGAGGCGGAAGGATCACCTGAGCCCAGCAGGTGGAGGCTGGAGTGGTGGCCATGAGCGTGCCACTGCATTCCAGCCTGGGCGACAAGAGTGAGACTCCAACTCAAATAATAATAAAAATAATTGACTATTTGTACCTATACAACAAAGACCAACAATAAATACAGACATTAGAGAAATAGAACAGAGGCAAATTGTGTGTGTGTGTGTGTGTGTGTGTGTGTGTGTGTGTGTGTGTGTGTAGTCTGATTAATTGAAATAGGAAAAACAGGAAGATAGCAGAAAAGAAAGAATGCTGATTTCTCACCTGTATCAATGAGAAACCAAAGACTATAATTTCAAGTTAACAAAACAAGTAATGGTAGTATGATTTTAATTAATAAACAAAGGTCAATGCTAAGCAAATTCATGTAGTTGATTAAAATTGAGTGACAAAGACAGACAAGAAGAGAAAATATATTATTTTAATCATTTTCCATAGTAGGAAAGTAATAAATAATGTCTAAGGCCTGAGAATAATAGTATAGAATAGCCGGGCTCAGTGGCTCAGCCTGTAATCCCGCGCCTTTAGGAGGCTGAGGTGAGTGGATTGCCTGAGCCCATGGGCTCGAGACCCGCCTGGGCAACGAGACCTCATCTCTACAATAAATCAAAAAATCAGCCGGGCATGGTAGCGCATTCCTGTAATTCCGGCTACTCGGAAGGCTGAGGCGGAAGGATCACCAGAGCCCAGCAGGTCGAGGCTGCGGTGGCCGGAAGCGGCCACTGCACTCCAGTCTGGGTGACCGAGTGAGACTCCAACTCAAAAAAAAAAAAAAAAAAAAAAAGTATAGAATATAATTATAAAAGTAACTACTGCTACCAAAAAAAATCCTTGTAGAATATAAGAAACAATTATATGCTCCCCAAAAGCAGAGAAAAGAAAAAACTCTCATGTTTAAAATTTTTTAAGTTAATAAATAGAAAATATGGCATAAAATTATGTCAAACTAAATTCAAGCACATTTTTATTGCCTTAAACTGACTTACTAAAGTTTTTTAAGTGTTCATGCTGGAGTATAAAACAAAGCTTAAGAGATGCCCCAAAACAAAAATATTTTCAGAAACATTGAAAACAAAATACAAATGTTGACTAAAGGAAGTCACAGAGATGCCTACAGTACAATCCCATTTATTCAAGGTAAATATACTGTAGGGCGGGCTTGGTTGCTCAACCTGTAATCCCGCGCTTTGGGAGGCTGAGGTGAGTGGATTGCCTGAGCCCTTAGGGTCGAGACCTGCCTGGGCAACTTGGCGAGACCTCATCTCTACAATAAATCAAAAAAATTAGCTGGGTGTGGTAGTGCACACCTGTAGTTTCAACTACTTGGAAGGCTGAGGCAGAAGGATCGCTGGAGCCCAGCAGGTCGAGGCTGCGGTGGCCGGGAGCGTGCCACTGCATTCCAGTCTGGGCGACAGAGTGAGACTCCAACTCAAAAAAAAAAAAAAATACTGTCTCAGGATACCTACATTGGGGTAAACTACAAAGAAAGACAAAACCTTTGTTCAAAAAGTCAGATGAGTAGGTACCTCTGACAGAAATGAGGGAATGGGCTCTAAAGGAGCTGAGAGACCTCAAAAGGGCTGACCTGTTGTGAATTTGGTGTAAAAAAGATATAGTCATTTTGGTAGGTTTTTTTTTTCTCTGCCGAAAAATCTCCTGTGTAAATGCACACTTAGACTAAAATATGCCTGAAGCATTAGTGTTTATTTAAGCAGAGTGTGTGTGTGAGTGTGTGTGTGTGTGTGTGTGTGTGTGTGTGTGTGTGTGTATATATGTGGAGATTAGGAGCAAGGTGAGGGATGGTTCACACCTGTAATCCAAGTATCTGGGGAGACTGAAGTGGGAGAACTACTGGAGGTCAGGAGTTTGAGACAAGCCTTGGCAACAAAGCAAAGCCCAATCTCTATGAAGAATGAGAGAGGGAGATTGAGTAAATGCAGAGAACTTCAAGAATACAAAGTGGACACATAGATAATATCGTCAACTCATGTTAAAGTCATAGGACTTGTGCCTACTGAAAGCCAACCTGAATTGGACAATTAATTTCCCATGTCCAATATTATTCAAAATTGAATAAGCCAGATTTTAAAAGTCATATTCACAGATTTTTTTTTTTCAGGTCTCTTTTATCACCTAAAGTTCAGGTCACATACCTGAGGATGAATTTAGTGCCATATTTAAGATATCAGGCTATTGATTAGCTAGCTGGAGCACTAGTCTTTAAGGTAAACCAAACCATCGATAAAATACGTAGAAGACAGTTTGATCTTTTTTTTTTATTATAAAGATGTGGGGAACAATTCAGGGTTAGGTATACAAACATTGATTATGCAGGTACCCTTGGTGATGAGGTGTGCCCCTCCCTCCCCTGGCAGTTTCCCTCAACTGCCAATCCCACCCTCCCTCCCCTCAGTTTGATCATATTATATACTTTCTTTCAGGACTAGTAAAGGGGATATTCTTGCTCCTGACAAAATAGACGTCAACTTTCAGTGAAAAAATATTTTAAATTTCTCACCTATAATATCAAATATGTAAAATTATTACTTTGCAATCTCTTCCTTTGAACTTAGCTAGATATTTATTATTTTTATTGATAAAAATAATTGCCCACACTAAATAAATGTGGAAAACAAAAATATCAGTTTTTGAAGACTAGTCAAATTTGTAGCTTGTCAGGAATTGTGCATGACTTCATGAAGAGTTGGTAGGGGTGAAGATTTCACTCCTGAAAGGAATTAAAATGCCCTCTATCAATCTTCCTGGGAAGAGTGTATTCCTGAAAGAAAAGGAAACCTCTAATAATAGATGTTAGCTTGGAGTGAAAACTACCTTCCCTCTTCTACTAATTTTTAATGAGTTGGGTACAGAGCAAAGCACAGATGCCTATCTTGTGGAGTGGTGAGCTGGCCCCTTCCACATAGCAGTAGACTGAGGAAGATGCCCAGAAGATGACCTCTGTGGGTAGAGTGAGGACTGTGAATTCTAACAGCTGCTGAAGTTAACATTCAGTTTTAGGTTTCCTTTTCAGTTTTTCTCAAGCATTGAGTAGTTGTGTTGATATTATAACAATATCTTAGCACATGCTGGAGTGAATTAAGCAAGGAATTTCTGCCCAAGCTTGAGTAATATGGTCTAGGGAGGAAGCGAGGAGCTGGAGAAACACTTGATCTTGAGATTGCATAAAGTTACCTTCCAAAGAGAAGCAGAGATCCTGACCCATTTAGAAAGGAACGGAACTGCAATTTTAACCCAGGCAATAAGACTGGTTTTCTTAATCTTTGTTCTCTGTTGCTTTTAAAATTGGCAAAGTTTGGATTCACTACAGTCAAATGGAATGTCAGATTCATTAAGAAGATCTGATCAATAGAGCAAAGTGTGACATTACAGACATGTGAGAGGCAAATAGAAGAAAAACTAAATCTTAGATAAATGAACTGGCCCAAACATGTAAGAACTGTAAGAATTTGAAGTGGGCCTGTTGGACTCCAAAGCCATGCTCTTAATAATTTTGATAAATAACATCTTCTCTGTCTCGCTCACAGGAGTGTTGTAAGGATCAAACAAGAACAATTTTTCAAAATCACTTAAGTAACTATACAGCGTAATACAAATATGTGCTATTACATTAGACAGCTACAGCATACTAGGCTTGACTGTAAGGAAAAAGGCGATATCTAAATCAGAGTAGGTACAAATTAGTCAAATTGAATTTTTCCTCTTCCTGCCTTCTTGAAGACAGAAGCAATTTCAGCCCAAAACCATTCCTCAAAGGTCAACAAATTCATTCAAGGTTCTGTGCTTCTCCTGCTCCCTTGCCCCAAATCTTCTTATCTCTCAAAATCATATTCATATTTTGAAACCACTTCAAATTTCACTTCCCCTGGAAATCTTTTCCTTCTTCCTATCTTTTTTAAAATTTGCATTCTTAATTTATTTTTTAAATTGGCATGTAAAAGTTGTATATATTTATGATGTATAACATAAAGTCTTTAGAAAGAAATATATATACCTTGTGAAATAGTCAAATCAAGCTATTTAACATATGCATTACCTCACCAGCTTATCTTTTGAGTGTGTGTGATGAAGACACTTCAAATCTGCTCTCTTAGCAATTTTCAATTATACAATGTATTGTGTTGAGCTATAGTCAGTATGCTGTACAATAGATCTCTTGAACTTATTCCTCTAACTGTAATTTTGTGTCCTTTGATCAAAATCTTCCCAACCCCCAGCCTCTGATAACCACCATTTCAGTCTATGCCTATGAGTTCAAATTTGTAGATGGCAAATGGTATAGGTGAGACCGTGTGGTATTTTTCTGTGCCTCCAGAGACTTAATGGCTGTGTTCCCACTTCACTGAGCTCACACTTCTAACCTCAAGTACTATGATGTCCCTTTTCTTTTTTTCTCCACTAGACTGTATACTCCTTTGAGCACAGGGACCAAATCTTTTTATTTATTCATTTATTTTTTTAATTTTAAAAATGTGGGGTACAATTCAGGGTTCGGTATACAAAAGGTCATTATGCAGGTACCCTTATTGATGACATGTTCTACCCCACCCCTGTCAGTTTTCCATTATTGCCAAACCCTTTGTTACAGTATGATATGATAATCATTCAAAGTCCACTTAAGAGTGAGAAAATATGGTACTCAGTTCTTTGTTTCTGTGATAGATCACTGAGTATTATAGATTCTAAGTCCATCCAAGTTGCTGTGAAGTTCATAATTTTGTCCTTCTTTATGGATGCATAATATTCCATCATGTATAAATGCCACATTTTAAAATCCAGTCCTCTTTCAATGGGCAGCACGGTTGGTTCCATGTTTTTGCTATTGTGAATAATGTTGCAATAAACATGTATGTGCAAGTATCTTTTTTATAGAGTGATTTGAGTTCCTCTGGGTATATTTCCAGAAGGGATATTGCAGGGCTTATGGAAGGTCGATTTTTAGATCATTTAGGAATCACCAAACTGTTTTCTACAGAGGTTATACTAGTTTACACTCCCACAGGGACCAAGTCTTATTCTTCGTTGAATAGCCAGGCTAGCACAATGCTTTAAAAACCCGTTAGGGATTTAGTTATGATTGAATAGACCATATATAACTTTGCCTAAACGATTAGAGCATATATACAGGCAAATCTTGTTTTATTACACTTCACTTTATGGTGCTTCACAGATAATGGAGTTTTTTGTTTTGTTTTGTTTTTAACAAATTGAAAGTTTGTGTCAATCCCACATAAAAGCAAGTCTACTGGTACCATTTTTCCACTAGCATGTGTTCACTTTGTGTCATTGAGTCACCTTTTGATAATTCTTCCAATATTCCAAATCTTTATCATTATCATATCTGCTATGATTATTTGTGATTAGTGATCTTTGATGTTACGTTGCATTTTGGGGACACCATGAACCGTGTCCATAAAAGATGGTTAACTTAATTTGTAATGTTGTGTGTGTTCTGACTGCTTCACTGACTGGCCATTTCCCCATCTCTCTCTCTCTCTCCTTGGTCTTTTCTATTCCTCAAGACACAATATTTAAACCAGGCCAGTTAATAACTCTACAATATCCTCTAAGTGTTCAAGTGAAAGGAAAAAGAAACTATTTTCCAGGTATGTCTCTCACTTTAAATAGAAAGCAAGAAATGATTAAACTTAAGAGGAAGGCATGTCGAAAGCCAAGATACACTGAAAGCTAGGCCCCGTGGGACAAACAGCCAAGCTGTGACTGAAAAGGAAAACTTACTGAAGGAAATGAAAAGTGCTGCTCCAGCGAACTCATGAACAATAAGAAAGCAAAACAGCCTCACTGGTGATGGAGATTGAGCATCCCAAATCTAAAAATCCAAAATCTGAAATGTTCCAGAATATAAAATTTTTGAGCACTGACATGATGCTCAAAGGAAATGCTCATTAGAACGTTTGAGATTTCGGATTTTCAAATGTGAGAGGTTTAACCGGTAAGTATTTGCAAATGGTCCAAAATCTGAAAATATCTGAATTCGGAAACACTTCTTATTCAAGCACTTTAAGTAAGTGATACACAATCTGTCTGAAGAAAGTTCTAGTGGCCTGGATAGATCAAAACAGCCACAAACGTTCCTTTAAGCCAAAGCCTACTCCAGAGAACAGCTCTAATTTTCTTCTGTTAAAAGAAACAGCAAGTGCCAATGTAGAAGCTGTAGCAAGTTATCCAGAAGATGTAGCTAAGATAATTGGTGGAGATGACTACACTAAACAACAGATCTTCCGTGTAGGTGAAACAACCTTACATTAGTAGAAGATACCATCTAGGACTTTTATAGCTGTAGTGGAGAAGACAATGCCTGACTTTAAAGCTTCAAAGGACAGGCTGGCTATCTTGTTAAGGGCTGATGCAGCTGGTGACTTGCCATTTAAGCCAATGCTCATTTACCATTCTGAAAACTCAGGGGTCCTTAACAATTATGTCATCTCTACTCTGCCTGTGCTCTATAAGTGAAACAACAAAGCCTGGATAATAGCACATCTGTTTATAGCATAATTTACTGACTATTTTAAGCCCACTGTTGGGACTTACTGCTTAGAAAAAAAAGATTTCCTTCAAAATATTACTGCTCATTAACAATGCATCTGATCACGCAAGCACTTTGATGGAGATTTACAAGAAAATTAATGTTGTTTTTATGCCTGCTAACACAACATCCATTCTGCAGCCTATGGATCAAGGAATCCATTTCAACTTTGAAGTCTTATTATTTAAGAAATACTTTTTTAAGGCTATAATTGCCATAGATGGGTATTTCTGTAATAGATCTTGGCAAGGTCAATTGAAAACCTTCTGGAAAAGAGTCACCATTCTAGATGCCTATGAGAGCATTCATGATTCATGAGAAGAGGTAAAAATATCAACATTAACAGGAGTCTGGAAGAAATTGATTCCAATCCTCCTGCAGGAGGAGTTTAAGACTTCAGTGGAGGATGTAACTACAAATGTGGAATGAGCAAGAGAACTAGAATCAAAAATTGAGGCTGAAGCAAGTGACTAAATTGCTGCAATCTCATGATAAAAGTTGAGCAGATGAGGAGTTGCTTCCTACAGATGAACAAAGAATTTTTTTTCTGAGATGAAGTTGACTCCTTCTGAAGATGCTATGAGTGTTGTTGAAATGGCAACAAAGGATTTAAAATATGCCATAAACTCAATTAATAAAGCTGTGGCAAGGTTCCAGAGGATCGACTTCAATTTTGAAACTTTAATTGTGAATAAAATGCTGTCAAACAGCGTTGCATGTTCCATAGAACTCTTTCATGAAAGGAAGAATCAACCAATGTGGTAAACTTTATCATTGTCTCATTTTAAGAAATTGCTATAGCCACCTCAAATTTCAGCAACCACCATCAGACATCAACATTGGGACAAGACCTTCTGCCAGATTAGGACCTCTTGAAGCATCAAATAATCATTAGCATACTTTAGTGCTAAAGTAATTTTAAATCAAAGTATGTACTTTTTTTTTAGATACAATGCTTTTTCACACTTAATATACTATAATATTTGTATAATACTTTACATGTACTGGGAAAGCAAAAAATTTGTGTGATACTTCATTGCCATATTCGCTTTATTGTGGTGGTCTGGAATCTAACCTGAAATATCTCCGAGGTACACCTGCAGTTCTCTGATGGCTATTTGGGTTGAAGAAACCATATACTAATCCCCTACATTTTAAGATATATTAATTAATATTATACTTAGATGAAACTTGCCAAACATTTGTTAAGAATTTCTATTTTAAGTCAGGAACTTTGGGAGGCTGAAGTAGAAGGATCAATTGAGGCCAGGAGTTTGAAAACAGAACAACATTGTGAGACCCCATCTCTTAAAAAAAATAAAAAATAAAAAAATTAGCTGGGTGTGATGACACAGGCCCGTAATCTCAACTACTTGGGAGGTTTAGCCTGGGAGCTTGAGGGGATCTATGATCATGCCACTGCACTCCAGCATGGACAACAGAGGGAAAAATAATAATAACATTTTGTATGAGTTTTGATTGTTCAGGTTTCTGATTTCATTTTTTCCCAATGCCAGCTAGCATAAACCATAGTTTGACAAAGGCTTTTGCTTTTGTTGAAGAGGAAGCATTGAGTACATTGTTAGCAAACTTGAGGCCTGGATGTAGGATAATAAGAAGAGAAAGATAGATAGAAAGGAAAGGATTTCAGTGCTCAGTGTCAGTGGTGGGCTGAGCCCAGAGTGAGGATGCACTGACCAGTATTGGGGTCAGGAAAGTGATGTGTAGTTGATACCAGGCAGAAACCTTGGCTGTGTCATCAATGAAAAGGGTTTTTTCCTTCCCACCTTGCTTTTCACTACCACTGATAAAGGGTATTATTGATGTTACTCAGACAGATCTAATCCAATCATCATTGAAGTATTTTACTAGAAAACAGATAACAGTTTAAAAGATATTGAAGAGCTCGATAATACGATTGATTTCTCAAGAAAAATATTAAAATAGTTGTTAACAGAAAAACTGAATATGCAGAACAATTCCAGGAATCATGGAGGCTGAATAAAAGATACAATTTAAGCCTCATACTGAAATACATCATTTATTAGACCTCATTCTTTTATCTTTAAAACCAAAATTCTGTATTCATTGAGATATTCCAGGAATATTTTAACCACAAATTCAAAAATGTTTTGTCAATATTTTCTTGTTATAATTCATAAAAGCCTTTTTTGGGAAGGAGCAAGATTTGTAATCATCCCTGCCTTACAGTTATAGCAGCACCAAGTGAAAAGTTACAGAGAGCTGGCCTTCGTCTCCAGGATGCAACAATTTCAGGTTGTATTTACTTTCATCGTAGCTGTCGAGTCCGAGAAGTATGTGCCAGGTAAATATGCACTTTCTTTCTAGGCAGTGTGCTGACTTTTCATAGACTCAGAATGAGGCCCAATGAATGTACACTGTTGCAGGTGGACTCTGGAGAGCTTGTAAGTAGAGTAATTCTCAGAACTTCCTGTTGCCTGTGACAAAAAGAAAGACAGTGAGAAGAGAAACTAACAAATTTCAAAAAAAAAACCCAACTTTCTAATTATTCTTTGTTGTTGTTGTTGTTGTTGTTGGAAGGTAAGAAAACAGGATTTATTGACAAGACAGAAAACTCCCACAGTAGGAGGGGATTCAAAGGGTTGCCCCGAATTATTCTTTAAGACTTTGCCAAACCATCTCCTCTACAGAGCTTTTCCTTATCCTCCTAAATCATAGTCCACCCTTAATCTCCATAGAGTAAGGGTGGACAATGTTTTTTAATCCTCTCTTTCCTTTAAAATAGCATTTCATTTTAGTGATCTTACGGTGATTTACTTAAATATTTTCATATCTTTTTTTTTTTTTTTGAGTTGGAGTTTCACTCCATCGCCCAGGCTGGAATGCAGTGGCACACTCACCACCACCCCAGTGTCGAACCGCTGGACTCCGGCAATCCTTCCACCTCAGCCTTCCAAGTAGCCAGAATTAAAGTCGCATGCTAATTTTTTATTTATTGTAGAGATGAGGTCTCACCAAGTTGCCCAGGCTGGTCTCGAACCTACGGACTCAGGCAATCCACTCGCCTCGGGCTCCCAAAGTGCTGGGATTACAGGCTGAGCCACCAAGCCCAGCCAACATTTTCATTTTTTACACTATACTCATTTCAATTCTAGCCTCAATAGAGCATATGCCTGCTGATAAATTTACTTATCTCTGTGTTCCTTATAGTGCTTACCATGGAATGTTTTTATGTAGGAACTTCAAGTGTATTTTAATAATGTCATAGAAAAAGTGTTAAAGGATTTGGTCTGTCAACACTCAAGCAATTAAAACAATTCCAAATTATGTTAATTGACAGTAACTCGTTCCTATTAAGGAATTGAAAAGTTGAAACATTCTATACATAATTTTAGTCATTAATGTAATTATTCAGCAGATGTTATTGACCATTTTTTATATGTCAGGCACCGCAGATACAGCCCAGTATAAGAAATAAAACGTGGGGTGTTTTTTGCTTTGTTTTGTTTTTCATTTTTCCTTGGGTAATTAGAAGTCCTAACATAGTCAGTCCAGGGTTATTTTAAGAAGCAAAGCCTTGTCTAATTCAAATTTATGAATCAATGTTTTAGTTAAATGTATACCCATTCATTAGATTGATGAATTTGAATATCTTAAGTAGAAAAAGACTCGAATAGTATTTTAACCATTGTGATTTGAAGATTTTCAATAGGGAATGGATAACTTAATAGTAGCATCATAAATAGGCTCCTAGACAGAAAAAATAATTTAAAAAACAAAGGAAATTATAACATATGTTAGTCCAGTCTGTTCCTCTTTTTTTTAATAGACAGAGTGGATGGAGTACAGTGACGTGATTAAAGCTCACTGCAACCTCAAACTCCTGGACTCAAGTGATCCTCCTGCCTCAGTGTCTCAAGTGGCTGGGACTACAAGTGCTCACCACCGCACCCAGGTAATTTTTACAGTTTTTGTAGAGATAGAGTCTTGCTATGTTGCTAAGACTGGTCTCAAACTCCTAGCATCAAGCAAGTCTCCTTTCTGGGCCTCCCAATGCTCCGGGATTACAGACATGAGCCACTGAGCCAGGACCCTATTTCTTTTTTTTTTTATTTAAAAAGTAACAAATTTCTTGGAAACTCCCCCCAGAAATATCCCAGTCATATCTCATGGCTCCAAATAGATTCTATAGCCATCCGATGTTGCAAAGGTATCTGAGGAGGTCATAAAAACAATTGGTTTGTTTTTAAAATAGAAAGGGAGAGAATTAGTTAGAGTACAGTCTAGGATGCTATAATAAAAAGTCCCAAAATGTAGGGTTTAACAGTCTAAAGTTAAGTGGTTAGTCTAAGAATGGTGAGTGTCGCTGCCCTCTTCAGCATACATCCTCCACGTATAGACCTAGGATGACATTCCAGTCTCATCATTCCTCTAACTAATACTCTCCCTTTCTTTTTTAAAAACAAACCAGCTGTTTTTATGACCTCCTCAGATACCTTTGCAACATCTGGAAAGGAAGGAAGAAAGACCAGATGAACACACATATGGTTATTTTAAGGCTAAAACCCACAAATGGCATCTATTTTATTTACAAATTATTGGTCAGAACTTAGTCAAATGGCCACTTCTAGATGCAAGGAAGGCTGTAAAATCTAGTACTTAACTGAGCATCCATGTGTCTAGCTGAAAAGCTGTTAATTTGGAAGAAGGAGAAAATGCAGATAAGGGGAAGAGATTTTACCAAAGATATCTCTTCTCCTTTCATGTTCATATGACCTCTGCAGTCAACAACATCCAGAAAAAATCATTCAACAAGCCAAACCATACTAATTGTGTCAATTTCTAGCTTATGGTTTTCCAACTTATACAAATATATAATCAGTGAGGAAGGGATAGGTGCATTCGCTCCATTATTCAATCATTAAATACTTCCTGAACACCAAATTCCTAGCTAAGGTCCAAAGAACAGAGATCCAAACAGGAGAACACTGCAGAAAGATGAGCAGAAACAGCATATGATGCTATGAAAGCCCAAATGAGCTCAGAGAAGGAAGATCAGTTTGATGTTACATGGCATAGCAACAAAAGAAAAAGTGAAAGATTTAAAATAGATACCAGTGTATGAGTTTGAATCTTTTTTTTTTTGAGTTGGAGTCTCATTCTGTCACTCAGGCTGAACCTGCTGTGCTCAGGCGATCCTTCCGCCTCCGCCTTCCAAATAGCTGGAACTACAAGCACATGCTACCACACTCGGCTTATTTTTTTTCATTTATTAAAGAGAAGAGGTCTTACCAAGTTACCCAGGCTGGTCTCGAACCCTTGAACTCAGGCAATCCTCTTGCCTCAGCCTCCCAAAGTGCTGGGATTACAGGCTTGAGCCACCGTGCCAGGCCGTTCTATTTTTTTTTTTTAAGCAAGACAAGGCTATGAAAATTTTGTAAATAAGAGACAGCATTATCAGAAATGTGTTTTGGAATGATTACCCTGGCAGTAACACAAATACTTGCTGCTCAGTAGACTGAGGTTGAGCAGGGATTCATAGGATTACAAAAGTCCATGCAGGTGGTGAGGAGGGACTTCACGTGGGAGGAAGAAAGCGAATGTGGAAGACGCAGGGACAGGCTTTAGCGGCTCTTATATCTGAGAAAACAGAAGATGGAGCCAATCAGACTGACTAGTCTGTAGGACGAGGGCTCTGGTACTGACATTAGCTGGGAGATGGAAACAGAAAGAAGAACGTGTTGGGGGGAAACATGAGTTCAGTTTCTGACTAATGTTTGAGATCTCAGGGTGGGGGGGGTGTTAGTGACTATGATATATGACTAACAGAAATGAGCATTTTGTGCTATGTGGTGGTTTGTACTATGGGTATTCTCATACGGTCTGGGAAACTCTCCTAACTTAACATTTGGCTGCAGTCATTGTAAACCCTTGAGAGTTGTTCAGGAAATTCCTTGTGCTTATGACTCTACTTTAAAAGTGCACACCCAGGAAAAAACATAAGTAATAATGCACTTTGTAGAGTCAAAGATATACTATGTTGACAATTGAACCAAAGAAGTCTGGAACCCTCTAAGGACTTGCTCTAGCCCATACCAAAGGTGGGCATAAATTCCATGGAAGGTATACACCCAAGGACAAATTTGTAACTTGCACCCAACAGTACAGGGCACAGTACTGCCAGGGTTTTTGTTTTTGTTTTTTTGTTTTGTTTTAAAGATAGAACTTTTTTTTTAAAGAGAAGGGGAAACTGAGAATACACAATTTTTTTAAAAGCCAGCTAAGTCTCTAGGAACCCAATAGATAGTTTTATAATAATACAGGATCAAATTTCATTAAGCTAAATATTTTCATTTTAGGATAGTATTTGAAACTCAGCCCCTACAAGGTGGGAACATACAGCCTATATATAAATGTATGCTGTAATGTAAGACTAACATCAGAAAGAATTTGTCTATCTTTCTTCCTATGTCTTCATATACCATATATGACTTAGGCTACGTTTCTTCTGACATTTCCTGACCTGTTCTTTCATTTTTCCCATTCTTTTCCAACTTAGGTATATCTGCTTTCCCTTATTTCTGGGCTCTCATTTTAGCTCATCCTGAGTCTCTCTTCATCTGGTTGGTTGCAGTTGGAAAGATCTTGCTGAACTTGACTTGACCTGAAACTGTTCTTTTTAAAAAACACTCCCAAGGGCATTCGGGAAGCGGTTTGGCCACCCTTGGCAAAGTCCCTTTCCTACTAGTGCTTCAGTGCCAGCCAGGTTGGAAGACAGGATAGAGGGCTGCCCATTTAAATTTTCAAGAATTGTCACCTCTAAGTTTAGGACTAATTTTGTCAATAATGTATTAGAGTGATATCATACAGTAAGATTCATCACTGATAAATCTATGGGGTATTCTCAGTTTATTTTATTCAATAAATTTTATAATGAACATGCATCCAGGAATGGTGCCAGACAATGAGATTACATTGATGAAAAGACACAGTGATTACCCTCAAAGAAACCATGATTCAGTATGGCAATCAAAAAATATTTATTACAATACATTGTGTTAAGCTTCTTGTTAGGCGTTTCCACAGAGAGGTTTTTTCACCTTGATATGTATATTCTCTCACCCAAGATATCTAACATCAGAGCTAATTAAAAACTCATAGCCAGCCGGGCACAGTGGCTCATGCCTGTAATCCCAGCACTTTTGGGAGGCCAAGGTAAGAGGATTGCCTGAGGCTATGGATTCAAGCCCAGCCTGGGTAACTTGGTGAGACCTCATCTCTACAATAAATAATTTTTTAAAAAAAATTAGCTGGGCATGGTGGCGTGCGCCTGTAGTTCCAGCTACTCGGAAGGCTGAGGCAGAAGGATTATCTGATTGTGGCAGGTTGAGGCTGCAGTGGCCGTGATGCACTGCACTCCAGCTTGGGCAGGCGACAGAGTGAGATTCCAACTCAAAAAAACAAACAAACAAAACCTCATAGCCACCAGTAAATTAGCCATATTAATTATAATTGATTAGGAAGACTTGATAGATGAGAAAAGTCTAAACATGTTACTTTTTATGAGCTTTACTTTTGCTACTGAAGCATACATCATAGTATAGAAGAGACTACAACACCATTTTCATGATCTGACATTCTTTGATGTTATATTTCTCTTCCCATTAGTGTTATGTGCAGTTTTCCAGAGGCAGCATGAGGTGTGGCATTGCAACAGATTGAATGCAGAAGTAGATGTGAGACATTATCTATTAACTAAAAAATAAAGAGATTTTTCAAACATGCTAAAAGGATTGTTTTCACATAAGGGAAAATGAGAGAATAACATTACATTTCTTCTTGGTAATCTAGAAAAACTTCAAAGAGGAGGTGAAGACCAGATTATTTGGAACATCAGTAAGTATATTTTAGTTTATACCTACTTCCTTGGGAACAGTGGACCAATGTA